>JAWWES010000115.1:58460505-58504484 GCA_035583135.1 Lophotriccus pileatus
AATCCCTCAGCCTTGGCCATATTGATCATCACCATTGGTCTGCTCTGGCCTCCAATCGGGAGGCCTGGAGACACACTATCTATAACGCTGCTGCTTCTTTTGAGAACACATGCAGGATCACTTTTGAGGAGAAAAGAATCGCACCTTGTCGATATCACCTGGGGAGTTTTTCTGCTGTGCCTTTTGCAACCGGACTTGTCTGTCTCGCATTGGCGTTTTTAGCCATCAGCGCACTTGTAGGAAGCGTGGGTAGAGCCCTTCCCAAATCTTTGTTCATGAAGCCTAGCCATGGATGGATGGCATATGTACGTGAAGAGTTAATGAACTTGTCAAGACTGAGTAAATATTTGTTTAGAATTGCAAATAGGGCCCAAGCCAAGTATTTTTTAGGTCTATCTGCCAGACTAAGTCCAGAGCAGAAATGTTGATTAGGACCATGCTTCTCATTCATGCCTCCATTTCCACTGTGCTCACTCCCGTTACACTGGAGTTCCCCAAAGGTTTTTTCAAGAGGAGATTCTCTTCTTTTTTGACTTATTATAGGCTTGAGGTGGCAACTGCCATCATTTTCCTTTGAAGACAGAAGTAGTCAACCCTCAAAGAAAGCTCTGTTGAGGCTAGGGTACAGTCTGACCTCCATAAGCAACACCAGACAAAATCCCTTCTGCCACCAGCTGTCACTACACCAGCTTTCAGTGTTTGAAGCCTCGAATAAATATGAATTTCTAATACCTTTCATAAGCCAGACACTGCAAGAACCTTTCAGATGTCATCTTGATTCACTTGAAAGATTTCCCATTCACTTTGATATGAATAAATAGGGTTTTTCTTAGTGAGTTTTCCACTTTTCTCTCAAAGGGACCAGAGACCTCTACAGGAGGTTTGGCTAACAACTACTGCTCTGTGATGAATTCCCTCGGTGCATCTCAGTTTTGCCCTGACATGGATTAGCCATGGGCAGAAATGTTTTACCCAAACCCAACTGCTACAGAGTCATCTGTTTTCAGGCATAAGGTTTCCCCATAATCACAGAGTCACAAAATACACTGAATTGAAAGGGACCCACAGGGATCATTGAGTCCAACCCTTAGCCCAGCAACTCTTAGCCCTGCACAGGACCATCCCAAGGAGATACCTCATGTGCCTGAGGGCATTGTCCAAATACTTCTTGAACTGTCAGGCTTGGTGCTGTGATCACTTCCTTGGAGAGCCTGTTCCATGCCCAACCACTCTCTGAGTTAAGAACCTTTTCCTAATATCCAACCTAAACCTCCCCTGACACAATTTCAGGCCATTGCCTCAGGTCCTATCAGGGGTCACCAGAGAGAAGAGATCAGTGCCTGCCCCTCCTCTTCCCCTCACAAGGTAGTTGTAGACTGCAATGAGGTTTCCCCTCAGTCTCCTCCAGTCTGAACAGACCAAGTGACCTCAGCCACTCCTCATATGGCCTCCCCTCAAGGTCTTTCACCATCTTTGTTACCCTCCTTTGAATGCTCTCTACTAGCTTCATATCTTTCTTATATTTTGGTGAATATAGTGTATGAAAATGCCTGTCAATACTGTGCCTTAGTGGTGCTGTCAGGATGAGACAGAGATGAAAAAGAGCCGGGAGGTCCTGTCAGACTGTGCAGGGAATCTGAAAGGAAAAGAAGGAGTTTCATTTGCAATAAGGTAAGGATATTAGGACATGCCTACTACAATTTGCCACTCTGCCAAGTTAGAGAGGGAAGCAAGGACTGGTGAAGCTGGAAGGAACAATACTTATAAGGAACAATGTGTATGAGGAAATACTCGGAGCCGGATGCTGAGCTGGCAGAACGCAGCATAGGTTCACTGGAGGAAACTAGTTGATTTATATCAGGTCTAATGCAAAATTAGGATGGAAATTTCAAAGCTGAGATTTACGATTGAAAATTGTCAGTTTTGTAGGGGCAGGGGAAGAAGGCCTGCCAAATAATTCATGGAAGAAGACTGGGATAACTTGTGCTCTGAGCAGAGCCAAACTACACACATGTTCAGCAGTTTCAGATGAGCCAGCTTCTGCAGCTCTACACCTCTCGTTTCCAAATGTTAAAATACAGCAATGATGCTTTTCATTTCCACCTCAAAATCTGACATTTTGGTAAAAGAGTGAATTACCTGATAGGACCACACAGCAAGGCAGATATTCTTGTTTGGCAGCAGGATTCTGCTTCTTCTGGGCCCAGTGTACCAGACCATTCCTTTAGTGAAGATGTCACACTCTTTTGTAAGCCTGGCTATGTTCTCTCCCTTCCAGTCTGCTCCTATCTTTACTTCTTTTCCATTACCTATTCTTGACCTTCCTTGGCCACCTTTGTTTTATGTACATAGAACAGTTACTCTAAAAAGAGTGCAGTTTCCCTTAAAGCACCTAAAAGCCATACTCCAATGTTTGCAGCCTACAGAATATTTTCTTTCCAAGAGCAGAGTGAAGTGTCTCTTCCTGCCTCCTTCATAGGCAGCTTGGCTTTTGGAGAGAGACCTTGTCGCATCTTCAAATGTTGCATCTGTAGAAGGAGCTGAAACCCAGAACATACCATTCCTTTTGCCAGCCACTTTGTCACAAATCCCTTGCAAGGACTTCTGCAGTCTGTGCACTGTGTGTTTTGGAAAACTGCTTTATGTTTTGTTATATCGTTACTTCTACTGGCACTATTACAGGGATTACACAGTGCAGCCAAGGGCTCCAAGCAGAAATAAGGGCTTTTTTCTTCAGTAGAGATTGCATAGATAAAAATCAAAATGCAAATTACTGTGACTTTTCATCTGTTCAATAACAAGAGGAATAGCATGAGGCAGTAACAAAGCAAATGGCTTTTTCATAAATTATAATAATTACCCTTCTTTTCTAATCACTCCTGTTGGGATATTGCGTTTTGGCATGAGAAAGGGTGAAAAAGGATTTAATGAAGAAAATGTCAAGCTGTTAAAAGCCGTACTGGATATGTAGCAGGAAAGGTGAGGAACAGTGCAGCCAACTTCACATGTCTGCGGTGCTACTAAAGTTGCATAAAGAGACTGTCTTGACAATAATTAAAAAAAAAGAAAAAGAAAAAGAAAAAAAGCTTATTTTTCTCCCATTTCCTTAAATTTAAAATGAAACCTAATAGTGATGGAAGGGTTGAAGTCCCAACAGTGCAATCATGTGCTATTAAGGCCATATTTCCATTCGGGAGCTGAGGATGTCCACTGGCACAGCAATAGGTCCTCCCAGGGAGGGCAGCAAGAGGCCTGAATGACAAGACAAAATGGAAGGAGAAAGTGTAGCATTGCTGTGTTCCCTGACCACCCACTCTGCTTAGGAAAGGAGGATGCATGCCAAGGAAAAAGACAAAGGGATGCTGAGCAGAGAAGAGGAAGATGGGTTTATCTTCCCCCTGCTAGTAGAGGTAGAGCCGGGGAAAGTAGAAGGTGTATGCATAGAAGAGGAAGAATAAAAAGCCAGGGAACATCACACAGGAGGCATAAAGTTGAGAGTAAGACAGATTTTAAAAAAAGTGAAACTGTGACCCTGGAAGTCAGCCAGGCAAGAAGACCATTATCCCGGCTGCTCTGTCCTGCCCACGGGCATGAACCCACAGTCATCAGCATGTTTTTCTCCTCTGAAGCAGGTCCTCCAGCAAGGTCTCTATTTACTACCTTCTAAAACCATAAGGAACGTGAACTATGTCATTTCTACTCACTAAGTTAACCACACTAAGTTCACAGACAACATTTTGTAAGAGGGACACGACCTGGCTTGTTAGCACCACATGTTGTAAGATATAGAAAAGGATCTTTCATACTTCAGAAGTCTTGTTTCTCAATTGCTGGTCTCTTACTTTTTAACTTCTTTGCCGTTTTGAGTGTATTTCAAAACAAGTCAACAGACACATAGAGTCTTTGGTTATTTTTGGCCAGAGTTGGATAAATGAATAGTCCAGAAAGTTTCTGACATTGTGCCAAATGTCTATGTGCCTAAAGTTTAAGAGTCATGTTTTCCAGGAAACCTTGAAGTTTGCCGAGATTTATGCTTTTGATATTGTCATCCATTACTGTATTCAAAGGAGTTGTCTGCATAAAGGTTGATAGAGGGCAGTCAAACCTTTTGCACTGAACAAATTATATCATTAGGTGTCTGCCTGTGGGTCAACTTGTTCTCAAGCCCCAAAAACTAAACACAGCTGAGTTCTAAATCCCCTGACAAATGAAGGCTGTGAGCAAGGATCATGAATAACATATGGCAAATGGAATTTCCAAACACCACACTGCCATACAATATACACCTGATAAATGGTTGTCTACAGTGATGCTGTTGAAAAAGACACTTGATGCAAGCCTCATGCATGGCAGAGAAACATTAAGAGAATTCTGCAAGACATTTCAAAGCTGACAAGGTGCTTATCCAAATGTATTGTTTGGTTCTCTCTCTTCCTCAAGTAAGGACAACAACTTTGTTTTCTTGCACGTGGGAACAAAGAAAGGTAGTAATTTGACTTGTCATGCCAGAAGCCCGTGGGGCAAGAAGTATTCACGTAAGGGCAAAGACAGAATTATGCTAGGGATAAGGAAGAACAGGAGAAGATGAAGAGAAGAACAGCAAAATGTTACTCAGGATTAACTTTTAGGTATACTTATAGCCACAAAAATTTAAAGATTATGAACAATAATGTCCAATTTTGTCCAATTAAATAAAAATGTGAACACAACCTGATCATATAAAATGTAGCCAACTTTGGGGCAGACCTGAAGATAGCACACAAAACCACTGGTTTTGTAAAAAAAGTGTGGGATACTGCATCTAGACCTACTCAGGCAGCATCACAGCCCCCAAAATCAAAATGTGCCACAAAAATTCGGCCAGGACCTAGAGTACAGCTAAGAAAGAGACAAGGTAGTCTATTGACCAGAGGCAGGATTATATCTCAGTTAAAATGGATAGTATGTTATTTTCCTAGTTGGTTTTGTTGTTGATGTTGTTGTTGATGGGGTTTTGGTGGTTTTGTTTGCTTGTTTGTTTGCTTTTGTGGTTGCTGTTGGTTCTCTCTAGTTTTGTTTTGGTAATGATGTTTGGAGCTGTTAGCAACCTTGATATCCTTCAAAAATTTATCTCTGTCCAGCAAGTGAGAACTTCTCCTCAGAGTAAGCTGTTACGCCATCTCCAGCCTATCTAACTATATATACACACTTATATATATACATATATATGTGTGTGTATTTGTTATTTCTGGCTAGCCTCTTGAGGTGCTACTTATTCTTAATGAGGTCTGGGCAAATAATAGTAGTAATAATAATATAAATTATGCAAATGGGTTATTTTCAGAAAAGGTGTAAAAAATATTTTTTTAATTGAATTAGAGTAATTTTTTTTTTTTTTGGCTAAGGAAAGAAATAGCAGGATAATTGGGATGTTCAATTTTCAAGTGTTCTCAGCACTTCCTTTGGAAACAGTTTTATTACAAATATGAACTAAATATAATAATTAGAAAGTCATTACATACTGCCAGGGAATGAAAGTAGTCTGTACATGTATTTGAATTATTATTTTTTTTTAGATGAAAATAATTTTCAATTTTTCATTGCAGTGATAAAAGCAGAAAATAAGAATTAATTTTGTATTGACTCCAAGTTATCTTTTAATACATCAATATCTCTTGAAGGAATTTTCCTGCCTTTTTAATAGCATGGGAAAATATGTGGATTTACTTCTAAGTTTAATCCATTTTTTCATATAAACAGTTGCATAAGCACAAATGAGAAAATGGCACAAGGCAGAAGTGGTTGGGAAGGGAAAGAGAATAGCTTTTCCTATAGTCTAAACTGCCACTAAGAAAGCAGGGAAAAGCCATGTGTCCAGCAATCGCCTGTGTCAATTACAACTGGCCACTTAACTGATGTTAATGGGTTAAAACAGCGGTCCTACAGCAAGAGTCACCGTCACTGCGAGACCAAAGGTACCAGTACATCTGGCTGTTAGGTGTCAAGTTCAACTCTCACAAATTGCCCAGTGTGGTCTGAAAGCCAAATTTTCAGATGTTCGTCCATGCACAGAATAATGCACATGTCACTCAGGGTCTGTGCTTGCTCAGACAACACCTCCATTAAGACTTCAGAAGAGAGATTTTCCTGCCTAGAGGTCATGTGGAGTCTGTAGGCAGACTGGTGTGTAGTTCAGGGCATGGCTAAGTGCAGCACCATTCACAAAAGGCAATGTGTTAAGGTAACAGTTTAAGAATCACTAATTGCATGAACCTAAGTCTGACAATTATTCTTATTGCCACTGCTAACTTTTTCAGTTTGAAATAACATGTAAGGATGTATAAGTCAGAATTGCTCGGGGAAGTCATACATTAGTCTACATTATGTAGGAAGTCAGATTAGATGATTGTAACACTTCCTTCATGACAGAAAAATTCATGACACCATTAGATGTTTTGTTAAATTGGAGTCTAAGTGATAAGCAAAATTAATAGATTTCTGTATTTCCCTGGGTGGTCCATCCATAACATGGGAATATTTGTGTTTCTCTGCTCTGATCTGCTCTGATCAGGCAATATGTATGTGTGTTCATGGACCTAATGCTGATAAATAAATAACCTGATTCTCGGGCTGATTGCTTAAAAACTCCATAGAAGATTGAGGAAATATGCCTTACACACTAATTTTGTGGATAAAAGTAATTCTTAATCAAATTAGCCATTCTAGAGAAAAAAGCATTCCCTTGCATTTCAGCAGGATCATCCACATGAGTAAATCTCTTTGCAGGATTGTTGCTTAGAGTTGCAAAGAAGCATAAGTGCTGAACATGTCTTCTGAGCATGTTTCTTTTTAGCCTGTTCCTGGCTCTATACCATCATGATTTTGTTGCAGGAAACATCTATGCTAAACATCACTGTCAATTCCAAGACAAGAGACACATTCAAAAGCACATGGAAGCTTTTTTTGTTACCATAAGTTGCCCGCAGAGAGTCCATTCATTCTGTTTGCTTGTTCCACTGTGTAATAGCTCAACTCAAGTATCAACAAGATAAGCTTTTAAAAGCAGAATATTCCCAGCTGTTGCGGTCAGGCAGCAGCAGCAGGTTCCTATCTGAGGACAGCAGAACAATCCAGTGCACTCGCAGCGATGGCAGCGTGGAGGGGAAGCATGTGTTCTCTGTACACAGTAGCAAAGGGTCCAATAGACAGCAATTAGCACCAGCAGAATGAAGATGAACGGTCATATACATAACCTTAATAAAAATGTCACAGAAGAGAAATCTCACACCATATGGATCCATGCTGAACTTTCTTTTTTTACTTTTTTTTTTTTTTTTTGGGAGCAAGACAGCTCAATTTCTTTATGGTCTTTTCTGCATTAGTTTCTCTCCCTAGTTTTTTTGCAGCCTTCTTCCTCCCTAAACAACATGCAGCTGCTGATTCATGTAATAATGAAGAAAAATTATATTTTTATTTCTGTATTTTTAATTACACACAGTCTCAGGTTCCCATCAGAATTATCTTCCACTCAGCCTTAGCAACCTGAATAGATTACTTGAATATCATTAGATCCCATTTCCATTCACTTTTGAAAAGAGCTCCACTATAAATTGCAAGGTTTTATTCCTGTCAAATAAGTAGAGCTCGACAGTGGGTATTGTTTGTTCCCAGATTTCCTACTTGTGTTTTGGACATAGCAAAGACTATAAATTTAATCATTATAAACATATAATGGTTTTTAAATAATTTTGGCAAAAAGAGTTTGAAGTACGTTGCCTCAATGTCATTGTAGGACTGTCACTTCCATTTTCCCACCTTAAAATAAAATCCAAAGATCAGGAGGAAAAATGATCAAGGGATGCTGGAGTAGGAAGAAAATCTTTTCCTGAAAGGTCATATTCTTTTCAACTTGTTTCTTTATCTTTCACTGGTCAAAAGAGGACATTATTGATGCTTTACAAATTCTGTTTGAGGTCTGAAAACAATGTTTTCATCCTTTCTGTATTTTCTTTATTGCCAGTAATAATGTGTTTGTAGTCTTCTTGAAGTATGATGCCCAAAATTGTGGACTCCAGCTGAAACTGTATCAGTGCTGAGGTAGGATATTATTTTACATGTCTTGCAGACTACATTTCTGCAAGTATATCACACCTTTTTTCAACACACAAAATTAAACTTGCTGCCTCCTAGCACCATTGGTTCTCCAAGGAAAAGCTTGATGTGGCAATAAAATGATAGACATGACCTGAAAACATGCAGAGGACAGAGAAGTTGTGGAAAGCACCACCATTTGACGTGGGGTTCAGTCCTTCCAGTACTTAATATGAACTTTTTTACCAATGGGAGCATTTCCATTGAACTGAATGATAATGATCATGCTCACATGTACAAAATATGGTTGCATACTAATGATTGTAGGCTTGGAACCAAGGTATTTCAGAGAAAACACAATGGAAAACCCCAAGCGCGAGTCTGGATTTCTCTTGCCTCTTGTGCCATCGCTTTTCTGTTAATTTGTTGTAGAATTTCTAAGGACAAGAACATAAGTGGACATAGTGGCCCTCATCCAGTCCATGGAAGATTTTTTTGCAGGAAAGCAAATCAAGCAAATCTTTATTTAGAGAATGAAAACATTATTATCTCAAGGAACAAACCAGAACACATAAATACCCACAGGACTACAAGTGTAGACAAATGTCAGTATGAAATCACATATTTCCCCTAGTCCCCCTAGTTTAGCCTTAGTGTTGACAGCAATCCACTTACAGCATGCACTAAGACATGTCTGTCTTTGTTTAACTGTACTCACTTGTAGTCATACTGCCATATAACTCTCTAAACAGATGGGAAACGGATGCATACTTACAAAATTGCCTTTAACAATTTTAAATGAAGTGAATAATGAATCAGTTCAGGCTCAAAATCCATAGAAGTTTCTCTCTCTTCCCCAACTCCTTACTACACATTTCCTCTACGATCCGAACGTTAACTCTTAGGGACTATTGACTTGACATGATTCAGAGGTGGCTGGTTTGCATCAATATTTCTAAAATCCCCCTTATTATCTTGCATATGTCAAAGTTTGATAAGAAGGAAGAAGGATGAAGCTATTTATAATTCAGAATGACTGATACCAAAAGGTATTTAAAACCAAATCACAGTATGTCAGAGTTTACTTTTAAATAAGCTTAAACAAAAGACACGGTTTGAAAACAATTAGTAAATCTGACAAAATTAACTTTGACCTTACAATCTTATAAATGCCAACACAGCTTTTCTTCCAGTGTCAGTACGCAAGCATGTCTGTGTGTGTATTTTCAGCAGTGCAGTAATTTCACAGCAAAGAGCCATACTGAGATTTAACTTTCAGGCACGATTTATGCCTCACTGCTCAGGAGCTTCCCTTGGGGAAATTTGCTATTTCACTGCTCTGTTATGCTGGAAATCCATCTGTACAGACAAGTCAGATTAGTGCTTAATTATTTTCATAATTTCTGGTAAGGAGATATCGTCCCCCAGTTCCGTCCTTCAGACATCCTCACTCTTCAGCTCACAGAGTCTTTTTAGGTTTCTTCCTAATTTCTCTTATGCTTCCTCAAAAAAAACCCAAACAAACCATGTGAAAATATAGACTCTCTACCTTCCACCCAGCCTGGGGAAGGAGATTGTAAAGACACAAAAAATGTGCTGGTGAACTTGGCAATGTGATAAGTCAGGAGACAGTTCCCTTTTACCCTGAATTTACCAGTCCAGCCATCAACACCTCAGTGACAGCTGGTTTACCTATGCTTTCCTCTTCTTGTCAGACTATCTGCAGCTTTCCCTGATCAGAACAGAGGTCCTCCCTCTAGAAGGAGACAGTCCTTTCTATAGTCTGAGGACAGCGAGCAGCCCATTCTGCATCTCGGGTGAACCAGGCCCGAGCAGCAGGTGGGACCAGAGCCCTCCTGAGGTCCATTCCATCCCAAGTGATCCCCTGGCATCCCCATGGCAGTCCCTGCCACCAAGATGCTAGTTAGGCCAGTAGAGTTGAGGGCACAGCTGGGAGGTCTCTTTTGGTCATCATGATCTTGGGATTGTCCTAGCCATCTTCCTCAGCAGACTGATTGGCGACCTCCTGAGCAGGCACAGACAGCAAGACTGAGTGCACCCTCAGCAAGGCTACAGATGACACAAAGTTGAGGGGTGCAGTTGACGCAACAGAAGGATGGGATGCTATCCAGAGGGGCCTGGGCAAGCTTGAGAAGTGGGCCAATGAGAATCTCATAAAGTTCAACAAAGTCCAAGTGCAAGGTGCTGCTCTCAGTTCAGGGCCCAGAATGGGAGAAGAAAACATTGAGAACAGCCCTGTGGAGAAGGAATTGGGAGTTCTAGTGGATGAAAAACTGGACATGAGCCAACAGTGTGCATTTGCAGCCCAGAAGGCCAACTGAATCCTGGGCTGCATCAATGCAGAAGGTGGAGGGAAGCAATTATTCCCCTCTACTCCGCCCTTATGAGGCCCCACCTGGAGTACTGTAATCAGCAATGGGGCCCTCAGCAGAAGAAGGACATGACCCTGTGGCATGGTTTAGGAGTGTTATTTCCCAATTTAGTCCTCCCACAAGCCACTCCCCTCACTCCCCTCATCTCCCCCAGTGGGAGGCAAAAGATCATGGGCTGAGATAAGAACAATTTACTGAAACCAACAATGAGGTAAGAAAATTATGAGTAACAGCAACAATATTAATAGCAAAAGTATACAAAAATAGGGCAGTTCATATGCAAAAATTAACACCATGGACCGTGGTTGACAAGGAACAATGCTTTTGTTCCACCTGAAGCCATGCCCTACTTCCCAAAAAGCAGAATCCCTTACTTCCCTGGCAATGATGTGTGGTTGTATAAATAACAACCTAGACACGCCCACACAGCTTCAGGCCCTGCCCCCTCATGATTAGTGTGAAAAATTAACTCTGTCCTGGCTGAAACCAGAAAAACCTGTTGGAGCAATTCCAGAGGAGGACCACATAGATGATTAGAGGGATGGAGCACCTCTCCTATAAACATAGGCTTAGAGAGCTGGGGTTGTTCAGCCTGGAGAAGAAGAGACTCCAGGGACACCTTGCTGTGGCCTTCCAGTACTTAAAGGGGGCTTATTAAGAAAGCAGGAGCATGACTTTTTATGTGAGGAGAGAGCAATAGGACAAGGCAGAGCAGTTTTAAACTAAAAGAGGAAAGATTTAGATTAATGTTAAGGAATACATATGGTGCAGGTAGCTCGGTGTGGAGCTGCAGTACAACCTGCTGATTGAGCTCCAGGTGGCTTGAGCCCCAGATGAGAGGCCAGGAACTGCTGACTCTTTGCATAACAAAGGGTATGGGGGCCTGTGTTGCTGGCCAGGTGACTGGACACTCAGAGACACAGCAGGAGTTGAGAACCTCAGACTTTCCCTCATGGTGACTGTAAGGATATAAAAGCCCAGGGCTTCCTTTGTTCAGGGTCCCTCCTTGGAAGCACTCAGCTCGAGCTGTTATTTTGCTGTTTAGTTTAGTTAGATTAGTTTAGTTTTGTTTAGTTTACTTTGCTGCATCAAGATTAACCTATTTGAAGGATCTGGACATCTGAGACTGCTCTGGGAAACTGGGGGATGAGCGGGTAAGGAAACTTGGTTTGACTGTGTGAATGTGAGGAGTGCAGTGAGTCAAGCAGGGCACTTGTCAAGTCACTGGAGCTGCTGACTGTGAAGGGGCCTCGGTCCTAGAGCAGGTAGTGTGGGTGTGACTGTGAGAGTGGCTCATGGGTGGTCAGACAGAGATGTTTCCTTAACATTAAATGCTAGGAAGAAGTTCTTGAATGTGAAGGTGGGAAGGCACTGGTCCAGGTTCTCCAGAGAAGTTGGGGATGCCCCGTCCCTTCAAGGCCAGGATTGGATTAGGCCATGAGCAACCTTATTTAGCAGGTTACATCCCTGTCCATAGCAGGGGGGTCAGAACTAGATAATCTTTAAGGTCTCTTCCAACCCAAGCCGTTCTATGATTCTATGATCATAGCTCCCTGATGGTCTTTCAGACAGAACTAAAAGATATGACATTCTCTCAGTAGTTTTTTATTGAGGTACCACAGACTTAAATTAACTTTTTCCTATGCAGAGGAACCTACCACCATCTTCCTAGACTCTGACATATATTCCCTCTTTCCACACTGAAGAATACCAGGAATCTGCCAGTTGAACTGTTTGCCATATGTCCACAGCCATCTTTTTCAGGCTACTCATAACATTTTGAAGTGTATTCCTTGATCATCCCCCCCCCCCGGTCATGCTGGTGAGATTACAGCAGGTATCTGGACATAGTTTGTCCATTTGCTGGTAAGCAAAATTTAAATGCTCCAACTCCATTAGTCCGAGAACTCAGTTTTGGAATATGGCATGCCATTCATGCAATCCATGAGAACGAATCACCAGTTTTGATTTGTTAATTGCTTTAAAATCTATCCTTTAATAAATGTTGGTCCATGTAGGTTTTAGAAAAATCCAATGTGCAGACTGTTTTTTAAATTTATTAATCAAATTAAAGATTGACCTTCTACTTTAAAATTAATTATACTTTCCTTTCAGTCCAAAGCTACATTTATCCATGTAGTAACAGTCACTTATAACAATTTTCTTGAAAAGTACTATCCCTCCTGACTCTATTTATTTTCAGAAAACAGCTCCAGAATATGGGCTTTCATTTAAAAGCAAAAAAAAGTCACCCTTCATGGTACTAAAAATGATTTTGAGAACCTGAACCAAAGTACGATGGGTTGCCTTCCATGGCCTGGAGACAACATAGAACTATAGCCGTGCTGTATGAATCACTTCATTCATCTCTGTCTTTAGTTTGACTCGCTCATTGTTATTTATTTACATACTGTGGGCCAGACTCTCTCCTATGCCAGAGCTCCACTCAGTGCAGTTTGGAGATGGGTCATAAGGAAGTCATTACAGCTCTCCCCAGTTTCATGAGTCCTCCTGGTCTCTGCACCATTCCTCCTGGTTGCCAGGCAGTCCTATGTTAGATCTCAAGGGAGGCTCTTAATGGTGCATTAACTTCAGTGTCATATCTGTGGCACATGCTTCTGTTCCTGGCATATACAACTGTAAATAAAAGTGATCTGATTTTGTAAAGATCCATAGAGCGAAGTTTTCTGAACCTGCGTGGTTCTCGATATAGTAAAGCTTAGGCCATTTTTGATGAAGACAATTAATCCAAATACAGATACAGTATTGTATGCAGCCATTTGTGATGGAAAAGAATTCACAACTCTGTTCAATGCCTGGTGCAACTGATCTGGAGGCTTTCAGGAACTTCTGTATAATATAAATATCACTTGTACAGAAGTGACACTGGAAGCGACTTCCCAAGATAAAAGGTTAAAAATCAGGACAGGATGGATACCACTGCTGGAAACAATTTTTGCATCTCACTTGCTTGGAAGCAAGCACTGCTGCCCAGACTTTTCCCATACATCTGTGAGATGTTTAAAGAGAGCTGCTGCTGCATTCTGAGCTCATCCCATCCACTTCAGACTCTCCAGAGATGCCTGGTCACCATAGGCTCCTTCTGTACTTGGAGAAGAAATATATCTCCAGAGGGTGACTCTGGCCACTTGAGATCATCACCTACTTTAAAGAGAGCTGAAAACAACTTGGATCCTAACATATATGTTGCTGTGAAGTGTCTAAGGTTAAGTGAAAGGGCTTTTTAACTATTTGTCTCCACGTCTGAATACTCTTACGGAAAGATAATGATGAATTTCCTCCTGTGAATTCTTTTGTGAATTAACTTGAATGTTTATTGACTTGATTGTTTATTGTCCCACAAATATTAAATTATTCTTGAAACACTCCTGTTCAGTGACAGGACCTAATGGACAGATAGAGAACTGAGGCCCCAGGGGTGGAAACTCATAAGTTTTCACTCATCTTCAGGGCCTAGTGTGAAAAATCTATGTCCAAATTTTTCTGACTCATTTTTTTTTTCTTTCTCTCACAGCAGAGTTCCCTCTGACTGAAATTGTTCAGTCCACCTGTAGCTAGACCTACAGTGTCTCCTCAAGCAGCTCTGTGCTAGGAGCTGGGGCAGAAGCCATACTCCACCAGAAAATGTGTGTGAAGCTGATATCTGAGGGGTACAATTCCTCAGTCAAATATAGCTCAAATAAACCTTTGGTTACTGGGTTATGGGGTAATTGACCTGCATAAAGATAGAGAGATGCACATGAACACACATAGGCACACGTACATAGCACTTGCCCACCAGTTTCATTTACTCAAAAAGTCTTGCTAAAATACTACCATGTATTTGGCAACCTACTACAAGGTACAGGCACAGGAGAGCCCAGCTGGAGTTTCATGGACCACTGTACTTCTGGATTTTTCTGCTTTCTGATGCTTGATACAGGAACAATTTTACAAGTTTTTTTTAAAGTTCAAAAACTTTTCCAAATTTCAAAACCTCTGAAATAGCACACTCAGACCAATACAGTTTGAAGTGTGTCTGCTTTTTGGAGACTACTTTCATTGTTTATGCTTAAGCTATTTGTGTTAACAGAGGAACAGATAGAATTTTGAGAATTTTTGGTTCCTTGTGAACCAGTGGTAGCAGAGGATGAGAGAAGTGCTTTGCTGGTGGGATTTAAAATACTGATCTAAGGCAGTAAGATGGTAAAACTCAATTTGCTTGGGTTCCACCCCAGCTGCTGAAGTCCTCTCCTGCTGTCAGCCTCTTCCCTTCTACTAGGCCCTCTTCTTTCCCCTTCACATGCCTGCATCCACCACTCAGTTTTATTCTGTACTCCTGCCCAATCCAGGGCTCTCAGACCTTCCTATCTCTTCACAGTTTCTTCACCTAAAGTTTCTTGCCTTGTGCATCCCCCTGCTTCCCCCCCATCCCAAACCAATTTTCTGCCCATTGAGTCTCAGGCTACCCTTCCAAGAACCTTGTCCAGTCTCTCTGTGATATCGAGAGCCTGAGACACTGAGTGCCTCCCTACAAATCTGGATCCCACATGCAGCTCAGGTCACACCAGGCACTGAGCAGCATTGCTGGGCAAGGTCCTGGTATTACTAGGTAAGGTGCAAGGGTCAGCTGGTCTATATAAGACCATTTTTCTTCAAAGAGATCATAGAATAATAGAAACATAGAATCACTTAGGTTGAAAAAGACCTCCAAGATCATCAAGTTCAACCTTCAACCAGACATAATTAGTGAGAATGGATTTCTGAGAAAATTTTAGCTGCTAAAATCAAACTCTCTATTCAGTAAACTTAGTCTGATTTTCCAAGGCAGTAGAATCTTGTTAGAAAATGGTTCATATCTGATCAACACAAAGGACCCCTTCCCTACCAAGTCTGAAGTGCCTTCTGGAAAATGTGAGAGCATTTGGACAAGAGGTTGCCAGCATTTTCTCCATTAAGCAAATAAAGATCAGTCTGAGGCACGGAATGTAACTGTACAGGCAGTTAAAGTCTGACAAAGCATCCACAGACAGAGTTAGAGGTCCCAGGAACTTTCACAGGAGATGCAGAGCTTCACCTCTGATAATAATAGTAATGCTCCCCTTAAGGCCAGCAAACAGGTGGCCCTGCCCCATAGGGGACAGCAACTTCCAGGTGTGTCTCAGTGGAGGTATTTGTTTGCTGCTGTGTAGTGACAAGTGATAGTGTCAGTGCATGCCAGCTCACAGCTGATGGGGATCAATCAGGGCACTCCACACAGAGAGGGGATGCAGGTTGCTTCTCCTCTTCCCCAGAAGAATTGAAGAAATGTTATTAATAGTAGAAGCTTAGAGAGAAGGAACTGCATGCCCTCGTTCTGAAGGCCGAGTCCAAGAGGATCTAAGCATTCTGAACACTGCTTTAAGATTTCTGAATCGTAAATCTAGTAAGAAAAGTACATTCAATCCTGGGATGAAACTGGAAACCATGTCAGGCAATGTCCATAAACTGTCTTGGACTTTTGTATTAGATCAGTTATGCAGAACTTTGGCTCACGTGCTTCCACCTTATTTTAGTCATCTAACCCAGATGCCTATTTCTATGGCCAGAGAAGTGGACTCCTCCAGAGATTTTTCAGCCCAGCTCAGGCAAGCAAACAAACTAATCCCTCAGCCCAGCACAGGCAGTCCTGCCTTACCTCCCACAGAGATCTGAGCCAGGTACATTTATTTTTGTGGTAACACTTGTCTTAGAAACTTAGTAAAGAGAAATGAACACAGAAATGTTTCTCAGGCTTGCTCTTCCTGAAGGAAGCATTTGCACCTAGCAGAACTCCTGCCATAGAAATTCTGTCAGTCTCTACCAGCACTGCACCACTGTTCACACAAGTCCCACATGGCTGGGTAATCCTGTACGTGTCATTAATATTTTTAAAGAACTGTTTCCTAAGCTGGGAGAGAAACACATTTGTTGCCTGGGGTGGCTCCTAGACTGTAAATCATATGGTAACCCCACGTAAATGCCTTATAGAACTTTTAATGAACTGTATCCCATAGGTGAAAGCCAACAGCAATATTAGAAATGGTGTTTATTTTATAGCCTAGAAACTGCATTTTAAATGGTAGTCTAGGTTTATATGACAGTTCTATTAAATATAAAATAGACCCATTACAAAGAAAGCCCTTTACATCTGCTTTTATCTATGTCTAAATGACATGCCCAGCTCTGCAATTCCTCAAATGAGACATTTTTAGAACTTTATTTATGTTACAGCCATAACAAACTAGCAACTAGAAAACTATAATGGGCACAAACGGCTAATAAAAATGAGATTGTTGAAAAATACTTCTTAATAGCAATTTACAAAGGATCCTGATAAAACAGAACTGAGGCTGCCTTTCCCTGGACGTTTGCCACCCCTGTAATCACAGCCATTTGGCAACAGGTACTCCCCCTCTTCCATCTTCCATGACCATTTACCTCTGAGTGTGCTGAAAGCCAAGCACCCGGAGGTTATTCCCCCGCCCTGCCATTAGTCAGTTGGTGCCTACCGATCCAGAGACACCCGATCCAGAGTTCCCTTTTCTCCCCTCCCACTGAGCACCAGGTGGCCTGAAGGAGCCATCTTAAGGGCTTTGCCATTTGCTCAGTAGGGAGGAGGGCAGCAAGGCAGGATCTGTGCCTCATGCAGAGGGTGCCCTGTTTTCTCCAGAAACCTGCCTCACTTCTCTGGTGAACTGATCTGTTTATACAAGTCGGCTAAGATGAGCAGGTCAGACTTTCTGTTTATAGACTGAAAACTCTTTTGCCCTGAGCTCAGTAACAGCTCCCCAGGCAAAAGACTGGGACTTGAACTCATTTCTTCTCAGGACAAGTTTTGTGGGCTTTTGACGTTACCCATGTGGCCATTTGTGTGACATTAGAAGGAAACTTCCTACCACCCAAGGAAAAGAGGCCTTCTTCCAGATGTGCACTTGTCTGCAGCAGACCTACTCACTAGCCAAGGGAGGCAAGGGCAAGGCAGAACATTCAAATAAAGGTCAAAGTCCTTGGTCTCATCTAATTACAGGTAGTGATGAATGTCCTTGAATATAAATTGATGTCTTAACCAGTTCGGCATTGTATCTACCTTGAATATAAATTATGTCTTAACCAGTTCAGCATTGTATCTGTCTGGTTGCTGCTAATGAGATTCTGTAACCCATAGGAAAAAAGTGAGTTTAGCAAAACTTCAAAAGGTTTTAGTAAAGAATCAACAGGGGCTGAACAGGCTATATAGTACATTAGAAAGAAGATGGTTATATTGAGGGGGAAAAGTTACATCATAATGTCAACTTAAGACATACACTGGAAAATGGGTGTTCATGACACTACCTCAGGCTTAACAAGTGACAGATTGTCCGAGCTCCATGCAAAATAAGATTTAAAACAATGTGGGAAGCCACTTACCCAGCCTCCTCAGCGTTCGTGCCAGAAGCACTAGAAATAACACCCATGTGCCAGGAATCTCAATCCAGCTCCCCCTTGACTGGACTCACATCTCATCTTTCTGCAGTCTTGCACTCTAACTCATCCATCATGCTTGCTCCTAGTTTACTTTGCAATGAAGGCTATACATTATGTCCTTACAAATCCTTTTTTTACCCCAAACAGGTTCAGAAGTGTAGTCTGAACTATCTGAGACTGGTGTTATGTGCAAAATAGAACATACAGAGGTAGAAAAGGAGCTCCAATAATGTAGGTACAGGCAGACATGCAGTACACATACAAATCCGGTTCAGGTATAAATGCAAGTGATAGATATTCAGTACCCTATGAGGCCATATCACTGTTGGGATTTCCAAAAGCTCAATTTATTACAGTTGTGTAGCTGTCAGCATTCAGAGTTAGCCTTCAGATAGACCACCACTGGCTTTTGCATTGAAGATGAAAAAGTTGGCCAAAGACTAAACAAAAAAATATCTATTAAACTCCAAACAAAATTATGGCAGAAAAAGTGGCAGGAACTGCAGAGGCAGCATCTGCTTAGAGCTGGGCTAGTCACAGCATGTGGATAAGCCTCACCTGTGGGTATCAGGGTTTCCACTCTAAATGCAGAGAAACCTTTCTTCTTTTCTTTCTTTCTTTTTTTTTTTTTTTATTTTATGCCGAGAGAATTAAGGAAATTAACACACATATTTTCCCTGAAAAATTTTAGCTAACATGAACATTAGTATAGTTTCACAACCTGTTAACTGATCCAGTAACATAGGATCCCAATTTATTTGAACAGATCCTAAGAGAATTAGCAAAACAGAAAGACTAAGCAGGTTTTGGGTTGCTTTATTCTCAGAGGCAGTCAATAAGAATACTTGTATGAGTAAAATAAGTAAGAACTGACCCAAAGAAAATACATTTGGCAAATTCATGTAAACCGGAAAGTCAGTAGCAGCTATTGAGAAATCATAGTCATATTTTTAAGTTGTCCTGCTGAGGATTGCCTTTAACCACATCTCCCCTTCCCTTTCTGTATCCCCCCCTCTCCCAGTCTTTAGTCCCAAGTACTTAATTGAGAGTAAAATATTTATACTGGGAAGACATCAAAGGCACTGATTTTAGAAATTCAATTTTACATAACGCAAGACCCCTGAACTTCAGAAAAAGTTCATTTCATCAACTATCACTAATCACCTCTGAACCTGGTACTCTACCAAATAAAACACAGTATTATGAATAATAGGTTTTCCCCACATCTGAAGTGTAAGAGTAATTACAAATATGAATACAAGAATGATAACGCTTTGCGTGATTCTATTTTCTGCTTTGGCAAAAAAAGTTCAGAAATGAACCGATACCTTTGCTTTAAAAAATGGGTGGCCTGCAAAGTCAAAAAGTGTAAAGGAAATACTCAATGAAGGGTTGAGTTTTCCAGGGTTTTTTTGCACATCTGTTCTAGCAGTTATTTTTTTGATTTTTCCTCCTCCACTTCTCTTCATCTTCAAAGCCTCATTCAAATTATGGCATTAGAAGGTGCCAGCTCCCCACTAGCAGAGAAGAAAGGCCCTTCTCTCCTACCTCTCTGTCAGAAAGGATGTTGACATTCTAGAGAACGAGCCTTTGGTATGATTACAACTTTCACCTTTACTTGAAGCAGTGTGATTAGAAGATGGGAGGTTGACCCTGAGCTGGGAACCACTGAGTTCCTGCTGCCCTCAGCAAGGCAGAACAGCACCTTGGTGACAGAGAAAGGAGATGCACTTGGAAACATCCATTCCTGTAGAGTAGAGTTTTCCTCCTCCTTTTCCAGCAGAAGAAACAGATATTATCACTTTCTCCAAGTGCCATGGATACATACAGAGCAAGGGCTTTCACTGTCTCATAAAATTGCATTTAGGATGAAAGTAGACAGGACCGGTATCTCTCAAAACAGATAGACAGGAGACCCACAAAAGCAATTTAAAATTAATAGGGCTATATCCTTTAATTAGAGAAAGAGCAGTTATGCAGGACTTCTGAAAAAGGAACAGTAGTGATTTAAAGTACAAGTTTGATTAGATGCTGGAGTTATACTTTTTATGTGTAAGGAGTAATCTCTTTCTTGGATGACAGAAATAAGAAAAATCAGTTGTGCAAGAAGGAAAATAACTCAATACTGTAGAAAGGAGCATTTTGCTTAGTTCTTATCTCTGACAAGTTGGTTTTCAAATGAAAGCCAAATGAAAACTGCTCCCAGGCATGTAAAAGCATAATTCACAACAAAACCAAAGGAAAATTCATGTGTCTCCTGGACAGATACCCCATGCATATCAGAAACAAATGGCAAAATTAGGTACTTGCTATTCCATGTGAGGATGGCAAACCTCTCTCCGTAAGAATTGGCATTTTATTGGTGACCAATTGCATTTATTTTGTCATATACAGTTGCAGGTCTCCCTAATTTTTTAAATCAGTGTTTTATCATTAACATCAGCCAGAATCCATCTCCTGAGAACGTGTAACTATGTGAAGAAAATTACACTCTGCATTCATCTCCCAAGTCAGAATTTTGTGTATTTTTCTTTCCCAATCAGCTCTGGAGTGCATGCTTGGTTATCTTCTACAAATTCAGACATCTATGTTATAATATCCCAGTTCAAAGTAAGACACTGGAGTGAGAGGTTTTCTGTTAACATTTTTGGCTTTTGCTTTGTGATGTTTTCCCATTCTGAAGCTACGCATGTAGAATGTACATCAATATTTTCAATGTTTTCCAGTTTGTGGACCCCTGACAGTTTTCCCATGAAAATACAGATGCTTGCATAGACAGTTTAAACTATTCCTATTTCGCTATATATTTCTTCTTCATAGCTACCTTTTGCTGATCGCATAGTAAACTTCCCAGTAGATCTTCAAGAGTTTTCTCACCTCACGTTAAAACTCAGGTCTTATACTGGTAATAAACAAACCTCAAAAATTTCAGATTGCATTTTTTTGAGCATGAGTCTGAATACATACGAGAACCTTTTGTGTCTAAAGCTTTTGAGGAAATATTAGGTTGTATCTTTTTAATCGATTAACAAACATTAGGGGAAATTGCATCAGTCTTCTTTTTCTTTACTATGCAATGCAGTAAAAAATATTTCTCTGTCACTTGAGGATCATGAAAGGTTGGACAGACTGGGTTATCCTATCCTGCACTTTGGAATGTATTCCAGTCATCTTATTTTTAGAAACTAGAACTAGAATAAGAAGAGTATGCTGCATACATTTTCATGTTGCAACAATTTAGACAAATTCTCCTCCCCTCTTCAAGCATTTTGAAACTATTTAAACATGTAGATCTTAGGTTGATCATTAAAAGCATTAGGGATTAATTCAAGCCATTGTCAGACCATGCTTCCAAAGCAAACAATGAGCCGATGGGGGTGAATTTTATCCTAAACACTTAAAGACCATGCCAGTTGTAGCCAGTGCAAATGATACAGAGTGGAGTCAGTCAGTGAGCAGCAAGGCAGTGCTAAGTTCTCCTTTATTCTGAAAGCGCACTGATATTGAAAATGTATACGCATATATTATTTTTATAATATATGCAAGTCAATCAACTTCCCTCCTAGCAGATTGTGGCTTATTTAAGCTCAGGAAAGAGTTATTAGGGAAATAAAGGAAAAAAAACCAGTCTAGAAAGAGCAAATATCTTGACCTGTTAGCACATTTATGCAGCCGAAACTAGATTTCAGCCTTTCTGATTCAAAGCACTGTTTCTTAGCTCCGAGACTGTAATGGATGGGTGCACTAGTCATAGTGAGGACCATAATGTGACGCAATCACAAAAGCTGTCCTGCGAGCATGGTCCTGCTGTGCACTTCAGGGCTGGGCCTTCAGACCTTCATAGTTAAATCTAAAATCAACTTTGATAAAAGTTCTGGCTTTTTCACAGGAACTCAGATAATCTTTCTCAGAGATGCCTAATATCAGTCTTCCTTTTCTGGTTGTACAAATGATGTTTTTTCAAATTCCACCTTAGTTGTCTTCTGGCTTGTATCTGAACCCCATAAGGGAGAATTGTTCAGCTGAATATGAGTTGAGGACCAACAGAGTGTTTGTCGGCTTTTGCTTCCACACACTTCACCTCTGTCAAACCTCTCATGACTATTTGTCTTTTACACAATTCAGCCAGATGCTACACGGCCACCCTTACAGGGTAACTGTGTCACTGGCTGAGACTCACAGCCTTACTGACTTCACAGGCATTGTCGGATTGTCACCATTTCCTTCTTCTCACCACTTCACTTCTTCACTAATGGTTAAAACAAAGCAAAACAAAACAAAAAATATCTTGGTAACTAGCTGTGTAGCTGGGGAAGTTAATAAAGATCTGAATTGTTACCTCTGCTCTGAAAAGATGCAAACTAAACCACCCACTGATCTGGGAGGAACTCATTAGAAAGCTAAAAGCAAGTACAACAAATTTTGTAAAACAACAGCAAGTTACTTCAGCCATAATACAGGATGGGCAGGTTTCCTGCGTCCCAGTTAGCCCTGAGTTCAACTGTCACCAAAAACAAGGATTGCTCCTGGGTGAAAACCACCACTCCAGTAACTTGAAGCATCAAGGGTTCAGGGTTCGTGCATTAAGGTGTTCTCAGCTAATGCAAAAAGACCCTTCTATCCTCTGGGTCAGCAAGGAATATCCTCCCAAGCAGTGTTTCTCCATAGGAGTGTTTTTAGAATTTCAGAAAGTAAAGTTGAAGGTAAGATGGCTGTGTACAGAGGAAGATTATATTCCAATAATCACTTCAAAGAGAATGGGGGTGAAGGCATGTTTCTAATTTCTGTACAAAAACAAAGGAAGTAATTTCTTTCAAGGTTTTTTATTTGTTTTTTCAAATTGCGCAGTGCTCAACTTTTAAAATAATAATCATTCTTGACAACCATTTAATAATTGTTAGTGATCTATAGCTTTATTATAAAGTACTCATCTAATGATGTATTTCCTTTACCCTAAGGGCCAAGTACAAAGCAGGGAAATTATCTCGGTGATACTTTTAATAACTTCCTGTGGGATTGCAAACTCTGGCTGAAGCTGTCTCTGCAAAAGAGTTAATCATGTAATTTCACAGATTAGACAACACAGGGTTACTAATGAGAAACTTCAGTTCAGTGATAAACTCTTTTTTTTTTTTCCAAGAATATTTTGAGAGGCCTGTAACCTTTGGCTGACACCCAACAAGGCTATTAGTTTAACCATGGGATGCACTACCAAATGTACAAGAGTCAGCAGAACTTTTCCTTTGGAAAATCACTCGTAACCTTCTGTGAAGAAGCCTTCGAAAACCCAGAAGGGATAGACGGAAGGGAAAAATCAGGCAAAAAGGGTCTGACTTATTGGCTTCCGATAATTGGCATGGCTTCAGCTTCCAGTTTCTTTTCCACAGTGTCCGCTCACTATAGCAACCCCGGATCCCATTTAAATGTCATGCTGCCCTCTGTTCTATAAACATGTATCATCCATCACTAAATATTTAGATCTGAATTGTTGGAGCTGAGTTCTGTGCCAGGGGTAAGGGGATTAATTCCTTTCAAGGCCCTCACATGATGGATTTTTCACTGAAGTAAACATCCGAGAAGAGCTCACACTACGGCCATAAAATATATAAATAAAGTTTAAAGTTTAATTAAGTCAACATTATTTAAAGTGGTTGTCATATTTTATGGTGAACTCTCTGTGTTTATTTTGTATGACTCCTCATAAATAGTCTCTCCCTTTCAGACAAAAGGCACGGCTGGGTTAAAGTTAAGGGTCCCATGCATGGTACGAGAAGGAGGATCTACCGGGCTGGGGGGATCCAAAAGGCTTCGTATCGGGCCCTCTGCTATCTCATGTCTTCCTAATGAGCTGAGATGTTGTGCAGACACAGGAAAAGCATGGCGGAATTTACAACAGACGTGACACAGGGAAGTCCTTTGAGTGGCTATCTGGGCTTGGCAGAGGGAGAGACTCATCCCGCCCAGTCCAAAGGCTGCTGATGTTGGGTTGGCAGGCAGCAGGGAAGGAAATGGGGCTCAGAGGGGGCAGGTCAAGAGGGGCACTCCCCCCTCCACATCCACCAGCAAGGGGATTGCACCATGTGCTGGAAGAGAGTTGTCATTGCTCTTACTCATTTTCCACCTTTCCTGTTCCCTAAACAAGTCCTTCAACCCAACAAGGTGCACTTTCAAGAGGAAAATTATGTGGTGTCATTTTGTGGCCTAATCCTTTGGAACAGAAGGAGTAATTTTAAAAGTGAAAGAAAATATGTAGACAAATTCATCAAAGGGATTGTTAATTGATATTGTCTTGTAGGGAGGTCTTGTGATGTGCTGATAAGGCCTTCTAGGTAATTAGTTAAGCACCCAGTGAGAAAGGGTGAACCAGATGCTAGAGCTCTTGGTCAAACCTGGGGAAAACTTGCATTCAACTTCTGCGCTCCTTCAGCTGCCACAGGCAGCTTCTGCCCACAGTCTATGCCTCTGTCCCCACCTCTATGTCAGCAGTGCGTTACATTCCAGTTAAGGGGCTTGTTATTAGGACAAATACAAAACTTTTGTGAGATGCTCGTATAATTAAGGGACATGTGCTGTGTAAGTCTGAGGTCTTTTTTTTTTCCTTCTATCTTTGTCAGGATTTTCTGTATCTGTGAAAGGTGACAAAAAAGATTGCCACAACTGTAGACCTCAAAGACAGAACTAGTAGCAGAGGTATTAGCTGTGACAGAAGTTTGTGGCTGTTCTCCTATGTGACTGAGAACAAGTAATTTGGTATTTGTTTCTTACTAATAAAACTAGAATAACAGCACTTTATCTTGTTTAACTTGCTTCAACTGTAAAGGTCCTGTGGCAGGCCTGGTCTTTTACACTGTGTATACAGTGCTCACACCCAAAGTTTCCAGTCTGGAAATAGTCACCTATAGCTGCTATTGTGCAAGAAGAAGAGTGTGTTCCCCTCTTAGTTCCAGTTTCTCTCTGAACATTTTTTCTGCAAACATGTGAGAAGAGCCAGAAAAAAGTTGTAGGTGAATGTTATTCCTGCACCTACGTATGCTCATTCATCCTGTACATGAAGTAAATATGTACGTGTGCATGAATGTCTGCATATGTACGTGCACACACACATTTTGTTAATTCTCAAATACCCATGTTTTATCTATGAGCATGGACATGTTCATTCAAACTCAGAAGCATAGGCCATGCAATCAGTTGTGAGGGGAAATGCAAGGCATGCTTTGTCCAGACAGAGCACATACAGAAACACAGACCAGACTGAAACTAATTTATCAGGCGGTAAATTCTCTTTCTAGCAAATGAAGCCACAAACAGTGACATGATAAAAGATCCCTCTACTTTCATTCTGTATCAGTAGTGATTTTGGTTGCCCCAAAATCTTTAGCATTAGGTAACACGATCATGCTGAAGGTGGTATGAAATTTAATGAGGTCTTAATCTGCATGACAGGTTAAAAGCTATGAGAGTTTCTAAGGCTTTATGGGGTATAAATGGAGTGCAAGCTAATATTATTTGATAAGATAGGAAGAGGCCCAGCTGAAGGGAAAGCATTTCTCTACTGAAGGCTCTGGGTTAGAAGTGAAATTGTTAAAATTTAAAAGGGAAGGGGAAGGGGAAGGGGAAGGGAACTTCAAAGTACCAAAAAGCAATTCCATCATTGCAGAGGAAGAAAACAGTTTAAAAAAAAATATAGAGGAATAAATTTTAACTTCACTGACAAGCACTAAGGATTTCTTAAGAAACAGTTAAGGAGTTACTTCTAAAGGGGTTAATAGTGGCCAAAATTCACTATTGCTGCTTTTAAAGGCATATAGGGGAATTCAGCCTGTGCAAAGAGGTAGGGCTAAGCTTGTTTATCATGTAAGCTCTGTCCCTTGTGTTTCCCAGCCAGCTCACAGGGCTCAAGACTTCCTTTTTGAGATGCCCCAACTGGGAAATGGAAGGCACGTTTGATCGCATCAGCATTTGTAATACAAAAAAACTATTATGATTGAAATGATATTTAGGTTGCATAAAAACTGTGTTGCACTCCTTGAGGAGGTGAGGGCATGAAATCACAACCCTGGGGCTCACACACAGAAAGAACTAAACAGGACTGGCATATAGGCATTGTTTTAGTCTCACTCCTGACGTGGGGATGAATTTAGATCCCAACCTACTGGCCGCACTTCTGACAAGTTGTGTTTTAATCTATCACACTGCCTTCCAAAGGTCAGCCAGATAAGCCATCCATAAAGTGCACTATTAGTGTTAAATTCCCAACTATTCATCCCAACCAGTCCTCCCACCTATGGTGTCAGTTGCTTTGGCAAACAGCATAGCAGAATCATGGTGTCTCTCCTGCTCTTGGTCTTACACGTATGCATCTAAAAAGTTTGTCACTTAGTTTGTATCCCCAAGTACCTTGAAAACTGAGAGTGTAGTGAAGTATTAATTCCGTTCCTGAAATACTAGAGGTGGGAAGCAAATATATAAAAAGTTGTTGGTATAGACAAATATATACATGTTCAACCCAAACACAAAACCAAGTACTATTTCACTAGTATTTTTAAGGGGGTGATGGGAATGCAAAGGAAAGCAAATATCTCATCTCATAACCATTTTTGATGAGCTGAAAGTTTTCCCCTTTCTCTTTTTGTATTAGGTATTAGTTATGCCAGTTCCATTTTCAATCAAGAACAAGTGTCAAGGGAACAATCCTCTGGAAGGAAGGAAGGAAGAGTTCAAGTAATTGTTTCTATTGACAGGAGCACAAAGGTATGAGATGTGCACAAAGCTATGAGATGTGATGATTAGGCAGCCTCTTTTCCAATTAATATTGAATTTACAGAGCTATATGAAATAACGCCAGTGAGGAAGACTGATGACGATTTTTCCAGTGAAGGGATCCCTCATAGACTGGAAGAGAAAGGAGTATGTCTGGGAAAGCATAAATATGAATGCTAGCCCTGAGTTTGGCTTACGTGCTTGTTGGCTGTGCTGTGGACATTAGCTTTCTCTTTTTCCTTGACCTCAAACGTGGTCATTGTCAAACACGCTATATATATTTGTGTAGAAATGTTTAGTTTTGACAAATCAACAGTTTTTGACAACAAAATAAAACAAAAAAGCATTTTCACTGGTAAATTCTTGAGCAGCCCTTGCAGTCAATGCTCCCAGAATTGCCTTTACACAGCCAAATCATTCCCACAAGTATGAATATGCAGTTCCAGCTACTTTAATGGAATTTGCATGTGTATATCAAGGGGCAGAATTTGGCTCTTGGTCTAAAACACGTTGAGCACTTTTAAAAGAGAAAGTCATTTAGCAGTGATGTAAGTCTTTGCAGTTTCTCTGTTTTGTCTATGCAAGATTCCAGTTTTATAAAATGGTATGAATACATGAAATGTATTTATTTTTGGCTTTTATAGCATCTGTCTAATGAGCCAGTCTAGAACATCTCAGTTAATTGATGTTTACCAAAACTGTTATGCCTCATTGTAATCCTTTCATTCCAGTAAAAATTATTATGATTCTCTGTATTTGGATTTTTTTGTGATTTCGCTGCTTTCATGCCAAGGGAATTCCAATGATTTCAGTAAAGCTACCCTGGAATACCACTCACGCAGTGAAGTAGTAAATCAGACTGTGAAAAGAATCCTAGTCCACTGAAATAAGTAGGAATTTTGCCATTGATTTCAAGGAAGCAATATTTCCTATAAAATAAAACCTCTTTGTAATGTGATGTAAAATAAAGCTAATATCAGACATGCACAGTATAAGTACTGCTTTATTTCTTTATATACAGAAACAACAGAGAACTTTTAATCACGATTTTTGTTTTAATTCTCACTGGTAAGTATACTTTGTGCTACAAGTGTGTCTGGAGAAAACATTCAAAAAGGTATGAACAAGATGGT
Source organism: Lophotriccus pileatus (assembly GCA_035583135.1). Taxonomy (NCBI): domain Eukaryota; kingdom Metazoa; phylum Chordata; class Aves; order Passeriformes; family Tyrannidae; genus Lophotriccus; species Lophotriccus pileatus. The sequence goes on from JAWWES010000115.1 coordinate 58,488,347, forward strand.
TCGAGCATGAGCCTTATACAAGGCATTCTGAACTCAAAGTTTGGTGTAGCTGACCTAGATATTTCTTCAAGAGGAGTGTGAAAATAAACATTGACATGAAGTGTTTCAGTTTTACTTGTTTTTTTGGCAAACAACCTGGCCCTGATTCACCTCTCACTTAATTGTATAAGTGCTATAAACGATAAAGTCAGATCTCATCATCTGGAAGTAATAGAAGAATGAAAAAATACTGTGGAGATTGAAGTGAATTCTTGACCATGAGAAGGCAAGCTTGCAGTTTACGTGTTGAAGTGTTTCTGGTAGGGACTGGCCTTCTCCAAGGTAGTGTAAGGAGATCCTCTGGTGTACTTTGAACCTGTCTTTTTTTTTTTTTTTAACTATCTGTGACCAGACTTGCAGAGAATAAGAGCAGAGAAGACCTCATGGAATGATTAAGAGCTCATTGAACAGTCCTACCAAAGGGCCCACTAAGGATCCCATCTTAGAAGAACAGACAAGAAGATCTTGGTCAGCAATGCAGTGAAACCTAAGGAAGGACAAGGTTACTTTCCACAAGTACACTAAGGAGGAAGAGAGGAAGAAGTACTAGGAAGAGTACTTCTTTAAACAGATGAAAAATATTGTCTCAAGCAGAAAGAGTTATAAATAGTCCAGGAATTAATTTAGTCTTCAAAGAAGAAGGTGGTTTCTGGGTCAGGTTTCCATTAAGGCAGCAGAGAAAAATCGTAAGATTCAAGGTGAAGCCTGGTAAGTGTGTGCACTGACTGTAGAAACTGGGGCTTATGAGAACAAAGAGTCACTCTGTTGCACAGGACAAACCTTTTAGTCTCAAGTTCCTTCTCTAAATCAGGAGTGGTTCTCCTGTTTCACCAATCTGATAATAAGGAAGAGTGTATCATCTCCTCCCCCGTGAAAAATCACTTTAGTGACTTAGCTCTGATATCTGTGTAGCCTCAGAAAACCTGTCTGCCAGCAGAGGGTGAGGAATTCCTAAGGAAACAGGTATGTCCCCTGACATGCATGCTCCACTCCTCTCTGTATCTGGGATGCCTCATATAAAAAGTGTTGACAGGTCCAGTAGGGATTTTACAAGAGATTGCCATTCATATTCCACAAGGACCAAAAGATCCACATGGGAATATTTAATATAAACAGTAATAGTTTCCCACATCTTTGTTTAGAGAATAGCCTGAGGATTTCTAAACTTTAGAATCATATTTATTCCAGAAGAATGGTTTCACTTATAGCTATATAAATCTTTCCTGTACTCAAATGTAAAGGAAAGATTGTTGCTTATATCTGAATATTTAAATACAATATCTGGGTAATCAGACTGCCATGGGTATTACAGATAACTCTCACCTCGTGTAGTTTTACTTCACAATGCAAGACCTGATCTGCAGGGACATTAGCAATCTACTATTATAGTGTGAGACCTGCCAGACTTCCAGGAAATGCTGTGGGTTTGGGGTTTTTTTGCTTAATAAAACAAATTATTGGAAAGTATTTCCCTGATATTTCAATATTAGACTTACAAAGAGATCTCTAGGGCTGAAAAATGAAAGTCCTTCTTCTAACTGGGCAGGGCTCCTAATCCCTATGATCAGGCTGGAGAGTTTAGTACTCTGGAACTAAGAACTGTTAGATACTGATCTCTCTAGAGTATCTGCTCTGAAGTGTCCAAAAGGCCATTTCTCTTAGCTTGCCTTTGGAATATTTTAAATGCCTTTTTGGCCTACTTAGCACTTTTAAACATTCCTAACATCCTTAATAAAGCCTGCTGCTATATCACTCTTGTCACTACTAGCCACAATCTGATATAGCACATGCAACCTCCCTTGGAATTACCAAATGTAGGAAAGGGGAGGAAAAGCTATCTTTTTGTTAAAAGATAGTGGTACAGTATTGCTGGCTTCCAGCATTCATGAGTCAGGCTCACAAATAGCTATGAGGCTGGAACACCTTCATTTCCTTCTGTTTGCCTGCTGATTTCTGAGATTTAAATGTTTGCATATGTCAGCTTTTCTCCACAGCCATGAGTGCTTGAGTGCACGAGAAAATAACAGTTACTGGATAGTGGAGTGCTGTATATTAGCTATTCATGAATCATTTCCCCACACAGACATATCTGTATTATGATTTTTCTGTTTTCATATCTGTGCACTCTGGATAGGTTTAAAATTATGCTGATGTTCCCTCCTGACACATTGGTTGAACATTTGTGTCCTGTCGTGCTCCTGGAAACAAAAATGATGGATGAAAGGTAGAGGTCATAAGCCACTGCAAAAAGCAGGGCCTGTGCGTTCACACTATTCTTCTTCAGAAAATAACTGATACCTGGAGTTAACTGTAGGAAATTTAGCTAAAATTTCCAGCCCATGAATTCTGAACAGTGTATGAACTCGGGGAAAATTTCAAACAAAATTAAGACATCCTAACCTTTACAGTTGTATGTGCCTGGCAGGGTTTTTCTAACACATAGTGTTCCTCACATTCATTTATCACTGTTTCAAGAAATGACTGATGATATGGATTGTGCTACAGCTGATTTCTCCAAAGGGGCAAGAGTGCTTGGTATCCTCCAGATTTGAGATAGAAGGCTCTTTTACATGCTTGTTGATTTCTGGGTTTTCTTTCTGGGTGTTAATAGAAATATACTGCTACTGGGCTCAATTCTTTGATATCAGGATGAATGGAGCAGAGGCATTAGGAAATAAAGAGCCTCTTCCACTCTACAGAACCTAGAACTACTTTCTTTTTTTTCTACACAAATGATAGGTTATGTTCCTTTCAGATAGACACATGAAGGCAAAGCAGCTTAGGATGGCCAGTGTCTTCCCTCCCCAGTGCAGTCATTAAAGACTCCTAAATTTAAGTAGGTTACCTCTACTTAATGTTAAACAGCAGTTCATTCTTTACAAACAAGGCATCAGTTTTTGTAAAAAGGATGTTCTATGTGAAAAGCACAAGAAATTCTTGAGCTTTCATACAAAGGATGCATTGTTCTGATTTATCCATTTCCTGGAATACATGAAAGACAGAATAATACAGCTTTGTGGTATTTTCTAAGAGCTAGAAAAAAACCCCATAACCCAGTAAGTAACCTTAGTCTCTACAGTTGAGGGAGAAGAGATAACTTCCAATTTATTAATATTTACCTTTTCAGTAACCAAGTGTATTATTGGTGCCAAAGACAAAAAGCCAAAATATAAGAAAATATTCACCAAGGGGACTACTATGTCAAACTTACTTGGTATTGGAAATAACTTCTGCCAAACTTCCTTTGTGAAGTGAATCCCAACGAATTTATTCTAGCTGTTTCGTTATCTGAAATTGTAGTTTAATTGCAGTTTGCAATTGATAAAGTATCTGTGTCTTCCAAGACTACTTTCCCTTGATCATGTGTTTGACAAGTTTTCATAACTGGGCTTTGCTAGTTCAGTTGGTTTTATGCTTTGCTTTTGCAGCCTCTCTCCTTATTCTACTCTCTGGACTCTTAACAGCTTTTATTCCAAGCACGCCAATATTTATGGTGTGCCGTAAAGGACAGTGCCCTGAAGGACAGTGCCCCTTAAAAACATATTCATAAAAGTTAATACAATCCTCAAGTACAACGAGTTCAAAAGAAAAACACTCTGGAAATGAGCATTGAGATGAATACTTTAGAGTCATTATCTGAGGTACACTGGCAGTCTCTAATGAGACATTTGTAATTTAATTGTGTCATGCAGAAACTATAAATTGCCCCAAAGCCCACATCCAAGTTGTTTTTATAATGAAGATAAAGTAACACACATACCAAAAATCTTTTGAATACGCTATAACTTCTTCCAAAAAGATAAAGAGGGCCTATATCCTATTTATGTTACTACATTCAATTGCATAACAGAGCTTACAACAAGTAGGATAGAGGGCAAGAGTCAGACTATAATAATTTAATATGCTATGATTCTTTACATTTCTCTTTTAATCACATAATAATTTTGAGGGGACCAATTCCTATCAATACTAGAAAGGAAGAAGAAAAATAACAGGATTACAAATGGTCATCCTAAAGAATCTTTATGATGGATTATACTGTGTTTGATCCCTCTTTCAAAGAAGAAAATGTTCTAATACTGCATGACTAAGCCACTCCTGTGTCAGATTTCTACAGCTTTGAACAGAGAGTTGTAAAGATTGTTATGCCTCCATCAGTATCAAAATTCTGCATGCTTACTCCAAGATCCTAAATAAATTAGGACAGGCACAACTTTCAGAAATAGAAATAGCTTGTGCAATTCACCCACTTGATCATACCAATGAGACCTCTGGGTCCCTCAGATGGAATAGTGTATTTACTTCTCTTGCAGATTTTTATGTCAGGGTTCTGCTTCTTAAATTGTGCTGGAGATAATTTCCAGTGTTCCAACTTACTGGGACAACTTTCTTGAGAACTGAAAATTATGCAAAATGGAAGCAGTTTTAAAATCAAACTAAAATTCAACAGATATCGAAGCATTCATTTTTTAGGCAAAGTAGGACATATAACACAGGAGTGGGAGATAGAGGAGGATGAAGAATATTTTATGCTCTAATTCTGTAGCAAACATTGCAAAAATACCAAATTCTACAAGAACCTGCTTTTGACTGTTTACCTCTGACTCGTTTCTCTCACTCAAGCTGGATCTGTGATCTAAATACAGGACAGGGAGTGATTATTCCTGTATTTCTATTCTGTCTTCAACATAACCTGTCTCTGCATTTTTAGGAAAAGGTATCTCACAGTGAGATAGCTTTTCAAAAGCCAGTCTGAAATTTCTCATGAAGTCTGTAATGTCAGCCCAAGAATCTGAAGCTGCCACTCTTGCAGATGCTGTTCACAGTGTAAGGTCTCAGATGACAGACATGAAACTCCTCTTCAAAAGCAACTGTAATATGTTTTTTTTCCCATTTTGGAACCATTTTTAAATCTTTTTCACCCCAATTAAATGAATGTTTTCATATGCTTTCTGCAATCTGAAGGTGAATATTTTCATCAATAAACAGCAATTTGCTTAACCAAAGAATCAGAAAAATAAACTCTATCTGAAATAATTTTTTATTTTATCAAAAATTAGATTTAGCAAGATCCCATCCAAGCTCCATAAACAGTATGTTAATAATTTTTTGTCATGAATCTATTTAATTTTCTATTCCAGAGAGTACATAGAGACTGCAGTAAAACTCTACTGAAACCTGAAACTAGAAAATGAAATCATTATGCATATAGTCATGGTAGCACAGAATCATAGAATCATTTATGCTGGAAAAGACCTTTAAGATCATCAGGCCCAACTGTTTATACAGCACTGCCAAGTCCTCCACTAAACCATGTCCCCCAGTGCCACATCTGCGAGTCTTTTAAATACCTCCACGTTTGGTGACTCAACCACTTCTCTGGTCAACCTGTCCCAATTCTTTCAGCAAAGTAATTTTTCCTAATATCCAATCTAAACCTCCTTTAGTGCAACTTGAGGCCATTTTTTCTAGTGTAGCTCATTACATGGGAGAAGAGACTGACCTCCACCTCACTAGAACCTCCTTTCAGGTAGCTGTAGAGAATGATGAGGTGTCCCCATTTTCTCCAGGCTAAACACCCCCAGCTCCCTCAGTCACTCCTCACAGGACTTGTGCTCCAGACCCTTAAACTCTCTGTTGCCCTTCTCTGGACCCACTCCAGCATCTCAATGTCCTTTTTGTGATGATGGGCCCAAAACTGAACACAGGACTCCAGGTGTGACTTCACCAGTGCCGAGTACAGGGCCACGATCCCTGCCCTGCTCCTGCTGGTCACACTATTTTTGATCCGGGCCAGGATGCCATTGTCCTTCTTGGCCACCTGGGCACACTGCTGGCTCATGTTCAGCCTCCTGTCAACCAGCACCCCAGGGTCCCTTTCTGCCAGGCAGCTTTCCAGGCACTCTGCCCCCAGCCTGTAGTGTTGCACAGAGTTGTAGTCATCCCACAGTGATACATGAAAACTGATCAGGAAAGACTGAGACCATTTGACCATTATGATCGGATTCTTCAATGCCTAATACCTTGAGGAGTCATTTACAGGCCTGTGTAAGGAATATGGAAGCTGAGAAATGAAATCATGACTGTATTTCATATTAACTCTTAGTGAAAATAGAAGAATATGCATTCTAGTTAGAGCAAATAGCTAAATAATAAATTTTATGGCCTTAATTTTGCAGGAATTTAAGCTAGACAATGCAATTACTTCTTCAGGCTTTAAAAATTTAGCATCTCTGGAGTAGATGTCTGCATTGGGTTCAAGTCAGTGGAGACTGAAGTTCTGCTGCAGCTGGAATGGATAGGAATTTTCAGAAAATACAGTATACACCAGAAAAGGAATGGGTTGTTTCAAATAAAAGTTTGTGTGACTTGTTGCTAATTCCAAAGCAAGAGGTTACAGCTTGCAGATGAGACATGGGCTGTAAACTATTCAGGATGACTTTCATTGCTCACAGGGTATAATTAAAAGTATGAAGCAAACTGCCAAAATCTACAATAGTAGTGAATAGTGTACACCAGGTCAAAAGGGATCTGGAGTCATTTCTGGAAGAAGAGACAGTGCACAGCTGTTAGTTAGAGTTTTTAAGGGTGAAGATGATCAGTTATTATATGAATTGATTGGTATTTCCTGGGTATGTTCTGTTAGAATTAAAAATCTTCTCTTGGAGCTTCAGGTGTCATTGTTTGTTTCTGGCAGCTGCATCTATCCATCCAGGAGCAAATGTCTTCTAATGACTGGAAATGTATATTGTTAAGTAAAATTGCTGTAGTTACCAGACAAAATACTTTGGTGAGAAGGAATTTTCTTCATTTTGCCATGACATGATTCAGACCAAGCAAAAAAAGGATGAGTAGCAAACTCAACCACTGGGACTCTTGCCTCCCCTTTAATCATCATTACAGTGCCTAGGTCTGGGATCATGGATCTAACCAATTGCATACACATGTCCATGCAAATAATATCTAAGCAACTGCATATACCTTTTAAGTCTCACTGGCTCTACAGTCTCTGTAGTATATTGTACCATGTGAAAACTCAGGACAGGGGACAAGTATACAGGTCTTTGGATAATCTGATCAGATGATGCTGCAAATGTCCATGAATCGCACCTCAGTAACTCACCCATACAAACCTAAAAACACGATGTTATCTGAAATGGACAGAGGGAGGTGTAGGTAAAACTGAAGGGCTTTAGAAAATCTGAGGTTTACAAACTTCTGTTGTAATACTTGCAATCATATAGTACCACTCAGACATCTCATCAGCTATAAGAGAGGGGATTGCCACTTTTGTGACAAATATGAAATCACTAGAATAACTGAAGTGACTTCAAAAACTGTAAGTCCACACTGCTGGCACAGAAGACATGCTCTCAAGGAGGCGATAGTATGGTGAAAAGTGTTTGCAAGCATTTGGATTTGTTTGAATAATTCTTGGAGCCCTTTGTATTAAACCAAAATGCTGAAGACTAAGAAGCCCTGCCTGTTCCACAGCATGCCCTGAGCTCTCATTTGTCTGGGACTGCAAGTAACTGCTGCACCCCTTCAGCAAGGCTCTCTTCATGAGACATAAGCAGCAGGCACAAAGGCATTTGTAAGGTTGGATTACACCCACTCTTTCCACTCTGTAACATGGAGCAGCAATCCACTTTCACAGTACCAAACCAGGGAGTGTGAAAGCTGAAGTTTTCTTGAACACTGAACAAGTTACTGAGATGTAACTGCAGTCCAGCATGAAATCTGCTTACACCAGAGCACTAGCAAAAAGAAGGTCCAAGGCTTTCTCTGCTCGCACTAGCACTGTGCATCCAGTGCAAAAAGGCAGCAGCTACTTCTGCCTTAGCCTCAAATATACAGGTCCCTGGGAAAAGTACCGCACGGTATCCAAAGCTTCTGTGGATAATCCTGGTGCCATGCAGCCACTCTATTTTCTACTTCTTTACTCAGAGGAGTTCATAAAACTTAGGTCATATTAATATCCTACCTATATATGGAAAAGGACCATGAATAACCAATTTTGCTCCTAGGCTTTTTTTTTCAGCATAGTCTGAGTCATCCTCTTTAGAAGTAGGAACAGCAGAAATAGAAACAGAAATTCTCACTGAAATAGACTCAGAGAAGTTGACATAACCTCAGTCTTTTGTTCATTCCCCTCCCAAGTTTTCCTAGGCACTGCATAAATACAGCAGGAGATTGTCCGCACCTCAAAGAGGTTTTAATCTAAATATTTTCAGAGATCTAACAGCAGTTCAAAAGTTTTGAAATTTTCTAGCTTCATGTACCACATGCATTACTAGTGGTGCAACTTGTTTTGGTGCAACTTGAATTGCACAGGTGAAGAAGCCTCTGGGGCTGGGTAATGTGTACAGACAATGAATGCTCTTGGAGATTGATTTTTAAAAGAATTCTTGATGTGTGCAAAGTGCTTCTGTCCCTGTTTTTATCATCTGTCCACCAGTTCTTCATATGTGCTGTTACTGACTGGAAGAAGACATCTCAAAGGGGCAAACAACACAAATTACAAATCGTGTTGTCAGTTATCAGTTGGGTGGCTGACCTGTGACTGTTACTGGTGAGTGTAACACTGGCTTTTAGTGATCATAGTTGGCTTGTATCAATCAACTCCCTATCCTTGCTCTCTTTCCAGAATAACACCTGTAAACATGCCACGAATCAGTGTATGAATTTCCTGATTTTCATTTGCCATTCCTCATATCCAGAGTGTTTAGTTAATTACATTTTGTAGTTCAGGACTGAGCTCCTGTAAGGCAGATGAAATCTAGATTTCCCTGGAAACATCTGGCAAACTTCCCACTAACTTGGGATCAGTTTCCCACCACTGGGATTTTGATTTTTTTTTGTTTGTCTGTATATTATTTGTGTTCAATATTTCCTGTTCATAGCATATATGTGGAACATTTTCTATTAAAAAATTAATGCCTTGGTATGAATCTTTCAATAAGCTTTGGTGCTTTCTTCAAGCTACTGTTCCTTGTTTTGAGAAAGGTGTTCAATAGAAAATGTGCAAGCCTTCTCTTCTTCGTTGAACTTGCTGAATCAAAAAAACCCAAAAAAAGCCAAAAAAAACAAACAAAAGCAAACAAACAAACAAACACAAACCTGTAAAGGAGACACTAAATTACTACAAAGATATTGAATGTTTCACTGGTCTTGCTTCCATTTCAGCTCCAAGCACTGTGGCAAAATCTGTATCTTAAACACTTGGCCGACTGCCTTGGCTGAAGAGAGAAGTTTTGTGTATCAGGCCTGTACCACCTGGTTTTGGTGGTTCATTGATCTCACACAAGAAAAGATTCTACCAAGTCCTCTAATACTTCAGAAAACTTCTCAGTAAGATATTTTTCCAGATGCAGATAATGCTCCTAAATGGTCACAAGGAACATTGGTGCTCTTTTATAAAGCTGGTATTATGGGATGATAGAACTTCAGTTACAAAGACTAAATACATCTTTACATGGAAGTGTTTGATTTTTGTTCTCCATTGTCTAACTTCGTTAAGTTTGGGGGTTTTTTGTTGCATGTCTTCCTTGGTTATTTTTTTCTGTAGCACATTAAAATGGAATAATTTTGAAAAAGCAGTCCTGGGACCACAGTCCAATTTGACAGGTCATTGAGACTGAAAGATCCAAAAGAATACTCTTATTTAACTTTACTTCTGAAAGGTTGATGCCACTTTCTTTCAATTTACAGTGGTATCTTTACTCCACTTTAACCATAATCAGGGCTCCTAGATTCCTACCTGGGATTTCCTGGCCTAGAAACCATGTACAAAAGAACATACCTTTCCCAGTACATGTCCGATCTGAAGGTAGATTGCACATGTGTATTAAATCATAGGCTTTCAAAGTATACCAGACTTTGTGCTAAAGTGTAAGTGAGCTGGATAGATCATGTGCAATTAAATTGGTACTGCTGGGAGCTGTTGGAACCTCTGGATGAACTGGTACAGACAGTCTGCTCTTGCATGGCTAAGAAGGCCCAGGGCTTTGAAGCACAAAGCACTTAGGTAGGACGGAGCTCCGATCTGCTTCAGCTGGCCTGATAAATGCCCAGGAATAATGAACAAGTTCCAAATCCACTACTATTTTTCATAGGCAATACTTCTGAGTGGTAAAACAGTTTTCAAGGTGACCTTTCTCACTGCAGTGTTTAGAGTCTCCTTGCTGGGCTGATGTTTTTGGGGAGCTATGGGGCTGTGCCTCAGATCCTCACCTCCTTCTGTGTGAGGGAGGTTCACAGTTTTCTGATCCTGTAGGATAACGGCCACTTAAGCTCATGGTGGCTTCCCAGTTGCTTCTCTGGAGTGGGGATTAGGCTAGTTGTCTTCAGTGTGGGACTTTTTCTGTTTGTCAAGAGCCCAGGAGTACTGCAGGAGCGAGCAGAGCTAATGCACATTGATCTTTTTCTATATTTCTTCCACATGATTGCTGGCAGATGTGACTCATGACAAATCCTTAAAATATGGCTGTGCAGACAGAGATGGGATAGATCCAAGGGTAAAAAGCCTGTGCTTGGGAGATGCTGTGCTGTGACAGATTGCATGAGTTCAGATGTATCTCTCTCCCATCTCATATTTGCCATTGCTTACTTAGAGGAAAACAGAACTGCCGAAGAGGACGGCTGGGCTCATTTCCTTACTCCCGAAACCTATGGAGAGGGGAAACACATGCTACTCCAAACACTGAAGCTCTCCTAACAATATGGATCATTTGAAACGGAGGAGTGGAGCTGAAATGACAGAGATAGTTTGTGCCAGAAGTGCATTTTTTGTGAATGCTGAAATCCTGACATTCCTGGCTAGCCCAGTATAAATATGGCCACCCAAGTGCTGTGCCATTACTTGAGCTCATCTGCTGAATAGCTGTTATGTGATTTCTTTGGCAGTCCAGTTATTCCTTGAACTGACAAACCATGGCCTCGCTCTCCATGGCTGCTGTGTGGGGGCCAGTGTTACGAAAAAACCCAAACATGCCATGACCCTGCAAAAGCACATGGGCCCACACATCCCTGTCAGCATGTGGCTCTCTAACAGTGCTTGAAGATTTCCTGTGCTGGAGCTGCCCTCTGTCCTCCCCGCTCCTGGGGCTATAGCGAGGCCCAACCTGGGAACTGATTTCCTTGTCCTCCCTCTTAAAACACAAACAGTTTCTCACAACTGCAACCAGAGGAAGAGGCAGCACATTTATATTAAGCTTGCACTTGGCTGGGTATGTTTATGCTTTGTTTCTGAAGACTGGACTGGGCACAGTAGTAACTAGCGCAGGACAAAGTTCAATTTGTACGAGGCAAAGAAGGCTGTGGGGGAAGATGACCTGGAGGTTGATACTGAGGCTCCTCCCTGGGAATTTTTTTTTTTTTTTAATATTTGCCATTTGTTGTAATCTGGTCCCTCCCAAGGGAAATAATTTGCTCTACCCAAGACATTTCATAAGCTCCAAAGAGAAGCTCTTTCTTTGCTTAGACAACAGAGAGGAATAAACACACTATCCTATAATGGTGAATCATAACTTTCCACTCAGATCTAAGGTAGGATTTTTTCAAGAAGGAAAAGAGGAAGCTTCCTCTCTATTAATCTATGACAAAATAAAATGCCAACACCCTTCTCTGAATTGAAAAGAAAAAATCAGAAAAATGAAGTGGAATTTGTGTACTGCGAGCTCATGGTTTCTAGCCCTCCTTCAGGCACTCATTTTTCACACTGCTCAGGAGCTTTTAGCCTTCTTCAGACATAATATAGGAATCAAATATCAGCCCATACTATTTTTATGGTTAGTGGATTGCACTGCTGCACTGTCAAACCCCAGGGGTTTATAAAATCTAAAGCGGTGTAGGAACACTGAAGTAGAGGAAATGGACTTTCACTGTCTCTGCCTAGTGAAAAAGCAAAGTTTCCAGATTATGAAAAGGATTTAGAAATGTACTCTTCATTTACTTAGGGCCAGATTCATTAACTGGAAAGAAACAGTATGTCTCTGAGACTAAACCACTATAGGAATGGGAAAAAAAAAAAATAGTTTAACCCTAGTTCAGGTGTTGGCATTGCAGCATGTCATTCACTGTTTGCAAATAGGGCTTACACTTCTGAGCTTTTGGGCACAAATTATGTCTGTTACTCAGCCAGTATGTACCTGGTGTGCAGGATAGATAACACTCCCATTAAAGCCTCTGCAGACAAGATGGGATGATAGCAGGGAGTCAGGACAGTGTTTGTGTCCATTCTTAAAACTTCCCTGACTGGAGCAGGGCCAGCCTTTCTAACCTCTGACTACCTTCCTCAGTCCAATCCCACAGCACATTCTGTTTGTTTAATGTTGTACAGCAGTCTTGAGATAAATGGGGATGTTGCCAGAGAGAATGGGGCCAGCTCAGGGCCTAGCTTGTGGTTCTCCAGCACCAAAAAAATCACAGCCCAGGTATCCTACAAACATGCTGGGTCTGCAAGTGGGCCACGTTGTCCAGTGGCAGGGGTCAGGACTTAATTGCACGTTTCTGTTGGAGCTCTGAGACTCCTCTTCATTACCTAGTCATGAGCAAAATCTGGCCTAATCCAATCATCTCAGTGATGTGCTGGCCTCCAAGATCCCAGTCAGTGCAGAAAATGCTCTTCTGCTCAAAAGAAATGAAAATGAGCATATCTAAAATATCACATATATGAATGCACATATGCATAAACTTTGCCTTTGAGAGCATGTGGGGATGAAAAGGTTTACAGGCCCTGCAATGGAGCAGTGCCATCAGGCAAGAGGAAAATAAGAAAGTGCAGCAGCTGCAAATCCTCATACAACATCTCACTTAAAATGTCATGTGTGCTACTTGGTTTAAATTGTCACCCCTCCAGCAACCACAAACAATGCAGAAACAGCAGATGTGTTTTCTATTTAGAATTAAACAGTTTATTTCAACCACTGTCATTGTTACAGAAGGAAAATAAATAAATATCCATGTTAATGTAAACTTCAAAAGGTACTTTCTGGCATGAACAGCTATTCTGAATCCAGATTTCACTGAGAAAACTAGGAATTAACCATAGATTTTTTTTTATTATTATTTTTTCTATTATTATTTTTCTGATAGGGATGCAGGCAGCTGAGCATGTAGTAAAACTGAGACTGGTCAAAAAGATTTTTTTGGCCAGATATAGCATCCAACAATTCATGTCCTTTGGACTTAATGGTCCAGGAAATTTAAGTAAACATCGTAAATATCTTTTGCTATTAAACTTTCCATTGAAACATTTTATTTAACTCTTTCTCAATGGAGAGTAAAGGTGACATTTGGGGCACATATTTACCTACATGATAATCCTGGAGTCACCTCACTGAGATTTAAAGATAGGCCGTAGTCTCAGCCTAGTCAAGCACTCAGCAATTAAAATGATAGCTGGTGTGAGCACGTTCTCCACAGAAGTTATACTAATGATGAATTTGACCTTTAGAGGTCAAGGTCAATTTATTGTACAACTCTTAGTTTTACACTTTGTCTATCACTTTGTACTTTGTAGGGGTAAGCAGCAACTTAAGTGAGATTGACCATATGAATACTATTAGATCCTTTTTTATTTTTAAGAGGAGACACTATTTTTAAGGGTCATCTGGTTGGGAAAAAAGAATCTTTTTGTACAAAAAGCAAAAGTACAGGTTCATTAGTTATCAATGCCCTTTTACATCAATGTTTGCATTTAAGATGCAAAAACAAAGTAGGACTCTGTCTAGTTGTGAAGATATTTTGACTACATGAAGCTTGATTTGTTTCCACAACCGAAAGAAGGATCCAAAGCTGAATACCACTATGTTCCTCTTTATAAGTGACACGGCCTTCACCAGTACCTTTCCTGTGTTTGATTTGCAGCCAGTATTTTAAGACCTCACCAGCCAGCTTGTTTCCAGGTTTTATATTTTCACAAAGACTTTTTTTGTCTTTAGGCAAGCAAACATAAAAATGTTCTGTGCAGGACCTCTCAGTAGTTAACTAGATGTCTGCAGACAATGCAACTATCAGGACAGGCCCAATGTCAGTGTTTGCTTTTTGGAATGAATATAAGCTGAAGAAGACATTGTGCAACTCAACATCCTCCAGGATCCCTTTAAGGAGCATTCTGAGAGGGGCAAAGTTTTCCCAGTGGTTAAAGCAGAAGGAATCGTTAATTCATCGGGTCCAGGGGCTGACCACGAGCACACGATTGAGATTCATCAGCATGAAATCTCAGTAACCCTTTTCACACTGCAGAGAGCTGATCTAATTCAGCTATCTTGTACTCATAGATCAGTCTCCAAAGTTTGGGGAGAAGGAATAGGAAGCCCTCCCCTCTGGACAAGAAGACAGGCAACTGGGACTAGTGGAGTGTTGTAAGAGGGTTCCCTCCTCACTTCTCTAAGTAATTGCCCCTAGAATTGAGATTAAATTGTGGCCCTTGATTACTTTAATATAGTTGTCAAAATAATTTCTGTGTGTGAGGTACAAGCACTTTACCTTCTCATCTGCCTCTGCTAGCTATCCTGAGGAAAGGTAACATGAAAGTGGACAAGGACAGAGCTGATTTCAAGAAGTTGTAGTTCTTATCTCATCAATGGTATGTGTTTTCTGAAGTAAATCTGTAAAAATGAGTGAAATCCTTTGAAATTAAGAGTCAGCTGTGCCCTGGGCATTTCTGCTAATGATTTTCTGCCAGCCCAGCCAATTCTTCTACCTTGTCTCATTTTGTGATTTATGTGACTGGAATATAGATCAGAAGGACTTTTCCAAATGTGGTATTGCACCTAAACAGTTTTTCCAAAGCAGAAGTTCTGGATCAAGCAGAAGTTCCTGAATAATCCCATGAACAATTTGAATGTTCAGTAACAATATGAACATGTGGAATTACACAGAAATCATTACTGTGTTTAGTTTCTCACCTGCATTTGTGCCAAGCTAATTTTCAAGTGTAAATGATCCCTAAGAGGTTACATATTTACCCAGAGCAGGAAATACAATCATTTATTATAAGACTGAACATGCGCAGTTGAAGAAACATGTAATACAAATGGAATGGACAGAAATCTGTTACTAAATGGGGACTGAAGAACTTAATTAAGTGCATCAAGGAACAACTCAGGTCTTTAGTTCTTAATATCAGTTTAACGGTTCATACTCACAAGCATCCCTAAAACTTTCTAGCAATTGTATTGTATGTTTGCATACACATCCTGCTCATCTATATATTAATATTATTCTGTTTCCCAGCATTTAATTGGCTAAAGTTTGAGTGAAGGCTGACTGTGAAAATTACAACTAAAGAGTCAATATATTTAATTTTTATATGCCTCTGCACAATTTAAAACTGATTTGCAGCAACCTAGACACTTGAGCAGATAAATCTGAAGCCAGTATAATTTTCTTCTTGTTTGCTTTTATTTTCATAAAGAGATATTTGAAATAATTTGAGACCATCACTCTTCAGGGATATTGAGGTCAGACCAAGAAACCTTCCAAAGCAATAACAAGTTCATACTAAAACAATGTTATCAGATAGGAAAGCTAAATGCTCATGTTATCTACATGTCAGAGAGCATGGATAAGCTCTTACAGCATTTCTCTGGCAAAATGGATTTGCTTCCTTACTACGGAAGTCATGCTATTGCTATTAGTCTCAACAGAAACAAAACCAGATTCTGATTCAACTATTTCTGTTTCTTAAGGGCAAAAACCTTTTTAAGAGCTAGAGAATAAGTAACAGCAAATGTCTGATTTGGTTCTTTTCATTTTTGTTGAGCTGCCTAGGAAAACTAAATTATTTGCTAAGGCTATTTTTTTATCTAGTTCTGTACATTGAATTATGTATGCCTCATATAGAGATGCTTTGGCATATTTAACTGTGTGATAACATTTATTCTTGCAGAAATTATGCCATAGTTTTTCTGTCTTGATTCAATGAATAATTCTCAGACTCCTGTTTCCAAGGTCAACATGATTTTAACTATGCAGTGTACTTGATTATTCTCTGACATCAAAGAAAACATCTAATAACATCAAAGAAAACATCTAATATTGCCTTTACATCCTTTTCTCAGTGAACATGGATGGTGGTAAATTGATTCAGCAG
>JAWWES010000115.1:58504584-58581917 GCA_035583135.1 Lophotriccus pileatus
ACATCAAAGAAAACATCTAATATTGCCTTTACATCCTTTTCTCAGTGAACATGGATGGTGGTAAATTGATTCAGCAGAAATAAAAATGATGACCATAAAGTTGGCCAAACTTTATCTCAAATTAATTCGGTTTTATCTAAGTCTCTACAAAAGCAAAATAATTGGTAGTAAGTCTGTAGCTCTAGTCAGTACTCCATCTCAACACAGGCCATGTGCCTCTATGCAGGTCAATTATGTTTGGTTGAAATCATGCCAAATAGATAAAGGTATCTGTGAGGCAGACTTTAGGCGTAAAACTACATTACTCAATGTAATCTTGTATTTATTTTAATTTTAATAATTTTACCAATATTTTAAGACAGTATTAGGATTCCCCAAATGCTTTCTCCAAATCTTTTCTTTGTGGTGAGTCTACTGTCTTAAAATAAGGGCAAAAATTGCTTCATCACTACAGTGTTATTTCTCAGAAATCAGAGGATGAAACCTTTGTATTCCACCTGGGAAGACAGCTTCTTCATCCTCACACCAATAGTGAAATAACTGCTTAAAATTCTGGTTTCTTCTGAATCTTGAACCCTGACTCATCTCACAGCCTAATTCCCAGTTTCAGCCCCTGTTTCTTCCTTTCAGGGACTATGAGCATCCCTCCATGGCAGGGTTTACAATAGCTATCTTCTTATATCCACAGGAGTTTTGGTCAGGAAGAGAAATTTCCCTTACATTGAAATGAGTGCCCAGACGAGCCAGAAGGAGTGGAGCCCTGTTCACCTCCAAGCAGTGGGAATGAGGCGGCATAGCAGGTGTTCAGAAGCAAGTCACAGCTTAAGTTCATACTGAATATCTACTCCCTCCTTCTAAAAAAAAACAGAGAACATAATTTGATTCTGATTTTGTTTACAGACAATTTTAAGTAAATTAATTCAGATATCTTCAGAGTTCTTTTTCCTCAACTGATGATGGGAAACAAAAAGGTCGTGACTATTTTTCTCTACCCACATGCCCTTATCATAGTAAAATTACTGGGTTTACAATGGAGGAAAATGTTCTTTTTGAGAAAAGGGAAGATGAAGTTGGGGGAGATGAATGTAGGAAAGAGGAGGAAAGAAGGAAAAGACTTCAAAGATTAACGTATGAAAAATTTTCAGTGTAGAGGTGAAAACAAGAGATGATGCATATGATGATGTTACTTGCCATGCTATGAATTATGTATGGTTATCAAATGGTTTTGTTATCAAATGATCAAATTAGTTAAACTCAACTGTGACACAGGGACACTGCTGGGATGGTTGCCTTGGTGACTTTGGCAGCTCATGGTCATTAGGAACCCCAAGATACCACCTACATTTTCCTGAGAATTTCTTTCCCTAATGAACAAACTCTATTTTGACTGCTTAAGTTGAAAATAAAAGAATTGTTGTAAAGACCAAACTATTATTTCTCTCAGAATGAAGGTAGCTATGCTTGAATTTCTTTCAAAATGTGGATGGAAAGGGAAGGAAGTTCTAGCTGTGAACAGTGTAAAGCAAAGCTGCAGATCTCATTCAAGAAAGAAATGAGTTGCCCTCTCTATTTGGCTTTCTGGTAGCTGCTGCAGGTGAGGGGAGGCTTGTTTGACACTAACTGCTGATAGTTGGCTATGGGGCTTTGTGTATTCCCAATCTTTTTAGTTATATATGTATATAATACTAGTATATATTATATATACGTATACACACACACTAGTTTATAGTGTTGATCTATGTCTGTATCTACCTATTATCTATTTCTCTATCTATTATCTCTCTCTCTATCTGTCTGTCTATCTATCTGTCTATCCATCCATCTAATTAGTGTAGCCAGACATTCTGTTTTAGTCAGCTTACTATATGGTCTGACTGTGCTTTTGTTTCTCAGCACATGGCAAACCATCATCACTACAGAAAACATCAGCAACAGCCACATCAGTCATGAGAGATTAGGTATGGTGTTAGGACGATGTTTGCTGTCTCTGGTCTATCAGGAAAGTTGGCCTCAAACTGGATTTAGAAATATATGCAACTAATGAGCATGACAATGTAATGAAACATTTAGACTGGCTGGAATGTTTTCCTTAATTAAATGAACATATTGGGTTTTGTGGTTGCCGTTTTCACCCATCCCATTCAGGATATGACCATTTTATTTTTGATTGGTGTATTGTACAACAGATTGTGGGGTACCAGGTATCTATGAACCAAATCAAAGTAGGGATCCTTGCAGTGGCTTCTCTTGGACATTGTCCTGGTCTGAAAAATGCTGTCTGAAAAATGCTGTCTGTTCTTGTTTTTAACATAAAAATACTCTCATTAGAGCCAGTAAAATCTTGGAAGAGTGAAAAAAGTGTTAATTCCCATTTTGATTACCTCTTCAGCTTTAAGCTGGAGCACTCCATCTGGGGTAAAAGGCCTGTTCAGTGTCCTGCCTTCAGAGCTTACTGGAACTTATTAAGGTTTTTAAAAGCTCAGAGAAAAAAATACTGTTTCATTGCAAAGTAGACCACTGAGAAAAATGATAAGATGAACTTCTGACTTCAACTGAACTTGGAATACTGATCTCCCACACCTCTATTACTTTCCATATGTTATTATTAATTTCACCATTTCTTTATATACATAATGTTGAGCACTAAGTAGAATCATTAATTAAAAGCTAACAAAATCAATGACATTTTGTACTCTGCACACAGTTATCTGCACATGAAATACAAAACATATTTCTACCTTGGTAAAACAGCCAGAGACTCAACAGAACAGAGATCCTTGAATTGGCATGAAAAGGAAAGGGCGAGAAGCCAGAGGAAGTAGTCCCGTGTTGTTTAGTCACAGCAACAGCAGCCATCCCACAGGAAGTATCTCTAGCCAAAAGGGAGAGGGATGGTCCCCCTTCCACTGCTCTGACCCTTGCAGGGCTGCAGACCTGTCTGCAAGGTGTTGGAGCCAAGGAATATGTTCTCAAGAAAGCCTGAGACACTGAAGCAAAGCAGTGAATCACAAACCATGACTGCATTTGCAAGCTTGGTGCTGTCTTTGAGGGGGCTGACATGATGCAGATGGGCAGCAAGCAAACAGTTTGATCACACCCAGCACTGCAAAACTTCACTGCTCCTTCAATTCACCCTGATTTCTTCACTGCAGTCTTCCTTCTGATTCACCCAGATATGATATGCTCATCAAACAAAGAATTTCTGCTTATTGCTTACCAACAGAGCTGATGTTAGACACAACAGTCAGACAGATACAGATGTCCATTTCCAACAAAACTCAAACACGGGCTTTGCCCCACACTTAGAAGAAGGAGGATTCCTCAGTAATGTAGCAGGGCCAAACTTAGTCTGTGTTTGGTTTTTAAAAAGAAAGCAAAATTAGGCAGACGCAGAATTTTGGGAGTCCAGATGGATTGTATCTGGAAGTGTTTATCATTTTTAATATTTTGAAACCAGATGTTGATGCATAGACATTGCTGGTTGCAGCCATAGGAAGCTGTGTTAGAAGGACACTCTCTAACCTTTGTTAAGAAATTACAATGTTTTGATTCAGTTAAGATCAACTATTAGTACAGAATTGGCCAACCACTGCTGTAAACTGTTAAAAAAATAGGAAACAGATGCTCAATAGAAGGAAAGCTATCAGCCAGAGCATTCCTCATCTTTTTGTAAAATGTAAACTTAAATACTTTATGTGTCCTTTAACGAACTGCCATAGAACAACCTTAGTAGTCAAAACATTTCACAAGATTACACAAATGCAATTCCTCATTTATTAACATTTCCACAAGAGTGGTATCCCTGGGAAAAATGGCACAGGGGTGGCACATGCCAGGTGATACCTATAAAGTGTTTCTGTGAAAAGGACTCAACCCAAATCATATTTGATCATATTTGCAGGACAGATAACTACAGCAATGTTCTGAAACTGCTAATGGAGTAGAGATTATGCTGTGGAAGCCATCTCTGTTGTTACATTGAAGAATTAACTCTGCTCTTAAGGTTGCTTTTAGTTTGTTTGTTTGGGGTTTTTTTCTGATCACAAAGCTGAGCGATCTAGTCCTTCCCTGTTTTCTTAGCTGAGAATGGTGATGAGTGGCAGGCCCATGCTACTGCAATGCCTGCTGCCCTCCTCAGAGTTATGACTTCCGTGTCAGAGAAAGAATGGAGCTGGACCAAGACCCTGAGTTCCCCCATCTTCCTTTCTTTCTGTAAAATGGGGATAATAATTCTTTCTATCTCCTGCTACTTTGTCATTTTAATACAGACCAATAACGACAATCATTGCCAAGTTGCTTTGGAATTTAGTGGAGCCAAACCAGAATCCTTTCCTTCAAACTGCATCATAGAGATTGAGTTGCTACTCTGAGCAAATTGAACAGCTGGATCCTACCCTCATGGCGATAAAACACGCAAGTTAAAAATGGAAAGCCATCTTGAAGGTATTTCTTGATGTGCTCTGGAAACTGAGTCAGAAGAATCCTTCCTTGCAGGAACACTCTTTTGCAAAACATTTCTGGAGAAGCATTCAAATTGCTGCCTGTCTTTCCTACTCTGTATTCTGCCCATGCTCTTGCAGACTGGGGAACAGCTGCAAGCAAGTAATGGGATAGACAAAGCAGTCTGATCTAGCAGATAATCCTAAATTTCCTTCATCATCTAAATGGCTTAGTGGAAAGGTACACTCAACAGTCAGACATGACTGAATATAGTATAAAGTGATTTGAGGTAGATTTAGATTAAACACCAGTAGAAGGAAGTTCAGAATAAGATTATTTGTTCTTCTTCTTGGCCACAGAGGCTGGGATTCTGTACCGTAGTCGTTGATCACTTGTACCTTAGGTAGCTAGTCCCAAGGTAACTCAAGCACTCTTCCCATAGCATAATATTGGAATGAATTGACCATCCATGTACCATACACTTCATGGAGGGTCTCTCAGAAGTGCTCTCTTGTGAATTGTTCCAGTTGATTCACATTTTAAAAATGCACTTTCTCAAACAGAGTAGCAGTAGTTTGTTAAAACATTTGACTCAATTGCTGCACAACTAAAATAACACTCCCCAAGCTCTCCTCCAATTTAGCATGGCCTTCAGTGTTTATCAAATGAATTCAGCACAACCACAAACTGGATTATTTTTTCCTTTGTCTTTTTCCCAGATTGGATGCAGTTTACACATGAAGAAAAGGGAAGGAATACCTCCTTTGCGTATATTTTAGCAACCAAATAGTTTAGCCTTTTGTTCACAAACAAGCTGCTGCTTCTCTTCTCCCCATCCTTATTTTTGGAGGCTATCCCAGATCTCAGCTCATGCTAACCAGAGCTATATTACATCTGGCACTGTCCCTGTGATTGCTCAGGCAGTTGGAACAAGTTAGATTGCATTGTTTCCTGTGACTTCCCCTTGCATATCAGTTGCCATTGCTCCACCTCTGCTGGAGCATTTTCCATCTATGTTCTCTCCTTCTGTTCTCTGCAAACTGCCAGAAGTTTTCACCATTTCTTCATTTTCACTGTGAAGCACTGAGAAGGCCAAACACCCAAAAGCAGATGCTAAGGAAAATGTAGAATAGCCTTTGGACAAAAGCAATACAGATTGCAACAAATGCTACTGTACTACTGCATTTGGGCTGGTCTTTATGAAATACGTGCACTTCTTTTATGTGAGGGAGGACAATGTGCTTTTCAGTAATTCTTTATTTAGTTTACAAACCTGAACACTTCCAAACAGTGGCCTAAACCCCAGGTGATGTAAAGCAGCAGTGATAGGAGTAGGAAGGTTTTGGCAGGTGATAGCTCTGCAAGATTCTGTTACTTTTACCAAGTGTTCTCTTGAGAGCGAAGCTATATCCCCGTAAATCCAGTCTGGGCAAACCACCTGCTCTGTCCACTCTGAGAGCTGGGAATTAATGCGACAACTGGTTTAGTTTCCATGATGAGACACAGTCACATCCTTTGTGCCATCACATGCATCTTGCTCCTTCCCAGCCAGGTGTGCCTCCTGGTCAGAGGCTGGGCCCCTGACCAGGTAGGCTTTGCAGCAGGTTCTTTTTCATAGTTCAAGTTATTGTTGCTCTGTAGCACTTGCCTAAAAGCCATTTCATCGCTCTCATTCACACCTCTGGATTGTCCTTCACACCACATGGAGTATGTCGTTTTCCCTAGCAACCCCCTGAGCTGTGGGCTGGATTTTATATTTTCTAATTGCAATCGTGCATGGTTACAAAAGAAAGAAGCCATTGCATTTGACGTAGCATGCGTAATGTGGAGGATGTGTACGTTTTTTAGGAAGTACAGATAGAATCTAGCCATTAATTTCTGGTCCAGCTTTGGATTACTGTTGTTTATTTGTTAAGTGCCAACAATGTGCTCAGAGCTGTGGAAGACTCGAAGACAATCCCAGCCCTCAAGAACTTGGATCTGAAATTCTCCAAAAGTCAAAAGAGGGTTTACATCAGGTGTTCCAGTTCAGGCTCATCCCCATTATGAAGTGGTGCTGAAAAAATCCAGATGTGTAATAAATAATTGCTGCACTTTCTTGTAAAAAAGTAACATTTATTGTAAATGACTAATTTTTCTAATGAATATTTTGGAAGTGACATCCATATGGAGAAACTATAAACTACAATAAATTGCACAGGGGTTGCCTGATGTTCTTGGCCAAGATGATGAAAAAGTGTCAGACAAGCCAGGGAGTGAGTGCTGACGTGGTGTAATCTTAGGCATCCATTAAAGGTTTCAGGCTACATTATCTGTGTAAGTGCTGGGCAGACATGGACTGAGGTACCAGAGCCTGTTATAGCAAATAAATGTTAAAGCTGTGAGAACAGCAAACTCATATGTTGATACACATAAGGGACTGAGGATGTCACTCTGTCCAGCCATTCTCCCTTGGGAAAAAAAAAAAAAATCTACAAGAAGAGTACCCAACCCTTTCTTTGTGAAGTACAGAGGAAGGTCAGGAAGGAAGGGGTTAACTTTCTGGTGGCTATGGTTGGGTTAAAATCAGGTCTTTGTCCAAACCATACCAATCCTGGACACTGCATTGCTCCCATATAAGATGAAATACGAAGCCACAGAAAAGTGGCACAAAATGTGTGTAGCTTTTGCATTCCCTTAAACTTGCACCTCTGTTCCTATGGGATTCTGGGCCTGCATTTAACGTGGAAAACAGTCACGGTAGTTGGCAGGAGGTGCTCACCTCTTCCATATAACCAGCTTTAACAAGAAGCAAACCCTAGGTTTTCTAGCCTCAATCTATTCCTCATTACTACTCCCATGAAAAATAAATCCAGCTGACACATGTGACATGGTCTGAAGCATGGTCTGGGAAAGTTCCCACTGATTACCATGCCTTTTAGATCAAACTATCACCAGTTGGAGAAATACTTAAATTTTTAAAAATAATTATTATTAAAACCAAAAATTCATCACTGTTTTGTACATTTCAGGGAAGAAATCAAACACCTGTTGTTGATAATTCCAAGTTTGGGTGAACATTTTGTTCAGCTTATTTTCCCTCCTGAATTCCCTTCTCATCTCCCAAAACCAGTCACCTCTGACATCGCATTAACGTAACTTAACTCTATCTGGAAAAATTACGTTCCATTGTCGATGTCTCTAGCCTGAAGCAGTGTGAGTGACACACCTGTGTATTAGACCTACTGCGTTGTTTAGCATGATAATAAATGAGTGGATGTGATTTGTTAAAGGAATGTGTACAATTAAAAGCAAATACTGTAAACCACTCAAAAGCCTTTCCACCGGGACAGATCCTCCTGTCTTTACTCAGACAATATTCCCACCACTTTCCTGTCTAAACACAACCTTATTTGCAGTTCAGGTTTATCGTAGGCAGTCGGAAGGGAGAGGAGAAGGGGAGAGGTGTTTGCTAATGCCGTTGTGTTGAGAAGCTGGTCTAAGGTGGAGATAAAGAGTAGAATGACCCCTGGTGCTTTTGCTAGGAATTACTGGCCTTGAGTTTAGCACGGAACTGCACTTCCAGCGGTGTCCCACAGACGGTCCGGTGTTCTGGACCAGCAACAGGCACAGCGGCTGCACGCGCAGGGAAAGCTGACGAGCTTTCTCACCTCTGTCTCCCAAGCTTTGGTTTGCTTCAGTGGGAATGGTATTTTTAAGAGCTAAACGTGAAGGTGCATGAGTTTCCAACACATATCGGTGTCATTTTTGAGGGTACAGTTAAGCTAATATTCCTCTTTCCGGAAAGTGGTCCAGGTGTGGTGAGATGGGTGGGCAGGGAGAGGCACAGGCAATTTATTGATTCCTTTCTACCTTCCTGTTAATGGTGGTGCCAGGCATGGCCAACTCAGTTTTCAGCTTCAGTCACTTCCGTGTGCCTCCCAAGCTCCCGTTTCATTTGGGCTCATCTCCTTGTTCACCTCCGTGTCACTGGGCTCACTCCTGCACCAGCTGTGACCGCCTCACAGCCCGGAGCGCGACCTCCTACCACTGCCTGCGGCTGGGTCTCCAAACCACCCCCCCGGAACCAAAACATGAGCGTGAAACAGCCTTGTCACCTTGCTCCTTCCCGCTGTTTTGCCCGCGGAATCCCCAGGAAGGTAGGTGCAGAGCGCTCCATCCAGGCGGAGCCCGCTGTCGGGAGATGGCAGTGTCTCCCCTCGGACGAGCAGCCGGAGCGCACACAGCTGAGGAGCACAGCGAGCGATCGCCTCGTTCTCCCCTGAAATACCCTCAGCCCTGCGTTTGTACAAACCCTTCTTGATAAGCTAGGGCTGGAGGAAAAACTTGACGGCTTGAGGCTGGAATGCAGCAGCGGGATCAGCCTGTAGCATCAGCTGAGTTGTGATCAATCTGTGCTTTGCCACGCAATGGAACATCTCTCCTTCTTCTCCAGTCTTCAGATTGCCTGCCCACCCTGCTTCCATTGTCCATATTCAAATAGTTTGTTATATCCTTTTTGTTATATCTTTTTCAAAGGATTATCTAAGGTTTTTTAAAGGCTTATGCAAGTTTTATCCAAGGTTTCAGAAGACTTAGATGTCTGATATTACCAGTAATTTTCAGCCAGCTCCCAGAATAAAATAGGAAATGGAAAAATGTGGCAACAGCTATGAATTTAAGTAACCCTGGAAGGGCTGCCTTTGCAATGCTGCATCCCACACTGGTTTGCCATTCTTTCCTCCAGTTTTAACAAAATGCTGAACAGCAGAAAAGACTTCAAGAAGTCACTATAACTAGAAACCTTCAGAGAAGAGAGGTATTCCTTACTATCCTATTTTCCAGGAAATAACTTGAATATATCTTGCTTTCTACCTCAGTCCAACAGATGCTCTTCATTAACTGAACTGAAGTGTGCTGAAAGATATAATAGCTCTGGCAAAGCCTTTTGGAGATCATCAACTACTGTGAATAATGCTATGACTAAGCCTACCATTTAAATGGCTTAGGTCCAAGGAATTTGAGGGTATCAGGTACCTATGGGATTGTCCCACCAGCTCCATTCTACTTGCTTCTTCTAGAATGAATCAATACAGAGAAAATTTGTGAGCTCAAACAGGCGTATAAAAGAAGACAGGGCCACAGCTTGCTTAAGGGTGCTGGCAATTTGTTTTGCACAAAGCTTCTCTGAGAGGAAGAGCATGGGAATGCTGGCTCCTTTTTTTAAGTCAGGGAGAGTGCAGGAACATTTTGCAGATAGCTGAATTACCCACTCTCAGTATGCTATGATCTCAGTAGAAAGGAAACTCATTCAGTGAAAATAATGTTTTTTTTCACTTGGCTTCTTTGAAAATCCGGTCCTGGCTCCAGGGAGCTTATGGAATGTCTCCTGGGATTGTCTCTATGGCCAGCTTGTTGCCTTGTTAAGCACAGGGCAGTAAAGTTGCAGACATCTCAATCTACTGATTTATTTCTGCCTGTTCTAACATTGAGAACTGGAAAAGCCCCGTATACTATATTGGAAACTCTTTGGACCACACTCCTGTTATCTCCAAAGGCCCTCTTCTGTAGGAAACAACAGGTCTGGTCTGGTTTGTGATAAATTATACTATTTGTCTGAGACAAAATTTTGGCTTACAGTGGAAGCATTTGCCTGGCTGAGAGGCATACTGTATGAACAAATGTACTTTTTGGATTGTCTACCACAACTGAAGTCATCACCTTCCAGCCGAGGCCAAATGTTACAGTGCATGTCTCCCCTCATCTCTCAAGCAAATCACACAACTGCTTACACAACTCTGAGAAACCTTCACTGAGCATGGAGTAATGCTTCAGTAATGTTACACGTGTGGATGACCATCAGCTTTAGAGATAGCAATTCCAGGAGGTTTTCTCGAGTAACTCTCAGTAAAGGGAACATGCAGCATAATCTTCTCTTCAAACTGTCTCCAAAACATTATTGCCATATCCTAGAGTGACATCTGACTAATCCTAAAGGTGGAGTAATTCTGAGGCAAGATGGATCTTTACTCCTTGAACTAAACTTGCTCAAACATAGTGAAAATGTTATTCCTTGGCATCCCTCAAACTCAGACTCTAAGGGCCATTGTCAGACAGATGAAAATCTATTTAAATCCCTGGATCCAATGTTCTTTACTGATTGGAAGCAGCTATCACACACATCAACAAAATTAAATGGTTAGCATTGGTTTTAAAGGAAAAACAATAATCCTGAAATAATGCAAGTGCTTGATTAGAATTAAGTAGATAAAAGATAATTTTTAATGCACAATAGTTACAAAACAAACTAGGAAGTGTGTTAGGAATTAATCTCAAAATAAATTGTAAAAATGCTATATTAACAGAGATACTCCATCAGCAAATGGCAAGAAAGAGTGAAATATCGAATTGTTTCAGCTATCCCAGGCATCGTTGCTGAATGCACACCTGTGCACCACAGAATATACAAGATAATTAACCTCATGAAAAGTGGGAATAGGAAGAGGGGGCCAGGAAAAATACACTGTCATTGCCAAGTACAATTACCCTTCACTGACATGCCATGTCAGCCTAGACATCCTGGGCAGTTGGTTTAATCCAATACGGACAATTGATGTAATGATTTCTATGTTTTTAAGAGCAAGAACTAAAAGAGATTTTTTGCAGGGGAAATCAGTTTATCTGAAGAACTGACCGCAAGCAGGGAAGTGGAGTGGCCATTCCCACAGCTACCCGTTTGGAACTCCTGACAATGCTCCAAGCGCCTGCTTACATCTGTAGAAAACAAGGCAGTCTTCTTTTTATTGGTCAGCCTTAATACACTGAAGAAGCCAAACAAGTACAACTGCATGTGGGTTTTCCAAACCAGGCATTAATGTTGCACAGTAATAAGCTGCTGTGAAAGGGGAAGAATGTGATCAGCCATTCATCAGAAATGTAAGAAATAGAAGATGGACCTTGAGCAAAGCTCCACATTGGGAAGTAATTAACACACTGAAAACCACAAAGGAACTCTGGATTAAGCACAAAGGTGGGGAAACAGGAAAGAAACATTTCAGCCAGGATTACGTTACAGAGTCTGCATGTTCTGTTATTCAGTTTGCTATTTTTGACAAAGCAAATATCAACAGTTTTGTTTTGTTCCTGACTGTTCTAATAAATCCCAATAGTGTGACAAGAGTTCTGGCTTCTTATATTCACTATGTTATCCTGAAATCCACAATGATAAAAAACTCAGTCTCTCCAGATGAAAAAATATCATGGAGACTGATTGTCAGTTTACTACTGTGAGAGTCAAGAAAGAACGTTTAGTAGCAAAAAAGACTTCCAGTTACAAGGCTAGGAGTATAATATGATGATCTATCATGACAATATTTTTCTTGTAATACATCTCAATATTAAATCAATGGTTACCAGAGACAACGAGGTTCACCCTCTCTTAATTCAGAAATATGCCAAAAGAGTGTCATCCACTTCTGTACACACCTCATCCTCCTCTTAAAACCATTTCAAAGGAGCTATTGTCCCAGTGCCTGGTGGCTGCTTTCTATAGCCAAATGTTTTGTTCTGTGGTGTTACTGTATCACCATAGAGATCACTGCTATTGCATCACTGCAGAGATCACTGCTGCGGAGACTTCATAGCAGAGACAAGATTCCTTTATTGACCCCAGTAGTCAGTTTGAGTGCCAAGTGTCTGTAGCTTTGCATACTTGAATGAAGGACCTGCTGGCTCTGAGATCTACAGGTACAAGAAAAGATATTTAATCTCTTAACTGCCACTGGAGTTACAAGGATGATTGAAATTTAGCAAAGACAGCCAGCTAAACGAAGTAAGAGACCACATGTTCTCCAGATGTTTTTTAGCATAAAACCACAGAGTAGAGTCTGATGACGGTTCAGCGGGAATGGGGACAAGAGATGACTACCAAATAAAGAATTATATGTTCTACCTACCTCTATGAAAGTGATTGAATTACTAGATAGAAATTCAGTATCATCTTCATCTTATTTGTAAGGAGCATTATTTGCTCTTAAAAACCAGCACATTTTCATTATAGACCTACACCAATCTCTGCACATGGAGCAGAAGGAAAAAGTTCAACACAAGGGTTAAAGAAGTCACATGGGGCCCTGGCCAGAGAAGAAAAGATACTGGATTTATCAACAGGTAAGGGCAGAGAGTTGAGATTAATTTGAGATGTGTGATTCATATCCTGCCATGCTGTGTCACTGTAAATCACTTAGTCCCTCAGCTACAGCATCTTTCTACTCAGTAGGGAAAAGGCAAACTGTGCCTGTCTTCCTGAAAGCTCTTCCCTAAACTTATTCAGTAGTAGAGCATCACATCTCTTGGTGGGGAGTCCTGTGAAGGTCTTCAGCTTGTTCAGAAACTGGAGATTTCATTTTTAGGTAATTTAATGCAAACTGAATAAAAGAAAGTGAAAGTTCTGGTTGTTATATAGGAAACATAAAGATTCTACCTGCCTACTCTGACTGCTCTTTTCTACAGGATTTGTGAGAAGCAGCATGCTGGCACCCAGCAGTAAGTAAATGTGCCAGGAGAAGGCTGATCTCACCCACACTGTTAAGGCCTATGAGCAGAGAGAGCTCTGTGAACATGGTGACAGGTGATGGTGTATTTAGAAGATGGGGAACAAGTGACATATAAGAGGCAAACAAGGTATTTCTCTTGCAGAGGTACATTCTGAGTGCAGTGTGTTCAGCCCAGCTGTAGTGAAGCAGGAGCTGGCTTGGAAAACCACATATAAACCATAACCTGCCAAGTGTTACTTGCCAAAACGACTCTGTTGTCATCCCCTTTAAGGGAAATCAGAGAACCCTGTTTGTTTTTTTTTTTTTCCTGAAAGGTGCACATCTGACCACTGAACTTCTGAACTAGATCAGGAGATTTAAAAATTTTCTCCTCAAGAAGAAGCCATCATAGAACTGGAGGTTGCCATCACCTATATCTGTTGCCTGGTATGGGACAAATTTTTGTTCTTTAAAAGGAAGGATCTCAAGCAGTGTGGACACTTCTCACTTGGCAGAGTAATGCTATTTAGCACCATGAACTTAGGTAACAAAATAGCTAAGCACTGCATGTGGAGCTGGGAATGGCATGGCTGAATGCCAGAAAAAACATGACCTGTAAGCACTGCCCCCCTTTCAGTGGCAGCACTGGAGACTGGCCTTCAAAATGAAGAGTGCATCCAGGAACCCAGCAAGAGTCCAGGCTTTCTGCTTCCAGTGATTTGCAGTGGGACAAGCAGTATGGAAGGGACCAGCAGCACTTCTGTAGCGGGACAAGTAGCATGAATAGGATTTACCTGAAAAGCAGAAGGGAGCTGTAGTAGCAGTACCCACTTTCCAGTGTTTCCTTTGCTCCATCCTCACTGCCATGTGCCTGGGGAAGAACTCTTTCTCTACATGTACCCACTGCAGCCGTTGCCACCATCAAAGAGGGAGGGGACTGCAATACATGATTTATGATGAATTTGGACTTATTATTGCGTGGCATTGAAGCACGAAAACTCCACAGCACCTTGTGCAGAGAATTCTGGGTGATGAATGGGCTGAGAAAGGCCAGGCAAATGGTATTATTATAACACTACATAAATATGTTTTTTTTTTTTTCATTTACTATTTAAACACCTGATTTCCTTTAACATTGTAAACATGTCACTTTATTAGACCTGGGAGAGTTGATGAATTTAAAGTCATTTTCAACGAACAAGTGGCAGCCTTACTGCTTTTTAGATGGAGGTGAAGGAAAGAAACCTTTATCATGAAAACATATTAAGGAACAAAAAGGATAGCAGAAAGCAGTTGTTCATGGTGAAGTTTCTTATAAAAAGGGAAGAGCCACCCAGGTGATATTAGTGGAAAACTGTTAGAAAATGGTGGAGAGACAGGATATAATCTCCTTGAAACACTTGGCATAGTCTCTACATTTAGTAGCTAATAAATTTAGCTTTCAGGAGGAAATGCAAACAAGCTGCATTTACTAGTTTTTAAGAATGAAAATGCATACATTAATTATGTGAAATGTTACCATCTGCAATTTTGGCCAGGGAATGGAAATTTCTTCCCAGACTTGAAGCTTAAACCCAAGGCTTTTCAACCATAAAATTACTGCCCTGTAAAAGGACAGATAAATGTCTAAGCAAGTGCCTCATTACTCTCAGAGGAATGATTTGTTGTTTCATTTTACTGTTGTGTTTTCGTGGTTATTAGAGTGAAGATTGAGTCAGCCTTTCAATTATAAGTAAATTTCTTTTAAGGAACTGCAGTTTAACCAGAGAAGAAAATTCACAGAGAGCATTTAGGTAAGGTGAAAAAAATAAAAATACTGGCAAGTGCTTGGATGCCCTTTGGGTTCAGCAGTTCTTCACATCTTGAGGGCCCAAATTAAGTGCTGTTTCTTTTCCTCTGTGAATAGATTCCTCCCAGCTAGGATACCTGTTCCACTGAGAACCAACGTAGTTTAAGGAGGATATAAAAGACAACTCAGAGAGAATTAGTAACGCACTGGGTGCTGCATCCCTTGCTCCCTTGGGGCTAAACCCTGAGGCAATGTTGCTGGGGTCACTGCCCTCTTCCCACCGGGATGGTGGCAGTCAAGGTGGGGGGCCAGATGAGGGGGGCTGGTGCCCACCTTAAAAAGGAATGTGTGCAGATTTGGCTCTTTCCCCTTTCAACTGGCTGTGGGGGTCAGGTGGCTACAGTGAATCTCTTTTGGTCACCAGGCAGTTCCATTATCAATACGACTGTTCCTCATCAAGACTATTTAGAGCTTGCAATAAATTCCTCATTTTTGCTCCAAGTGAGTACCAGGGGAAGTTGGGTTTTGCTAACTGTCTTACCTCCACCCGCTGCCACATGTCAGCGGTCTGTGGCAATTATTGAGAACAAGATTGCTTTTCATAAATCAGTGTGCATATGTTTGAGTGGAGCACCGCCCCCCTCCCAGCTTGGCTCCATTCTGCTCCTCCCCATTTTTCCCCCCGCTTTGTTTTGCTTTTGAGTGATCATGAGGCACAGATGTCATGTAAGGGTTTCTGGTTTGCATGAGCTGCAGAAGTTAACACATGCTCCACTCATGGCTTGTATGAAAAAAAGAACAAATCAAAGTAAAAGCTTTCAAGTGAGAAAGGTAGCATTTGAAGCTAATGCATCCTAATAAAGGTGACATTCTAGGCTGCTCATGGGATAGGGTGGTGAGATACAAGCGGAGGCCTCCCATGGCACCAGACCTCCCTAATACAGAGAGGAACTGAGTATTTACTCACTGTAGCCACCGTCTTCCCTCATCCTATCTGTGCTGCTCGGGAGACACAGAGGAGCTTGCAGTGAAGAAGTGAAGCTGGACATGGAAATGGAGGAGGAAAGGTGCCTTTTTGTTTCCCACTACCCAATGCAGTGATATTTATTTTAATTGGCAATAAATTAGTTTTCTCCAGGTAGAGTCTGTTTCCTTTGTGACAGTAATTGGTGAGGAATTTACCTGTCTTAATCTCCACCCACAAGCTTTCTCACTGCTGTTCTTCCTCTTTCCTCTGTTCCACTGAGGAGAGGATTGAGAGCAGCTGGGTAGGAGTCTGGCGGCCAGCCAAGGCTACCCCAACACCACCCCAAGAAAAACCCTGCAAAGAAGTCCTACTGCTAAATGCTAGGACTTTGCTATCCAGGAGGCTCACAAATCCAGAGACAGAGATCAGACTGCAAAACCTCACAGACCAGAGATAGTGGGCCAAGGGGTAGCTATATGGGGCAGGAGTTCAGAGCACAAAAAACCACAAATGAGGCTGTTCTGTAAAACACAAGAGATACA
This sequence comes from Lophotriccus pileatus, assembly GCA_035583135.1. NCBI lineage: Eukaryota > Metazoa > Chordata > Aves > Passeriformes > Tyrannidae > Lophotriccus > Lophotriccus pileatus. The sequence continues at coordinate 58,520,836 of JAWWES010000115.1, forward strand.
CAAACAGTCCAGCGAATCTGTTTGCTGGTTTTCTCCCATCTCTGGTCCGCCCCTCCTCCTGCTGTAACCAACTAACCAACTAACCACAGCTGCTCACTTGCTAAACCATTTCCAGGAAGATTTCTTTTTCCACAACCCTTCACAGTGGGCATACTGCGTTTAGTGCTGGGTAAGAAGGAAGATTGTTTTTTTTATTTCTTCTTCCCTTTGATCTTTCCCTTCCCTTTTCTTTTTGTCTTTGACTTCAGAAACATTCCTCTTCAGTATTGGACCAAACCAGGACCTTTTTGAATCAGAAAGCTAAAACCCAAGATCCTAATCCAGACAGGCTGAAAGCAAAGAGGAGGGCCAGCTGAGAGCCATAGTCACTGGACTCCTGCAATGGCTTTTTTTCTGGTTAATCTGGTGGACCCCTGATGGACTCTTTTTCTAAACAGGACTAGAAATGTTCTGTTCATTGACGTTGTTGTGCACACTCCCAAAACATATTTTGGTTTCAGTGAGTCAACACTGGCAAATTTCTAGTCTTTTCCAAATAGCTCCAGTTACTTTGTTTTTTTTCATGTAGAAAAAGTGTGTGCTTCCTGGTGAACTGCACAATAGGTTGCATAGTAATGTAAGAAACATGAGTCACATTCCATTTGCCTCTCTGGAGCACTCCATTCTCCCAAGACACTGTGAATAAGGCAAAAAAAATTAAGTCTATTCAAGCTCCATTCCAAGCCTGACTTCTTCATATCATATAGCTCATTTAAATCCTGTCCTTCATGTTTCCTGGCTTTCTTGCTTTGTTTATTGAAGTGCATATGTGAATTTCTAATAACCCATGTTCAGATGGATGTTTGATTCCTAAATTATCCAGAAAATTTGAGAAATGGTGCTTTGTGCAACAAAGGAGTTCCTTTGCTTGTCCACTTAAAAAATCAATTTGTGAAGCTTTCTGGTGTTTTCTCCCTTTATTTCCCAACCAGAAAAAAAATATAGTTTTTTATTAAATATTTATTAGATATTTTTTTAGATATTCAGTTCTTCGAAAATCAAGCCCTGACATCTGTAGAGAAACTAATATGGAAAAACAAACTATTCAGATGTTTTGACTTTGGCAGCATTGGTCCTACTACCTGGGCTTTTGGCAACTGAAAAATCTCCTCAAATTTATAAACATATGCAAAATGGTTCTGAATCCACTATTTGTTTGGAAAAAAGAAAATGAATCAAAGAAGTCAACCCTAAATATGCATCTCTTAGAGATAATAACTGGCAAACAAAGGAAGAGACAACACAACTCCATTTTGAATTTCTGCTTGGTTTTCCTTGAGGATTTTTTACTGGTAATGGATAATGAGGAAGAAGTATTTTTGCACACAAATGAACAAGAGTTATTTGTCCACACACAAATGCCCTCAGGATAATATTTTACTTTAGTTCATCACTATGAACATCATGTGCAGGACACGCTGATAGCCATTTAGAGCACTGAGTTTCTCAGCAATGAGAAATGAAGGTAATGCTGTGCTTTCACCCAGCCAAGGCTTTTAAATAAAAGCCCTCAGTATCTCACTTTTATCCTAATATGAAAAGGGGAAAGTTCTGAAATCCACCACAGTTTTAACACGGAAGAAAACCATAAGAACACTAGCATAACATTAATAAGTGAATTGGCAAGGGAATTTATGTGCATACACTGTGTGTCTAGACCATCAGACTTGGTGTTGTTCATATTTTATCTCAACAACACTGCAACAAAGGTGCTAGTTGTCCCTCAGGCTGCATCTGGAGCAAGGCACCTCATGTTCCTGGTGAGGAACCCTCACCCAGTGCAGAGCAGGGGGATGTTCTCTCTAAGGCTGCACCCTGCAAACAGTCCGCAGGTGAGCCACTCTGTACCAGACCACATGCACAGGCTCAGGGTTGCTCCCGGTATGAACCACAAGGGAAGCAAGGACATAAGAGTCCGTCCAAGGTCACACACAGTGAGCTCCTGTAAGAGACATTGTGCATGGAGAGTTTCAACCACAAACAAACCAAACAACTTACAACATCATATAGTGCAGAAAAAAGACATTTCCAAGTGTATTTATTGAGAAATAGTAAAGATGTACATAATTTTACAAGCTTTTAATTTTAATTTACATTTTCTTAAATTAGGTAGGCCCTAATAAACTATAATCTGCTAATACATGACAGAGACCCTTGGCTTCAAATCTTCAAAATGCTGCTATTGCTGGGATTTTGGCTTCTGTCACTTCAGCTTCTCTTCAGAGATACTAAATACCATATTCATTTACAGCATATGCCAGCTGTTAATCCTTTAAAGCAGAGATGACTTTTGAACTGAAACCCTGGATCTGAATACAACCTCATAGCTAAAACCTAGTCTCCCTGTCATGGGTTGAATCTTTAGTCTCCATAAACTCTGCAATTCTGGTGGAATACAGGATCTCATCCGCTCCAAGATGAAGTGTGCTTGTATACAGGATTTTGATTTGGCCTCATCTCCCTTGTCAATGTTTGCACTGGAACACACCCCACACCTGCTTTAGATGCAAACACTGCTGCTCACACTGGGTTCTAATGAAAACAGATCTGGGAGCTAGCTGCCACCTAGATCTTTCTGCACAATCTCCACAGGCATTTAAAAACAAGCCTATTTTTTAGGGTTTTTTTCTGTTCTCTTTTACTGAACTGCACAGATTTATATCTAATTAAGATACCAGCTTGTGACCGCAATCACACAATATTTGTATTCTGCAAGCTGACTACTCCAAATGCCTAATGAACGTTCATATTCTGTACTGAGAACTGCTAGAGTACTAGCAAAAGTCATTATATTCTATATTTCATTCGCCAAAAATGCTTGCAAACATGACCTCGTGCTCAGTCTTGGTTGTTGAGGAGAGGCTGAAGGGAAGGTGGTTTCTGATTAATATGCTTTTGAATTCAAATGCACCCAGTGTCAAAGTGACCAACCTTCAGTTTAACCTTCTTAGGCCCATCTGGAACAGCCCGATGTCTCTGCCTTGGTTATTTTCTCCTCTGTACTGTTCATGCAGGAAAATATATCAGACTAATTTCTCCCTACAAGGAATGTACTACACACTTTTATTTAAAGGTATATAGCAATTTTTGCTTAGCAAGAGAGTATTCATGCTCTGAAGTTTTGTGCTGCGAAGGCTTACGAGCTAAATCCTTGAATTGCCTTTGGATTCACATTTTTGTGAATTACTTAGTTTTATAATTAACTTCTGCTATGGTAGCACACAGAACTTTGTCATGCTCTGTAAAACTTCCCTCCTTTTGCCTCCATCTCCTCTAGAAGTCCAGCATATAAATTGAGCTGCATCCGCCACAGAAAGCTAAGCACAGCTCCAGTGAAGGCACTGCAAACCTTTTGTAAGAACCAACGGTCGTTGCTGGGCCACTTTTTGTTCTTACATCTGATTAGGAAAAGAACACTGAACAAGTAACTTGAGAAATAACATTGCTTCATGCATTTAAAGAACACTATGACTTGTCAAAAAGAAAGAAAAAAAAGAAAAAAAAAGCTAGTTCACCATACCAATTTTTTTGCTTATGATGCTTTTACATTGAGATTTTTATGCAATGCTGGAACTTGAGAAAGGCTTTGAAGTTTTTTCCTATTCCAGTAGAAACACTTTTCCCACCTGAAAAACTACAAAAAGCTGCTACTACAGCTTTTTATGAAAAAGGTACTTCCAGGACAAATCTGACTAGACAGGTACTGAAAATATAAAGAAGGCATGCATAATTTTTACCTTTTTTTTTGGACACGTAAATCTATCACCCAAATAGCTAGTCTATAGTGTTTTCATATGTGGCAAGTCTCATGTGATGGCTTTAAACTGCGCACTGATAACAAACTATTGTTAGTTTGTTGTGTGGTGACTTGCATATCCAACTCCAACACAGAGAAGAAATCCCATTTTTATGAATTTATAGAGGAATTTTGCCTTGTACTTTTAGTGGCTCCAGGCTTTCACCAACCAACTAACTTGCATGTAACCTCAACAGAGTTTAAATCAGAGAAGTTACTACCTGTTAACTATGAGATATGTTGGCTTCACAGTACAGAGGGAAGATTTTCACCTCAGTGCCAACTACTCAGTGCCCCTGCTTGTGCAGGCATCCTGGAGTTTGCATTTAACACCTTCTCTTGCATACACCTCTTCATGCAGTTCAGTGCACAGACAACCTCAGGTGTCTCCATGTACAGTGTTAAAAATTGAAAAAAGTAGTTTCCATTTTCTGCAATGAGAGACAAACCACTTGCTGTTGTTTCAGAGTGCTCAAGCTGCACATAGAGCACTAAGGACCCTGTGTACAATATGCATCTTGCTCATTTTCCAAAAATGAAAGGTAGCATGTTCAAACTCACAAAGTAGTCATCACTGTATGGACTGTAACTTTTAACAGAAGTTATGAAAGTTAAGGTGATATATTTCTCAATATTTCTTGATTAAAAATCCTCTCCTTATTCTCTCCTCTGATGCCTGACATACTATCGAAATTTCTGGTTCAAAAACATTTAGGGTTGTTCCTGTGTAGTATTTTGTGCAACCAAAAATGGGTGAAGAAAATCATGCTGACCCAAAACAAAATACACGGAAATGTGGAACACAATTGAAAAACTAACAAAGTGCTACTTCATTTACCAAAGTGGACTATGCTCCTGAAAGGGCCAATGTCATTACGTCAGTAATTTCAGCAGCTTGTGTTGATCCTGAATATGCTAAATGGAGCATCATTTGCACATCTGACTGACTTGAGTTTCTTTAGTAACTTTTCATTCCTAATGGAATTGTGTTTTATTCCCCATCTGGGCTTAACTCCACGTTTTCACCTTCCAGTAATGCCACCTGAACACTCTGTCTGCTGGGTGGAACTTTGTTCTTTTATACACAGCAGATGCACTCACTGTATGGCTTTCAGTGGACTCGGTAGTTAATGAATATGGCTCTTAGTTCTCTTGTTGGAGAATCAAGAAATGATGCCGAAGGTGTTAAACACTTTTTTTAACCTTTCAAGGTAGCGGTCCCCAATATCAACCTCCCAACATACTCTTATCTTTTCTCAAACAATCAGTGGAATTATTCAGAATCCAAATAAAAACACAAACTTTCCTTTATTATTTTTTTCTTACTGCAACAAATACTTAAATGCTTTGGTGCAGCCCTGCTCTTTGATTTCTTTGAATTTCAAATTTGGTCATGTCAAAAATTACCACAAAGGTTTTTCTTTGTTTATCTACAGAGTTTTTAACCAAAATTACATTATAACACACGAACACAATCTTCTCTTTAAGGCACAACACATCATTATGACATTCTGTTTGCCAAACTTATAAAAGATACAATATTATATAACCCTTTCCCTCCCCTGCCCCCCCCCAAAAGAAAGAAAAATTGCATCCACTTCCAAAATCAGCTGCTAATAAAGTCACAGTAAATTATTTTCATCAATAATTTACACAAATTACAGGTCTAGACAGGATTGTCATTATACAGTCTGAGTGCATTCCAATTCAGATTTTCTGGGTTAGGTAGGCTAAAGTCTGGTTCAAACCTCAGTGCTGAGAATATATCCCATTTTGAGGAATGTTGTTGAACACCACCTTGTTGGCTGGAAAACGCATTTTGGTGCTTTGCCAGTTTGAGTCCTTTGTTCACTCCTGTCAGGGCTCACTTGGTGTGTACCAGCAACCTCCACAGTTTTAATTCATTTAAAAACGTTGCATATATAAGACCATAGAGCTTCCTTATGTAGCACTATTGTTTTAACTTCATTCAGCAATCTGAATTCTTCAATTTGGAATTTTTAATTCCAAATATTTCTTCCCTTCTTAAGACAATTCATATGTGTAAAGCCAGAGGCATTGAATCACACATAAAAATTCAGTGTACTTGAAATATATATATAAAAAAAAGGATCGCCAACTTCAGAACACAGTTACAAATACTCTAATTCCAGTGCTTGATGGAGAGCCAAGAGGTCCGAATGACTGGATATCCTCCAGAAAGGCATGTTGTGCTGTGTTTGTTAGAGGAGGGAAAAGGTCAGGAAAGATGAACACCATGAAACAGGGCAGTATATGACACATGAGCCTAGTTAGATTACCACCACACATTTTACACCATTGTTTCTGGATTGATTTTTGCTATTAAAGTACTGACAAAAATCAGACCAAAATAGATCTGAGCTTAATAGCTCAACTGAAGTTAAAATAATTAGATAGCCTTTCTTCATAGTTTCTTTCCGTTACTTATTAAGGGCTACTTGCTTAGTGTGCAAACCCACACAAAGGAGCATTAATAGGAAATGCCTTTGTGACCCACTTATTTGACTGCAAAATACTGAATGATCATTTAAAGGGCTATAAGACTGCCATTAAAAAAGGCTTCTCACTCAACACTTCAAAACAGTGTTGAATTACATTTTTTCTCCACCTAGGAGAAAAAGAAATCTCTTTGGATACGAAAATAACACACTTCTGGTTTAAGAAAAGATAATTTGTCTTGGAGAAAGCATCAGCATCTGAGAGGTACAAGTATACGCATTATTCTCCTTCAACAATTTACCAGCGTATTAAAAAAACCCCACACTTCCATGTTGAGTTCAGATCTATTTGTAATGTGCCAAATTCATCCACCTCTCTGAATTCTGCACCTATCCATGCAGTATAGTCAACATTAAGAAAAAAGCATGCCAAACCAGAAAACACACAATCAAACCACCATTGTTTAGCACAAATTATAAAAGACCCATCACCAATACTGTACCTATATTAAGGAACCATTTGGAATGAGCATTTTAGTTATTTTCATTTTCTTTCCATTCCAGCTACAAAACTACGAGGGTACTTTACTTTGCTAGTACTAGCTCAAGGATATTTACATTACTTGTCCTGTACAGACACTGTCAGACAAAAATTACAGTTTCTGCACGCTTCCAGGGGTTATACTAGAAACTATGGCACAAATTACTAATTTTATCTATTTCTGAATATTGACAATTTTTCTGCTGAAATTGGACTTGAATTATCATATTAAGAAAATTTAATATTTCTAAGGAAACAGCTCTTTTTTCAGAACCACAGATTTGGAACACAATCTCTGTGTTGTGTTCTTTTTCCTTCAGCAGATATGTCTCTCTTGAAGAAAATTATGTTTATCATATTTGCTCCAGTAAATTATGGATCTTCATCCATGTTAGCAAAAAATATGCACAGCCCTTTACATATTTTTCCAAATTCTCTGTAATGCTTCTCTTGAAACATCCCTGATTTCAATATTTAAAGAAAAACACCACCCAACCACCATGTTAGAGCCCTTTCTGTCTCTTCTGCTTATCTTTTGATTTGTTTGAAGCTAGTCAGACATTTTTGCTGCAATATATTTTCATTTATTTTAAAAATAACTTTGTGGGGTTTTCTTTTTTTTCCAAAGCCAAGTGAAGCAAATGCTAGAATCCAAATGGTTCATTTCACTCTAAGTTTTGATCTCATCATGCTCTTGCTGCCTTGCATCTGTGGACTGAAATTATTTGTCATTTTGTGCAACACTGACAGAAATGCAAACAGAAAGGCTTGCATTAGTAGCTATGTATCACACCAACATTTCAGAAGACAGGTTACCTTTTTTGCTGCCTGTTCTTCTTCTACACCATCCCCAATTACAACATATACTACTTTTCTGCCAAACCTTTGCATTATTCGTTCAAAGCAACTTTCTTTTCCTGGAAGATAAATGAGATAAAAGTTCAGAGTGAAGTTACCTGATTAGCTGCATGTTCCTCATCTCGGCCATCTCCAATCACAACATAAGTTATGTTAGTGCCAAATCTGGACACTATACGCTCAAAACAGCTCTCTTTGCCTGAAAAACAAGGCACTATTTATTCAAGCTATCAAGTGAGTTACAGTGAAGCCTTACAAAGGATTTTTGCAGTGGTAAGACATTGCTACTACTACTTTTGAAAAGTTCCCAGCCTTGGCACTTAGAGCCAAATTGTGTAAGAAGCAATGAATTCCTTGAATGACAACTAAGCTCTTTCAGGTAGAACTAAATTTCTTAATTGTTACAGGAAAGCCATTAAAATAAAGGAATTAGCAACTCTGCAAAAATTAATAGGTTAGTGAATGAAACCATACATTTCCACACCATAATACACAAAAGGCACACAGTTGATGAACAGAATAGGGAAGGGCCCTCTTGGCATCCACCAATGCAGCTTCTGTTAGTTACAGTTTTCATCACCATCTCTGACTTATTATGCCTCAGGATAAAGTTTGTGGAGCTGTGGCCTTATTTACACAGAGCTGAATGTCAAAGCAGAGGTTATTTTAACAAAAGTTCTGCTCAGGTTTGAATTCACAGAACGCTTTTCTTCATGGTTTTCTGCACCATACTGAGGAATTTTCTGAGGCTTTTAATCAGTATCTTTATTCCTTCAGGCATCACTGAAAATAAGGTGCCTTTGGAATTCTTCAACATAAAGATATCTGAACATATGCAACGTCTAAATCTTATAACTAAAACTGCTGAGTGTCAAGGAAGTGTTTTGGAATCCATCCGTTTCTGGCAGAAAAAAATACTGGTAATGCAGTGTATTAAGAATGGATGAAAGAATCATTTTCTTACCTATTTTGGTTGCACTGTAAATATTTTCAATAGGAAAAGCTCCTCCTAAACTGTACAGTAGAACTTTTGCAAGTGCTGGGATAAGCTGGGTCGTTGTTACCAACACGTTTACACAATTACTCCTAAAATGAGAGAAATTACTTAAGTTTAAATAGTTTAGAAACAGTATCCAAACACTGATGAAATGAACTAGTTGTGAAGAGCATATCCAGGTTTCCTCAACATTTACTTTCACTCACACAGTAGTGCCGCTCAGCACCATCACTTACAGAAAAATGTGCATAAAACTTTGGGAAAAATTCTTTAAAAAATAAGCAGGGACTGATTTTTGTAGCAAGTATTCCACAGTGGTTTATAGAAAACCAGTCCTTGAAGATGGGTCCGTTAAAACACAGACATTTAAGACCACCAATTACCTCCAAAAAGAGGCATTTCAATGCTTTGAAAGCATAATTTTCATGCTGGCAATTAATTGGCAGTAGCTATCAGCAATATAAAGGAGTTAAGTGAATACAAAAACATTTTTTGTTACTCTTTAAGGGAAACAATGCCAATACGCATTTCTCCATAATGGCATTACTTTCTTCATGTTTCAAAAGTACAAATATTTCTAAGAGGGAGGATAATCATGTTAATAAGCTAGCATCAAATGGAAAGGATGGAAATTTGAATGGAGAAGTTGTGCTAGCAGCTATACAACAGAGAACTCAGAGCCAGGCTACTTTAGGCACTGACAGGCTGGAACACGAGCATGACCACGGCCTGAACATGGAGTTCAGAGCAAATAGTTGTGATGTTTCCTTCTGGCATTTCCACAAATTCCAATCAGGACCGTAGGCTACTATTTCTGACTTAAGGTATCTCAATTTCCTGTCAATAATGTACGTAATGTTTAGCTGATTCACAGGCAGCTTCCAAAAATTTATAGTTGTACAGTTCTTTGAAGACAAGACAAAAGACTATGATTTAACAATTTCGACTAACTGATAACAGTTTTCCAGACTCCTCCACCCATGCTCAACTGGCCTTCATTACCAGAAGTCTTTTTGAAGACTAACAATTTGGAAAGTAATGCAGAGCTAAACACAGCTTACACAATCACAATTTTTTTACTTTTCTCCTGATGTGATTAGGACACTGTTAAATAAATAACAATTAAGAGATTATTGCATAAATTGTTACGTTGAAAATAAGCTTTTCATGTCTTTCCAAATTTATCTTTCCACTTGATGCTAAATCTTCTCCCAGACATGTTCAGAAGGCAAGATGACTTATTGTTGTTCTCTTTTATGGTTTAAACCCAGGATTTTTTAGGATTTCTGGTAAGATACATATTGCATGGCTGATTAGGCAGCAGCAGTGTTCATAGTTTCACTGCTTCAAAGAACAGTACATTTTATGCCTCATTACTAGGAACCCAGATTTTAACTCAGTTAAAGGAGATTTTTGCTCTTCTGAAAACTTAAGGTATATGCTAGTATATACTGATTTGCTTGGAAGGACAGAAGGAAAATGTTCTTGTGTTCTAGTATTTATACAGTATTTAGGTAGCACTGTGAATAAGCACAAACATTGGAGGACAAAGCAGAGATATGTGGAATTCACAGAATGCTGTCCACAAGATAATAAATTAAAGGCTATCTCAGAATTCTACAACACACTTCGATGTACACACATTTTAGAAGACACTTCATACTATCTTTAGTAAATGGTGGAATCACCTAAAATGACACCCCTTTCCGCTTTTCTCATGTCCTATTCAAAAGTCATAGTAGATCTGTTCTGTTCTTTAAAGGCACTCATTTACTGTAAGCTAAAATGTAAAAAAATAGCCATTACGTATCCAAAATTAGAACCTTTTTTTACAGTAGACTCAGATACATACCTTGTGCTGATAATTGATAATGACTTAAGTGCATTTGTTAGCCAGGAGTCTGTCAAAGCTTCAATCTCTGCTCTTAATTGTAACCATGCATCTCTTTTAGCGGGACCCAGGAGTCCTTTTATGTAAAAGAGAAAGAAAAAGATAATTAAATTCTCTATTAGCTGGAATGTATTGGGGTTTATGATAATTGTTTCTATTTTAAATTCCACTAGAACTTGAACAAATAGCAAAGAGAAAATCTATTGTCTTAATCAGTAAATCTTTGGTTTTATTTGCACTTCATTGCATCAAGCAATGTCAGAGAATATTTTAGGTACTAATAATTAGTTGCATTTTTTTCATCTATCCAGGCTGTTTTTCAAAGTATACCTTTCAGAAATGCATATTTTTTAAACCAACTCCTCACATGTATCTTACTCTCAAATTAGCAGAGGCAGTGACAAGAAGATCTATGTCACTTGGGTCACAGGCAGAGATAGTCACAAAAGAAGATACTTTAGAATAAACTGGCCTTTGCAGTATCTACATATGTTTAAAATTGCCCTGCTTATGACTCTGTATATAGGTGAACCTCAGGTTACACATATGAAAATACATTTGTTTGCTGATGGCTTGCTCTTCATGTCCTATTGTAGTTATTAATGATAGCTCCTTTTATAGCATTTAAAGCCCTGGAAGAGCTGCACAAATTATGTTCTCATATCTCAGTTAGTCCTTAAAAGCACCTCAAAATCTCTTTTTGTGTATAAATTGTAAGATATTTAAAAATACCCAGCCTATTGAACGTTGAGACATGAATTCCTTGGAACCAAGATATTTTAAATTAGATTTTGTCCTGAAAGAACAAGGAAGCAGGCTTCATGACCTTTAGTATCCCTCTTCTAACACCATATGTTCCCAAGAGATGGTTAGACTGTCTTCAAAAATCTGAAATGAAGCAATCTAAAAATATATAGATTAGTCTAGCCTCCTGTTGCCTTCTAAAAGCTATTCTGAAATAAACAGATAAGTGTGTGATAAGTAGGTTATTAAAAAGGCTAAGAAGTAGAGGAGGAATAAACAAACTTGCCCACTAAGGATGAATTATGTTTCAGAAGCAGGATTTCTGGTAATACAATGCACCATGTATCTGCATTCTGCCTTTGCAATGACTGTTCCTCTTAGTCCAATTCCTTATGTTGTGCTCTTGGACTTGAGCTCTTACCAGTGTAAAAGGTTTTATGAAATGCAGCAGCTTTAGAATCTTAGATGCATTATGAGATATAAGAAAACCCACTAAACTTTTGGTTAATACTGGTTTAAAAATTATTAATATAGAAAACCTATTCATGACACCAACACAGGGCAAGGGAGGGCAAGTGAAAATCAGACCTCTACTACCACCCTTTGGTCCTATTGCTTCATCCTGTGGCATGTAAATACTCTGAACTACTAAGAGTGAAAATACATGACTGTGGCAATTATTGAAGACTTCTAAGTATTCCCTCTTCTCACAATCTCTTCTCACAGTCTCTTTTTGAGGGGGTCAGTTGACGTATTCGCCTCCTCAGAAGAGGGCTGGCTGTCTCTGCAAATCACAGGACTCTCCAGAACAGATTCTTTTGGTTCTGCTGCTCCATTACCTACACGCCTGCTGGTGAGGACGTGAGCAAGTCCACGAATTAAACAGTAACAGGAAAGCTCTTGGCCCAAATGAGATTTGGACTTATTGAGAAGACAACTGTGCAAGCTACAGAGTAAACAAAAAGGGCTACTAGCATAGCAGTGCTAAAATTTTCTTGCATCCGCTGGTGAAAACAGGCTAGCAGGTACCCAGCAGAGTTTAGGAGACTGTGTGTTTTTACCAACTAGATCATGAACATGTAGGATGGAAATGGCCATCTACAACCAATTTGTCCTGTGGAAACTATACAACATCTTTCCTAGAGGCAGCATATTTGAGATGGGGTAAGTGGTTCAACCAACAAGTACAGTAAGAATACGTGGGTCTAAAGCAGGAAGATGGGCTCTGTTGGAACTAAATGAAAGCCTACTTGATTTTCCCAGCCCTTTCTCCTGCACAACAGCACAACACTGGCCTTGCTGCTCCACTCAGTAGCTTTCAAAAGCCCATGGTCCAATCACATCACTTTCCATTCCCTCAGTGGCTTCCCAGGCACATTCACTTGGTGGGAGTTCATCACCATGCAGTTGAGACTGATCAGCATTCTAAGTTCATTTTGACAATTAAACTCACCTCCTATGTTGTTCTTGTAAGTATTATACAACTCTTTTACTCTTCTGTAACGGAAAGCCAGCTTCCTCATCCAGTCAACCCCTCCTCTTACACCTGTTGGCAGACAAAGGTTTGCACTACTTGCAGCTGCATGGAAGCCATCAGTTGCAAAACTGTAGGTACTGCAAACACCCAAAATACAGTAAAAATAAATACAATGTATTCCTGTAAATGCTCAAATTATTTAATCTTTGAAAATAAAATTAAAAAAATAAACAAATATCTTACCTTAGGTCTTGTCCATTATCATCAGAAGAAACATCATCTATATGAACTTGATCACACTCCTATTGAAAAAAACCAAACAAACCGAAATGATAAATTATCTTACAAAAGAGTGTAATCACCATTCCTGGAAGCGTTCAAAAGGCATGTGGATGTGGGACTTGAGGATATGGTTTAGTGGTGAACACGGTGGGCTGGGTTAACGGTGGGCTGGTTGGACTATATGATATTAGAAGTCTTTTCCAACCCTAATGATTCTATGATTCTGTGCTCACCACAGGCTTAGTACAGATGTTGAAGAAAGGACCGGTGCAGGGCATTAACTGCACCAGAAGATGGCAGAGTGGGTACACCAACAGTTTCCTATCACCATCACTGTTTTTAAAATAATAAAACCTTCAACTCCTACACAGTGTAAATTACAAGTTAAAACGGGCCTTTAGAAAAGCAATTTGAAATTTTGGAGTAATTTTAATTATTTTAATTGTAAAACTCCAACAATTGCAAGTCTCATTTGTAGTCTCCCTAGCATACCAGTACTTAAAAATCACCTAAATAATCTTTTCCCACTCCCAAAAAGCTAATGATGATGAACCTTAACAGGCATGTGACTTATTTTAAGTAGTTTGGACACGTATCAGGTTGTTTTATTAATTTATGCAAGTGCCTTTGGCTGGAAAATCACAGATAATCCTCAATCCTGGAGAACCTCATTATTTCCTGGTTTTGGAAGGAATGGAAGCAACTTGAGGGAACTGAGGTACACCAGAAAACTAACTCCCCTCCAAGATGGTTTTATAATTGGACACCTATCAAATATCCTTATCTGAACAGTGGTCACAGCAGAAAGATAAGAAAATCTGGGGAAGCACAAATAAATAAATAAGTTAAGCCATCACTATCATGTTACTGTTTTCAGCAGTTTTTTCAACTAACATCTTAACTCAAAGACACACCTAAAATCCGGTGTCCAGAGATTTTACTTTGCTGTATGTAAGTAATTTTTTAATATTTAAAATAGTTATTGTTAACATAGTCCTAAGATGTTTTACAGAAAAGTTCAAGGATGTATTTAAAATTATTCCCTAATTAATACTTTCCACTAATTTACTCTCCTTACTTAGACAAAATGAGGTTGAGCTTTCAAAATGCACAGCTCTGTGCTTCAAAGAAAGAGTTGTATGAGTCATCTATGTCAAATAAAGTTGCTGACAAGCAGCACTTAATTCAGGCTCTCTGTGACATGCAAGAGTACACAGTTCTAAGTTTCCAATCTCTGTCTCATAAGTGTGTTAAGTTGTACAGATAAAGGATAAATCTGAGCAGAGGAGTTATTTCCAAATGTGTATGCCACAAGTTCCTAGAGTGTGAGTTTGGGGAATTAACATTTCATCTGTTTTGTCTGCTTTGCAATGAACGAAAACTTAACAGCCTTTTACCCACGTGAAGTAAGTTGTTAAAAAAATATTAGCAATTTTTAAATAAAATAAATATATATGATTTAACTTTCAAATAAGTAATTTCATTTAATCATACAAGTAATCATAATTTAAAATCCTGTGTCAAAGCTAAAAAAAATGTGTTGCCAAACTCTGGCTGAATCCATTAAGACAGGCATGACAGAGATGCGTTCAAGGAACAGAAGTGAAACATTCTTCTCCCCACTGGAGAAATAAAATTTTTTTGGTTCTGCTTTAGGAGATTATCTTGAGCTGTAGAATATTTTAAAGATGATGCTTTGGGATGTAAATAGTAGATGAAAAGAGAAAGTAAAGGGGAAGTGGCAGCTGAAATAAAAGATTAATTTCTTTATCCTTATTTATTATTTACATTCCAGGGGAAAAAAAAATGCAACTGTGCTTCACCTAGTGTAGCACAGGAACTCAAAAAATCAAGACAAAAAGCCCCACTCTTTATTTTGCAATATCTGGCTTTCTAACCACTCTCACAGGTTTCTCTGAAACTGGTCAAAGTTTAAAAGTTTAAGAATAATTTCTGTGGATTTGAAGGTGTACTAATTAAATGGAGGATACACAAAAACCTTGGTGGATAAGTCTGTTTGGATTTTGTCAATCCTTTCAGCTACATTGTTCCAGCCTTGAAAATTTCAGATAAATGTTCTGCTGATAATTTCATTATTAAATTAAATATGAGTGGGTGGCAAAGGCTCAGCTGCTTACTTTTTTTTTTTTTTTTGGTCTCACAGTTTGTTCATTGTGATTCTGTGTTTGACTCCAGGAATAGGAATTTTCTGATTACTTGTCCCTTGTCCCTTGAAGAAGTTTGTTAAATATACAGGAGACCAATCCCAACATCACTCTCCAGCTTACTCCTTTTCCCCCTTCGTCTTCTCCTCTCAGCATACTGGCAACACACATTTGCTGACCAGCCCACAACTCCTTGCTTTTGTAAACTTTGTTTTCTTGTTTACTTACTACTTCAACTGTTTACCTTTTATAAGTTCACTTATATGGTGTCAAAAAAACTTGCCATAACAAAAAGCAGATGGTTTGAGCAGATTTGAGATAGTTCTCTACTTTTTCTCAAAAGAAACAGGAAACTTGTGGCACAAAACAACATCTGAGTTTGCTTTAAACAACACCAAACAGTTATGGGAGCAAGCAAGCTCTCTGACACTGCAAATGTTAAGGTAAAATACTTTTCACATCAGCTGCAGTACTGGTTAAGCTCAAGTCACAGTGGTTCGTTGTCAGTGCAAGGTCAAAACTTAAAAAACATAAAAATATATTTCCTATTACAGTGACTACAGGAAAGGAATCTAGGTACAATATCTAGTTTTTGCTTGAAGCATTACTAATTTAAAATATATCTGAGTGCAGTAAATTCTTTTTAGAGCCTGAAAATTGGAGAATACAGAATCAACAAATCATCCATAAAAATGATCCTCCTGAAATGGAAAGTAATTTCATTATCCAGTAAAAACACTGACTTACCACACTGAACACAAAACTGTTCTTAATGAGAGGATATTCAGCACTATGCTTTCTTAGGCTATACAGAAAAGTCCTTTTAATGTATATGCTTCAGTCTCTGTTAAAACTAGTTTGACCTGCCTCCCAAATTCTGAGACTTACCTAAATCCTATTTTTTATTTCTCATTTCTGTTTCTAATGAAGAAATAAAAAAGACAAAATCCCCTTTAAAATATGGTAGGATTATCATAAAAATGGAAATATAATACAGTTTGTTGGAAACAAATACTCTTTTTTCTTCATTTTCCTGAGAGTGGAGGACAATAATGGAACTGGAAGACTCATGTCTGAATCCCTATTTGCAACTTGTAGAAATTGGGCGGGTTTGTACGCATAAAATGCCTTACCAACATTTCTAAAAGCTGTCTTAAAATTAATATTGAAATAGGAACAAAAACTTAATTTCATCCTTTACCTGGTTGACAAAAGAATTCCTTAGTTGGATATTATTACAAAACTGAGCCCATCTCTAAGTGTTGTTTAGGCACATGAACCTTTCAGAGCACCAGACTCCTGTTTTCATGGCAAAACACCAACTGCCCTCCCAAGCGATACTTCTCAAGCTAACCAAAATTTATTCACTGAGAATGCAATAGCTGGAGAACAGCCTAGCCTGAAATAAAAGTGCAGCTTGGCTGATTAGAACATGGGTTACTGGGTCAGCAGGGAATGTCTCAGCAGATCGGAATTTCTGCGTCAGCAGTCACTGTAGTGACATAGGTTTGCATAAAGGAAGGAAAACTTTATTTTTGTGATAACTTCAATAACTTGGCTATTATTACTGGACTCTGGTATGTAAGCAAGAAAGACGGGAAAAAAAGAGCTGAGAGGACATTGTGACTGAAGTCAATACTACAGGAATAGAAGTTCAGTAGTACATTAGAGTTGTTATGTCCAGTGCCTTGAGATTTACTGTGGGATGAAGATGAAAGCAAGACAGAAAGTAGGGGACATGAGGGTTCACCACTAAAAAAGTGAGATGATGAAAGGATAAGTAATTAGCCTAGTGAATAAAGGCCTGTCTCACTTCCTCCAGTAAGAACTGAAGGTGTCATGTGTTGATGTCCGTGCTTGATCAGCAGCTCAGCACTCAGCTCTGCTCTCCTTGTGAGGATGGAGAGAGGAAGATAAAGACAGACAGAGAGAGGAGGAGAGATGAGAGAGAGACCCCAACTCAGAACTGGGGAATTCTCAGAGTTCATTATACATTCATCATGCGGATGCACTACCATATTCAGTAACGGCCATGTGCTCTGCAAACATATTTAAAAAGACAGATTTATTCATCAGTTTAGTAAAGGATGCCTCTACATACTTTGCCACGTTATCTTATTTGCTACGAAGATGGAAAATTGCTGGTCTTCTCACTTCTGCATACATGCCAGAACGTATGCGTACAACTCATCTCAGTACACAAACTTTGGAATTTTATAAGAGACGTATATTCTGGTAATTTCATAAGAGAGTTGGTTTTGAAACAAAGATTAATTCTGGGCTATAAAATGGTTCATTTCTTATAGCAACTGTAATTATTAATTGCATATAGAAACTGTTTTAAATCAAATCAAACTGATTGAGTTACGAGACTCTCCAAGATAGTCCCCAAGTAGTATTTTTTTATTTATCTAAAACTGGAAACTATTTGGATACTGTTCAAGCTCTGGAATGAGCTGGTGTATGGGTTTTTGGACAGGATATTAAAACCTCCAAATGAAGACTATCCAAAATGTGATGATCCGCCTATGACAGCTGAACCTGTCATTTGTAAAGAAAATAAAAAATGAGAGAAAGCGAGCCAGTTTCAATGGCTGTAAGCAAGAATAAAGAGGGATAGAAGGAGGGCAAAGCTCCATTTTTGCTGAGCTCCTCCACTCGAACTCAGCACAAGATTGAAGAACTGTGGGCATATTCTACCAAATTGCTTAAAATTCATTCACGCTGCATGAAATCTGAACGCACAGGGGCAAAGGTCTGCTAAAGAGGAATTGAAGAAATGCTTTGGAAAAATTATCTGGCATCTTTCCCTGGTACAGGGCATCAGAAGGAGAACATTCACCAAATGCACTTGCATTACCAAGTGATGACTCACTAGGACTGCAATAAAACACTGGGAATGGCATGTCCAGGGCTTTATTTCTTAGGTTTCTGCTGCTGGAAGGAGGAAGTGCAGCTCAGGTGTGGGGTGAAGTAGAATCTAGTTTCTTGACTTAAAAAGATCTAAGAATAAATGAGGTCTGCAACGGGTAGCAAAGAAAACCACACACTGGTACCTTCTGCTTTTCTTATTGCCTACAGTTGTTGAAGGAACAAAAGACACACTAGAAAAATCAACATCCCAGGGGATGGAAAAATCTCACTTATCCTTATTTTTTCTATTCTCTCACCAGAGACCTTCCTCTGTGATTCTGAACAAAACCTCCAAGTCTTCCAGCTGCCATTAGTGGCAAATATCTGTCCACGGAGGGAAATTTGGGATCCACTCTGAATAAGAAAACAACTGTTTTAGATCAGGGAAGGTCCGAAAAGCCCATGGTTTAATTTGAAAACTGTTTTTCACCCTGTCTCTTGACACACATGGTTATAAGACTTCCATTTTCCATGCTAACAGACTCCCAGAGTGAAATAAAAAACCTGTTAAGCCCAGCTGATAAGTGTGCTTCCAAGACCACTGTCCCTGCAGTAGTCCATCCATCCTGCTTCTGACAGGTAATCTGTTCACAGCAGGCACTCCCTAGGGAGAGGTCTTTTCTGACCAGATGCCAAATTGCACACCCTGGGTATACCATGACAATACTTGTGGTTGCCTGGTTACCTTGGGAAGAGACATCACTGATGAATACATTATAGTCCCAGCTCTCTGATGCTGCAGCCTTTGAGGTAAATGCAGAATATTCTCCATTTGAACAAGAAATGGGGGCCTATGGCTAAAAGGCTACTCAGGTATGTCAAGAGAAGAACACAGTCTCTTGTGATCAGATGATGGCACCCACTTAAAGTGAATATAAAGAATTTCAAGAGAAGAATGTGAGGCACATATGCTTCCCTCCTGGAGATGACAGCAGACAGTTCTACATCCATGGAAACTGAAAAGATGCCTATAGGACATAGAAAGGAATGGGTAGTTCGCAGATTCTCTCTCTCATTGAGTTTCATGGAAGGACTCTGGTGCCACAGGAAGTCAATGCCACCTGACTAACCTCTCCCTGATTAGCGTAGGACAAACCTAAAGACTACAGAGGCAGAAAATGTCACACACAATAAACACTAATGCACAGCAAATCCCCCATGTTAACAAAACAGGAACAATGGTGTTTACGTTCTTTTGGTTCTTACCTCTAAATCATTAAAAAATAAATGTGTGTCAGCAAGATTAAAAATCATTTCTTCCATTCTCAGTCCAAGCGTCACTGCCATTGGTGGATCCTTAAAAAACAGAAAGCAAGGTTAAATGCTTACACACTTGTAAGTTATGTCACAACTACTTTAAAAATGTCTATATTCAAAGTGTTTTGAAAAATTAACACAGTAAGAAATTTCTATGAAATCTTTTCAGTATTAAGCTACTTTAATATGATGCTGTAAGAAGAGTCTGCTAAACCTGTGGGATAAAATTTGGGGAGCTGTGGATGTTGAAAAATCAAGTTTTTTGAAAGTTGAGGAATTTGCAATCTGGCTGAACTGACAGGGGAAAACCTTGTGGCCATAAATTTACAGATAAACAAGCATAAAGAAGGCAGGAAACAGGGAAGGAACTTTTCACTAAAGATGTATGTAGGAAAACCAATACTGTGATAGGAAGGTATAACTTAAGTGGCCTTTTCCATTTCTAGTGCCTCTGCTTTATAAAATACAAAAGGTAGTCTGAACCTATGTCCATTTCCCCAGATTCAGTTTCGCTTTGGATAAATCATCACTGCCTCAGCTGTCCTTAGGTCTACCTTGCTTCTTTCCCACAATTCCTTCTGTTCCAGTTTTTATCTTCAAACCTTGCACTTGATCCTTTTCTGTCTCTGTATTTCCCCTTCTTCCATGAAGGCACTCACTGATGAATTTCTGGTCTCTCCTTTATGATTTTATTGCAGCTATTCATTCAACGAAGTGCCTACAATCTATGGCACGATTCTTTAGCTGGCCCACAGGAACGGGAAATGTTGTAAGCTTGTTTGTTTGTTTGTTTTGCTACAGATCACCCCTTCATTTCTGCAGAAATTCTTGTCCCTGGATGAGATTCATTCAAAATGTCCCATTTGTTCATAGTTGACTTTCACACTATCGAATTGCTCTACCTCAGCAAGATATCACAAATCTACCGATCTGCAATAACACTGAGTGCATTAAGTGCATAGCAAATGTAAGGTAGTTAATTTAACTTTTCTAGGTTTGCTAGTAAAGCAAATTTGCATTACCTTACATTTGTTTTAGAACAATAGTTCCTGGTACTTTGCTGACACCTGGTAATTAGTTTGATTACTGCCTTAATTATCTGCCTGAGCTTGTGGGGTTAAGGTAACTTTTTAGTGCTTAATATACTGCAATGGAATTTTAAAACACATGTGATCCTCTTCTCATTAAAATATGAAAAAAACACCTATATTCCATATTTTAAACTCTGATCGACACTACCAAATTTTCAGAAATCCCTTCTTAAATACCTTGAGATTTAAAGTCTAAAAGTTTACCATCATGTAGCAACAAAATCACACAAAACCTCAAATGATCATGTTAGTATTTGGATCAAAGGCTTCCCAACCAAGATAAGACACCCACTACTCCAGGTCTTCACAATGACAGAATGAAAGATGGCTTCTGCACTCAAGCACTTAATAACTAATGGTAAAATATGAAACACAGACATATTTTGAGTCTTGTTCATGAAAAAGTCATACTTGAAGGGAGAATATTGTTCAAGAAATTGTAATGATCCAAAGTTAGACCCAATTCTTTCATTGAAAGAATTATCTTGACCCTTGAACTGATCTAGACTACCTTTCAGAAGTAAAAAACAAATGCAGTGCCCAGTAACAGAACTTCATCCCCTCTGTGTTCTGCAGTCATATTTACTGGATTTGAAAGTCACATGGCTAAAGGCAGCAGCAAGTGCAAAGGTCAGTTTTCCAAGAGGGTGATCAAGGAACACGCATTAACAGATTTGTAAAAGTCATGTTAGGTACTTAGAAGACAAATAATCAAAATACCCTGGACTCATGAGATTCCTCGTCAAGCCATGATGATTTTATCAAAATGTCATCACATATAAACATGTGTCTCCCTTTTTCTTTTGCATTTTTTTTTCTGTGCACAGTTAATTATAGATTTTTCTTCCTAGATAAGATACAGTAGAGAGTATTTGCAATATGCTTCTTTGCCTCAATCCTACAAACGCTAAGGCATGTGCATTTTATGAGCAGGTGGTAACTCACTGTTATTTATGTAAGTTACTCACTGGAGTGCTTCCAAAGCTGGAATCTCACTTTCAATTCTCATCCTGTTTTTACCCCTTTCTGGGTAGAAGCAAACTCGACGGTGGAAATTTGCTATAATGTATTCTGTTACAATGCAATTTGTTTTTACAGAAACTCCCAACTATGTATGACAATTTCCTGCCTTGCCTACTATAGTTGAAAGACATAAATGTGACAAAGCTTTTATGATGTTCTTATTAATAGTAGTCTTGTAACCAGCTATGCCTGACTATATGACTATTAATATTATATTTCCTATGTTCCTGTTTCGATAAAGGCATGAGAAGGATATTGTTAGGTACTACATGAAAAATAAAATAAAGCAAAGAGAATTCATTTTAGCTTAGCACAAAATCAATATGGGATCTCCCCATAACAACTTCCGCTAAGGAGAGTCACTGGAATTGAATTCTCAAGACATGAACAATTCTTCCCTTAATAAATTGACCAAAACTTGCACTGCAACTGTTTAACAGGAATTACACATCATGTTCCAGCTCTTGCCATGTTAAGTTATTTTCTTCACATATAAAATAGACAGAAAAAAAGAGAATAAGATATTTCAGTGTCTTGTGGTTTTATAGTGTTTGCACAATGTGGAGGAAGATCACAATCATCATTTTACAGTCTTTTCACTTGAAACAGAAGTTACAGACTGAATCAAGTGGCACAAAGGACTGAGTGTTGAAAAGAAAGCAAGAAACTTGCAGCTGATACAGATTTTAGCACAGCAAATTGGAAAACTTAAAAAGAGGCAGACTGAACATCTGCCAAAATGGTATTTTCAGCTACTCTGCACAAGCACACACAAAAGAGGAAACAATGATTTAAAAAAACCCCCAAACAAATCTGGAAGTTTTCCCCAGATAATTTGTAGAATAAAGAACAACTCTTTGGCCCTCAGAGGCATGATGTTAGCCAGATTTCATTAGCGTGCAGAAAAATCAAGACCAGCTACAGCAGTTCTGTATACCAAAATACAAATTACTTTAGTTACGTTCAGATGAAGGCACTAAACTGGAGCCAGACTGTCTGTCTGTGGATTTCTGTACTAGACTGGTCCATCCACTGGAATGCCTCCTGGGAGACTAGATAAAAATATCCTGGGATAACCAATATTTAAATGTGTAAGTGTTTAGACCAAGAGGAAAGTGACTGGAATAAAGCCCCAAAAGCTCAGTGTCCATTAGTGGAAGAAATCTATTTAATACTGTCTTGGAAGTCAGGTTTCAGCAGAAGATGCTCAAAATAATTTCATTTCTTGGAAAAAAATAGAAACAGCAAACTGACTTTTAGAACACCTCAGAAAACAAATAGATTAGTCAGGTAGGTTTCTTGTGACAGCAATTTGTATGCATAAAGCCTTAAAAATAAGCATGAAAAAAAGCAAAATATACGAACAGTATTGCAGGATGTGATTTTCAATGGGTGGCTGTCCTGAACAGACTGAGAACAAAACTGACCTCTGGGAAAAGTGGAAATGCTTAATTTAAATACCAATATTTTTAGCTTAGGGACACTTCCCTATATTATGTAGGAATCTCAGATTTAACTTCAGCTCTAATTCTCTCATAGGGTACACTTGTCCCAGGAGAGATTCATATGGGTGATAACTGAGGAAGAGAATACATCTCTTCTTAATAAGCATATGTGGCGGCTGATGAAGGAAAACTCACGTACTCCATAGGGAGTTTCTGTTCCATGCTCTCTAGAAGGCGGTAGGAAAATCAACTCAGAGGTCTCAGACAAGGAGGGAGTGAATGGAGAGGACAACTGGAGGCGATGAGAGATACACTATTAATACAGGCGGACAAGAGAATTTTTATGAGTGAATTTGGGAATGTCATCATGGGTGTTAATGGCGACAAGGTTTTTCTGTTTAATGACTGGACAAGCAGAGAGTGAGCAGTAAAAAGCTTCTGAGCCCTTTCAGGGAAGTATACAAGGCCTCCCTGACAGCTTTCTGTATTGCGATGTTATCAAAAATAGCAAAATATGATCATCAGGTGTGGATTTGTTTTGATTTTTGCACTTGGAAATCACATTCTCTCCCTTCTAAGCTCAAAAAGGATTTTTTTTTTTTTTTTTTTAACTAGTGGCACCTTGAGTCACAGCATTTATCTTGGCATCCTTACCCTCTGGGTCAACCTGGGAGTAATGAATGAAACATAAAATGCTGGGATGTAGACAAAGCTCCATCTTAATCAGCCTTCAACCAGCAAGAATAACTGGAATGCAATAGAACAAAGAATACCCACTGTTCACAGGGAATAAGAATGTACCTCATAAACTTTAAAGAGATAATATCTCCTAACACATGTCCTGTCATATCAACCAATGCTCACTTAAGAGCTCAGCATTGTAGAAAAAGCTATCTGCCAACTGGTGTTCAGCTGCAAAAACCATCAGTGTCTACACAAGTCACAATAAAACAGCTCTAATGCCAATGTTTGCAATTTGCTACTGCAGTAAGTAATTTAAAATAGAAACATACTAGTTCTATGAAGAACAAAGCAGATGAGCAAATGAGCTGAACAGCAAGAGGTACTCTTACTGCTGGGAGGCAGCAAGGTTTCCCTGAAACCTAACACAGCTGTAGTGTAGTTTTTATTCCCTTTTTATGTTAGCTTTGACCAGCTCAATAAAATAACCTCTACACCAAAAGTCACAGAGAAACACCCACAGGTAGAAAACATCAAGGCATGGAATATCCTTTGGGTAAATTTTATATTTAAATTTAAAAGAGACACATTGGCCAAGTCTCTCCCAGTTCAGTTGGGTTTAAACTATACTCTACTGGTGCCCAGAGAAGCAGCAGCAATTTGCCCCATGTTTTAAATGAGATGCTTACAGCTGCATCCAACAACTTAAATCCTCGAGTAAATCATTAATTTTGCTTTTAACATGGTTATTATAACACCTCTAGAAAATTCTGAAGTCAAATAACTATCACACCATGCAAAGTGATGAATAAATATACACCAAGGAGAGTGTCCATTCTCAACTTCATAAACCCTCAGGCCTAAGTCAGAAATCTCTTGTTCTCTGGACAAATATACAATTTGAAACTTGCCTACCAGATCCAGGCCTTCCTAAATATTCTCTGCCAAAGAAAGCCCCCACTGCCTATAGGGATGTCGGTTTGCCTTTTCTTTTTCTTTTCTACTCCAACCACTTGTTAAACTGTAGAAATCTTTTTAAAGAGAAAGTGTTTATCTCCAGGTACAGCTGCAGCTCTCAAGTGCTCCTGCACTCATACACAGATCCCTTTGCCAGGCCATAATATGCTGCACCTCCCCTCACTGCGTACCTGCGCAGCCTGAATTGAAGCAGAACATAGAGATTAAAAGACTATTTTCTGAATTTTATTTTTACCTGGTTACTGAAATAAACTGGGAAAAGAGCTGGTGAAAACGAGGAATGGAAGTCTGCATGTCAAGGAGTAGATGGGAAAGAACTGTAGGTGAATAACCTTGCCTGTCTGTATATTCACACTAGCTTTAAACTCACTCCTTGCATCGCATCTCACTCCTTGCAAATATGAAGCCAGCACACTTGGTATAAATGTTATAAGGAGATGCCTTTCCTTAAAGCAACGTTCACATTAAAGACATGCTATTCTCATGTAGAAAATTTAAATATGGGAGAATGGGAAAATTCTGCTTTTGCCGTAAGGGGTTTTTTTTTGGTGGGGTTTCTCTTTTTGGGAGCAACCCAATTACGTTATACAAAATGGGCTCATAAAATACGTGTCCAAGAACATGGTATGCACAGCTAGGTATCTGTATTACATGAAATGCTTTTATTTTTTAAAATCAGACAGCAAATCATGCCAATTAAATAATTTAGTATCGCCTCAATTTCTTTTTTTCATTATTAAGTAATGATTTTATCCCACCTTTCCAAGATAAAGAGCTCTCTCAAGACTTTTGAAAGACCTATGTGTTCATAAGACTCCTGCTGACAACCTCATGGTTTCTGGACTATTTACTTGCATAGCAACCCAATTCCTATAATAACCCAACCTTCAGCCTGTATTAAGATCCTGTATAAAGATGGAAATCTTATGCAGAAAAGATAAGGACTACATTTGCTAACAATGTCATGCATCAGAGACTGAGTGAAGTCCACTTATGGTATCTTTCTCTTCTCCCATTTCTAACCTCTTAGGCAATTAGGCTCAAACACATCCCACCTTAAGTTTAGGCAGCAGTTCAATGACATGCAAAAGCTAAAGTCCACTTATGATAAGCTCTCCCTGCATTCCCTTTTCTACTGCTCTAGCCTCCTTGCAGTTAACAATACACATATTTGAGTTTCACTGGTAATTACTCATTACATTCCAAAAATGTTGCACGTAAATATGGCAAAGGCAGTCACTGCAGGAAAGAAAAAGTCGACTATTTTTATTCTACAGTGTCTGGAAATGAACACCTTTCCTTAGTTGTGTGGATGCTACCTATCAGTACAAAAAAAGAAAAAAAAAATTTTACTTAGGAATTCCCTGCCTTTTGTTTCATAGCCATCCACGACACTCGTTTACTGATGTTGATCTCAGTTACCCTTGAGATATTCTTGGTTTATATAAGCCGACTTTACCTACTGTTAGTACTACTGGCTGTTAATATGCCACTACTCTAAAGTCTCTGTATGAAGAGTCAATTTTAGCAGCACATGTGTTCTTAAGAACAATGCTACTGGGATGTTTTGAAATAGCCTTACTCCTAGCCAAGTGGGAAATCAAGAGGAATTACATTTCTATTGCAGTTTCCAAGACAGTTTTCAAATTTATCCACAGATGTATTGTGAGCCACAAAATGTGATTTGATTTCTAAAAACTTGCATTAAAGTTGATTTAGGAAATATCTTAAGAGCACAATCAAAAATAAAGGAAAGGAATGACTGTATCACTGGAGCAATTCAGAAAATCCTATGGCAGATTATGGGCTACTCTCAAAGTGATAGAAATGTTCATGTTCAGCTAGGTTTGTCTCTTGTTTTGATAACTATTAGTCGGACATGGTTCTCATAAAGTCACTGTTACAATGTTTGACAAAAAGCAGAAGAGGGTTTCTTGACAGAGTACTGAAATGTGCACAGATTTGGCACTGTGAAGCTGCAAAGCAAGCAAGGTTGATTTTTTTAAAAAGACATGAGTAACTATCCTTATCTTAGAATTCCAGAAATTCAGATTTTTTACTTGGCCTGTGATTTTTCCTATTACCTTTTAATAACCAAAAAAGGCTGCTCACATGGAAGACTGGCCCATCCATGGTTATGATCCACAGGTTTTGGCTTTGGACATTTCTAACCCTCTGGTTGGAGAGGTAGGTGTCAAAAGCATTTCCGCAACATACCATTTCTTACATTCTTTCCTCAAGCATCTGATTCTGGCCAGAATAAAGAGGCTGAAAAAATGCTCAACAAGCACTTTATCTGACAGAGTATGAACATGGTTATGTTATGTTCTATGGTTCTGTTCTTAAAAGGTAATACCTTTGCATTCATTTCACTGGGATGTCACAACACAGAGAAAACTATGTATATACATACCAACATTCCCCCTGTCCATTTTCTTCTTTCCACATATTTGCTTAATTTTTTTTTTTTTTTTTAACATTTTATTCGGGCCTTTAGCTCTCCTTTAGCCCTCCTACCAGTCTGCTCCTGTTTCTATGCACCAGCCCCTCGTCCCTTGCCAGAGCAGCCATTCCCTGGGCTCCCATCACCAGTACAGTGGGGCTCACTGCTGACTCAGCAGGGGAGCTCCTGCTCTTGCAGGGTGCCACTGCCTCTCTTTGCCTCCCTCACTCTTCTTCCTACTCTCAGGCTCACTGCTCTGTGGCTTGAACTCCTTTTGGACTCATTGGAGGGGAGAGGACGCTTAAAACTACTTAAGAAATGGTTTAACTCCCCAGCATTACTCACCCCAGAGCCAGCCAAGGGAACCAAAGATTTCACAGAAAAGGTGGGGAGTCAAAGAATAACATCTGCAGCTGGCACTGAAATAGATCAGACTCTTACTTACTCATCCTGATTCATCGATTTCCCGTAAATTTATCCACCACTCTGGTTTCTTATTTCTTCCTCTATGCTTCCAGATACTGTCAGTTATTTCCATTTGTGCACTTCATCTATTATCTCCCTGCAATGTCTCTTCCAATGTCAGAAACCTCACCCTTGTTCCTCTATAAACTCTTCCCTCATTTGCAGCATCTGCTTCAGCCCTGCCTCATATATTGTGCTTAGGGTCTGTGTCTTGTTTCTGTCCTTGACTTCTTCACATTAACCCTCTGAAAATGAGGTTTCCTGTACACTTTCCCTCCAACTTCAGGAGCCAATAATGAACTAAGCCATAATGAACATGTAAGGTGAAAAACATACATATATGTGCAAGCCAGATAGCTCTGATAAAGTGAATTGACACAGAACTCATAGCTCACATACCTTGCCGTACTTTTGTGCATAGGATCCCGTAAGCAGCGAATGAAAAACTATGATTGTTTCATCCAAATCCCAAACAAATACACGCTGAAAACAGAATTGGGGAAAATATTATTGAACAAATAACATCCAAGTTCCATCACCATCCCACTCAGGGGGGCTAAAAGTCAACAGAATCCTAAAGTTTCACCAAGCACTTAACTGAGCAGAGTTTCTCTGAAAATCAGCAATAATAGTGTATCATGCATGGTAAAACCTTGAAAGGAGAGTAACTTTTTTCTTTTCAACCATTTCTTATTTGTCCTCAAAAAAGCTTGACATGAAAGCTCTATAACAGAGATTTCAGAAATATGATGTGGGGTCAAACATAATTGTTAAGAATAAACAGAACTTTCAGATACTTCTCTTTGTATCTTATTGATTCAAGATTCTTCTTTATTTCTACTGTAGAACTAAAATTAAATCTTGGGTAAAAGTTCTGTGTGCCACATATAATGCAGAACTTAAATAATATCATATGTTATATAATATAAATATATATATAAATAATAGAATATAACAGATAATTCCAACTCCATTAATTCAATTTCACTATTTTTCATTTTCACTGGTAAATAAAAAACCCAAAACATAAAAATGCAAACCACCCCCAAACAAAACAACAACAAAACAAAAACAAACAAAAACACAAAAACACAAACAAAACCACAAACAAACAAAAAACCCTCTGAAATGTAGAAAGTTAGTCTCTTCACTGGAAAAATTAAATCCTTTATAAAGCAAAAAATATATAAGTTTCTGTACAAAAGCAATGGCACTTACATTCAGTGCCTAGTCCTGCAGCCCACCCTGCTACCACTGGAGGGGCTGTTTAGCCAGCCAAATACCAGCAACAATTTTGTTTTCTTCTGTACCCAGAGTTGGTCAGTGAAGGCCGAGCAGTGGTGCTGGCCAAGGCTGCTGGCTCCCAGCGCTCTTCTGGTGGCAGCAGGGGACACACTGCACTGGCAGGCAGCACATCCCTGATGCCAGAGCTGGAGTATTACACGCACACAGGCACTTCACTTCCTCCTGTCACTGTAAGGCAGTGCACTGCTAACACAGGAGTAATAGGACTGTAAGTACTCTGTTGCTAAGACATCCCCTGTGCTTGAAATCATCCTCCCGTATATCAGGCAGATATATTTCTTTGCTAAGCACTGATCTTGCACTGTACTGAAGTACAGCCATAACTTCACTGATGGAAGCTGCCTGATTGAAATCCGCTGACATTACTTACAAGCACAAGGACAAACTGGTGCCTAAGTACTTAAAAGGCTATGGCAGATGATCCTGCATATTTACACTGCATCCATAATTAGGCTGAATGATATATTTGAGATTTCCTATTCAAAAAACTAAAAGAAAATGTGACAATTTTTGAGTACAGATTTTGCGCTTCTCTTGCATGAGAAACTGCAAGACATGCCATCTGAGAGCTAAAAAGAACAAGGCTGAAACACATTTACCTTTCTGCCTAACTTTGTGATGCAGACCAGTAAGTCTCACTGTACACGTATGTTAAAGCAGCTGCTAATCTCTGCTGCATTCAGATAGTGAGACTGAGTCCATGATGTTTTCTAAAATCCTTGAAGCTATTTCCACAGATGTAGTTTTCAGAATTTACTCTTCACAGAAGAAACCTCCACATCAACATTCATCAATTACCACAGGCATACCTCCAAGTCACTGTCCGGAGGGGGTGATGGATTATTCTTCCGTCCTCTACCCCTAGACTTCGACCCAGAACTCCTACATGTTCGTTCATCAAGATCTTTGATTGGCGTGGAGGGGCTCTGCACTGTGTCAAACTCCCCTGTAAAGTCAACCATTCATGTAAAAATTAGTGCTGGATTTTTAAATAATTAACATTTTTTTCTTCTCTCACAGCTGGATATGTCTGTATGCAAACTCAATGAAAAGATACATGTGAAAAAAAGCTGTAAAAAATGAGTGATAAGGTGGTTTTACCAAGGAAACATTATAAACCTTAGCAGAATAAGATTAAAATGACATATGCATCTGCAGATACATACACAAATATGCATAAGCCCAGGTAAAATACCAATATATCCAAGGATGGTGTATGTTAGAAGTCACACTAATGGCTTCTCAAAACATGAAGTGCTTTTTACTTAAGGTAGTTTATGTCCCACGTTTGCAGTTCAGCTACACTTATTTCCAAGTCCTGCATTACTTTTACCAGAACACCCTCTGACACTTGTCCATGCCCCAGAACAGCCAGGCAGCTTCCTGCTTCCTCTCCTCCTCCCATGTCACCTGCTCTCTAGTAGAATTCACTCATTTTTTTAACCTTATCTCTGCCAAAAATTGGCAGAAGAAAGTCATATATTATATGCTTTACAAATGCAATATTCCAGTTAGTACCTGAAAGTGGATGAAGTCGTACTTTCTGTGTTCTGATCATCTTTTTCTCCAAGTGTGGTGGGCTGGAAAGACCTCTGATCTGGTATGGCATATCTGGTCTTAATCACAGTCAGGTCCTGACTTATTCATTTAATCTACTTTCTCTCTCTTATGGTAACAAAAGGCTTTAGAGGTAATCACAAACCAGTAGCTATGTAAGACAAGACTGACTGAAGAAGGTATCTCCAGGAAGGATGTCATGGAACTTCTCCTTTCTAATCACTTGGATGCCACAGCTCAGTAAATGGAAAATATATTTTTCTTCATAACACAGTGCGCCTTTAAAATTTGTAGCAATAAATGTAGTTTGGCTAGGTTCCCAAATGGTAAATGACAAAAAAGTGTCTTTCATCATTTATACTATTAATGATTTCAATTTTCTCCATTACAGAAGGAAAGGGTACAGCTTTGATCTGACATCTATTATAGAGTTTGATTCAAGCTGCTTGTAATTATGCATTTCTGGACCACTTTGGAAATATTTGTTAAAAGTGCTCATGATGGCACGTCTGCAGAATAAATTAACACTTGGTAAACAAATTTCCCAAGAATCATCTACAATGCATCTGATTTTGAACTGGAATCTGCTTTTTTTTTTTTTCATTTTTACTAAAGAGTATCACTGAGTGGCCAGCAGATGAAAGACAGTGATTTTTCTGCTCTGCTCTCAACTTGAAAGACCATATCTGAAAAAAAACCTAGTTTTGGGTTCCCAAGTAGAAGGGAGATATTGACAAACTGGAATTAGTCCAGGTAAGGGCCACCAACTCAGTTAATGGGCTGAGCATGTACTAAAAGAGGCTAAGTGACTTTTCTTAGAGGTATGCAGGGAAAGGACAAGATGCTCGGACAGAAATCACAGCAAGGGCTATTCCTATTAGATACTTGGAAAAATTCCTTCACTGTGAGAGTGTCAGGAGCTGGGATGGCTTCCCAGACAGAGAGGCTGTGCATTCTCCATCCTTGGAGATTCTCAAAACTCCACTGGACACAGCCCTGATAACATGACCTAAGTTGACTCATCCATGAGCAGGTAGGACCAAAAGACTCACTGAGATCCCTTCCAACGTGAATTACTGAATGTTTCTGTGATCTTCCTCAAGTCATTGACCTCTTTGCTTCTCCACAACAAAGAAAAGAAACCAATTCTGATCTAGCAGGCTATAAGAAGAAAAAGGAGACTGCAGCCTCAATTGAGTCTGCAGTAACACATAATGTAACACAATAGCTGAATTCCTAATCTCTTCCATCATTTGTTTACACCTTGCAGTCAGCCACATACAAAAGATACTAAAAATAATTACACTGGAAGATACATTTAAACATCTTGACAGGAAAAATACTGTTCTATTTTTTGGACGAAAAAGATTCAAGCCCACACTGTTACATTCCTGAATGGCAGCTCTAGAGCTCTAGACATTGTGATGCAAGTATTCCAGATTCAAGGAAAGGGAGAATAAAAAGAAACTTAGTTCCTGAGCCTACTGGTTAGGACATTTACCTGAAGAAGGACATATCTAAGTTCTCTGGGGTATGCTTGTTTATTTGACTGATTGATTTAAATTAAGTATAAAGACTTATTTTAATGGCCTAGAATCCACAGCTCTGTATCTGTGTGGAAGGTTATGAATCCTCCGTGAAACAGGAGGAAATCAGATTTGCCTCTCTCACTTCCTCAAAAAGTGCTTCTCTGCTTGTGCAGAGCAGAGCAAAACTTTTAGACAGGAGCCAAGAAGAGATTTTTCAAAATTGCAATTTGAGAATTTATTCCAGATACCATTTTAGATAGCTCTGTCCTGAATTGGATAAGGATTATATGCATTCTATAGTAGTTTGTCTGTCAGTTAAAATTTTTATTTCCCAAAAACTGACAGGAAAGTTAAGCAGCAATAATACCTAACAAAAAATGTTCTCATTGTGGTTTCACTTGTCCCTACAGAATGAAGGGAGAGGGTTCTTGTTGAGTAATCATTTCTATTCCTAGTATGATGTTGATGTCAGTAAGGACACTGCAGGCAGTAGAGCAATCAATAAGATCACATTATCTTAGTTCTTTCCTCATAAGAAGAACAGCAAAATATATTTTGGTAAATGTAAAATGTACAAAAAGAAGCTTCTTAAACAGAATCCTTGTGCAGCAAAGACCTACACTGGCTTCAAAAGAAGTCCTGAGTGTGCAAGAGTTCTGTACAAAAATACAGTTTCCTAGATTTTTTAGACAGAGTGGAAAAAATATCCCAAACCAAACCAGAAATGAAAAGGCAAAAATTAAGTGAAGATGGATGTTTACATTCTTACCACAGAAGTCTTCATACTTATAACATTTCAGCATTTTACAATAAAATCAAAACTCATTCTACAGTAATGTATTAAAACATCTGTTCTCAATGACTGTGTTTATAAAAAAGATATAAAAAAAGAAGCCCTGTTCTAAATCTTCTCTGAAAGTATCCAACAACCAAAGTAAGTAACTTCAATTTTCATTTAACATTAGCCATTACCACTTGCCCCAGGCTTCTGTTTGGGTCAATGCTGTACATGTTTGCATAATTATCCACTAAGCAGAATTTTGACTAATCATTGTTCATTGTAAAATCTAGCTATTTAAAGCCAACTTTATTTCATTATGCTAATCTCTAAATCAGAAAGACCACATGTCTCTTACTTGAATGCAAGGTATGCATCTATTTTAGAACTGCAGAAGTCAGTAGTGCATCTTTTTTTCAAACAACTGTAGGCTTAATTGCTTGAATTGCTTTTTACCAATTTAGCACACTAAAGGAGAAACTGCATTCTCTTATTCTTTGCTTTAGAAATTAGGTCAATGCTGATAAAAAGAAAACTTATTAAAAATTCAGCCATGTAACATAACGTGAACGTGAGAAATTCTACTATCAAAGAGTACTGAAAACATTACCCTCGTGAAGAGCTCCGACTGCAGCTCATATTAGAAGAAATTTTTATTGCCATGTTTGAATTTTTTTTGGCTTTTCCAAGATTCAACACATGCCTAATAAATATATTACATAACCTCCTGGGCTATGAGCAGCATCAGAGATCCAACAAAACAAGAGGAAACTGTTAAAACCAGAATGTGGAATGGCTGCTTTATCACAGTTGCTTTATCACAGTTGTAGTTACACATATTCATACACTTGTTCATATCCAACATGAAGCCGTTCATTCTGTGGAGACCTTGCAGCACTCCAGTGAGAGGGCAGGGAGTTACAGTACCACCACTACAAACGGAGGTGGTCTTTCATATCCAGAATATTGCTTCCCATCTCTGGTTTGATGTGAACATCCTCTCCTCCTTGTGAAAACACAGTTCTACGACTTGAACGAGAGAAAAGAGTTCATGCAGTGCATTTAAACCTAATGCCATCTCCCTGAGAATCTGCAAAGGGTGACTTCATTATGGGTAACAAATTAAGCGAGAGTAAGCTTTGCTGCATCACAGTAACCAAACAGCAGCTAATATCCCACAGTGATTCACCTCCCTTAACCCTGGACATATGAAAGTGAGGTGCCTTAACATGAACCTTTTATCCAGGTCTATTTCCTCTGCTAGAGTTTTGTTTGCCCTAGATTAAATGTACTTACGTATTCATCAAATGTACTCAAATATACTTATCTCCTGAGACCTCATCTCAGGGTTCTTCTGAGTTATCTCTATTTGAGATGAAGTTCCCTAGGATATACCTATTTCTCTCACAAATACTCTGTGGTAATGAGTGCATTTTGAAAAATCTTAATATAAGACAGGCACAATATAAACTCAGAAGGGAACCTTGAGTCTTGAGCATCACACAGATGTGGGATGGGTGCATTTCTGAGCCCCTTCATACTTTTCTTATGGATTGACTCTTGTTACATATTCTTACCAGACAGAGCAGGCAGAAGATGACTTCAGTGTTACAAGCCTATTTTGGTTTGGTTTGTTGTTGTTTTGTTTGTTTGTTTGTTTGTCTGTTTGTTGTTTGTTTGTTTTTCTTTGTTTTTGCCTTTTTTTTTTTTTGCTTGTAATGTGTTATTGTTTGTCATGAATAGCAGAAGGAATAAAATCTGCTTCAATTTTCATCTCTTTTTCTTTACTTGGTCAATAAATAAAATTGTAACTGTTATGAACTCTTGATCTGATGGGGATTTATTATGAAACCGCGAAATGCTGTATGTTTGGAGGGTACTAGAGGTTTCGATGAGATATTTGAATTAAGAGTAAGAAGAGATGGCAGAAGAATGAAGTGCCTTGCTGTGTTTTGTCTTAGGTTTTAGCTGGAGTAAGTCTTAAGGACTTAAGGCCTCTTAGACAGTAAGTGAACATGGTAAGTGCTGTAGATCTGCAGTATCTGAAATGGTCTCCAAGACACTGCACCTCACCAATGGAAATGTATTTTTACAGTGACACAGAAGTGCATAGGCATGACATGCATTCACAAAGTGGGCGTTTCACTCTCAGCAGAGGGTCGAATGATCAGTGCAACACTCAACAGAAATAAGGAACAGATGGGGGTGGATTTGTTACGTTCAGATGCACAACCTACTTAAAAAGAAAGCAACTTCATATGTTTAAACAATCCACAACCAAGAAAAATCTTTAACATTTCACAGACCTGAAGCCTTCAGTAATTTTTCAACCTGTTTAAATTCTGTAAGATTCCTTTTTTTGCTAATTCTCTTCAATAACTAAGGGTGTTTGTAATAGATGATAAATTTATGTTGCATTTTTAGGAAACAGAGATACATAAGGGAGAGACAATATGGGGAAATTGATTTCCTCAAATGAGAATATGAAGGAATAACAAAAAAACAAGGAAAAGTACACAGGACACTCACAGTTATCAAAATGTAACTTTTGAGTTACATTTTTCATTCTCTTCTAAAAATACATATGATTTGTATCTGTTATAGATATCCTCCAACTGTTGAAACTTCACTTGATTTTGCGTTACCTCTTAACCTTTTTTCCTAAATTTACATTCTGAGACTACCAAATAATATATTACACTTTTCATCAAAAATCAAGGGAATGTGCATCTCCCCATAGCTATTCTATACCATATCCATATCCATATCCATACCATACCACACCCCAAACACACACACACATATGCACACACACTTGAGATATAAAAATCAGCCTGAGGAAAACATCTCGGTAGGAAAAATTTCAATTAATGTAATTAAAGTTTCAACATTTTTAGTAAATTTAAGTAACTTATATTAAGTATGAGGTCTTGCTTATACTTTTCTACACAGTGTTACATTTGTACACATTTATTATAATAAAACATCAGTCCTTCTACTGTACTTTTCAGTAAGGTGGTGCAGCTGTTAGGAAGATTTGTGCAGTAAGCTGATTTTGCGACTAAAGCACAAATTTCTCCCCTATGCAGAGCCTAATCCAAAAGTCAGTTTGTTAGTCTTTTTAGAAGTGCTCACAGTCTGTGGGTAAGGGAGACACTGCCCATGCTGCCTGAGTGAAGCCAGTGAAGAGAAGCAGCCCTGGAAGACATTGCTCTGAGAGCTGAGGAAAACGGAAGAACTGTCATTACCCACCAGGGGTGTCCTAGGAATACAAGTACAGACTACTGTGCTGTGGCTGTGATGTGGTGGCTGATCACAAGAGGGCAGGGCTGGGCAGGCAAAGGGAGCCTCCTCGGGTCTCCTGAATATGCTCTTTTTGGAAATTTGACCAGTTCAAAACAATTTTTTTTTTTTAAGAGATTTGTGCTGTTAACATATTTCTCTATTCTTTTTTACCTAAATTAGTGAATTAGCAAGCATGGATGGTTTGTACCCATTTGAATAAAGCCCAGCCATGCTCTTGCAAGCATGGCTGGGACATAGTTAAATGAACAACGGTATCTTGTTTTAAATTCTTTGCAGCAATACTTCAGAATGTGTAGGTGGAAACAAGACTGTCCCACTGTCAGTAATAGTGACAACCACCTCAGCCTGAAAACACTTCATTTAACTAGCAAACAAATACGAGATGTTTCCTAACTATACAGTAAAAAAGCTTATCTTGGCTTGTTTACATTGTGAACTTTTCTGAAAGGCACGAGCTTAAAATGTCAATATTCAAACAAGGCATTCAATCAATGCAAGGTGGATGTCAAAATCTTATCGTTACACAAGTAGAGAATAAAATACAGAAATTGTTTTCACCTGAATGTAGATCTGTACCTGGTTGACTAGTCAACCCAGGGAGAGAGTCCTGTAACTGGTAGGTTGATGATGATGAAGTGCCATCAGCCGTGTTGTTTGAGGTCATATATGCACCATATGTTGATGCTGAGTAATACTGTGCATATTGATTTTGGCCAAAAGCTGTGTATGATGGATAATCCTAAAACAGCAAATGCAGCAGAGCGCTTAATTAAGTACAGTAATGAATGATTTTTTCCATTAAGTATTTCTAAATGTACAATTCTATGACTTTTGCAAGCATTTTGAAGGCTTGGTTAGGACTTTTTTTAAATTTAAGAATATTTAATATTTTTTAATTTAAAGATATTTGCTAAAAGACTACAGTGAGATTGCTGAAATATTTAAGTGCCAGAAGATATAACTAGGCTTCCAATGGGATTTTGGTCACTTTCCACAGAAAATAGCATTGAACCACAGAGAATGTCATTCAACGTAACAGACCTAAGTTAAAGTAACATGCTATAACTGAAGTGATGTAAGTCCTCTCATAACTGGCAAACAAAAATTCATACCTGTTGCGAACTACTGAAGTTTGTGGAATTCGAAACAGAATTGTTTGAGTAAATAGTGGATGATGGTGTAAAACTAGAACCTAAAATTAAAAAATACAGTTCACTGTGAGAACTTGCTTGTGAATCAAAGTAAAATTCTGAAGAGAATACTCCATGTTAAGATGTAAAAGAATCAGAAGAAAAAACAACTATTATTTACTGGTAAAATAATAAAATGCTGTAATGAAGCTTTAACAGAACTGAAATGCTACTTCCACACATACAGGCATACATTTCTTTTCACACCATGAAAGGAAGATATTAGCAGTAAACCATCTCACTGCTCTGGAAAGCATTTTTCAATTTATTGCAGTGTCTCACCTCTCCTAAAATACCTTTTTCTCTTTTGCCTTAATTTCTAACACTTTCGTGTTACATTCCCCAAAAAATCTTTTCAAAGACTATTTAATGATTTGTGGATTTTTAATCAATCTCTAATGAGGGATATCCTTGTTTTCAACATTAATCAGATGTTCATATTGTAATTTGTAATATTCAAAAGATTAACCGTTGTAAAAGAAGCTTAAAAATTATCCAAATAAAACAGGTTGTCAATGATCAAAGGGTAATAAGTAAACATCTAAATGAATGGTAAATGAAAGAATAAATATGTATTAAGCAGAAATTCTGAAAAATTATTTTAATCCAAGTATCTAATTATGTTGTACTCAGAAACATGGAAATAAGGCAAAGAGACTTGTTTATGTTAATAAATATAACAAATGCTTCCAGTCCTGCCATGTAATTTTACCCCATTTAAAAAAAAAAAAACAAAAAACGTGCAAATAGGGACTGCATTGCATGACCAGATCCAAACTAACTTATCAAAATGAACGCACATATGCCCATTAGTAATGGAAAGAAAGACTTAGCTTTAAATTTTAAAGCTGGCTACTCACCTGGCATCTGATAAGAGTAGGGTGTTTGGCCTGGCTGTGGGGTGGAAAACCCTGGGCTGTAACTGAGGCACCCACTCTGCAGTGGTGATTGGGTCTGCGAGAGCCCACTTTCTGTCTTGATGCCTGGCAACATTACACCCAAATCTGTATAAGAAATTAATTTTCAACTGATTCTTTAAAATATTTTCTTGCAGTCGGGAAAAATAAAACAGAAAGCAAAAAAACACTCAAGTTGGCAATGCTTTTTATTCTACGTAGAGTGAAGTAATAAGAGGCCAAATACCGTAAGTGGGTAAGCTGTAGGGCTGTCCTGTCTGTGAGTAGGCTGTATAGACCGCTGGTTGCTGCATTCCTGAATACTGGGTTTGTCCGGCATAGGCAGACATTGTTTGAGCTGCTGGTGTAGAAAGAATGTGTGGATAGGGCCTAAATATCAGGAAAAATAGCATTACTGTGGCAACAAATACTTTGTATGTTGATTCAAGCAATAAAGTAAAGCAAAAGGTTTAAAGACGTCCAAAGGCAGTTCATTATTCTGCCAACTGCTCCTCTTCTGGGATTTGTTCCATCCCCCACTGAAATAAGCTGAAAAACACTCTGTCTCACATTCCCCAAGGCACAGTGAATATTCCCTGCCATCCCATCACTACACTTTAATTCTTAAGCTACTGTGTCCACTTCGAAGTGGGCTGGGACACTGCTGAACAGCTTTATATGGATTTGACCCACTTTCAGCCAAGATAAATTAGAAAAGCCCCCATGCTTTTTTAATCCAGTGGAGGGAAATTTGGACTAGAAGAATAAAAAAAAATACAGAGGTGAATGCTGAAGCTGGTGCATTATGTCATCTTTGTAGGTTCTGCTTCAACAGACATCTAGCCTCTAGCTTCAATGGGAGATGGATCATACACGTTAAGGGGGGGCACAAAAATATCGACAGCAATACTTTGGTAACCAGATGGGCTTTAAATGTTTGGAAAATACAGGCTAGGGAAATAGAATGGAAATATAAATGGTCTTTATTTATGAATACTGGGGTTTTATAGAGAGATTGAATAAAACCAAGTTTAAAATTTTTGCCCTCTAGAGTTGCAAAAATATACAGAGAAACATTTTTCTTGGATTGTTGTGTAAGTCAAATAAGACTTTATGGACCAAGAGTTGAATAAACACACTCTGCAGAATTACGCTAACTGAAACCTGGCCATTAAAAGCCATGACTAAATTTCAGATTCTAATTTTTCCTTTTTTTTTCTTTCTAATTAGTTCAGTACAGTTGGCAGCTTTTACCATCAGAAAAGGATTGCTCATTAATTTGTATGCCAAAAAATTGCAACAGTAGATTAAAAAATTCTATTAAACCTTGTAAGTATGTGGCCAAAAGTATCTAATATAGTTTGCCAAAACCTGTTCTAAGTGGAATGAGGGCTCTTAGTTCAGGCACCTACTTTCTGTATTAATAAATATTGGCTACCATCATACCAATACAAATTTAGGAAAAAAAAAAACAAAAACAGAACCAAAAAACTTGAAAAAGCTTGATCAGTTACAATTTCAATGTTTTCTCTGTATCCAAGTCACACAGGTAGCTGTGTCCTGTATCAAATACGTGGAAAAAATAGATGGCATACTGGAATCAAGCACCCTTGTGCACAACGCTGATCACAGGACAACCAAACTAATAAGACTGCCAATTGCAGTAGTTTCATCTTCTGTGAACATCATCTTCTGTGTTTTTTGCTAATATTCCCACTCCTGGATTCATGTGATTGTCCAAGATCCTGTTTTCCTCAACACACAAAAAAAAAAAGGGAAAGAAATTTTCTATTCCTATCACCTGTTGGCTTAAAAATAATGAGATTAAAAGCTAATCCAATTTATTTAATTTATTTGATTTGATTTTTAAATGTTATGATATTGGAGGGATGAGGAAAGGGTGGTTCATGATTGTGGAATGTTTGGAAGTGTTTGGCAACCCTGGCGCCCTATAGGAGGGTCAGCGACAGGGCTACCCCCAGAATGCAACTTGCACATGCAATTGTGATTTCTATATATAAACTGACTTCTTCAAAATATTTCTGTATATATTGTCAGCACTGTTAATACGCTGGTGTCTGAGAATGAAATAGTCTGATTTTTTCCTTCTGTTGTGTGCAGATATTAGGGGATATTTCTTGTGGAGCAATATTGCACACAGCAGGATCTTACTCTGCAGAGACATGAGGAAAAAAATAAAGTTGGAGAGGGAGCCAGTACTGTGGCTTAAGAATTTTCCTTTTTCTCTGTTTCTTCTGCTGATGAATACTTGTTTGCAACAAACCACAGAACTGCCTACAGCCAAGGTCAATTCCCTATAAAAGACTAGAAGAGGTGCAGACACTAACTTGGAGGGATATATCTGTGGAGAGTACTGGTGAGCCGATCTTGGACTGTAGCCACTACTTGTTATTACTGCAAAACAGAAAACAAGAGTACAGCAGTTAGAAACACCATGAGACCGATACGGCCAAACAGTGTGAACACTAGTGCAGCAACATTAACAGAGCAGCTTATTGAAATGGACAGCTTTTCAAGGAAGCAGATGTCCCTTGAACTGCAACATCTTAATAAAAAAAATTAAAAAACTGTAAATCATTCATTGCTGTGTGGAACCCTCTAGTTAGCATGGGTGTGTTGTGCTTTTTCAGCTTGACTGACACGTTTCTGAATATACTGCAAAGGCATATATTTCATACATCATCTGTGATCCACACACCGTAGATACTTCAAATTTGCAAGCTGCATTAAAAGGGATAATTAAAAAGAATCTTGTGATTTTGCTTGCATTAACAAGTCCAATTTTAATATTGGATGGAAAAGGATGTTTTATATGGTTGTGGCTAATGTTAGTCAGCTTAGGTGATGGAAGACACTGGACTGATCACTAGAAAGCAAATACCATTCTTTATGAACAGGTAGATTAGAATACATTCACTAACAGCAATATTTTTACTTCAAAGTATGGATAAACAGTCCTGTTATGTAGCCATTCAAACTGTGTATGCCTATATTATTCACAGCTGCATTCTTCCAAGAAAGCTGAAAGAACAATAGTCATAACCAATTAAAATTTCATTCAGAAGCGATGCTCACACTGGATTAATTCCAAGTGTTTGGAAGTTTCTCTTTCCCTTAGCCATCTGCCTTGACTAAGACAGATGTATTCCAAATATACGTATTCTAAAGTGTTGAACCAATCCCTTCAGAGCAAATCCATACTTGGGCAAACATACAGAGTGTCTTTATTAGGCCATCTGCTGTTCATTCACTTTTCAAAAGATTAAAGTAGTACACAACGAAGCCCTGGAATTTCTTTAGTCTAATCAATCATAGTTGTACTTCAAAGTGCACCCTCTTCCTGAGTTATTCGTAATGGTAGTAGAAATGAACATTCAGAATTATATAAGTGACAAATAGGTTTAAGTTCCTAACTATTTTATGAAACGTGATATGTTTCTACATCCAGGCCTAATTAACGTCTTTCAGATCTATTGCTTTGAACATATGCAGAACTTGATATTTTTAAAGCTAGTTTAAATGCATTTAGAATGTATAGGACTTAAAAGGAAAACACAGTAGAAGAAAAACAATTAACTTCTTTTTAAAATGTGCAGTTGTGTATGGTTTAAAAGTGAAGAAGAACTGGATAACAACTTTTAAAACATGTGCCATCAGACTTCACAAAAGAGTTGCTGTTTGAAAAGATATTGAGGGTTTGACCATGATGGAAATCTGCTAAATTTCATTTTGTGTGGATATTTATTTTTTTTTTCTGAGAATGCCTTTCTATAGCTTAAGCTCAACCCACAGGATGATCCTCTACATGTGCAGGCAGCTACTCCCAGAGTTAGACAAACCTATAGCTGCATCTATCAACATACTCAGTCCACAGAACTCTAAAGGATGCTCTTATTTATTTAAGGCTCAAAGAGTAATTACTCTTCCCTTTTGTATCTCTGTGACCTTTCTAAAGACAAACAATAGCTAACAGAGTGACCTTGGTGATTCTCAGGGCAAGGAACTTTTGTGATCCATTGCTGGCTTAGCGGATCACTTTTGCCCGTACTGCTCCGTTTTCTGTCTGATCATTTGCTGCGTAAGAGTTCACTTGAATAATCAGTTTGATTAAAGCACATTTACCATGCCACCACACCCTATGTAAAATACAAAAGAAATTAATTATTATTCATTTAGATCAGTTGAGCTATCAAAACCTAATTTTTTTTTTTAAAAACCACTCCTACCTGCTTTTTTTTTTCTTTATGCATACGTCTTATTCTATAAATTCATACACGAAAATAAAATACTTTTGGAATATGTCTGGTTTTAAATTTCCTTCTTTTTCCTTTTTCCAATTTTCCCCGATGATACTACCACTTGTAAGGAAGAAAAAGAAGCAAGACTAAAAAAATCTGGTTTTTTTCACTTTTTCTCTGTAGTTTGTCCCAGCAATTTGTGTACTACATTTTACACTATAAGATGTTTGAGA
Organism: Lophotriccus pileatus; assembly: GCA_035583135.1. Lineage (NCBI taxonomy): Eukaryota > Metazoa > Chordata > Aves > Passeriformes > Tyrannidae > Lophotriccus > Lophotriccus pileatus. The sequence goes on from JAWWES010000115.1 coordinate 58,563,434, forward strand.
AACACAGGGTGTCACGCCTACCATAAGAGAACATTATGACTGAGTGTAGTCTGTGGACTTCATCTGTATCTCATAGATCAAACTGGTAATTCTAAGGGTTATCAAACTTAAACAACTTTGGCTGCTGGATAGCCTCCGAACTCTACTTCTGAGGACTGTTGGAAATAGAGGAGATGGTGGAGGCTGGTTGTTTCGGGTTTTGTAACTATGCCACTGTACACAGCCATTTAAATGCATGGGGCTAAACACTGTTTTCTGTTGCTTATATTAAAACAAACAAAAAAACCCCACCAAAATTGTTTCTTCTCTGAAAAAGTAAAATATTCCTAAGATTTTACTATTTGAATTTACCAGAGGAATGTTTTTCCAGGGCAGGTATAAGACCCTTGATGTCTCCAGTTCCCCTACGGCACTGAGGGCATATTCCAATCCCCAGTGGCCTTGTTTCCCAGACGGGACAAGAAGGCTGACAGCTAGCTCTTACCAGTTACTCTCTCGGATCAACTGGCCAAGGTGGCTGTGGAGGATTTAAATGACCATTAAATGTTTTAATAGTATGTCTTGGGTTCAGTATATTAACACAGATTGGAGTTTTGTATTTTTTCATTACACATCTGGAAAATTCTGTGTAAAAAAGTTAGGTTAAAAGGACCTCATTTAAGTAACATCACAATCTCTATGCACATGTCAACCAAATCCAGGTTAAACAGCAGTGACATTTCCTAACTTCACCTTTATAGCCTCCAGGAACTGTTTTCTATATCCTTTTTTTTTTGGTATAATAAATCCCAAGTAAAAAGGATAATGACATCAACAAGTATCTTTCTCTCCACTCCATTAAAATGACAGTTCTCAAATTAATCCACTATTGTAAGCAATATATACCCAGAATGCATGCACTCATAGTGTAGCAGGTGCAACAAATTCACAGCGTATGAAAATCTCAGTTCAAGGCTGTGCACCTCCCCAAATCCTGTGAATGCCACCTCGGTGGGAGTCTGCTGAAGAACCACAAAGCTTCAAACCAAGTACACTGATATTAATTACCAACCGTTCTTCTTTGAAGAAAAAGGAGGAGGAAGGGGGATGCATAGTGTTACTCCTCACCTGGCTAACCCACGCTAAGAGGGTTAGAATGGGTTCTCCCAGGGGCAGCTCTGCAGGACAAGGGAACTGCAGCCCTGAGTGTGAGCTGCAACACGTGAACTACAGTCCTGAGCAGGAGCTTGCCCAGTTCCCATGGCCTGGCCAAGGCCACTAGGGCACCTGTCACTCTAAATTCAAGAGACCTACATACTTTATCTTTTTAACTTTTCAATCAACAGTTCACAGAATCATAGTTTTCTGTGGAGTCTAATCTGTCTCTCGCACCCTATACCTCACACAATCTGTTTGACCATCACTTTTTGTGTTACAGCTGGTCATTAGGGACAGAGCTGTCTATTTTACACCCCACAGGGCTTGTTCAGCCTTCTGCTCAGTTCCAGGACAAGTCACATGTTTTGACTGCCCTTGGAGCATGAAAATCAATTTTAATGGGTAGAATATTTGAAAGAGAGGATTTCTGCATGGCAGACTCTCAACACCAGGAGTTCTCTTTTCATCCATGTCGCATGTCATAAAATATTTAAGAATACACCAAAATCCTTCCCTACTCAACAAAGAACACTGGAGTGCTTCTGACCTGCGCTTGTACAAGAGTAGATAACAGTGGCCTATGTGTCTAGGCATTCTCATGAAATGAGCACACAGGTCCTCTGAGAGCTGCAGAAAAGTACTAGCATTATCACTGTGTCATAGTTGGGAATAACACATGTATGTACCTGATTGTAAGTTAAAAACAAACTGTTCAGTGTTGGGCTTTGTTACGCATTTTTTCAGTTGCAGCTGGCTCATCTGAAATGCATCTGCCTACTAGTCAGTATTTACTGTCTTTGGCAACACATTAAACTTCTCAAATAACCAGTCAGGTTAAAAAATCAAGAAAAATACTGTTTTTGTTGAGGTTTTATTGTTCTTTAGTACACTTCTTCCACAAACCTAGAGTCAATCAAATTGTCCAATTTGCAAGTACCAATAAAAGGCAAGTGTGAAAGTAAGGTATTCAATCTTTATGAAAGGCTCGGTGCATTATCAAGGCAGATCTGCGTCTCGCTCTGATGATGAAGACTGCACGTCACCCAGACAGGCAGACTATCGATTTCCCACTGTGAATGACTGCACTCATTTAATGCTTGAGCTTGTGGACTAAATTGAGAATCAGGTTCATATTTCTTTTGAGTATGCAGGTGGCTATCAGGCAAAAAAGGACTGTGGAAGGCTCAAATTCCTGCCTTTTTTTTTTTTTTTTTTTTTGGGAGGTACCGACTTTCCAAATATCCAAAGTGTAGAGATCTCAGCACTTCTTTTGAAGTCAGTGGAAGCTGATGGGTGAGTGGCACCTGGGGAAATCAAGCTGTTTCTTAACTATCTAAACTGAACTGGAGGCTGCAGTTTTTAGCACACCCCAGTGTTGCCTTAGCCATGTTTTACACATGGAATACAACTCAGCTGCCTTAAACACATGGCAGAAGCTGATAAAATTTCACTGACAATGACAAAATCATATATGTGGTTGGACATTTTATAATCTGTAATCGTTACTAATAAAATACTACCACTGAGTAACAACAGAGTGAAAAAGAAAAGCTAGATTTTAGCCAAGATTATTTAATATTTCATGGAACTTGTTAGACTTGGTTGTGGTTGCTTTCAGTATAATTATAATGGAGACAATGTTTTCTTTTTTTTCTAATTAGAAATATTATACGCTTGCTTTAAATCTCACAAACAACCTTTCCTTCAGGCATTAAATTTGTTATAAATATTTTTCTGAATAATCAACTTTGGAGTGTAACTGATGCCTACAAGAAATTCCAGAAACATACACTCATTTTGAAACAAATTAAATTACACAGAAACACTGTGATTTCCAAATGTATGGTTTGACTACCTAAGTCTACCAAAGCAATAGTAGCATCAGTGTGAGTGGCAATTCCTGGCTTTGGTGACATTTCAGTCAAGCCATTACTGAACTGCTATGCAAAATTTACTCTCCCTCCTCTCCTTGTTAATATTATTAGTAGTAGTAGGATTCAACTTAATGATTAGAAGGCAGATTATCTGTACTTTTCCACAGTTCATCACATTTTAATAATTTATAGGGATCTACTTAAAACCTGCTGTTTGTTTGATTTTCTTTTTTTTTAAGAAGTAATTGAAACTCATGATTATTAAAAGTAAAATATAAACTTTATTTTCATGGAAAGAAAGTAGCTCACTGCAATGGAAAGAAAGTAACTTATGGTAACCTGGTCAGCCTTTAAACTAACACACTGCTCATAGGAGTAAAACAATTAGCATTGAGATATAACCCTTAAGATTTTAAATCTTACAAATTTGCATGGCTGTTACAAATCCAATCCACTTTTCTTCCTAAGACCATACAGAACTCACCCTGAGAAAAAACTCTACAGTACTATAACAACAGTATTACAATAAGATTTTTGCATACAACAATCATTTTAAGAATCATGAAGGCTTCTTTAAGATCCCACCTCACATAAATCGCAGACTTGCACTTACGAAAATGAAAACGTTATTATTATTTTTATTATTATTAAAATTTATTAAAATGTTACTTTATTGTAGCTTCTTAAAAACTGCTTCCATGCAGCGGAACGTTCATTAGTGAATGTTATTAAATGCTACAATAATGTGCATCTAACAAAACGTGATCTTATTATGGCTTTACCTGACCCAGTAAAAGTGTCAAGCGATCCATCTCCAGTTGTTGTTGTTGTTTCACTGTTGTTCATGGGTTCTGTTTTGACTGCAAGAAGAGACACTACATAGAAGAATAAGTAGACATGAGATTTCACTTCTCAGTTTGTACTGGAGTCCTCATGCCAGTCACACTAGTGGTAGTCCAGCTAGAACAAGCATGCGTGCAACAGCTTCAGCCCTTGCTCCGTCACCGTATTGAGACAATCTACACGAGCTCTGTCTGGAATGGACATGCATCTACATAGCTTTGTATCTGTGCATTTGTCTAGCTATTGGTTTTAGCAATTGGAGTATCTTCTGGGGAGATTTCAACCTACATTTAATTGATTCTAACAATTCCCTAAGAGTAGCAGAGAGGAAGGAAACATTAGCTGTCGAGGGATGTAGCACATAACAAAAATAGTCTTGCCTGACAAGTAAAACAATTATAATATGGTTTCATGCTCATATACAAGCAAATTACTTTCACAGTGCAAGCATGTTGCCTTTCCCCTTCCCCTTTTACAGAGTCTGTGGGGGCCTTTTTGAGCTAGGTTACCAGCAAGCAATTTTCCATAAATGAAGAGAGAAGTTTGAAAGAAAAAAAAGCCAAAGAACTAGAGCAGGACACAAAAGGCAGCCACAAGAAGTCAGATTCTAATTCAGAGGTTACCCAACTTTTGGGTCCACTCGGAACTCAAATTACTTCCTACAGATCATCATGCAGTCTTAACATCAAAGCTATAACTAAAAGCACCACAGAGGCAATACAGATTTTATAGTTAGTATGTACCTGGACAGAACATTTGGCATAGACTTTTGTAATGGAGTTTGGGAACAACCCTTCTAATTAATGTGGTAAGAAACAGCAGTACAGATAACACTGCAGCTTTTAATAGCTGTCTGACTGAAAAATACTGAAACCCTCAATATATTATCATAATTTCTTTGTGAAGGTCAATTAGGGTTGGGCATGAACATTCATCACATATATATCAGCAACATGGTTACAGACATCACAGAACTGGTAGGTGCCCTGGGGCACAGAGAGAAAGGGCAACAAGGACCTGAACTGGCCACTACCACAGTTGTATGCCAGGTACTGAAATTCCGAGGACACAGCCCGGGATTTGTGAAGAAGCCTTTGCTGTGACAGCTGGGCTGGCAGAGCCCCTCAGCAGGTCTAACACATGCCAAGGGAAGGCGTTTTCTGCCAGCTGGTTACCTGATGCCTCTGAGGGGCATCAGCTAAGCTGTCCAAAGCCCTCATCTGTCAACATCACTGCATCCATGTTTGACTTCACTGGCAGCAGTATGGGAAAGGGGAGAATTTCATGTTCTGAGCTGGCAATAATATTTAAAAACTATGGGTCAGATTCAAGTCACCTAACTTAGGCACATGAAAGGTGCCTGCTAATCTCCCTTCATGTTTAGTTAAGACAGAGGGGTGCTTCCAGAGGTTCATTCAAGTCCACGAACAGTCCTGAGCTGCCCTCAAGTTCACCATTCCTCTTACAGCATGTAGAGGAAAAGGTAGTGGATGAGCTAAATAAAGGATTTTGTTTTCTCATGGGAAGAAGGTCCAGAACCCACAGATCCATTCTGCTATTGTCCCCTGTGTCTGTGAGCAAAGCGAGCTGTTCATCCACCGGGAAGTGCACAGCTACCAATACAGCTGCAGTGATGAGTCCCCTGTGAGTTACCTCTCCTACCAAATCACATCCCATTTCCAGTCACACTGCTTAATGGATCTTACTTCAGTAAGTCATATGGGATGCTACTGATGTCTACAACTGTACAACCAACCTACACTGAATTCAAAGGGACATCTGTTTAGATCAAGCAGAGGAATTGGGATATATTTGTCTCCATGACACGGAGCGTGCCCTGCCACATTGCTGGTGCCCTAGTGCCAATCAAACTAAGTAGCATCTTCTTGCTTAAGCTGTATCTTTAAAAAATATTTGAACGATTGTCTTTTGAATGTAAACTTCTTTTCATTACTGTTTCTCCTTAGTAAAACTACCACACCCCATATAGTCTCCCTGCAAGCAGCAGGATGTTAACTCAATATGGCATGATCAGGGAAGAATTATAGCCACATTTTTTCAAGCTGTTGTGCACTCCTTCTCATTCTGCTAGCTATTATATTATCATAAAAAAAACCCCAAACCTGTGACAAAAATTACCCAAAATGAACAAAGTCATTCATAAGAGTAATCAATCATTCCCATATCTATATTTATATGAGAAAGATGTGATTTTATGTTTATCATATCAATTAGACACAAATCAAGAAAAAGCTTAAGTGTCATTTGTCACAAAATGATTGCTTCCATTGAACCCCTCAGTCATATGGAACATGCATGGTTGCCTGAAGCATGAAAAGTAATTAAATTTATTTTCTGATTATTACATACAGATGCCTCCATGTACTTCTGCAAAGTGTGGACACCTACATACATGAAAAAAGTACTTTTTAATCTCTTTCTATTTAATATAATATTGCACTATTGCCCATACCAAGCTATAAACCTATGTTGACTACTGCATCTAGAAAGACAGTATGTGCTTAACTGTTATATTTTAAAATAAAACTTCAGCAATGAATTTAAATGTTTACTTTAGAATTGTGTCTAGTTCTGGTTAATGTCAGCTGCAGTGCACTTCCATCAACACCAAGAGGCACCATCTATTTTCTGTCCCTGTCAAGCAGCAAAGAATCAAAACAAAAGCGACTCTCTCCTGTACTTAACTTGAGAAAAAACATTACATTGGCACTGTGTTTTGCTGAAAAATACACGTAGAAAGTACTTTTATATGTGTTTGATTTTAAACAATTCTACTTTGTTGCATTCAGATTTTGTGACATTAAGGAATTCATCAAGGTGTTTCTTCAGTGTAGCTAGAAATTTTGACTACTACCTATTTTTCTTTATGTTGTATGTCATTAAACTAAGAAAGAAAAAAGCACAACGCTAACTTAGAAAAAAAATAATTCTAACATCAGTTCAAAAAACCAGGAACATTTAAAGCTGAAATTAAAATAAAAGCTGACACAAATTAAAACCACAGAATCATCCCTCAGTTTCCCACATGAGATAAAGAATGGTTCTGATACTACTGTTAACTGTCCTAGACATAATGCAGAGACTACGAGTTTGAACCAGCATTTTGGATGAATACTTTAAAGATTATACATTTACTATTCTATTTTTAAAGTGTTGATTGGTTTTACTTTTTGGTTGTTTGTTTTGTTTTGTTTTGTTTTGTTTTGTTTTTTTTTAACATATTGAAACTGTAAAAATGAAAAGCAATCTCTAACTGGAAAGAGTGCTGCCAGCAGTGAAGACTGCATGTGTCCTGGTTTCGGCTGGGATAGAGCAAGTGGCTCTGTGGGGCTTAGTTGCCAGCTGGGCTAAAACCACGACAACATGCCAATAAGGGTAGATCTGCTACCATCATCTTCAGGTGCAGGGCCATATGATGTACATGGAGACAGAAGAAGCTGGGCTTTTTCTGTCCTAGGAAGAGGGGGCTGAGGTGAGAGCTAATTGTTGCCCGCAGCTATTGGGAAGGTTCAAAGATGACGAAGAACAAAGGCACGCTCATCTCAAAAGGTGCCCTGGGAATCAACAGGGGGAAACAGACACAAGCAGTACTAATGGAAAAATCTAATTAGATGTAAGAGAAAAATTCTTTGCCATGAGCATAATCAAGCCATGGGACAGGTGCCTAGATAGGCTGTAGCACCTCCTCCTTGGAGACATTCAACGCTCAACTAGACACTGCCTTGAGCAACACGATCTGCTCTGAGAAGTGTTTGGCCCTGCTCTGAGAAGTGTGTGGCCCAACTGACCTCCAGGAATCTCGTCCAAACTTCATTATTCTAAGGCTAACTCAGAATACAGCTCTCAACAGGCAACAGCTTCTACAATGTACGGTCTTTACTTGAAGAAAGGACTTGGCAGACCAAAATGACTACTACTCTGATGACCTATTTTTTAGCCCGAAGAGTCCCTGTATGTTAAGAACTGAACATGAACAGAGAGTTTTAGGGGCAAGAGGTGCTACTACAATGCATGAAGCAGGACAAGCAAGTGCAATAGCTGTGATAGCAAACAAGTCTGATTAAAATATTAGTACTTAAATTATTACTTTCCACGTTTATCTGAACATGCTGAACAGTGAATTGAGGTGGCAGACTAAGTTAGCTCAGTCCTTCCTTAAATTCTTGCAATTGAGCAGGAATATTCACATGAAATGAGTTATTCTAGTGCAAATGATCTTTTATGCTTGTCAATTTTTTTTGGTAAATTTTCTGTGGATGTGTTTTTCAAAAGGCAAGCTAATTCCAGGAGGTTTTTTAAAAGGAAAGTTTTTGAGATCTTCCTAACTTTAGTCCAAATCTGCACAACTTAAGCACCTTTGTAATGACTTGTTGAGAAACATGGTGATGGACATTTACACATATGATTAATCCTGTACTGCAACAGTATCACATAGAGAATTATTATTAATCATTACAACTCATGGCAATTACTAACACATGTCAGCAAACTCGTAAATGACGACAACAGCTTGGAAAATTTGGCCAAATGTTTGTAAAGTTGCAAGCTACATGTAGTAGCACACAAGGCATAAGCTTTGATTAATAATGAAAATTGTAGTAGAATAGTAACAATAATGTCGACCTTGATTTGTGCTCAGGTAACCATGCAATGATGTACTTAAAAACAAAAGAAAAGTAAAGGGGCATTCTGTGAAAATTCCATTGGTCTGACTTCCACTAATGCTGACTGCTGGCAATTCCCAGCAGTGTTGAACACCACGAGATAATCCCAGTCTCTCAGAGCATGTAGACAGTTAAGCTAATTATAAGTGGGTTAAGTTCTCCTTGCTCATCAAATTACTTTCAAAGTATTGTAAGATAACTATTTATTGCAACTTCCTACCAGTTTTCTGGCAGTCAGAAAAGCCTTTAAGAAGGGGTGGGGAAAAAAAGAAGTGGGAAAAGAACTCCATGAGAATGTTCAAAATGCATAACAAAAGAACAGAGCAAACCAAGAGAGATGTCACACAGCAGTCAGGGAGACACACCACCACACACCACCACACACATGCACTGTACCAGGGTCTCTCATACTTGTTGCAGAGGAGGGAGTACTGCAACTCAGCAACCAGTCTGCAGTATTTAACACAGTCATGTTGTCTCCTGAGAACAGGAACAGTATAACAGTTCATTCTCCCAACGTCTGTTCAGTGTACGTGAAAAGTCCTCAAGGCAACTAAGTGCCTTAAGTCTTTTAACTGTGTTTTTATGGCTATTATTGTAACTGGTTTATTTATTCATGTATAATATAGAGGCATCTAGTTATTAGAGTTCTTTAATGGTATGCTTGAAGTTTTCTCTTTTTTTGCTGGAATAAGGATTCTATTTAAAAATGTGGTTCGGCCCTTCTTTGCAGAGCTCGGTTAACCTCACAAGCACATACACTTTTTACTCACACTGACAGACTTTTTCTTAAATAGGGATAAGTGAATAAAATGCTCTGTATTCTGGTCAGAAAGAACAAACTAAAAAAAAAAATTTCTTACTGCAAATTGTTAAAATAGACAGCAATGTAAAAACTCTAAAAAAGAAGGCTGAAACTCTAGCTTGGCTCATATCCATGGTGCCACTTTATGGACTGCACCTCAGAATGTGCTACTCTGCCTCCCACTGCTCCAATTCAGCTATGGCATAATCCATTATCTGAAAGCATCGGAACACCTGTGCTGTAGCTGCATGATAGTGCTGTCCCTACAGTAACATCTACAGCAGTAATAACCAGCTACTTCTGAGGAAAATGTAACAATCTCTTTATGACAGACTTTCATTACCTCCCAAGAAATGGAATTCATCACGAAAAAAAGTTACTTAAGCCTAACTTTGATGTACTTCTTTTGACACTGATTTTAATTTAACCTAACTACCTGTGTAATTCAGGGTGTAAGAGTAAATTATTACTCATCAATGAAATATGACACAGAAAAGGCAATTTATTTCAAGTTGCCAGCAGGTATAAGCAAACCTTTAACACTGTGTTCAAATCAACCATTCCAAATCCTTCCTTGTTTCACCTTTGCAACTTGTTTCAGTTGTGCCTCTTACTTCAACTGGTGCAAACTGAAGAAGTGATGTTGGAATTAGAGATTTATACTTGTATGACTGCCATTTTTTCAGAATTCTTGCTGGGTATTTATAAATGGGTATATGCTAAAAAATGCATGTGACTAAAAACTAGCCAAAACTTTCTATGTGCCAGCAGTGTATTTTACTTACCTCCTGTTCCATTTGTTGTAACTGATGTGCTACTAAGACTAGACTTATCCAGTTTGGAACTACCTGGTGCATCACTACTTCCAACAAGATTATGAGGACTGGCTAGATCCTGCATTTCCATAGACCTGTTAAAAAAGAAGGTGATAGTATTATGGACTATTATCACTATAGTATTACTATTATCTGCTTTTTCTTTAATACCTTTTTTTTTTTTTGTATGGAGAATTTGCAATGCAGTCAGATTAATAAATTAATACAGTTTCCTTTGACATCTTCTTTGCTTTTTTCCAAACCTAGGAAAGGAGCTAATAATTTTATATGAACAGCAACAATGCCAGTATTTTTCACTTTTCCTTTAGGTATTATGAAGTGATACAGGCTTATGAAACTGCTCAAAGAGCTTGTAAAAGATGTGCATAAGGTAGTGCATATATATGGATGGACAGATGGAGAGATAAATGGACAAATTCAGGTAATAGGTACATCTTAGAAGAAAATAGAGAAATTTGGTGAAAAGTCAGTCATTACAGGAAGTCAAAATCGGAACTTCTGCCTCCTGCTATCTGTATTCTAACCACCAGCAGTCACTACATCCATACTAAATCATGGGTATAGGCCACACAAGCGAATGAACAGAACTTTCATATACATCTGGAAGATTCTTCACTCTTACAAATGTGTATATTCTTATTAGATCACTTGATCCTTGTTTTGTTCTGAGTAATTTCTAGGAAGCTTGCAAAATTTCAAGTGGATTAGACTGCAATGGATTCCAGCATACTGGAATGGATTCCAGTTACACTGGGCGCCTGTAGATGGCTTTAATGCAGTAACAGCAGATCTGCCTTTTGCAGACAAAGCAGACAAAGCAGACAACGAACATTTTTTGTCAGACCAGTAATTGAAATCCAATTTGCAGTGTATGTTCACCTATTCCTTGCTTCATTTATAAATAAATTAGACAGACTTTTTTCCCCCAAAGAAACATTTTTGCTATATATAAGCAAAATTGCCAGCCCATCTGCAACAGGAGAACCATTTACCATATGTATACTCCAAAGGTCAAGAGAAAGATTGTCTTACAGAGCTGTAAAAGCCAAATTACATTGTACAAGGTTGAGGTGGCTAGAAAAGAGAAGAACAGTTGGGATAGTTCAGGAAGAACAATGGCTCCTGTATATTCATATTCTGACCAGGACAACCAGTGGCAAATTGTTAAGGCAACACCCAGCATCTTCAGTATTTATTCCAAGTTTCACTTTGAAATTACCTATATTCTGTGCTCCTACACATTCTCCTCTGTGGGAAAAAAACTCAAACAAACCCCCACTACCTTTCCATCAAATATGAGTCTGCTATCTGAAGCTACATTTCTTCCCTCCAGAGAATGAAGTTATCTCCCATTTTGTGCTCCTAATTCTGCTGATCTCCTGGATGCTTTAGGCTCCCTCACATCACGTTCATTTAACCCAAGATATAGATTCAGAGCCTTCATGTACTGAATATGCTCAAAAAAAATGTAGAAAAGACTTCATCTCAACTGGGAAAATGAACAAAGGCCTTACCCAAAGGCACAGGAAGTAAAGAATCTCATTTACTCAAGTCAACCATGAGATGTACCGATACACCACTGGCAGGACAGCTTCCCTAGCAGCAGTCTGGATGAGCAGGGAAAAACTTATCTTGCTGGAGGCCATGCATCAGCATCGGCAGGTAAGAATTTTACAGCCATGTTAAAGGAAATGCAAAGGCATAAACTGAGATTTGAACTGCGTTAAACCCAATTTCTTCATCCAGTTGTATACACGTTTCTACACATCTGTCAGCAGCGAATTATATTTATTGTCTACTGGAAATGTGATCAATGCTAGATGAAATAAAATGAACTCAAGTTGTTTACAAGTCTGTTAATTTCTGTTTAGTAGTTTTGGTACAAGGATAGCAGCTAAAGGTTAAAAAAAGTCTGTGAGTTTCCATCTTGTATGTATTTAAGGGAGCAGAAGAATGCTAAATGAAATAAACAATGCATGTTTTATTGCATATACAGTGTAATGCTCCCCACGTGTTCACTTAGCAGTTTTAAATGCCATGATTTCCTGTTGACGTATGATCAGCCCACAGATACCTCATGGGCAGTTCCAGCTTAGAAAGTTCACATCTGATTTTTTTTCTTGGTCAGCATGAAAAAAATATAATAATAGCTTTTCAGACAGGCATAGATCATCACCACAGATGCAAATACTCTAGCAGTATTTGATAAGCAAAATTACTGGTTTACCCAGATAGTGTGTATAAGAAGTATCCATATTAAGCACTTTTTACACTCAAATGAATCAGATTTTCTTAATCAAATCAGACTGTCTTAATCCAAAAACTAAGTCTAGTGACTCTCACTTGCTTGGCAAAGAATATAAACAATCAAACTTTGTAAAAGGAATAGTTTTTGTTCCAAGCCAGTATGAAACCTTCTGTGCAGAAAAGTATTCTTATCGCCCTAATTTGTTTTCTATAACAGATGGCATCCAGCCCACAGAAATCGCAAGTTAAATTAACTAAAACTATTTTAAAACTAGTGCGTTCACAGACATTTTCTCTGTATGAGTAAAACACATCTTGCACTTACTAGTAGTCTATTAAGAATAAAAAGAATATCCAAACCAATAAAAAGTTTCACAGAACCATGTGTATATTCTACTTATCCTGGGTGCTCCATCCTGTCTGAACAAGCACAGGGATTACTTTAATATATCCCTATGTGATTTACTTATTGAAGTGCACGTTACCTTCTGCGTAACACATGTCATTCAATTCACCTTTCTGGATGCATTTAGTTTACCTTTAGCCTAAAAAATTCTCAGGAAGATGTAACAGACTTACTAAAATCTTACCTTTCAGTGAATGGAGGATTCAGGAAAAATGCCTAGTAAAATGGATGAAATAATTCCAACATCTTGAATTCATTTTGTCAAACTAAATGTTTATCAGAGTCCTGCTTTCACTGACTTAATCAGAAGCAGGTTCAGGTTCAGTATGTGCTTTCATGCACTAAAAAAAAGTTTAAATGGGAGATCTCTGAAAGATCAATTAATACTTCTAAGTTTATGCAGCTATTTATTACCAAATGTTTTTCAGTAAATGCAGTGTGTTTCAATTCAGACAGAATAAAGTCTATTGTTAGCCGCTTAAAAAACTCCACTGTACAACATTATTTTACATATTTTGTTTCTCTGCCAGGCACAAAACTGTTTGAGCTTTAGTCTTCCCCCTCCTGCATTGTCTCAGACTTCTTTTTAGAATAATCATGTAAAATGCTAAATTGTATAAAATAATAAATTTTGAAAGGAAACAGACCACTTGGTAAGAAGATGTTTTAATTATCTCTTGACTGTTTGAAGAAGGTTTTCATGATTGCCAGCTCCTGAGCAAAAACTCGAAACCTGGCAAGGTGAATTTGTCTTTTATTCTGCTTTGGCTATGCTTAAAGTCTTTGAAAGTTGGTATTTGCACATGCTTAGTGGATCATTTCAGAGGCTTACTGGAAAGTCTATAAAACATCCCATTTCAAAAAACACTCTCCCAGTTCTCAGTGGGCTTTAACTCCAACCTGTGGACAACCCTACCACACTGAAGCAAGTTTGTATCAAAAATATGGCTGTGTGGGAACCCTTGGCCTCCCCCACTAAAGCAATTTTTGTTCCTGGGCTTGAAGTTACATCTTTTCAAAGGTTAGCCTATGCTCAGACACGGATTACGGAACAGCAACCAAAGAGACAAATTCCACCCTCTTCTGCCCCACCTTCACAAGGGTGGATGAACAGAACTTGTGCTACACTCCAGACCACCGAAGTCCACAGCCCAGCATGATAACCCAGCCTTGCACAGGAAGGTTTAAGTACGGCTAAAGATGATTGCCCCATTTAACAACTCCATCTCTGTATTTCTGTGTAGCTCTCACTTGTATTATTTTAAAGGTAAAAAGCTCAAGTCCTGCTTCTATGGTTATGTTTTTAAAATTAATCTTTTTTTTCTTTTTTTTCCCTTCATTACAATCAAAAATCACTGCTTTTCTTCAGTAGAGTTAAAATCTATTTTCAGAAAATCTGTGTTGTTATAACTCTGTTATCCATTTGCATTTTCAGTTTAACTATTATGAATGCGGACTGCGAGGTGGGGCCTTCCACAGCTTGTAACTCCATTGATTATTCACTAATTCTACAAGTAGATTATATTTAGATAACTTTCTTCTTGAAAGAGATCATGTTTTAAAATGAAAACTTTCTGCTATATAATCTGCTTTAATTACAATTCAACCTTTTTCACCAACAAAACTAAAAGCATGAAATAATTTATCAAATATTTATAAAAGAATAAATATTCTATTGTGAAAACTTCAAATCCCAGTCTAACCAGAACACTTTAAGAATACTAATTCCTCTCTGTGAAGAATTTACATCAACATTCAAATTATAGGAGAACTGAAAGAAGGACTGATTAAAGGCTATTAAAATTGGAATAATTTCATTTAGTTTAGAAATTAATCAGAAAAAAATCTTAAAATTATTTTGCAGGATTTTTCTTTCTAAAATTCTTTGATAGGAAATTCACTACATAACTTTCTTTAGAAGAATCTTATTAAACTTCATAGTGGAAAAAATAGATGTTTTTTATTAGTAGTGTTAGTATTATTACATTGGTTTGGTTGGTTTGGGTTTGTTTGTTCTGGGTTTTTTTGTTAGTTTCCCCCCTGGCTCTTCCTATATCCCTCCTGTTGTAACCCATATCCCAAACTTTCTCCCTTTCTGGAGCCTTGTCCAATTAGGACGACAGCTACCTTGGAGCTTCTGAAATTAAACAAATGGGGAAATTCCCTTTATTTAAAATTAACTTTTTGCACAATATGAAGGTTGGGTAACAGAGCTGTACAAACTCCACTAAAACTCTTTCCTACTGCTGACAGTTCAGCTCTCAGACACAGTTTTGATGACAAGTGGAGTAATTTTTTTTCCATTTCCCACATAAATTTTTGTAGCCTGGTCTTTCATCCACTTTCTGAACAGGACTAACAAGCTTACCTCTCTTTCAAATGCAGTCTGAACTACCTCATACAAGCCTTTCATGCTGACAAAAAAAAATCAAAATGGATGGACATACACAAAAGTCATTAGTTCAATAAAATCTACAGAAAAGCTGCGATGAAGTTAAAAACAATAATATAGATACATCATAATTATAAAAGTGGGGTTTTTTCCAATGTTTTGGTTGTTTGGGATTTTTTTAACTAAATTTTACACATTACCTTCATAGTTACGCTAGATATTTTTCATATTTCCTTGCAACTAGAGGAACTGTAAGTAATGCAATTAAAAATAAGTTTCACCAACCACTTAACACTCTTCAAAGAGCACAGTGGGTGTAAGAAAGAAGGTGGAGAAAGAGAGATTCTGGATGATGGACAGGTTTCCAGAAAATATACACATGCATACAAATACATGTACACTTACACACAGCTACGTGCAAGCTTTTAATAATTTTAATAAATATACACACAGATGTGTCCAAGTGTATAAAAACACAACAAAAAAAATCCCAACATTGTTCCACAAAAGTATTTCCACAAATAGTGCAACACAACACACACCCTAGGAGCACTCTTCAGTTAAGTAACATTTCCAATCATTTCATCAACTCCAAAGTACAGGTTAATAGATAGTATTTTCCTTTCCAGGTGCTTTTACACTGTGTATGGCAATCTTTGTCATTTTTTTGTCACTGTAAAAGGTCATGAAGAAACAGCAAAACCAATGAGATATATTAATTCCATTGAGAAAACTGCCCCTCTTGTTTTCTCCAGCTCGTCAACCCCTCCTGTATATCTTCTCAAGCTTAACACATGGCCAAAATAGCAGAACTTTTGCTATTCTAGGCAGAAGTGCCCCTCCAGCACGTGAATTCTGGGAGCTTGCCACAGTTAAAAACAAATAATACTGCCGGATACTAGCAAGACCTCCTTCCCACTCTCTTTGAGGCCTCCTTTTGTAACTTGGAAAGCGACCTGATACAGTGCTAAGAAGCAGTAAAAAATGTCATGATAGATTGATAAAACCAGCAAAGGTTCCTCAGAGTTTTATTTTATTACCTTTTTTTTTTTTTTTTTTTTTTAACAATAGAGAAAGCAAGTGTTAAATTTTTGGCAACCATTTGGGGATAGGAGAGGGATTATGGCTGTGTAATTTCTCTTTCTCGTGTATTTGTAAGTAGGGTATCAACATTCATATTAAAAAAGAAATGGAAAGAAGCAAAAGTAATGCCACACTGATATTAAAAAAAATACTTTTGTCAATCTACAATCAACATCAGATAGAGGGTATCAAAGAGAAGGAACCTTAGTGAAACAAAGAATTATAACATCAGAATTTTTCTACCATGTTAAGGAATACCACATGGGTAATAAAACACAAAAATATCAAAAGTTTCAGCTTTGCAGAACTGTAAGTATACAGTAAGGACTTTAGTAGACTCCTTGTGGATTATTCATTAAAAGCTTGAATATCATCACGTAGCTTCTCAGGGCATGAGTTCAAGCTCACAGGGAAATAACCTCTACCCAGAAACTGCAATAACTGCACTGTGGAGAGTGTCCTTGTAGTACAAAGCAACAGTAATTTCAAGGCAAAACACCTGCCTGATTTTTTTTAATAATGCGAGACAGATATACGCAGGTATTCTTCCCAAGAATGCCAAGGCAGTGGAAGGATTAAAAAAAAAAAAAAGGTTTATTTCAGATGCAAGGATCACTTTTTTACCATGCAGCACACACTGGACCTTTAGGGGCAAATGGAAATGCTCCGCCTTTTCTCTTCCCCCCTGCACTCCCCCAAAGAGGACTTGTACATGTCTGCAAGTATTTTACCTCTGCATACCACAGAGAGAAATAGCTTGCTCACAGCTTCTTCCCTGCAACTTTCTCTGAAATGCAGAAGGAAAGAAAAAAAACATCTAACCCACTTGAAAAGGCATTTTGCAGTTTTCCTAAGCAAAACAAGTTCTAGGTTTCTGTTACAAATTCTTGCGCAACTGCAGTTATCCCTACAAACAGCTTTTTTGATTTCAAATAAACTACTTGTCTTGCAGAGGACGGGACTCTCTCCTTCGGTAATTCTTTGGGGCATAAAGTGCACTGGTGGTGATTGTATCTCAGTTTTGCTTTCCTGCCTATTGTTCTTCTCTTGGCTATTCAAGCTCTAATACCAGGAAAAAAAAAACCCCTCATGCAGACAGTATTACTTTACAGGAGCTGTCTGACAGACAGACAGTGTCAGTGCCTCGAATGCACTTGATGCTGAGAGCTCAGTTGAGAACGTGGGTAAGCAGGTTCAGTGACAAAGGCCAGCTTTGTAGTTTGCCTCCTTACACCATTCACAGCCAGAGAAAAAAGACATTTCTTTTAACAGCACTGAAGCTTCTTCCCCACCCCCCATTCCTATTCCTCCAGTTAGGCTTTGGCTATCACCCTCCCTTTCTGACCCTGTGCCACCTTCAGCTTCTCCGTGCTTCCTAGAAACTAGAAGTCAGATATTTTTTGTCTTTATTGAATCTGTGCTTCCTTTTTTTCTAACTGCAGAGAACGAGCAGCTGCCAAAGGCCCAAGCTTTTAGTAATCTAGTATACAGCTATTGCTGTAGTAATAAGCTGATAGAGTTTTAGTGAAAGGGATGCTTGGCTCTGTTCTTTGTGTGTCTAGTGAGAAAATATAACTAAATACTGTGGAAAATAATTGCCTACAAATTCAAGGGTTCCTTGTTCAGAAAAACAACAACACCCTGATATTTTCTTTTCCTGCCTGAGGAAAAAAATGAAGGTGAAAAGTTTAGGTTTGCTCTGGTGATGACTAAACACATGATTTTAGATGGCTTGGACTGTCGTGCTGTATAATTGCTGAAAACTATTATTTGCTTAAAAGTCAGTAACTGCATGGTTTCCCTGGTTTCTGATTGACTGAGACATTTTATTTCAGTATAATGTCATTTAATGTGGTTTCCAGAAAACCACAGAAAACTGTCTATTTTAGTGCAGTTCAGATGGCCACAAATCCACATTATATTAATTTTTCACCTCTTTCTGACTTTTATTGGGAATGAATGTCATTTCCTAGACACAATTAAAAGACAAGGTAAAATTAACTTGGATTTCCACACCTTTTGAGAAAACATAGAATAATATCTATGAGCCATTTCTGGATTCTTCTGCTGGACATGCAGTTGATTTGTCCAAAGCCAACAAGGATTAAAATAAATAAATAAAAATCAAGGCAACTCGGGGGGAGGGGAACACACTAAGTTATTTACCTCAGCATAA
>JAWWES010000115.1:58582017-58610852 GCA_035583135.1 Lophotriccus pileatus
AAGGATTAAAATAAATAAATAAAAATCAAGGCAACTCGGGGGGAGGGGAACACACTAAGTTATTTACCTCAGCATAATCTTCCAACTCACCCTTTCTGTGCTCAGGAGGTTTTTCAATTACCAAGCACAGGTTCAGAGTAGTGAAATAGGCAGGCTGTCACTGAAAACGTAAGTAACAGGAACCCCTTTTTTTCCATATGGTTCCCCTTTCATCTCATCTGTCCACTCTGAAGTTTAAGATTGATTTGATTTGATGAAGGAAAATGATAGTTTTATGTGGGAAACTATTACATTCTGATGTAACAAACTGATGCACACACAAAAAAGCAAAGCTATGCAGAGCAATACCGTCTGGCCAGCTGGATCCCAGCCTTTGAGATCTCTTTTCTCGGCTCTCCAAATGTGACAGCTACAGTTTTGATGTGATACAATTTTAGCTCAGGGTTTACACTCTAGTCACAGGAGGAAGTATCCGGAGAGAGGTAATGTGGTGTCTGAATAGATAATTCCCATCTTCTCAAGTAAAAAGGTAGCTGCTTGGAGAAAACCACTCCAGAAGCCAGACAGAGAACACCTAAACTAATAAGCATCAGGGACCAGGGACTGAAGGAATGGCAGACAGAATGGAAGGATACTCATTTCTCTTATCCATGTACAGGCTGGCCCATGGGTTGTACCAGAACGTGCACCAAACCCCTGCCCGGCACAGCTCCAAGAGCTATGATCCTATGCCACCGCTCAGGCTCAGGCAGGGGCACGTCTCACACATTGTCACAAGCTTGACCCCACAGCCCACAGGCTGCATTAGGTAGTTCCTAGTCCCAGTGCAAATAAAAAACACATAAAGGTACCTAGGCACCTGCTACTTAAAAAACAAAGATGACTAAAGTAGGTTTTGAAGTCCTTATGTGAGTATTTAAATAAATCAAAATTGATAATGACACCACAGTTCCACGGGGAGCTGTCAAATATCCAACTTACATGAAATACAAACTACCACTACAAACTCCAAAATACCATGAAATACAAACTACCAGTTTACAGATACACAAGATCTAAATGCAAGTCTTTGGATCCCAGGGCCACATTTTCAGAGAGTGGTTCACACAACAGCTTCTGATCACTTCCAGATGTGACTGGCACTTGCAAATACTGTGGTTCTTACAACATGATGTGCTGTGTCATAAACAAATAACAAACACTTCTGTGGAGACGGCTGAAACTCAAACAGCAAGTCTGTGGCCTTCCCTCCTACGCCACAACTTCTGCGGAACAACTACTCGGAGTCACATCTGAAAAATCTGCTGGGAATTTCAGAGTCTCTTCTGCATCCCTGACAAGTGACCTGGCTGGACATAAGGAACATGTAACAAACCCACTGACTGAAGAATCTCACTAAGTCTTTCTCTGGTGTTTCTGAGTCTGATTTGAGCAACAGCGACTATTTCTTCTACATCCAGAGGAATGTGGAGATGATCAGCTCTGCCAATTACTAGCCTGTTGCTAATCTGCTCTTTGTAAGAGACGGCCTTCAAAGTCACACTGCTTACTGCACAGGATTTCAAAACATTTCAGGGAAAACACAATGCAGTATGACATGACAACTGATTTTAAGTGGAACAATGACAGGAGTTTTGAAAGGCCTACCTGAAGCCCTGACTTCCTATGGACAATAAATAGGGAATGCTCTAGTGCCTCCACTCTTTAATGAGAGGAAATACCCTCCTCCAAACCACACATTAATGACAGATTGAGGTGGAAAGAAGCATTAAAACACAGAAGGTCTTTCAAATCCCTGGTACTTACCCACGCATGCAAAAAAAGAATTTCTAGGGATAACTTCATAAATATGTTATCTTCCAGAGAAGATAACTTTTTTTTTATTTTTGGAGAGAAAGTGATATAATTCCTCATACATGTCCCTAGAGTGCTGCAAACTTGCTTTTATTATATTTATACTATTAATTAAAGTGATGTAGTGCTACTGTTATTAATTTCAATATGATAATGTCAACTGTATTCATGTCAGACAATATTTAAGCAAATCTAAAACTGGGAAATCAGGGATGAAAGGCTGGGAACTTTGCTGTTGGCTTCCATGGAGCCTGGACCGCATGATGTAAGTGTGAACTCATATTTTCATAAAAAAAAGAGCAGGGATGGGTTGTGTCTGACTCACCCTAAATTGAGATGTCTGTTATATTTCAAACTAGTTTTTGAAACATGGTTCTTCTTCAGCAGGGAATGCCCACAGGAAAAGACACTCTTTCAGGTGTGCTATATTAGAGTGACCACAGCTCATTTCAATGTAATTTCTTCAGCCACCAGTACAGGGGCCTTTCAAGAACTTTATCTGCTTCCAGAAAGGATCAGTTATGATGACAGACTGGGAAGAATACAGGAGATGCCAAAAACTTGTAGTTTCCATGCTCCATTCATATTTTAATGCAATACAGAGAGTTACTGGCAAGCAGCCCTAATGTGGGAAACATTAACGTATCTCACTTTTTACAGTGAAGTTCCCTTTATAAGTTAAACCTGATCTGAATCTTGGCTCCCAAGACAAATATTCTGTAGTTTACCTCATGTGGAGCACATTATGTTTGGCTCCAAAACAGTTTGTGTCAAAAGCAATTATTTCTGCTCTCTAATCGCAGTCCCAACAATGAGTTTGATTTAGAATACAAAACAAATATGTGCAACTTGCTGTCTGCCTAATGCTTTAACTGATTCAGCATTTGATCATTCCTGTAAGGTGTAGCTGGGCACAGCCATTCTGGGTGGCAAGGTACACCAGACTCAGTAGACGTGCTGCACACACCCCTTTTTCATTTTTCCCAGGAGACCTTACTGCTTGTACATCTGAAAGAACTTTTCAGAACTAATTATATTCAAAACAAAGAGAATGATGCTCTGATAAAGGTACTGATGGTGACTGCCTTTTACAATTGATACCAAATGACTAAATTTCACATTGTTGTTTGATTTCCCCAAGTTATTTTATAATTTTACACTTACAGCATACACACAGTTTTTATGTACTTTTTTCATTTGGGGTGAAGTAGGTGATTTTTCTAAGAGTTAATAAATACTTGTCGTTAAGAACTCTGGGGCACAATAATCCCCCTACCCGAATTATCCCCCCTGGGCCACAAGAAGGGGCAGGTAGCAGCTGCAAATCTGTAACACCTCTAGTTCCAGCTCAGCCTATATGCTGATAATCCTGGTGCCAGGCCATGGCATACCTGCCGGGCTGGCCAAAGCCACAGGAGTGGGGCACCAGCAAAGTGACAGCTCCAGCCCTCGCTGCCCTGGCACACACAGAGCATCACTGGAACCAGTGTAATCATCCTTTATAGCTCCCTCTGCTAAAAGTCCAGCTTACACCAAATGGTTTGATCTCACAGAGACTTCTGACATACTGCCTAGCCTTTTAAAATCATTAAATATCCACTGTTGATCCTGAGGGGAAAACGGGGTAAAGGAAAACAAGCCCTATAGTGCTGTTGGTTTTTAAGTTCACCCACATCTACATTGCAGATCTGTCTGTAAGTCCACTGCTTTCAGCACAGTTCCTCAGCGGTTCCCGAAGAACCTGGTTTGCGAGACGGGGCACTAGTATACGGGATGTTAATAACAACATGATTGCTTTTTATAATTCAATTATTCTTATGTCTCATCAAATGTTAAAATATTGCTGCTGTGAAATATGGTATAATAATGAAACACTAAGGGGGATGAATATGCTTCTCTGGTACTATTTTGAGAAAGTCATGAAAAGGACTGCATCTTTGAGAGCACAGGGGTTTATTTTCTATTTAATTTAATCTACATAATTAGAAGGAAAATAAGACATAAGCCTGAAATAACACAGGAATAAAACATGATCTTATGTCTAGTCACCTGCCAATTACTTCGACACTGAAAAGCAAATAAAATCTCAAAACCCTTAAAAATTAAAGTGACAGAGATTTAGTTGTAAATTGAAACAGAACTTGAACGGAATTCACCAAACAGGATGTTCTCCCTCTCTGCCCTCTTCTGCACTCACACCACACAATTAATAATTGTTAAAAAGTTGATCTGTGGAATTGCTTTATTTATTTGGGCACTACATACGCCTTTCTCCACGGCTCTGCCAAACATACCTTCCCACAGACTTGCTGCTTCAGTCCTGGGCCTCTCTTAAATGGCAGACACAAATCCCCTATGAATTAGATTGAGACCATCATGCTCATTTTCACATTTAACCAAATCCAGATTTGAACTTAGGTTTTTCAAAAGTGGACGGTGAGTGAAAGGCAAGTATATTTCATGCTTCAAGGGGAGGTAAAGTTACTTCTACTCTACAAACGACATTAAGAAATTCCCAAAGAAATTTGACAATAATGTGGACTCAGATCACAGTAAATTATATCACTTGGCAGCTAAACTGGAGAACTAAGTCCAGAATTGCCAACAAAACTCAAGACACACGTTTGGATATATGGAAAGCTTTGCGATTGCTAACAGAAAGGAGCCTTCACAGGCATCTTATGAGACCCATCAAGAACCTTATCAGCTGGCAAGGAGTGTGTAAATTCTGAGGATCAGATGAAAGTTTTCTGCCTTTTTTTTTTTTTTTTTTTTTAAATAAAAGCGTTCAAAAGGAGAAGATAGAACAGACAGACCATCTGCAATGTAACCACATAAAAGACCCCTGGGCAAATCCAAACCCATTAGCAGAAGTGCTTGACAAATCTGCCAAAGAGCCAGATGCCGCTTATGGAGGAGTCTCTTTCCCTCCTTGTCATATGGATCCTCTGACTTCTGTTCCCAGAGGAGAACAACAATTTCTGGTGCTCAGACTAAGTTGTCTGTGGACAGAGCTGCGGTACAGAGCTGCTCTCTGATAAGACTATCTTAACATGCAGAGGGGAGATCAAGCCTGAAATATTACAACTGGTTTAACATGCATTTGTGTAATATGTGGAAGATGCAAATGTTAGAAAAAAAGAAAACAAACTTGCATTTAGCTTATTTGCATGTGGTCTCAATTAGCTTATTTTCGAGTTGTCTCTTTTCATACAGATTTTTTTTGTTCATTCTTGTCCTGGTTTTGGCTGGGATAGAGTTAGTTTCTTCCCAGTAGCTTGTACAGTGCTGTGTTTTGGATTCAGTATGAGAATAGTGTCGATAACACACTGATGTTTTGGTTTTTGCTAAGTAATGTTTATCCTAAGAACTTTTATTTTCCTTTTTTTTATTTGTGTCTCATGCTCTCCACTAAGGAGGTATGCAAAGAAAAGGCTGGGAAGGAGCATAGCTGGGACAGGTGACCCGAATGGGCCAAAGCGATATTCCACACCACTGAACATCATGCCCAGAATATAAACTGGAGTTAATACTCGGAAGGGGGGCTTATCTGGGTTCTGGAATGGGGTCTGGCATTAGTCAGCAGGTGGTGAGCAACTGTATTGTGCATCACTTGTTTGTTGGTTCTTTTTCTCGTTATCATTATTATTTACTACGCTTATTATATATTACTTTGTTTCAATTATTAAACTGCTTTATCTCAACCTACAGGTTTTACTTTTGATTCTCCTCCCCATTCCACTGGGCTGGAAATGAAAGGGGGGGGCATGAACGAGAGGTTGCATGGTACTTAGTTGCCAGCTGGTATCAAACCATGACAATTCTATTCTTATTTCCTACATATTTTTTCTCTAATGACTGATCAAGATCTAGTAGGATAGAAAATAAGTAATTTCTGGTGTGTTCAGTACTAGCACAATGTACTAACTGCATGGTGTTAATTAAATGCTTATCGAGTACATAAACTGGCCAGTGGTATTTAAAATGTGTCTGAAAAGGTTGTGAAACATCTAGCCAAGAAATGACACTTAAAAATATTTGAGGAAAAAGATGATTCGTACAAAAAGCAACCTGTACCAATCTCAGAATAGGGGAACTGGCCTGCTTCATTGTCTGCTTTCTTCTAGGAATTTATTCAACTGGATTTGAAGTGCAAAGTAGGTGGAATCAAATACTTTTACTATTCAGGCTCACCAATGGTAAAATATATTTAGAGTATCCAAGAGGTCAAAGAAGCTGGAATGGAGTCTGAATTAGTTCTTCTGTGTTCTGTTGTAATGTGATATGACAAAGCAAAAACAGACCAAGGGAGAAAGAAAAATAGCTCCTTCTCGCTGTGATTATATGTGCTGCACATGTAAGAAGAACCAACACTGTCATTTTATGGCTCAAAATCCAGTTAAATTTTAAGATAAGGCTCTAAGAAACTACTGGATTAAGCAAAAGTATCTGCAGGTATAATCTTAGGTTGTCTTCTTTCACTCAAAAGCAGTATTCACCCTATCCAAGACATTCCTGAAAGTTCAAAAATTATTAAAATTTAGTGGATACAATAATTAATTCAGAAATGCAGAAATTAATACAGAAATGCAGAAATGTTCTCTTGAGCAGACTCAAAAATCACAAGGCACTTAGATCTCCAGAATCTACGAATTACATTAACTACCTTTTTTTTTTTTCAACATGGTGATATAAATTTCAAAAAAAATGTTCACAACTTCCTAGGCTTGGTTGCTTTCACTTATTCCAAATCTGATCCACCGTGGACTCAGGTTAATAGGTCTTAACACTGACATAATCTGGCTTGGGATCACATGGAAAAATTATCATTAATATAACAGAAAATATGTTATGCCCAATTTTAACAAAAAAAACCCCAGGAATTTGAAACAGACACAAAATATATAAAAAATACATTAGTTTTATTATTATAAGCCACAGGGATCTGTTAATATAAACCATTAAAATACTTCCCTATGATGTCACCAGTTACCATGTATTTGCACTCTAAATAGATTATTGTAATTTCTGTAAATATATCACATACATTTTTAGAACTCTTTGGGGGCTTGATCCAGAGCCAACAAAAACCGACAGGCAGACAGTGACCAGTTTCAATAGGCCTTGGGTAATCAGAAGACTGAATTTCTAAAGTTAATGAATGAGAACATCAGTGTTCAAAAGGCAGAGAGATACCACACAGACTTCTCTAAAAATAGGAAAGATTTGTGCTGCCTGAAAACTACATGCCTGAAAATACAATGCAAGGCAACATACTTCTTGTAGCAACTGTTGTGCAATTGTCATGGTTGCTGTATGTCATTTAGTTATACTTATGTGCACAGTCATCTCCCTAACCATGTTATTTTGATTGATTCCAACTGCCTAAGTGGCATGCAGACTAAATAAGTGCACCAAACCTTTAATAAGTAACAGATTTGTATAAAACATTCTCTGCAAGCTAAGCCTGTGTGTTCCAGAATGTAGCCTTTATGAGAAATCTTATTCCACAATGTAATTATTTTAAAATTGGAAAATTGTTGGGTTTTTTTTGCCTGTCACTGTCTTGACCGAGAAGTATGGGCTTGATCTTGCCAAACATTTCTCGTAGGTGAAGAGTTTATAACTACAGTGGCCTCACTGGCGTGAATTCTGTATTCTGACAGACATATACTATCCCTCCTGTTGACTAGTTTTATTTTCAGTTCCCAAATTCACTTGTGGCAATCTTTCAATTTCAACATTAATTATTCTGTCTTTTAATAGCAAATTTGTTTTGCTCTGTATGTTCCTCCTTATAGTTTGCCCCAAGCCCCTAGAAATACTAGGAGCTAGTCACAAAGTGTTTTATCCTGACTAAAGGTTAACCTTATTTTTGCATGTATTCCCTTCTGCAACTGAACAGTTTTGCAGAAAAACTGAATCTGTAAAATCAAAAGAAATGCTTTCATGTCTTTGGTTATACTGTGTATCTGTCTGGTCTTCTCACAATAAATCAGCAGTGCAACAGGTGGAGTTTGCATGGTTGCTCAAGGGAAGGGGGATACAGTAAGCTGTTTACCCAGTCAATAGAAAGAAGATCAGATAAATGGCACTTCAGAAGTGCCTACCTTACACAGCTACTTCAGGATGAGATGAATCTCACCTTCAAAGTCTAAATCAGAAACCTTCTCAGTATCTCGTTTTCTCAAATGAAGCCCATTTACCATGTTACTATGATCTACAGATTATTCAGTATGAGATACAGTGGAGCTACACTACTCCTGACTCAGAAAAGCACTACCCACATGAGAAGCTTCAATAAACAAATACTTACCTTCTAATAAACTTCTAAGACATGGATGGGAAGAAAATAAAGGAGCATAACGCATTTAAACAACACATATGAAAGCCTGGTAGACTGGTTTGCTCATTTTTACTCCACGTGAAAAACTGTTTATTTTTTCTATTATAATTGCTGAAACTTTAATGACAATTTCCATAGCTATTCCTGGTTTTCCTGCTTAGCAGTTCAATTGTATGCTCTTCTTCATCGTGTAACGGTAATATTGTTCATCTCTTGAACTGCAAATGAATGGGAAGGTATTGCTGGTCTCCCTGTACTAGGAACTGGTGTTCAGAGGGTCAGCTGTGTTCAAACAGTCATGGGAAAGGCATGATCAGAGAATCTATCAGCTGCCTTTAAAGCCTGGATTTGGTCTGAGGAGTTACAATGTCAGATCTGGTAAATATGGGCAAGCCAATGCCTGACTGAAAGAATCAACCATCACCCCAATCTTTCTGAGATAACACCATGAAGGTGCTGTTGAGGGAATCAGCCAGTGAAAGAAATCTCACTGTACTTTACACAGTTGAAACTGATGAGAATTAAATACTTTTGATGATCTGGTTGTCTGAAATAAGATGCAGAAGACACGTTATTTTTCTTTTCATTTTTTTGTTAAATATATGGTTGGTCATGGATACACTGTTCAGTAAAGCAGGCGTGCAGTATTAGCATAGCTCACAGTAAGTAGAGTGAACATTGTATACACAACAATGCCCCAACTGCAGAGGAAACAAACTTTGGTCGAGTGAACTGAATGTAAAAACTGTGGTAGCTCTCACTGACATTCAATACCATCTATTTACTTGTGAATGCATTAATGACAAAAACTGTCTCTGGACATGTACACGCACTCTGTATCCTGACCAATGAAAAACCATGAGTAGATATCAAAATCAGACCAGCAAGAGAGTGTGAAAGCCTATTTCTCATTCAGAAGTTTTAAGAGAGACTTTTAAGATGAAACAGAAACAGAAATTCATATCTTTTAAATCTTACTATGTGGTGCACTTTTAAACAATGTGGGTGTTGAAGAACAGAATAGCAATCATCAGATGAACAGCTGCAATCTACGCTAACAACCTACTGAAACCCATATTAAACTGAAATACTGGAGACCTTTTTTAAACACATAAAAAGTCCCTCTGTGATTTTTTGGATAGCTGCTTTATCTGGCAACTGGATCTGTGCAAATAATTCAATATTTACCAGTGATCATAACTGGTAAATTTGTAGTTCAGTAATATATAGGAACAACGTCTGTCTAGCTGGTATTAATGCAATAACTGTACTGTCTCTAATTTAAACTCTTCTTACAGCATCTGATAATGTTTTAAAAGGGAATATTTGCTTAAGAGTGGCTTCTTTTCCCTTTCTTTTGCTTTTAGAATTTTTTTTTTTTAAAAGTACACTAAAAAAAACTCAGTAAGAATGAATATCACTGGAAATATTGGATCCTTGGTTTGTAGTAAAAATTATGCAACAAGAATGGAGGGCTTCTTGCTTAGGTTTTTTTTTTTCTGTAATCAGTGGACTTTGAGGAAGCAGAAGAAAACCCTGCTAAATTTCCATTTGCAAGGACTTCCTCTCCCTCATCATGTTTCTCTCCTCCCTGTTTCATTTTATATCCCAGAAAAAACAATACTTGCTGTTGTATCTCAATTCCTGATGTAACTTAGGTCTTATATCTCTGGCAGGCCTGGTGGGAAGCGAAGGAGGGTTTGGGGGTAGCAGAGATGCATTCATCAAGTAGACTGCTGTCTCAAAGAAAGATGCTGCTCTGGGATGTGTGGCCAAATTGAACATGCAGTAGCTGAGTGTGAGAAGGAATCTGGGACTTGGTATTTAGCATTTTACCCACCTCAAAATCATACATATGTTTTAACTCACTTCCACAGCAAGCTCTTGTGTCATGAGGTTATAAGAGTAGCTAACGAGTTTTAGGGCAACAAAATTCTCCCTTATTAAAATGGCTTTTTTGATTACCTATGTGAAAAGGAAGGTTGTTGATAACTTCAAACAAACTAGCTTTCAAACAATGCACTAGACTTCAGGAATTCTTGTATGACGTTAAGTTTCACGTAGGAGCTGTTCAGCATACGCGGAAATGATACCATTTTAAAGCTACCCATCATATAAGAAAATCAAGAGCAGTGTATGTTTACAGGCTCTGAGCACATGAACTTCTCTTCCTAACCTCGCTAATGAATTTGACAAAGGGCCAGCATGCCAGAGTTGTCAGCCACGCTACTCCTGTCTTGTCCAGACTTGTAGTACAACAGTTGACAAGTCCCAACAATTCACTACCTCTGTATCACACACCAACAGCTCCAAAAAGCTGAAGGCATATTGGATGACTGGACGGCCACCAGACTTGTAGGGTGAATTTGATTTCTACTACAAAATTATGAAGAAAGAATGACAAAATATTGATACAGCCACAATACCACCACAATAAGATATAATACCACCGTTTAGGTATAAAAGGAAGTATTCACAACCACTTCATAGGCATTTGGCAAAAGTAACTCCTGAGAAACTCACACAGAATTTGTAAGACAAAGTCGTTTGTGAATCAAAATGCCTGTCAGAGATATTGAGGAGTCACACGTTTCCTTTTCTGTTTACAATTCACCTATCCACAACTTCAATTCTTAACTACAGATTCCTCTCCATCTATGCAGGTTACCTGTCAGTTTAGATAACAACCACTTTCTAGAAATAAATGCTGGGAAGGTTGATTTTTACTCCATGTATAGCTGTTTACTTCTGAAAAGCATTTTCTGATATGCTGCATACATTAGTACATCCCTTAAAAAAGTTTGCCAGTCACATCTGCAGTTTGAATGTTTCTTTCTAAAAGACAAACCCAGGCCAAGCAAGACAAAGAATCTGCTGATACACACATGTCACTCCAAGAATTCTCCTGACAAAGTTCCCACACCCAATTTAATTACTTCCCTACTGTAAAAACACTTTCCATCTGCATTTATTGTAATAGTTTCAAATCCAAAACTAACAGACTATAAAGCTAGCTAAATAAATGAATGATATTGGCCTTAGGTCCCAAGCCAGGAGCTATTCTGTAAGGCTGTGTGTCTCCAGCATTCATTTTTATGCTGATGTTTCATTTTATGTGCAGTGTTTTCACTTAAGCCTTGTTTAGAGAAGAATTACCTTGCTCCAGGCTCCAAAGTGTGAGTGCCACACAGAGCCCTCTAGTGCTGCTCCAGCCCAAAGTCTGTCAGAGATTCCTCTCAGAGACCAAAGTCACATTTTGACTAAAAATCCCACTTCAGGCTGTATACACAGCACTGCACATGCTCAGGCTAGGAATGTTAATTTCAACTGAATCTGATATATCCTCAAACTGAGGCTGCAGAGCAAAAAATAAAAAGCATTTGTTTGTAAATGCACCTTAAAAAATGAAACTACCAGATTTAGTCTCTAGACTGACTGTTTGTAACATGGGTTCACTTGTGCATTTGGGAAGAAAAAAAAGCATCCTATTCCTCAGATTTAGTATGAAGAATATAATTACAGCTTGTAAGAATTTCCTGATGTGCAGAGATAATGACAGTCCACAGGTTTGTTGCAATACCATACTCTGATGAAATTACATCAGACTATGGACTTCATAATTCTTAAAAGCTTGAGACACAACAGTCTCATCTGGACAAGCACGACACTTAAAACTATGCACATATATGAATGTTATGCTAAGCTGGGATTCTCCATGGTGTCAAAATACTCAGAAGGAGCTTGGCCTTTATAATAAATTTTAATCCAAAGCAGCAGTACAGCAGATACATTTTTCATGTAGAAGTTACAAGCATAGAAGGGTAAACCATACCTCCACCGAAGTCTGGGGCAAAACTGATACTGACATCACTGAAAGTGTATTTGTACATTGAACTACGTATTCCCTTACATACATTCAGTTCTTACCAAACCAAATGAAAAGATAACCCACATGAGCTAATCAAAGAAATTCAGGTGGTGCACAGTACAGCTCAAGTCACAGATACTGTAATGGTCTTGGATATTGCAAGTGACCCCCAGGGGATCCTGCTGCAACAGGAGCATAGTTGAGACACAGTTAAGGATAGGAGAGGGGCAAACCTTGAATTATTTGACTTTTCTGAGTTTTAATCACAATGTTAGTGAGATAGCGAGTTTATTTTGTGGTTGTCCCCTCACAATTAAAGCTGCTGAGTTTTTATGAAACTAAAACAGGTCTTCTAAACAGATGTAAGACAAAAGCAGTGCAAACCACCAAACCCAGCAAAAACTATCCATTGTAGTCCACTAGCTTACTAATCAACATGCATGCTTAATAGCACATCTAAAACAGTTACCATTTTGCCTGCTTAAAATTGTCCATACGCATCCATACATGTGCAAAATATGGAAGTTAAATTCATTTCCTTTTTCCACATGAAATTAGAAAAAACTGCGCTCAAAAAGACTGTGCTTTTTAACGAATATATGGCTTCTTCCCAGCTTATGAACACAGCATGTTTTTCATATGTGAAAACAAAGAAGTTTTGGTAAGGGTGAATTTTCCCAAATAAAGAATTAATTTTCCACACTGGAAATAAACTATATTTTCAATAAACTTCAAGACTCGGGTATGCCAAAAAGGGACAAATTAAGAAAGTGAGATTTGACTGCACAGATTTTCCTATGCTATTTAATAGTTGGGTTTTTTTTAGTTGAAGAGAACAATTCTGTGTTATGACATCATCTAAACTCAACGACCTGGACGCTAGGCTGTGTCTTTGAAAGGAAAAAACCTTTCCAGAGTGAAAACCATTAAAACTGACCCAACCATTAGCTCTTTGCAAAACGTGACTCTGGTGTTCTGACGTTATATATCCGCAGCACAGCTCTGCCTCGTGCTCTGCCACCGTGCCGCAGTCAGCTGGCATTTGCCCTCCGGTACCATACCTGGGATTCTGCGTCTCTGAACCATCTGACTCTGTACACGGTTTCTTTACCTGCAAAAGCAAAGAAGTGCCAGTTACTCTCACGTGAAACACAACTTCCTTGCTCACAGTTCACGCGCTTACAGTACTTCAAGCGGATCCTGCTCTGCTCACCATGATATCTATAAAATACTTCCCGCACTTTACAGCAGCAGTATGCAGCACTAAACAGTGTGTTTCATTATTATCCCATGAACAGCTGCCAACTTCACTTCCCCGGGCTCCATTAGTATGTAAAATGTTCAGCTAAAATAGCCTGGGAGTAGTCTTAACTACGAACAAAGAAACCAAAGAAACCAAAGAACCAGGTTCCCCACTTGGAAAGGAGAAAGCCACACTGTTCTCGGCTTGGCCAAGAAGTGTTTTCCCAATTGATACTGCTTCTGTTTCCTGCTAAAGCTCACAATAATAAACACCAGGTTCTGGGGCAAAGCACCCTGTTAGTTAAATATGAATAAATTCATATGGTAATTTTCATTTTGTGAATCTGCTATCAATGAACACTTACACCATTTTCACTCATATTTGCAAGATGTAGGTGCATAAAAGGTATTTCAACTTCCAGTTTGACCTCTACAATACATTGCTGTAGATTAAATGAAGGTGATAAAATCCACTGCTGTCAAATAAAAATAGAAAACTGTGCTCTTGAAGACTAGATCTCTCATTGGGATCTTCATGATTTCCTGCGAAATCTAATTGTACCTTCTGGTAATCTAAAGTACTTGTATTTTCAGCAGAGAAAAAACCGTTTTGCTAATGCAGAATCCAGGGCTGTGTGGGAGGTTTCAAAGCTCCATTTTTAAAGTCACATTGAAACATCATAGTCACTTGGACTCAAATGATGTGACTGACACAATACAAAAACCATTTGCATTACAACCAGCAAGTTCAGTGACAATTTTCAGGAATGCCTTGAATCAAGAGACTCTTCCATACGTTTCTGCTACTTTACAGAAAAAAAAAAAACCTGTGACTGTGACTCACTTCTGTTGAAGTTATTGATAAATGACACTCACCAACTCCAACAGAAAAAAAAAAGGATTACGGTAATGGTTAATATTTTCCCTAAATAACTCAACTTAATGCTAGATGTCTGAGTACAAGCATTATTCTACAGGTGGTCATTTCTCTTATTCATTTTCATTGTAGATACTGAAAAAGACCTATAAGTTCGCATACATGGTTATTCAAACAAATCAGTTTTCTGTAGCAATAATGAAAATTTTCCTATGATAATGACTTAAACCTGTGGTTATTATTTTAACAGTGTCATCCAAAACACTAAAAAAGTAGGAAACAGAGAGGAAATTCTAATTACATTTTGCTTGATTTTTACTACAAACTTTTTTCAACCTATCCAGTTACTCAGTTTCAATCCTTCCTTCTAATTTCCTCATCTTAGATTGTTTCTTTACTGTTCTTCCTCTGCAACTCCATGGACTTGTTAGGCATAGTGTGGTCCAGAGAGAGGAGATGGTGCAGTAGGTCAGCATGAGACACAGTGAAGTCTCACACAAACCCAAACCTCACAGGAACTATTTCATAAACACTCAGGTGCAAATATCATTGCTATAGTTTTATGTTCACTACATTGTTATTAAAGTAGCATAAGATGTGAAATAAAATAAAATACTTCAGATATAACCGCATGGTCAAGTACCACGAAAAATGTCTTCAGTGTGTGTTATATATAAACAAGAGAAATATTTATTCAGATTACCATACTGAGGGTCAACATCACAGTGAACTGTTAAAAAATATATTGAAAATCATTTAAACACACTAAATTACAACAGCCCTTCCTTGAGACGAAATGTGTACTTTCAGAAGCAGTTTATCTCAACTGAGCTACAGAGGATTTGGCCAGGAAAATAATTTCCCATATAAAATATAATTTTAAATAATTGAAAATATAATGTATTTAGAACTACAAAATATAAAAATATAAAATACAATAATTAAAATTAATCAAAATATAAATATATTCCTTATAGAGATACAGTACAAACCCTAGTAGATCTCCTTTTTCCATGTTCCTTTAACATCTACCCACTTCCAGGATACTTTTGCTATCTCCTTGGGGTTAAATTTACTTGCATTTTTAAATTCCTTTAAAAATGTCTTTGCTGTTCTGTGGTTGCCACCAGATGTGCTGTCTGTCACATTTGCACTGGGGCACAGATCTCACTGCCCAGGTCAGGAAAGTTCAACCACTGGTTTTTAAACAGTTGCTGGAGCGTCTGACAGTCACCCAGCACATCCCAACGCCCTAACTTTGCAAAATGATGGCATGTCCTGTGGTGGGCAACTACCACAGAAGCCCAAAGATAGTTCAACCAAACACTAACATTATCCAAGCACTTTTAACATACATGATATGTTAGGACCCCTGGTTTATCTGTGCAGGGATGTGAGGTGCTTCTTCTCTCAGTTAAGCAGTAACTGGGTACTTAGAGACAATTTATCCTCCCCTTTCTCACTCTACTACTGCATTTTGCTTTGATCAACATTACAAAGCAATTGAAATTTCTAAAAGATTATGCTTTATCTGTGTGCTAAACATTAAAAAAACCCCACCCCACCCCAAAAAAAAACCAAAACAAAAACAAACAAATAAAAAACCTCTGATCAATTCTGGTATACCTTAAAAGGAAGTAGCAGAAAAGCCACTGACCAATTCCATCAAAAAGACTTCTCACATCCTGTGAGATGCAGCAAACTTGGGCGGGAAGGAAATCAGTATTTTTTATTTACTAATATTTCAATGAAAGCACAATGCTTTAAAAATAAGAGTATTTCAGGTTTTCAGCTTGACACATAGATGAAGCAGTTCATCTATGATCATTGTCTAAGAAATGTGCAGCAGAAGCACAGAGTAGAGATGTGTCTTTTCCTCTGAGGCTAAACGTGAAATTCATTGTGTATCTTTAGGGTCCCTCTTTGAGAGAAAAAAATTAATAAATAAAAATGTTATTTCTTAAATGAGGAACAGCCATGTGATTTTCTTTCAAGTGGCCATATGGAATGCACACCATTTCTTTTTAAGGCTACTCAAGTAGCAAAACAAATTTTGTTATTCATAAAATTATGCTACCCTTGAAAGTGAACAGAAAATCACTGTGAAAAATTTTGATCAAAGACTAAATGTTGTTTCCTTTGTATTCAGCTGTACAGTTTTACCTTAATCTGCTTGCTGACTGTTTTCAAAATAATTAACTTTCACTAACACCACATTTATTATCTACCTTCTCATGTGTTAAATGAGAAAAAGAACCTTTTTCCTTACTCCTGCTCTGTTTTCCTTTCCCCCTCTCTCTGTTTACACAGGTTTTCTCACCATTTTAGTTATATGCATGTTGAAAATCATTCACACAAGCAAGATACCAGTTTCAGTTTGAATTTTGTCAAACTGCACTGAATTCTCCCACTGGCTGCCTGCTACAAAATGTTTGGAAAGTTTCAGCTAAAAATATGTACATACAAATATTTTTGAAAACATGTCATGCCATTAGGCTGCTGAATGGCTTTAGCACCCGAAAACTGGAGGCAAAATCCCAAAATTGAAAGGGGGTAGGGGAGAGTAAGCTGTACCAATACCCAGGAACCATAATTTCTGTGAAATGGTGTCCAAATTTATTTCAGTTTTTAAGATTCTAAAAGCCCTGCTGTCACACTGTTAGCGGACTCGTATTGCAGTCTGGCTACTGAATTGCTGAAGACCTCATCTGCATTGAATGCTCTCCCATCTCAAAGATGCTGGTACTGCATGAGCCTAAGGATTACTTCTCCTCAGTGCCAGGAGAACCCCATATCATCAGGAAATTTGACATTATAAAAACTGTCCCTCTTTGCTTTGTCAGTTCCATCTCCCACTGTTCAAGTACCCAGGGAATACCCTGAAAGAGAAAAACCTTGTAGCCTCAAATACAGGGAGGAAGAGAGGAAACAAAGAACAGGGAGACGTAATGGAAATCAGGGGATGAAAGAAGAATGGGCTCTTCACAGGTGCAAAACTAGAGGAGAGGAGGTGAAAAATGTGGCAAATGTAGGGATGGTGTGTGGACAGTGGAAGAGTACTGGGGCTGGCTGGGATGGAAGAGCACCGCACAGTTTGATCTCCTCTCCTCTAGATTTGGGACTAACACCACAAAAACAAGCCTGACCATTCAGCAGATACCTGTGAAAATCATTAGAAAAGTCATTAGTGACCAGTCTGCCTGGAACAATGGACTAGTTTTACTCCAGCTGAACTGAAGACCTAATTAATGATCCAAGCTGGGAAGTAATACTTTGAACTTAGAAGATGCTGTATAAATGCTATATTTATCCAGAAAAAATGACTTTTGACTCAAAGTGGGGAAAAAAATAGTCAACATTTTATACAATTTCTGCCTTCATCTTTGCCTCGGTTCATCAGATTTTAAATATGAACACTGTTAAAAGCATTTGATACTGTGAGGGCACTCTGAAAAAGAGATAGATTTATTCATTAGGCACAGAACTTCAATAAAGTCATATGATAAATATTTACATGAGGAATTATTTGATATTAAGTATGGACTTTGGATGCTTCATGTTTAACAAAGAAAGACTGAAGAACATAAACAGAAAAATCTAACTCCACATTCACTTCAAAAAGAAGACATCCCCTGAAAAGCCTAGTATGTCAGTAATAAGATCTACACCATAATGCATAAAAAGCTGGATTTCCACAGGCCATATTAATTCTGGCATTTCCTTGCTTCTGATATTTTTCTTTGCAACATTAACATCTTTTAACATGATTTTATTGGACCTCATTACACTAGACGTTAAAACATGAAACAGTTCTGCTCTATGAGGTGTTCTCAGACACACACACACACAAACACTGGTGGTATTAAACACATAATGCAACACAGGTGAGAAATCCCTCCTAACACAGCTAAAAATTCTTGCCACATCAGCAGTAAATTATTCTGGCAATGAATCTTCTGAGCTCCCTCATCTGGTGCCTCAAATATGGCCTTAAGCATCCCTCTCAAACCAGTAGGCGTGCAGTAGGGCTGAGTCAAGTCTGCCATGCTTTGTGCCTGGAGGAGGCAGCTGTGCACGGTAGAGCTATGGAGGGTCTAACACGAAGGAGACAAGAATGAAGGCAGAGAAGGACTTTTTGCAGACCCAACAACATCTCAAAGCACATCTATGTGATTGCTCAGCCTGTGTGATTGCTCTGGAGTGTGGGCAGCACAGGTGGACTTCTACTGCCTGGACTTCTACTCTCTGCAGCAAATTACTCTGGTGAAAGTTCACCCACGCTGCCCAGAGAAGGGACTATGTCTGTAGAACATATGGCCCCAGGACAGGATGGGGCACGCAGGGGAACAGTTTGATGGAAATATATGAGAAGAATATGGCTCAGGATGTTTGTGACACTGATATGAGAAAGAATAGTAAAGAGAAATCATTCTCCTCAAACATTTTTTAGATGTTTTTGTTTACATGAAGTTTTACAACCATCTTGACAACAAAAACCTTACTGTCTATACAATGCCTGGCGTAACAAAGATTTTTTTTGCTATCATGGCCTCATGGTTACCATGAAACAAATGATGACATTTGCTTGGCCAACAAAAACAGGCCAAGGACTAGCTGAAACATACAGTGCTGGGATTCAGTAGCAAATCGTAGCCATTCAGAAAATAAATATGCTTTCAAACTGATTAAAAAAACCCGAACAACAAAACCCACAAACCAAACAACAAATATTATTGAGAATGAAGCAGGTTTTTTATGGCTAAATTCAAGTAACACTTCAACTACATATATCTTGTGAAGACTAAATCTCAGTGAAGCTTCTGCAAAATCAAGAGATCTAGAGAAAGACCTGAAAATAATTCTAAATAATCCCAAATTCTGTACTGAATTTTTCACAGTAATTCAGTTATGTTCCAATTCCATAGATCTCATAAGGATTTCACTTACTTAAACCTAGTGATAGTAATAAAATTATATAACATA
This sequence comes from Lophotriccus pileatus, assembly GCA_035583135.1. Taxonomy (NCBI): domain Eukaryota; kingdom Metazoa; phylum Chordata; class Aves; order Passeriformes; family Tyrannidae; genus Lophotriccus; species Lophotriccus pileatus. Next base: position 58,601,188 of record JAWWES010000115.1, read on the forward strand.
AAGTTTGTATTGAAATGTAATATGGAATGAAATTAGAATGGCTATGAAAATGTAATACCATTAAATTGTAAGTAGGTTTCTGACTTAATTAAAAACCCAAACACTGATGCTACCATTGAAAGAACTTGAAGCAATAAAAAATTGATCTTTTTGTCTCCTATTTTTCACAGTGCAAAGACTGTAAATAGCTGCATTTTAACTGAATCACAGACCGAAGTAGGTTTGTCATATTTCAGCAGACCTGAAAACAAGAGTTCTAATTGCAGTGGAAAAATGAGGAAAAATATGCTACATCAATTAACTTAAAATTTACTATTAAAAGCTGTTTGGGGCTTTTTTTTTTTTTTTGTGTTTGTTTTTGTTTTTTTGTTTTTTTTTTTTATTAAAGTGTATATGAGCTAGTCCTCAGTGAAAACAACTTTTCTGCTCATCATCTAAACTAGGCTTAGTTATTCAATGGTCTCTTCCATTTTCCTAGTAATGAAGAATTAGTTATGCCGTCATCTAAAACTGACAACTCCAATCAAAACAGACTGAGGTTTGAATACGCTGATTTTTGATTTTTTTTTTTTTAAAATGAAAGTAAAGGGCAAATTATTTAAACAATTTGAGTATGGAAACAGACTGGTGATGATGATCTTTGCATTTTATGTAGCACAGTATAGGAGACTTCATATTTAAAGACACCAGATATGTTTCCGTACCTTGGAGGAACAAGAACACCGTGGATACTGTGAGGGGGCTTACAAGGTATAGTACAGTGCAATGGTGAGAGCAAGGGATGTGAACAGAGGAAGTCACTGATGTTCCGCTGTCACTACTTTCTATTTTTCATTCAAACCTTTCCAAAAGATAGATTTGTTCGTCAGACTAATACAATTATAACTCTGGTCTGCAACACTATGTGGTGTACATTTAAACTTGCAATGAAAAATCCAGGAGGGATATATCTAGTATTAAATACCTACAGTTCAGGCATCTAAATTGGTCTAGGCTTGTGACTCCAGGCTTCCTCTCTAACTGAAAGATACAGTTGTATTTCACCTGACCTAGAATTATGCCAAGATTAATTATGACTAATGGTTTCTACTATCCTCTTACGCTAAAGAAAGCAGGCAGTGGGGAAACACTGAGAAAATGGAATGGTGCTGCCAAAGAGTGAGGGACACAGCCTGTGTCTCTCATGACATCTTCCACTGAATCTTTTTTGTCACCAACACTGATTATAGCAATGAAGAGAGAGGGCTCCAGTGAAAGTTTCATGGTTTAAAGCTTCAGCTCCTTTGAACTAGTCACTGACTCTAATAATTTCAAGGTGGAGCTATGACTTACAAGGCATATAATAATCTGTTAAATGCTTCCACTTTTTGAGATTACACACTTCATCACACTCAGAACGTTTCAGATTTTCTGTACACACTGCTGCAAAGATGGCTGGAGTGATGAGCACTTGCTGGTGTGCACAGTGCATAGACATTAAAGTTAACTGGGATTTGATCAATCCAGGTAAGTGCCTTTAATGATTGTTTCTTTTGGGCACACTGCACAGTCTTATCACTGACACAAGCCTTTGTGCAGTATAAACCAGAAAGCTTTACCCAATATAAAACTATGCTTCTACTAAGAAGTTTTAGAGAATGAAGACATCATTAAGGTGTATTTATGACATGAATAGATAAAATCTGAGACAACTTTAACTCCTCAATTTTCTCATTCATATGCTATCTTTGGGGACTAAACATTACTTCCTTGGTAATTTCTTGCTAGTGGAAGGGTTTCCTACATGTTTGTTTTTGCAACATGACTAATGGGTTCACACAGTTCAGAGCTCTAAGCTTCTTTAAAGTCTTTTATACCTGCAAACATTTTTTAAAACACATTTTAAATTGCCTTTGGCACAAGTGCACTAAAAACATCAGAGAGTGTAACAGTCAAGTCATAATTTAAGCAATTGGAACCTGTGAAGTACTAACTTCTACATTTTGAAAAGCATTTATCCGTGCACTGTGGGAAGAACTGGCATTCTTTTTTTCTTTTTGTTTGTGTACTATGAAAGGAGGAAATATGCCTTCCCTTAACTGGTGGGTCAGGCAGGGCAAATGCCACACCACAATGGCATTTTTGTTTCAGTCTGGGTTACCTAATAGCTCAGAGTTCACAGAACACTTTTTCCCTGCTCAGCTAAGAGAATGGGCCATCAGCCTGGCTCCCTTTGAAGAAAAGAGGGAGGGGAGGAGAGGGGAGGGGAAGGAGAAGGAGAAGGGAAGGGGAAGGGGAAGGGGAAGGGGAAGGGGAAGGGGAAGGGGAAGGGGAAGGGGAAGGGGAAGGGGGAGGGGAAGGGGAAGGGGAAGGGCATTAGCTTCCCATTCAGCAGTTGTGAAGGTTTGGAAGTTCCAGAAGCGTAGAGATCATTTATCATCCTATTCAGATTAAGAAAAAAATACTAAAGCACAAACATTGGTTACCTCTTAATCCCCCTTTTTTTTTTTTCCTATCACATTAATTTCTTAGCCCTCTCTTTCTCCCTCTCTCCCTTCATCTCTCTCAAAAAAACCCCCCACATCAATCTAAAGACAAACCTTTGGTCTTCTTTTGCCCTTTCAAGGCAATGTCTTAGTGGAGCTGAACCTGCAACTATATGCTCCATGCCCTCCTGATAACTCCGAAGTGGAAATCAGCTAGAAGATACTGTTCTTTAAAATGCTTACTGTTTTCACTCCAGTTATGTTCTCATGACCTCCTCCAATTTTGTTGCAATCACACCATTTTTGTTAGTTTAAAGTGTTTGCTTTTTAAATCTCAGTATTCCCAGATGCCACTGATCTCTTTTCAGGAGAAAAACATACTGAAATGCAGGAAAAGAGCCATGCTGCGCAATGCTTTCTAGATTTAATCTTCTGATTACTCAGCTCCACAGAAATATCATAAGCAAACTAGGCGTACCAGAACTGCTTTGGAGTTATCATTTAATATTCAACGGACTAGCAAGTCATCTCCGTTATATGCATAAAATTCAGTGCCTCCTCAGAAAACCTGAACTTATTTTCCTTCCTCCTGCTTTTCAAAACCAACCAGGGCCAACAAATGCAAAGAAAAAAGAGTAAACTTTGAAGCTGAGATTTAAAGCAATGAAAGTCAGGAAGTTCAAAAGTTAACGTTCCTATGGCTGTGGTTACTTGGCCATGTTGCAAATACATCATGCAAATACTTCAAGCTATTTTGTTAAAGGCATATAGTACTATGCCATAAAGCATAATAAAACATGCTGTTTTCTTTTCATGTGGAAACCATCTTGTATGAGGAACAGTGCAGTGTATTTCTACTGCTAATGATGACTACTCCACCACAAGTCAAGTATCTCTGCCTCAAGGCACTTCATTGTTCTGACAGTGCTGGTATCTCATTGGAATCCAGCTTTCCCTTAGCTCACCCAAGAGCTTACATACTGACCTCTCCAGAAACAAAAGCCAACTTCTCTCCTGACTCATTTGCCTCATCAGAAAATAATCTGTTTTTCCCCTTGAGATCAAAGAACATTTGTCACAGCTCTTCCATCCCTCACTTAGATGAAATTTAAACAAATGGCCTTGTCGATCATCTCTTCCTTTCTGTTCTTCACTATCCTGGTTTCTACCTAGGAGCATGTTGATGTCCAACTGCAGTAACAAACATGATCACACATCTGTCAAATACCCACCCTCACCACAGATGATGAAATACATATATGTAAAATATTCTGATTTAGCATAGAAGTTATTTTACTCTCCCTGTAGTCTTTTGTTTGTCATCTGTGCTTTTAATATAAATATTGCTATGTGTTCATGTTAAAAGAGATCATTGCCCAGAAATGTGCCTTACTCTTGCTCAACAATATTCTGTTTCTTAGCTTCACTAAGAACTCACCCACCGATGCTGGGTCAGTTTTAAGTAAGAAATGTCTAAAACCCCACCAGTTTCACTATCTTTTCTGTCTCACAGATAAAAAAGAATATCTCAGAGAAGCATACTCATCAGTTGCATTCTTCATCACAGAGCTAAAGGGACTTTAAAGACAAGGATTGTGGGTTTGAATGATATTCAAAAAGCTCAGGAAAAGAAAAACAGATCTAATGTATTCACAATAACCTGACTTGATGTGACCTTTGTATTAATTAGTTTTCAAGCACTAAAGTCTTCATCGCAGTACCACCCATTTAAGAATGAATGATTGAATGAAAGAATACCTGACTCAGATCGTGGTCTGACAGAATGGAACGGAATATTCTTGAGACACTGAAAGCACTGTAAATGGATTCAGCTACATGACAACTTGGTATATTGGCGAGCCAAAAAAGCTCCTAGGTTGAGGTTTGAATTAGTCAAGACAAAACAGTAAGCACAAGCTATTCCAAGTTTAGCTACCTGTTCACTAGTGCAAATTTTGCTCAGATACTTTTTGTCCAACTTTTCTTCATTATTAGTCTTACCCAAGCTTATGTAGCTACGGCTATATGAGCCAGATAAAATGGTAGGAGACCAGTGCATTATCTTTAGTGTCTGCCAGCATAATCCATGCTGTGTGACCAGTCCATCACATATATGCCATTCAGAATGAGAGGTAATGTTGTACATGTCCTTCAGAATGGAGAAAAATTAGTGATGTACTGCAGCTTTTCAGTACACTTTTTAGTGCGTAGCTATTAAGAAGGACTCAAGTCACTTCTGTGTCTTTTAGATCCTTCTTCATGTCTCAGGAGAGACAACTGTACTCAATGCACAGTGTTGTGACAGAGAGCACCAGAAAGATGAGAAAATGTAACTGACCGTTATTCACAGATAAATAAGAACATCTGACTTCTTTATTAATGCAATTCAGTTCCACACCCTGACCTGAATTCAGACTGTATATGGTCTAAAATATCAACTTCAATTAAATGATCTTGCAACTGATCACTGAGCAGTTTTGCTATGATCAAGCTCCAGGGAAAGGGGAGGCTTGACTGTAGCGACAGGCAAGGATCACTCCAGACTGTTGGTTTCGTCAGCTCCAGTTAATCTCCAGAATGTCTGACAGGAAAAAAAAAGGAAAATTACTGCTCTAAATGTTGATTATTTTTGTCAGAAACCATACGAGTTATTCACTGTGCTCCTTCACAACTCTGAAAGGCAGTAGTACCTCTGTGTTTGAGTACATGTACAGAGATCAGGGAATGCCAATGGGCTGTTGGTGACTAACAGCAATGACTGCAGAATATGATCCAATTCCACCTACGTTTGCACGGGCTTCATTGGTGCCTTCACCTTGCTTCAACAGCAGCAAGGGTAACAGCTACAGCTATCTGAGGTGATGCCATATTCAGCGCTTCAGAAAAAAAAAAAAAACACACTGAGGGGAAGAGTTGTCAAGCTTGGTACAAACCTACAAAGACTTAAGCTTAGGTCTAAATAGCATGATGGTGGTTAGGCCCATTATTGTTGATGAAACAATTCAGAATAATGAAAGTAAGCATGTGATGCCTTTGTAGGACAGGAGGCTCAATTAATGCCAAGAAGCAACAGGTGGACAGAGCAATAAGACAGGTTGGAAGGAGGATGAACAAGGTAATATGAGCATGTAATATGAACACGATTTTAGCTCAGCACCTGCCTACCTATTAACAGCTGGCAGAGTCCTGTAGGCATTGTGGAAGATGGGAATTATCTTAAAACACTACTCAAATAAAATAAAACAAAACTAAAAAACAAACCACCAAACCCCCCAACAGTAAAACCCCTGTTCTGCTATTCTGTGGTAGTTTTTCTTATGGTAGCATATCAAAGATATTCAGCCATAAATATGTGACTTTTCAACAGATAGTGTCTACGAACCTCAATATGAACAAATAATTTGGTCTGAAAATATCCCCTATCTGAAGTCATTGGCTAACTGTATAACACTAGCATTTTTTTGCACAATGCACTGAGCCTATTCCAAGTAAAACCACCTACTTAAACTGTATAAAAATGATTGTGTTACAAATTTTTAACAAAAGTGTGTTCAAAACTGGGGAAAAAAGTGGAAGGCAAAGGTAATAAACAAATCTACATCACATTCTACTTAAAAAATTACCAAGTAAATCTCCTGTATATTTACAGTGAACAACTGTGCTTTTTCTTAGTTTCATACATTTCTGTCTTTTCTCATTACTTAAGCTGATTTGTTTAGCATTGCAGCAACTATTTCTAGCAGCTGTTGTAACATTAATAAACTGCATCAGATAACCAGGAACTTTGGCGAACTACTTCTATCAGAGGAAGGATGCAAGAAATTATTTGTAGCTTAAACTACTTGCTGGTCAAAATTAAATAATCAGTTTTTTGTGGCCCAGATTTTGTCCAGCCAGTGAAAAAATAGTTTGTTAGGGGAAAGATAAAAGGACATACAATGTTGCAGTATAAAATCTCACAGAGTGGATATAAACTGAAGACCTATTCACATGCACTTGTATCATCATGGAGCCAAATTTAGCTTGTTTCTGGTTAATTTTCAATGCCTTTGAAACCTGCCAATCAAAGGGGGGGAAATGCTGTTAAGAAGTCAGTCTTTTTTTTAAGGGTAAAAGAAAAAAAATAAGAATTCATCAGAGGCAAACCACAGATAAAACACTTTCTAATAAATACATAGGAAAATATGATGCACATAATGTACACAACAGAAGTAAGGCTGGTAAGCATCAGAGAAGCAAAGTCCTATATAGTGAGAGTACTTTTTATACCTATGATTTACATTTAATTATTCAAATATTAATAAACATTTACAAAACAACATTAATCAAAATTCCTAAAAATATCACACTGTTAAAATGTCAGTCAGAGAAATTACTCCTAAGAGGATAAATTATTAATTTTACCTATTCATGGTGATAAAACATACATTTGCTTGTATACTAGTAACAATAACAGTCACAATTAGAAAGAACATTATTTTTGTTTTTTCCATGTGCTTTATGCTAAAGTTCCTGACACTACTCAGAATAGCTGTATTTACAGTATAAATTACCTAAATAAATCTCAAACCATCCGCTATTAATACGTTTTTCATTATCAGTCAGTGGGGACAACAATAGAGGCAGTATAGCTCTTAAAATGCCACAAGAAAGAATCACTTGATAGATCACATTTCAGCTCACATGTAAGTCAATTTTGCCTCTTTTTTTCAGGTTTGAAAATTTGACTGGTTTATCCCACTATTGATCTTTGTATATCCAAATAGATTTTTATTTTTTATTATTAATACTGCTATATTAAAATACATAATTTCAAAATCTTTTAAACTATGTTTTAATTTTAAAGATATTTGAAATAGCTTGATATAGTTGAAATAGCTTCCCAGGAGCAATTAATTAACTGGTCAGTTATTTTTTTTCCAAATTCATACCATTTTGTTTATATTTGCTGTCCTACAGTAAATTCTTTAGCCAGCAGGCAGTTACTTGGAAAAAAAAGTTCTTCCAATTTATTTTGGATGGTTTTATATACCGATCTCAAGCATTAAATAAAAAACCCTCTTTAATTTAGGAAAATATAACAACCAGTATTCCCTAAACTCTGAAAGCATTCAACACAGAGATAAAAAGAGACAGTTTCATAGTGAAGAATGAATTTCATCCACCAAGGTCAATGGTCAGGGGTAACAATAAAGTATATTGCAATACATTTGCAGTAATTTCTCCCACAAGGGTTTCCGCATTTGCCCCTGCTTCAGACAAACAAGCAAGTGCCTTTTGTTTTCAGCTTAACATGCTAAGTCTCCTGCATCTTTTGACCCTCCTCCCTTCTCTCCTGTCTCCCCTGCCTGATCCTGGAATGTTTTGACCATGAGGTTAAGAAAGATTCCCCCATTTATCACAACCTGACAACCCCAACAGGGTCACAGTCCCAGCCCCAGTCCTATCGCTTTGCTGATCCAGGCTCGGCATAGGCATGAAACTTCAAAGATATTTTGCCACAGGCAAAAATTAGTCCTTATTTGTTTTAAAATCCAAGTATCAATCAAGTTAAACTGTGCTTCAGTACAGCTAACATTTTGAATGTTCAGAGCACCTTGTACATTTGGTTCTTAGCTGTGACTCTAATTGAATGCAGAGCTCACCTGGAACAGGAGTGCAAATACTTTAAGTACAGCAAAAATTTCATAATGAGATAATTCATTTTATCCATAAGAAAATCCTTGGTAAAAAGAACTTTCCAAAAATTTATGCACACAAAAGCACCCTTTTATGCATGTGTGCAAATAAATATATATAATACATACAGAATCTCTGTTTATGTGAAATCACTTCAGATTTCCAAGGTTTTATTATCAGTTACACTAGATGAGCAGCCACACTTATATAATTGTAAAACTCAGTTAATTACTTTTAAATGTTTCTGAAATTATTTTTGAAGAACAACTACAGATTTAACACGAGAACAAGAAGAAAACTTTGCTTCAGTATTTAGGAAGCAAATCTTCAATTAGCTCTAGGTAAAATAATACTATCCTGGGATACTGCCTACCACCTTCTGTTCAGTCTAATACAAACAATAAAATAATTATGTTTTTTAAATCAATCCAGGTTCTTCAATAAGTACTTTTAACTGCATTCCTTCAGGGCTAAAATGGGATTCATCTTAAAATCAGCTTTTAAAAAAAATATTCACATTTTCTTCAGATATTTATTTATAATTGAATACTGTTTAATAATGTATTAATTCAGGGCAATGACTGAATAATGCATAGAGAAATAAACCATATAGATATTAACTTTCCTGATAAGCTATTACCAAAATGTATATTGTTTCTTTTTTTACCTACAGTATAACTGAAAATATTTAATAAAATAAAATATAAAAAGGAAATAAGTAACATACTATCTAGAGCACTAAATTCTTAAACCTGTTCACATACCTTTTTTCCATAAATTTAATACAGCCATCTCTCCTTTTATTTAAAAATACTGAAATATCATGCTAATTTTTAATCCCTTGTAAATAACTTTTATTAAATTAATTTTACAATTCAAAGTTTAAAATTTAATAAAGTGCTACTTATTTCCTATACTGTCCCAAAGTAAATGTAAATTTAATAAAATTTACATATAGCTATCTGCAAAGAAAACAAGAAAACAAAAGATAAGAATGGTAGGTAAACATGTGAATGAGACAGTATGCATTGAGGTTTTCCATTGGCTTCAGTCTATTTAAACAGTCTTTTCAGACATTTTCTCAAACCACATTCTGTTTAAGCTTAGAAAATAACCTTGACTTCTAATTTCTGTAACAGATGAATTAGCTTCCCTATATGCACACTCTGCCATGCATATAAGATGTGTGCATTTTCACACAAACATACAGATGTTTTCCGAAGCCAAATTCAAATTCTTTTGCTTGATATTATCCACATTCACACACGGTTGCTGCTATTTGACATGCTGTACTGTTCAACAAGGTATACAAAGTACTTTTAAAAATCTCAAATTTTCTTGGAAAAATGCTTTGGCAAGAACTATACTTTTAATTCAGGAATTTAAAATATTACTCGCTTACATAGCCTTTTCAAATTTACATTTGATTTATTTTAGAAGAAATTATAATGGCACAAAAGGTACTGAGACAGTCAAAAGGTGTTTAGCTGAAACGTATTTCAGAAAACAGTGAACAGACCA
>JAWWES010000115.1:58610952-58628291 GCA_035583135.1 Lophotriccus pileatus
TATAATGGCACAAAAGGTACTGAGACAGTCAAAAGGTGTTTAGCTGAAACGTATTTCAGAAAACAGTGAACAGACCATGTAACTGGATCCTGCTGCTTGCTGCTTACCAGATCACAGGCACAAAATTAAAGAATATACTGGCTGTAATAATTTACCACACCTTACTTCCAAACAGGTTCCCTGTCTATTACACTTCCCTATAGCTGTAAATGCCTGTTTACAGTTGGACAAAATTGCGTTGCTCTTTCTTCCCTGGGACTCTGCTTGCTGCACTAGGATAATAAAACAGCACTCCCAGAGTAAACCCCTCCCGAGTTTCCCTGAATGAAACAGACATTAAGAAGCAGTAATCCTTATGCCAGCTCCCACTGCGGCCTCTGCATGAAGCACGGCAGCAGCACTTGCTGAGCTTGCTGCTGCGTGGATCCCAAGGCAGAGAAGAGCATCTGAGTACAACAGCAGCACATGCACACACAGGTTCCCTGCAGAAAGTTTTAATCAGAATTTAGTCTGTGCTGCTGCAAAATGCATTAAAAAGTCTGAAACCAATTAACAATGAAGTAAGACTCCAGTACAATCTCACAGTGCTAACTGACAGATAACATTACAGACACAGTTAGACCGAACTTTGAGGAGGTACGACTGATGCTTTAGCATAATTACACTTCAGCATTATTTGTTCCAAATGAATGTCTTTTCAACTTAGAAATTTACTAAATGGACTTGAATGATATGTTAGTAAATTAAATTTATTTTATTGTATACATAGTTTTTATAGTTAAGGGCTAATTAATTTGAATTCAGTTCATGTCTAGACACCTGTCTCAGCATACTGGCCTTTAAGTGTCTCTTACAAAAATGTTATTGAATAACACACCAAGGAACTGCTCACAGATTTGCAAAATGTGACATTTGCAGCACATTACAGAATAATGTGTTTTATTTCTTACAGTACTTAAGAAGTAATCTCTTGTGGTAAGCAAAAGCTGCTTCTGAAATAACCTGACGGATCCAGTCCTGTGACCTACCTAAACTCCTGTACTCTAGAGCCAGCATGAACAAATACCTCGATCCTAAAACAAGTTTGAAACTGCTACTACAGAAAGGAAAATCAGATCTCCTTTTCACAATAGAATCTGAATGGGAATTAATACCCATTTATATGACCCATTTTGTCATAAAACAACATTTGACTCATTATTGCAAATTAAAATCCATCATAACCTTACCTCAGTTGTCTCTGAAGAACAGAAACTAACTCCCCAGATATGCAAAGTCAGTTTCCAGGACAATAAAATAAATAAATAAAAAAAACCCAATAAAAAAAACCCAAAAGAGAATATCTGTTATGTTTCGCACTAATTCACTTCCACTGTAGAGCAGCTAAGGTGTGCAGGCAGATTTTCTTGACCGAAACAATTTTGCATCAGTCAGCCAGGATTTTTTAAACTCAGGAATACTGAAGACACTTTGTTCTTCCTTGAGCTGTCATGCCGAGCCTAGCACAGTCTGGTTACTTAAGTTAACTAGGAGGGGATCTGGATAGTAAACAAGCTTGGCTCTGTCCAATGGCTTTCCACACCCTCCTGTTTATAGTAAGATGACTTGCATTCAGAGGTCACCCCATCAACAGCTCCTGTCTTTCAGTGGGTATCTAATGTGCTGCATTTATCCCAAGGCTCTTTTAATGAAACCACCTTCCTGGTCCCTGCTCGCCTGCTGTCACTATGACACATCTGCTCCTTATTGTGCAAAACCCTATTAAGTGTTAAAATATACAGAAAAGTCATACCTGGGCAGATATTCTGCAAGTAATTCAGATATGTATAAGCGCGTACCTTGCCTGTGAATATTAGCAAAATAAAGTCTTTTTGAAGATCAAAGAATTTTGGCAGCAACATTTATCTTGTGAAGAAAAGAAATTCAAGAGGAAGGAAGATGGATGTCATTGTTTGATCTGGATCTAAAACTTTTACAAATATTCCCCAAAAGAATAATGCATGTGCCTATGCCAGATAATATTTACTTGAATATGTTAACATACTGGAAACAAGAGATGAGGAGTGTCCTCGAGCTCTGCTGTAAAATGATACAGAGCCAAGAAAAACAAGGGTCAACTGCCAGGACCCCAATGCAAACACCAAGTCAATTCTGGGCTTAAAGAATACATGGAATTTATGGTTCTTACAAAACACAGTAAATACAGAGAAGCGTACAGTTTCCTAGCTCTCATTTTTTTAGGCATGCAACCTGCTACTGGTTACAAGAGGTTTGCGATCCAACTGGCAATTGTATTTTTCTTTATACAGCTTTCCAAACCAAAAGGACAAAGCCCCTGGAAACTGCTTATCACAACAGACTGATCTACATTAACTATTAATTAATTAATTAATTAAATTAAAACGAGGACAAGCAAATAATGTTTACTATTTTTCTCCAGAAGTCCAAAGTCTTGTAAAAATAAGAATTGAGAGCCATTTCCAAATTTCTACCAGTACTTTTTTCTCATTTCTTAGCCATCAGGCAGCACTAAGAAGTTCAGCCTTGTTTCACGTGGAGATGTGAAACTGAAGATGGCACTCTCTCCCCACGCAAACACAAGCTTGACTGCTGCTCAGAAATGCTCTCTGAGTGAAAGTTACACCTGTAGCACATTTTCGGCACCATTTTTTGTCACCACTACGGCATCAAAATGACAGATAGCAGCTTGGCTCTGTTAAAGCTAATAAAACATGATTGATGAACTGGGCTAGAAAGCCATGTCAGTTCAGGTTAGGACATTTTTGCCATCGTTTGACAGGTTCCATGCTTTATTATTAGAAATTACTGTGAGGGCCACTAATAAATACATCCATCCAGATTCCCTGTGATGCCTTTTCTTTTACTTAAACCTACTTATGAAGTTTAAATACAAAAGCTTTTTCATGTGAAATCTCACTTAATTTTTATAAAATACTTGTGCTTAGAAATACAATATACTTCCTTAAACAGGTGCCTGTCAGCTGCTATTATCTCATGCACTGAAATCCAAGCAATCTTCATTTTACTGCATTATGTGGCATAATAAAGGCCCACCTCTTCAACAATGAACACCCACTGGAGCATATATAAAGTACCAGGGAGAACATAATCAGCTTTCAGATGTTGTTTTTGACATTAGCATTGGACATAACCCCATTATTAACTGATGAAACAACTAATACTTCAGATGTGGAAGGTTGCTAATGCAAGATTGCTAATGCAAGCAGTTGTGTTTTTTCACCACCAAAAGAAGGGAAACAAAGGAAAAGGCTACTGCAGAAAATGCTGCCAAAGGAAGACCGAAGGCAATGGGACATAAATAAATTGGGGGCTCAAAGGCTCCAATCCTTAGTCACTTCTCAATGAATTGCAGAGTACTCACAGTAGCAGACAAAGAACTAAATTTGTCTCTTCTTCTGCTAGGCATTGGCCAGAGGAAAACCAGCCTGGGCTTGGACTCCATCAGCAGTTAAGAAGCACACCACCACTCCCTCTGCACACCTCCTTATGCAGGAGGTCTTCACTCAACAGCTTCAAACCAGAGAGGATTGTTTGTCACCTCCTGCCACCACTTCTCCTCTTTACTCAGGTCTTCTGCCACAGACTAACATACCCTTGCTCCCAAGAATGCCAGGACCAAAACATATCCCTGTTCCCAAGAATGCCAGGATCAAAGAAACAACCGTAAGCCTTCCTCTTTTTCCCAGTAAAACAACAATTTTACTGTTTCTCAGGCCTGGATGCCTGGATGCCAAGTACAGGTGTTTATCCCACACTGGCAACAAAAAATTTCTATGCCATAGTTCAGTGCACACAGTAGTGTCAGGAGATGACCAGAGAAAATTATTACATCTACAACACGCATTCTTTTCTCAGACTGACTGACAGGGAAACAACTCTCCAAACATCCCTGTGAGGGATGAACTGCTCTGTCTGCAAACTGAGTTTACTAAGGGGGAGATGTTTTTCATGGACCTTTATTTACAAGCCCTTTATTTACACCACCATTCTAAGGACACAAATGTGACAGAAAGGAAAATAGCTGACATTAGCAAATAAAAATTGTATTCATTTGTGAAAATATGAAAGCATGAAATGCAAAGTATTTTGAATTTTTCAGTTAGTTCTGCAACCAAAAGTGCTTGGTTTAGGGTCACAGTAGTGAAAATTACTTCATATATTCCTGTTTTACATTTTGTATTATATGCTGTTTGTACTATAAGTTGTTCACTGTTTGCCTGCAATACAGAGAATACCAAACCAAAAAGAAAAGCTTACCAGCAAGCCTTTACATTTTGAGCAATCTCACAAACTGACATTGCCAAGTAGCTAGTTGCTTTTTTGCTGTTCCTTCAGATTTCATCATATGATGTGAACTACTTCTTAAGGTACAGTTACAGGGGAAAACCACACAGTAGCAGTACTACGAGTTACAAAGATGAGTAACCTTGTCTTGCATGTTTTGAGAACCACCAAAACCACTTCATATTTTAAGTCAGTATATTTTTCAAGCAATCAAAAGATAAAAATGACAGAAAAAGAAGGATGTACATAGAGGCACTTTTTGAGTAGGGGCTACCTGTGAGATTTTGGGCTGGTCAACAGTTTCATAACTGAAGATCAAATTCAATGACAAATAAATATTTTAATGGATTCTGATCTTGCATTCAAAGACAGTTTGAAGGTGCTTCGATCAAGAGGATTGCACCAGCCCCTGACTCTCTGCCCTCCGTGGATCCTCCACATTTCCCTGGCTGGCTGACTAGCTCTGGTGAATCACAGCAGGCCTGGGGGTGGCAAATTTTGTCCATAGAACAGATAATGGTATAATGGTGCCTGAAACACACACAGCTTTTTCAGAAAGCTAACTCAGCTGCTTTTACCTTTTCCTGTTAGTTTGTATTTTTAGTTCAAAGCTAAATAAGAAATTCCCAGATCCAAACTACTGTGTTTTTCCAAGAAATTTAAATTAAATTTAAATTTACAACTGCCTCCTGGATGGCTTTGTTGACTTGTAATTTTTGTTTTGTTCATTTTCCCTGAGCTGTACCTGTGGCAATTAATTAGACTTTATGGCAAGATAAACTATCATTTGAATTTCACTTCATGGTGCCTCCTGCCTGCTCCAGGGTTTGTCCGCAAAATGAAGGGATCGACAAATAACATCATTACTATTTTAATACTTCTATCAATATATGATGCTGTATTTATTAGACTTTCCAGAGACCACTAAATCTGTGCTATGTTCTGCCTGGGCACTCACCAGTCTTACGCTTTTTTGGAGGAAAGTCCACAGTCCCCATCACCTTCCCTCTCCTTGTTCCCCTCAGCCTTGCAGACAGTGTCTTCTCGAATACAGAGAACAGTAACAAAACAGCGGATGCTAGATGGATTTCAGGGCATGCACTTTTCTGACACTTGAAACTGCTATCAGAAACTAAAAACTGTTTAAATATCAAAAGAAGGTTAAAAACAGATGGAAAAACAGA
The DNA here is from genome assembly GCA_035583135.1 of Lophotriccus pileatus. Classification (NCBI taxonomy): domain Eukaryota; kingdom Metazoa; phylum Chordata; class Aves; order Passeriformes; family Tyrannidae; genus Lophotriccus; species Lophotriccus pileatus. Next base: position 58,616,463 of record JAWWES010000115.1, read on the forward strand.
TCTATGAATGCAATTTTTTCCTAAAAAGTACTCATTTACATCTCATTTACACCTTCCATTTTAATTGTTTCTAATATTCGTTCTGATTTAAAACAAACAAATACATAAAATCCTTAACTTTTCATAACACATGTGAAGTTCAAGGTCTAAACTTTGTGAAAAGAGTCTTCATATAATTTCTCCTACAGGGAAGTTGACATATGTCACCTTATGTTTCAAAGGCATTTAAGGTAAAAAAAAAAAAATAATTGTAAGAGTATTCATTCAAGTCCCTGCTAATTATTATGTGGGTTTATTACCACATTTCCTAGGGCTTTAGTCAAAATGAGCAATGTGTTCAGTAAACAGGGCTGGGCACAAATGTGATCTCAACACTGAAAGCTTAAAAACTAGTTTTACTTATGGCTCTAGAGTCAACTCAAGTATAAGCTTCCAAGTTTATGTTATGACCAAATAAAAAGCTTATTTCACAGAATCACAGAATATGCTGAGTTAGAAGAGACCCACAAGGATCATCGAGTCCAACTCTTAGCCCTGCACAGAACCATCTCCAAGAATCACACCATGTACCTGAGAGTATTGTCCAAGCATTTCTTGAACTCTGTCAGGCTTGGTGCTGTGACTACTTCACTGGGGAGCCTGTTCCAGTGCCAAACCACCCTCTGGGTGAAGAACCTTTGTCTGATATCCAATCTAAACCTTTCCTGACACAACTTCATGCCATTCCCGTGGGTCCTGTCACTGATCACCAGAAAGAAGAGATCAGTGCCTGCCCCTCCTCCTCCCCTCACAAGGAAGTTGTAACTGCAATGAGATCTCCCCTCAGCCTCCTCTTCTCCAGGCTGAACAAACCAAGTGACCTCAGCAGCACCTCATACGGCTTCCCCTCAAGGCCCTTCCCCATCTTCATTACCCTCCTTTGGACACTCTCCAAGAGCTGAGTGTCTTTCATATACTGCAGTGCCCAAAATTGCGCACAATATTCAAGGTGAGACCACATCAGTGAAGAGCAGAACAGGACAATCCCCTCCCTTGACCAGCTGGCGATGCTTTGCCTGATGCCCCCCAGGACACAGTTGGCCCTTCTGGCTGCCAGGGCACTGCTGACTCATATTCAACTTGCCACTGACCAAGATCCCCAGGTCTCTTTCCATGGCACTGCTCTCCAGTATCTCATTCCCCAGTCTGTACATACATCCAGGGTTGTCCCATCCCAGGTGCAGAATCCAGCACTTCCCCTTGTTGACCTTCATATGGTTGGTGATTGCCCAGTTCTCTAATTTGTCGAAGTCTCTCTGCAGGGCCTCCCTGACTTCGAGGGAGTCAACAGCTCCTCCCAGTTTTGTGTCATCTGTAAACTTGCTCAGTATCCCTTCCAATCCTGCATCCCAGTCATTTCTGAAGATGTCAAAGAGCACAAGGCTTAAGATGGAGCCCTGTGGAACCCCACTTGTGACAGGTTGCCAGTTTGATGTTGTCCCAGTCACTATTGCCCTCTGAGCTCAATCCTGAGCCAACTGCTCACCCACCACATGTTATGTTTATCCAGCTGTGTGCTGCACATTTTGTCCAGTAGGATCCTGTGAGAGACAGTATTGAAAGCTTTACTGAAATCCAAAAAGATTACATTAACTGGCTTCCCTTGATAAATTAGGTGGTTTACATTGTCATAGAAGGAAATCAGGTTTGATAAGCAGGACTTTCCTCTCATGACACCGTGCTGGCTGTGACCAGTGACTGCATTGTCTTTCAGGCGTTTTCCAATACTTCCCAGAGTAATCTTCCCCATAACTTTGCCAGACACTGAAGTGAGACTGACAGACTTGTAGTTTCCAGGATCCACCTTCTTGCCTTGGAAATCAGGACAACATTCGCCAGCTTCCAGTCAGCTGGGACCTCTCCGGATTCCCAAGATGGCTTGAAAATCAAGAGGTTTTGCGATGACATCAATAGCTCTGAGGATTCTGGGATGAATCCTATCAGGTCCCATAGACTTGCAGGCATCCAGCCGGAGCAGCAGATGTGTTCCCCTACACATGTGACTACTACTACTGTGTATTTAGAAATGATGGTTTGAGCATAGATTTTTCATAGAAAACAAGGCATGTATCCTTGCTTTAACTTACTGTTTATTCTGAAAGCTGACTGGCACCTCCATAATTGCCATGGACCTTCACAACAGAAAGCTGGAGCAATATCAGGTCAGAGACTACCAAAGCAGGGATCCCTATGCTGTGGTATGCAAACCACTTCAAGGCAGTACTTTTGTGCCGGGCCAGGCAAAAGCGGGAGCATCAGCAATAGATCCTGACCTTTCCGGGCACAGTGCTAGGACTCACACTGTTTATTTGTGCCTGGAGCAAAATCCAGTGTGGTAGGGGAAGTGTTTTTTGCATGACGGAAAATATGGTGTTTAGGTTCTGACTCGGGAGATGTGGGAATTAAGGAATGGCTGACTTACTCGAAAAAGATCACCTCTATATGACTCTTTCCTAGCAAATAAACTCTTTTAGGCCTTCTTAATAAAGTCAGCATTTTTTACTGAGGATACTTCCCTTGATATGGAAGATTTTAGGAAACAGTCCACTATCATTTTTTAAAAAATATAAACTTTCAATGTAATATGATAACATTTATGCATGCATTAAAATAAACTGGCAAAAATAAGAAATTTAAAAAAAAAATTGCCAGTACAGTAATTCCCTTAAACACAACTAAAGAAAAGCTCTGGTTGTGAGTGAATGAAGCTAATCTCTTACACATTTAGGAAAGCCAGCCACTTTTTTTAAAGAAATGGTTTTCACTGTATAAAAATCTTGAAAGGGAGCCTTAAATAAAAATTAACAGAAACGTGAGTTACATGGCGAAAATTCTTGAGTTTCTCCATCTCTACTTATGGACATTCCAAGGAGATACCTAGCTTATTTGTCAGTTAACTTGACCTTTACTGGAAACAATTATTCTCAGGCGATTATAAAACACTGTCCTACCAATGTCCTTTAACATTTTAAACAAAAGATATATCAGAAATAATAAAAATAATTGTTTTATGCACTATCTCACCAATGTTTTAATAAAGAATCCATGCTCTGAAAGTTCTGCTTAGCCATACTAACCATTGATATCTCCATCTTTTCATCTAAAGAGACTAACAGCTAGCTAATAAAAATCTTCTGGTATCACACAGCCATCCTTCTCCCAGGTAACACATGACATTATAACTGTTAGACAAGTTAGTATTCCACATTTTGTAGGCATACATCTGATACTAAAATCTTTCTTTAAAAACATAATTCTAAAAATCTTTTACCATAATTAGTTAATAAATTTTATATATGCTTTCTTCATTTGCTTTTTCCATAATGCTTCCAAAAAGTTTGTATCGAACATGGTGCTGACAAATTTGTTCCCTTGAATGTATATGTTCTTCTACTCATCAAAGCAGGACTTGGATGGCAGTTTCCGTTTTTCCCTTTGTTTGTGTTGGCAGCTTTACCAATGGGAATTACGAAGAATTTCACAGCCTGGCAAAGGGAGGAAGTGACATCTCTATATCCCCAAATTATCCAAGCTTTCAGCAGCTTGCTGCTTTTTACACTCTGCTAAACTATAGGCTTTTATTCCTTTTTCCTCCAGCGACAGCTTACTTCTCAACTAAAATACAATCCTCCCTCTTTGCAATTTTATTAAATTCACCCTTTGCTTTAAGCTGTTGCCTGCTGAAGCCTAAGTTAATTTTTTATTCCTAAGAAACACAGAAAAACACAGGGGCATATTCTTTTCTTTAGAGGCATTCATCATTTTTTGGGGGGAATATACCCCAATAATCAAGAACAGAATGTGGTTTTTGGCTTCCACAGATAGTTTTGTGAAAATACTGTATTAAATCGATCACTTACTAAACTCCACATGCTTTTTAAAATTGTTAAACACCTAAGAATTCTACATTGCTTCAGTATTTTTTAAACATGAAGATTTACAATTGGAAATACAGTGATATTAATGTCCATTTATAACAACACCCTCCTTTACTACAGTATCCGTTTACAACTATTCATGATACAAATTAAAACTATCCATAAGCAAAAATTAGCCCTTGCTTTGTTTCTTTACCTAGTATTTCTATGTATAAAGAATACATTTTGCCTGTAAAAAAAAAAATAATTTTCTATGTATAAAGTTTTACTTCACTGCATTCAGTTTTCTCATCACACTTGCAATTCCACAACAGTCAATGGGGTTGCACTGTTGTGAGAACAAAATCTGAATCAGGATACAGATTTCAACACCATCCTACTCACAAATATAGTGTTTCAGACTTTTTACTGCAACTTCAAAGGTGGATCATCTTACAAGTGACTAGTGCTGGAGAGCAAACGTCCTCCATCATCACAACCAATTTCTCAGCATCAGCACAAGCATTTGGAAGAATTACTTGGTTTACATGGTCATCTGTATTTCTGGACACAAGTACAGAAATGCACGTAAGTTGTTTTTACCTACTATTTAGATCTGCATATATAGATGAAGAATAAAGTATCACAAACCATAGTATTCTGTAACGTGGTTCAGAAGCTTTAATAAAATCAGGTTTCTGTCACTATCATGAGACATACAGTGCTTGAAAATTAAAATCCAACAGTGAGGGTTTTTTCTTGTATACCTTTAAAATTTGTATTTTCCTAAAACAGACCTCTAAAAATTTCTATTAACGCCGAAATAGGGTACTTTGCCTTATGCTTCTCCAACTGGGCTTTTCATCATTCCCAGTAACCAAATAAAACATTTTCAAGACTATAGGATAAAATGTAGAGGCTTCAATGTTTTTTTTCCTGAGAGAAAGATGGGAACTGAAATACACACAAAATAAAAAATAAAACTTCATAATTTTTACAGGTAAACAAAATTTTTGTCCAAACTGGGAACCAAGCACTAAACCCAAATGTAATACAGAAAAAAAACATTAATGGTATTTCCTGGTATTATGTCCAAGTGTTTTTTCTCGACTTTGAAAGTAATGTGGTGATTCTGGTCATTGGTCCTAAAAACAGAGTATGGATAAACCTTTTTCTTCTCTCTTAGACAGACACAACTGTATTTTAATAATTTTTAGGATACAAGTGTTCTGGAGATACACATTTAAGTAACATATTTCTTTCAAAATATTGGTTTCCATACCAATACAATTATTCAACATAACCTTTGAAAAAGCATATGCATGTGCTTATTTCTTCACATGTGAATTGTCTCACTGGCTTTAATAACTGTTTAATTTACAGTGTGGAGTTAGGCATATGTGTAAATCACCACAAGAATGGAATCTAAATTGAAAAAGTGTTGAGTTTCTACCAGGGATTTCAGGTCTATTCTCCTTTCCAGATTTGTATTACTTAATTGTTTTCAACAAAAATGATATCACAGTGTAATACGTGCAATTAGAAATGAGACTTACTGCTCACACATATTTCTAAAGATGTACAAACACCTTGAGATATTACTAAAAACAATTATATATTGCATGAAAATATTGCTTCAGACATTTGAAACAATTCAAGCACACACATAGCAATTCAAAATTCATCTGCTAAAAATATCTTCAGTTTTAGAAAGAGTTCATGGGAATATTAGAAAACACCAAGGCATATTTTAAATAACTTGAGGTGCACAGCAGAGAGAGGAAATATGCAAGTTGGCAACTAAAACATGTAGCTAAAATAAAGCAAGAACTGTTTTACTACAAGAAAAATGGTTAAGAAAAAAAAAAAAAGAAAAAGGTAAAATGTGTATTTTAAAAAATGAAATAAATGCCTGGAGTGCCTGCACAGAAAGGCAGAGTTGAAAAAAGACAAGTCACAAGTGAAGTCCTTCTGAACAGTGCCTGTGTGAGAGAGAAGCAGCGATCACTGGCAACCAAAAGGGAGTAGATTTTTTCCCCCCAGTGAATGCTGCACTCCAGAGCTGGCTGAGAGCTCAGTTTAATAGATATCAACCATGATATCTCTGCCTTCAGTCTCTATTACAAATTAGATTACCAGATTAGATCTTCGGGTTATAAGGGATACAGTGACATAGTTATGAAAGTGGAGGTACTGACGATTTTCAAGTAGATGCAAGAGTCAGTTCACTGTCTGGTGAAGTTATGGAACAATCTGTCAAGGCAAGGAGTTCAAACTTACCTCTATACTACATGGATTTGTTGCTGTGAAATACAAGTATTTCTTTCGGACCAAAACAAAACTACTTAATATTTGTGAATGGTCTTTTTTTCATGAAATAATTTCAGTCATACAGCCATCCATGTTCTCTAGGGGCAATGAATTCCAAATCTATACTATGTGTTGGTACAAAAATATTCCTTTTATTAGTTGAAAATATATTTCATTCAGTTTCTTTTAATACTCCCTATATTGCATCACTTGACTTACAGTCTCTACTGAAGTCACTATTGCATACACATTACTGCACTCATCTGTCAACTATATTTGTTGCAGTTCATAAAGGAGGCTTGGGAGTTTGAATATTTTTATTATTCTCCATTTCTCATATCTGAATTCTGTAATTCTTCCAAATCCATTGCATGTTGAGCAAGCAGAACTGAACACAGGGCATGGATTTCTCTCCCTCCCTCTGCTCCTCTGTGCTTTCCTCTGGCAGCACAGAAAGACTGCGAGAGACTCAAAACTCACCACTGGGTAATGTTTCTTTAAATTTTGTGTGAGGTCACTTAAGCTGTCTTCTGGAGTACCAACACTCCTACCTATGTAAGTAGTATCAGGGACAGAGGGTGGCAGGGCAGAGGAGTCTACTCATATTTTAGGGAAGTACACTACAACTCTACTCTGCTACTTTTTACTGGATAGCACACTTCTCAGTCCAATCCAATCCAGAGACTTTGTCAGCATGATACTCTGAAAAACAAAACCCAGTGGACTGCTGCAGAAGCCACACCTCTTCCTCAGCAGACTTCTAACTTGGGTTTCTCAATAAGGAGTTACAACTAGGTTGGAAGAACCTTAATTTTTACTCGCTAAATATCTATATAAATGCCTGAAACAGTTTTATGAACTCTTCTTTCATCAGACAAATAGTTAGTAATACTAAAAACTTTCCCTTAGTGAAAAAGAAACTCAACACTGGGAACCCTGAGACTGATACTTTAGTTTTTTAGTTAAACAAAATTTAAACTTCTGGTTTCTATAATAAGATTTACCATATAGACAAAAAGGGAGTGAAAACCACAGATTACTAGGTTAGTCTTGCAAGCTCAGAGGAGCACATTGTCTCAGGGCTGGTTGTTGAGAAAGGAACACAAATAGGACCTGGAGGTGCACCAAGTTTAGGAATAAACTAAGCAGAAGCTTGAAGAGGAATTCAGGAGGGGGTGGGGGGGTGGGGGAGGCAGGCAAGTATTTTGGAACAGCTACCATCTCAGTGAAATGTAGGGAATTGAAAAAAAGAGATGAAGGACTGTTTCAAAGAACATGTGTGAATGAAAAATTAACCTTGAGCATTTGGAAAACATTAACTAATGCTTCCATTTGACACTATGTGAAAAGATCATGAAAAGATCATAAAAAGATCATACAGCTTCCTACTGCATGAAACAGACATGCTTTGATTTCTCTGAATCTTTATCACATGAACCTCCTCAGACCAGATAAAGAGGAGATCAGGGGTCCTTAGAAGTTGATGATGGAAAATTGAGTTTTTCATTACATCTCTATTTTTCTGATAAAATATGACACAGATTCTTAGATTTCGGAGTTCTTCAGCAAATTTAAGTTAAACGGGAGCCATTTTCTGAGGGCTGGAGAGCAAATTCTGATGGCTAAATCAATTCAAAGAGAATAAAATGAGAATTAATATAAACAGGAGCTGTGCTACAGTAAAAAGGCAGAAAATTGACATTACAAAAAGGTATAGTCTGCAAGATTTTAAAATTTATCTAGGAATTTTGGGCACTAAATCACACAGTGTTTTTGAAATTTCTTTCACTAAAACAGAGTGTTCATAGTCACTTCTTGGCTAAACAAGAGGACATAAAATTAATTTAATATACATGAAAAAATTAGCACTGAAGAGGGGCTTAAAAACCAAAATATTGCATATTTTGATAAAATACAATTAAAATTCACTAACCTTGAGCATAAATCAGGATAATCATTATCAAAGAATCATAGAATGGCTTGGGTTGGAAGGGACTTTAAAGACTAGTTCCAATCCTGCTGCCAAGGGGGGCTGGTATATTATGAAACACAAGAGTTTACAGAGAATCATCTTTCAGATTTTGTCTTGATGTTTAAATTGTACAAGATTTGAAAGTTACCAGGTTATGAAGAACTGATTCATGAGCTGATTCATGTGCCCCTCCAACTTTAAGATAGCTTGAAAGTCTACCAGGGTAAGACTGAAACTTCTGCTAAGGAAGAACAGAGGCCCCAATATCACTCACGCAAACTGTCCAAAGCTGTGGTGAATATGGCTATCTTTCTACTAGTTTGCAAAGGACATGTATTTTCTACCATTTAAATATTTTTTACTTGATTTTAAGAATTTTAAATTATATTTGTGATTATATGATTCTATACCAACACCAGAACTTTCTAAAATTATTGAGTGAATAACATTTTTTTTTAAAATAATGTTATTGAGACATTATTAAATGTATAAACAAGAACTTCAATTTTTATCTCAGACACAAAAAAAACCTTTTCAGTATACCTCAAGACTAAAAAATAAACTACAAAATTAACTATACAGAATAGGTAATCATTTTACAATATATAATGGATAAAACTTTGCTAATGATATGATTTCAGAAAGTATTTTCTTTTCACCTGCACAGAAAAGAGTTTTCCTGGACACTTTTAATTTCAGTTTAAGAAAACTGAAGGGAAAGCAAGGGAAATCAAGATTTTCTACCTCTCATGAAAAGGAATTCAACTGAGATATGCAAAGGCAGGAAATTTTTCCTTCTCCAATCCATATAACAAAACAAAAAAAATAGAAGCTGTTAGTTAAACTCATTTTTGAAGGTTTCTGGTACACAGAACTTCAAAGGCATCTAAGCAGGAAGAAAACTGATCGTCAATTCAAACTCATTTTTTCAGAGGTCAGCATTTGTAACATATGAAAATCCTCCTGTGCACCTTTCAACACCTTTATTTATCCAGACAGCTTTGAAAATCTCTCCCACTATGATGATGGGTTAGTATCTGTGATTAATAATTCTCTTGTATAATAAATCCTTTAGATTTGCATGAAAACATTTTTTGTTATATATTCAAACTACTTAAGTCTGACTTATTTTAATAAAGGAAATTACATGTTGTTTTTCTGCATTTGGCTGGAATCCTGATTTGCATCCAAACTGCAGGCTGACCCAAATAATTAGTTCAAATTTAAATTTCTACAAAGTAACAAATGTGGTATCCTTATTTTTAGTAATATTTAAACTGAGATTTAGAGGTCGAGTCAGACCACAAAATTACTTCTTTTTCAGCTATCATGCAAGATGGGTACACATTTTATGAATATATTGTCACAGAGAAGGTTTCTAAGAAAAACCCAATTTTAAAATACTCATAAAAAGCAAGATAAAGACTTTTTTTTTCTAATGGGTGGTTCAACCCATGATTAGAATTGATGTTTTTGACTGAAACTAGGCAACCCTGGGAAACAGAATGACTTGAGTTAATTCTGTGCAAGACTAAAATTTTGAAGGTCTGATCTTTCATCACTGAAGTCAAAGGAGGATCTACCATGGATGTCATAGGTCAGATCCAGAATGCTCTGAAGAGTCTAGAGCATGTTTCTCCTTGTTAGGTTCATTTTTGGTCTTGATTCTAGGGATAGCAGAACAGGCCTTAAGATTGAAATGAGTGAATCTAGAATCATAAAATAGGCAAATTTATATCCATACTCATTCATAAATTGTACACTGCATCTTTATATGCATTATTTCTGAATTCAGGTTATTAAATATATTTGAGCTTAAAAGGTGTTGCTGATACAGTGAATGGTCAGGAGAAAGGATAAGCAGGTAACACAGCTAAAAGCAGCACACATTAATAAGTTAGTTATCCATTCCTATAGTAACTTACACCTTCTTCTGGCTCTTTGGTATGTAAATTAAAGTGACTGAAACCAATTTACATTCACATGTATACAGCAGAAACTGGGTGGAAATCTAGATTGGCTGAACTTACAAATTCCAATTTCTTGGCAAGTTAGATATCTCACCTAAAATCTTCTTATCCATTTATACATTAGGAAATGTGGACAAACCAATTATGGAACAGACACAGACCCAGTGAGATCAAAAGCAGATCAGTATGCAAGGGTGATAAGCCTAATGAAAACATGGTTTCAAATGACATATTTTATACTCGGTAGGAGCCAACTGGGACTTCAGAACATGGAAAAAAAGGTATACGGGGGCAAGTCCAAATGTAGAGAGTTTACGTCCACATACAACTGTGGGGAGCAGACACATCTCAGCAGTTAAGGGAGGGCTAAGTTAATGGCACAGGAATTGTTTTGACTTTGAGCCAAGGCAATTAGAGGACTGCACAGCATAATGCCTGTCCTCCCCAAGAAGAACACCAGAATGTTCTATAGGGCTGCACTCTTCCAAGTAGTGTCCCACTGGCCAAGGTTTAATTTTGCAACTTAACAATGATATTAAACATTTGTGCAGATCTCAGTATGTGCTTAAAGAAAGAATGGGATGGAGTGTTAAATACATAAAGACTAGCCAGTATTACCCTCAAATCTGTCATCTGTTGAATGCATCTGGGAGAAGCTGGATAGAAAACTACAACATTTAAAATAAATCACTGAAATCTTGCAGTAATTCACCCTGAACACTACAAATGAATTGGATCAACAGACAACTTTGCAAACACATACACATTGGGTGTGGGTGCACACCCACCCTCAAAACCAGACATCTGCCAAGCCACCATTCCAGAAGTGAGTTTTCTATTTTCTGACTCAGTACTATTATTTTTATATGCAGTCGTTGAACAAAACAGTCTCCATAGCCTCTGGATAATAAATCCTTTGAACAAATCTGTTTGTGTGTGCGTGTGTGTGTTTGTGTGTGCGTGTGTGAAATTCTGACTCTTCTTTGAATTTTCTCAGTCTGTGTTATAATACTCAACTTGTTCCAAACCCTACAGCAGTTACTTGGAAGACTCCTCTAAGCATCAGTGAGCTTTGGATCAACTCCTGGAGAACAAAGCCAACTTAAAGTTTGACTGCAATGCAGAGGCGTATGTAGAATCCACCACATGCAGAATAATAAACCTGGCTGCTAACACACAGTGGTATATCATTCATTTTAACAGGCCACAGTGACACAAGGGCCAACTGGCCAGTACTGGAGAGGTTACAGCACTGAGCTCAGTGGCTCAAAAACAAGTGAAATGTGCCCCTCTAATGAGGCACAAGGCATTCTGTTTGGAGGCACATGCAGATCCCAAATGAATACACACTGTGCTAGCAGCATGGGTCACGCTGCATTCCTAGAACGTGTGATCTCCCTGCAGTCAGCTTGGGAGATCATACTATTATTGCACTATGTTCCACGAACTTCTCAGACATGATCCAAGTTAATGTAAATTTTTCTGCAGTCAACAACTCTCTGCTTAAGAACACAGGTCAGAGGGACCTGGGCAAGCAGGAGAGATGGTCTGATTCCAGTGGGATGAGGTTCAACAAGGCCAAATGCCGGGTCCTGCACTTTGGTCACAACAACCCCCTGCAGCGCTACAGGCTGGGCACAGAGTGGCTGGAGAGCAGCCAGGCAGAAAGGGACCTGGGAGT
>JAWWES010000115.1:58628391-58703039 GCA_035583135.1 Lophotriccus pileatus
ACAACAACCCCCTGCAGCGCTACAGGCTGGGCACAGAGTGGCTGGAGAGCAGCCAGGCAGAAAGGGACCTGGGAGTGATTGACAGGAGGCTGAACATGAGCCAGAGTGTGCCCAGGTGGCCAAGAAGGCCAATGGCATCCTGGCCTGGATCAAGAACAGTGTGGCCAGCAGAACCAGGGCAGTGATCCTTCCCCTGCACTCAGCGCTGGTGAGGCCACACCTGGAGTGCTGTGTCCAGTTCTGGGCCTCTCAGTTCAGGAAGGATATTGAGGTGCTGGAGCGGGTCCAGAGAAGAGCAACCAGGCTGGTGAAGGGACTTCAACACAAGTCCTATGTGGAGAGGCTGAGGGAGCTGGGGTTGTTTAGCCTGGAGAAGAGGAGGTTCAGGGGAGACCTCATTACTCGCTACAACTACTGAAAGGAGGTCGTAGCCAGGTGACGGTTGATCTCTTCTCCCAGGCAACCAGCAGTAGGACAAGAGGGCATGATCTTAAGCTCTGCCAGGGGAAGTTTAGGTTGGATATTAGGAAAAAGTTTTTTACAGAGAGAGTGATCAGGCATTGGAATGGGCTACCCAGGGAAGTGGTGGATTCACTGTCCCTGGAGGTTTTTAAGAGGAGACTGGATGTGGCACTGAGTGTCACAGTCTATTAACCACAGAGGTGTCGGATCAAGCGTTAGACTTGATGATCTCGAAGGTCTTTTCGAGCCGGTTGATTCTATGATAAGTAGAGCTGTTCAAGATATCAAAAAAACCAGAAGCATTGAGCCCAACATCCCACCTTCAAGAGATGATGAAAAAGTGTGAGAACAAGGAAATCACATGAGGATGTTTGCCCAGAATATTCTTCAACACTCTCAACTTCAAATGTTAACTATATAAAATGACATTTAAAAAAAAGAGTAATTTTTTCCATTATGTCATTCAGTATCTTTTAATCCTTTCACTATTTCCTAATCTTCACATTAAAACTTTATCCATGTGAGAACCTACGTACTCCTCAGAAAGCAGTTCCATGCAGAACACTTTGGTATGCCTTTTGAAACTGCATGAAGAACTGATCAGCCAGACCTCCTTCTCTTTAGAGAATTCTAAAACAACAGTGAGGCATGAAAATCCTTTACTCTCTTCCAAACCACTGCATAGAAGAGAAACCGGGTGAGGGGGAGGAGGCAGTGAGCAGAGCTAAGATTCTTACTATATGAAAAGTTCATCTTGAATTATGTATATCAAAGCATATACTATATGTCACATGTACTAAGAAATCTGTAAGATTTTAATACAACGAATTTCAATTTTCTGCTTCCAGTAAAAAAAAAAAAAAAAAGAAAAGAAATACATCAAGAGTTTTTCATGCTTCAAGTTTTGATGATTTTTCCTCAGAATTTTAGGATTTACTTTTAAATGAGACAAAGAACTTCTTTAGGCTGAGTTATGTTTCTTTTTTGTAATTCACATCTTAAAAAAATTTACTGAGTCTTAGTGCATACTGTACTTATTTAAAGCATATATAATTATCCTGCATAATACTTTTAATTGCTTCTATCATATAGCATAGGCTCTACAGAATAAATAGTCCAGATATCACTGAATTATGCAAAGAACCACGTCCCCTAAGAATCTATGGAAAGTTGACAGAAGAGTGAAAACTGCGCTTTTGAAAATCCATGGCACTTGAAAATACTATGGGGCAAAGACAAGAAAGTCTCTGGTATGCAAACAATTTCCATCACTAATAATTTTCATCTGTTCTAAAATAAGAAGACATCATTTCAGTCTACAATTTCTAGGTATTTCTGCTCTTACCACTGCTTGATGCAAGTGATACATTGTCATAATAAGGTCCAACCTCTGTAATGGTATGTTTATTTGTGTTTGGGAGGGGATGAAGGCACAAAGCCACGTTTTATCACATACCTAGCTGCTTGTATAGAACTTGACTACAAATCCCTTTATCCTTTTTAACAAATCACATAGTTATCATGTGCAGTTTTGCTGAAAGGAAAGGTTACACAAAGGTGGCACTAGAATTCCCTACCTTCTCCAGCCAACAGTGCAGATAAAGCTGTGAAATTCTTTGAGGACAACTGCTGTATGCCACTGAAGAATAAGCTAGTTCCCTCAGCCAAGAACGAGGAGTCTGGTCATATATTTGCTCATTCTCTCACACAATGAGGCCCAAATGTGGGCTGTGCTATCAGGCTAATGGTAGCCTACATGAATTGCATTCGGGAACTCCATGTACTGACATTCCTCAGCATCAACAGCTCTTGTTCTAACCTTAGCCTTTTGCTTCTTTCTGAAGCAAAATGATTTTTCATCAAGAAACAATGAAAGGAAACCAAATATTCACAGAATGCGGGAACTAAAACAAATGGCAGTTCCTCCAAAACAAATACAGCAGATGGCAGGTAACATGCCTGGCCCAGGAGGCCAAAGAAAAGACCACTCCATGAGCAGCAAATCATCAGCTCTGGACTTGTGGGCCCAGTTTGCATTTGGCAAGTGAGAGCATAGTGGTGTTCTGCTCATTAATGGAGGTAAAGGCAAAAAGGTTCACTCCTCTTGTAAGGAGCATTTGTGATTGGTACCCATAGAGATAATTTCTTCTATGCCAGCCATGCTTCCCTGATAAACTTCTGTTAAGGCCAAGCAACAAAAGTCCTTGTAAACAGCATTCGTAATACAAACATCAACGTAATCCACAAGAAAACTGACATTACAGCACAAGGTGTGAAAAGCTGCACAAGTCTGAGCACATGTATGGATTTAAACACAGGTGTGATAGCACAGACTAAGCCAAAGCCTCACACATTTTGGGTGCAGCCTCAATAAACTCTATCTACACTACTCACCTCTAAAATATGCTCAGGATAATTAACTACAGAAACAAGAATTTATTCCTGGAATAATGAAGGTGACTGGTTATATAAGAATTGAAACAAATGAAATATTAAAAGAACAGTTACTCAACAGAAACAGGACTGGTATTATGCCTTAAAATATGAAACAGAAATCAAACTCAACAAAATAAACATCACGAAAGCACAAAAAAACTACAAGACAGCTTCATGAAAAGCACTGCTCTTCTAAAGTAGGTCCTTTCTTAGAAACAGAGCAGACACAGCTTCCATTTATTATTTATGATGCCTATGTCAGCTCCTGATTAATAATTAAAATTAATCTCATCAAGGCAGATTTCATTACAGGATAATTTAATTAAATGATGAATTGGCTCCCAGATGTCACCATTTGTGCCATCTTTTAAAAGATGCTGCTGATGACACAGATTTACAAGGTTTTAGCCCTAATCTGAAAAGCTGCATTATTTAACAGATTTATAACATTTTTCATAAGCAAGACACACAACCTGAAATATATTTCAGATAATGTGAGACAGGCACTTCCAAGTATAAACAAAGGTATATGTCTGTCTCTGTATGGAATGAGGAAGGATTAGAAGGTCAGTTTCAAGTTTGTTAGGACCTCTAAGCTCAGTACTTGTGAGGGGCCTACATATCAGTATTGTAAGCAACTTCTTCGTTGTAGTAAAAAGCAGCTAAAAGAGCTGAAAAAAAAAAAAAAAAATTAGTGCAGACAGTTTTGCAGAAAATTACTTCGAATTTCAAAATTCAGAGACTTAAAAGAGCCAAAGCAGACGGATGAATGAAAATAAGAATTGTCAGGAAAGGAGAAGATGAATCTGGCTGTACCATATATCCCACTACGCTTTTCACAATGCTACACAGGTTTTCTCTTGATAATTAACTTTAAAAAAAAAATCCAGTGGAATAGCAGCTGCTAGTGAATCAGCACTATCAGAACAGGCCAGAAAAAATTAGCTAAAGAGGGTGTTTCATAAGCCATAGAGCAAACAAAACAAAGAGCAGGAAGGATGCCAAGTAGTGAAATAAAATGCTGTCACAAGAAGGTCTAAAAGAGTGGAAAGGCATTTCCTTTAATATTCCCCCAGTGTCCTAAATCTTGCAGTGACAGTGTAAATTTCACAAAGCCTCACAGAATTTTTTAAAAGACTTAGTGTGAGGAAAAATGAAAAAGTGTGAATTACTGGAGTGTACCACTCCAATCTGTGCATTTGTGGGCCAGTGGTGCTACTTTTAGGCATCTACATTTGCCTAAGACATGACCAGCAGCCTGCTCTTGATCTGCTACATATTATTACTTTACCAAAACACAGTTTAATGCATGAAAAACACCACATATGTTGAAGTTCATGATCACCAAATGATCTTTGAATGCACCAGACACAGAGAATAAGGTACAGAGAAGGCATAGTCAAAGCTACCACTTCAAGCAGTATTCTGTTCACACCAGAGTGCTCCAAATAAAGGTGCAGGTTATCCTTCAGAATGGAAACACTTTGGTACTGATATAAAACCACCCAGAATACTTTGAATGTTGAAGCTGCATCTCCCTTACATGTCCCTGACCCATTCAAACTATCAGAACTCTGCCACAGGACTGCTGTTAGCAAAGCACTCAGTGGACAGAACATCACTGTTCCTGTTCCTTTTTGGTAAGAAGCAAGGGTGCACTAACTCACAGGTGACAAATCTGGTAGCTGTTTTGACCAACAGACAATCTTACTGAACAGCCCGCTGTCTGTTATCAAAACTGCAACCAACCAGGTACCAAGGGCTAAATCTAGGAGCAGAGGTTTAGGTATTTAGAACCAGGTAGAATCTTGAGCCCCAGTTTACTTTTTGGGGTCCATATCCACAGACGTAGAAAGGCAGTGCCGAAGAAGTCAGCATGATGTAATCATCTACCTGGTGTGAAATACAGATCAGACAAAATGGGTTTGATTGTCAACCTGCCAATTACCAGTTAGATCAGTGACCCACCGCCTTTGTGTCCTGGCTTCTCAGCTATAAGCCACCTGGCCTAGTTAACTGCCTAGGCAAGGCTGGCCTTTTTATTATTTTCATTTTTTGTTTTTAATGACTAAGATACTGTTCTCCAATGAAAAAGTAAAGAGATGGTTTGCAATAAGCACATTTAAGTTCTAAGTCTGACTGTTATGCAAGCAAGAAATTTTACATAAAGGGTGCTCAATTCTCATGTCCCAGAGGAATGAAAAAACCTCACAATTGACCACAGATACAGATATATCCCACAACAGTCTTAACTCCTTATGCCCCCTGAAGTCATGGAATCACAGAATATCCTGAGTTGGAAGAGACCCAAAAGGACTGAGTCCAGTTCCTGGCCCTGCACAGGACCGTCCCCAAGAATCACACCATAATGCCTGAGAGTATTGTCCAAGCACTTCTTGAATTCTGTCAGGCTTGGTGCTGTGACCACTTCCCCGGGAAGCCTGTTCCAATGTCCAACCAACCACCCTTTGGGTGAAGAACCTTTGTCTAATATCCAACCTAAACCTTTCCTAACACAACTTCAAGCAATTCCCTTGGGTCCTGTCACTGGTCACCAGAGAGATCACTGCCTGCCCCTTCTCTTCCCCTTGTGAGGAAATTGTAACTGCAATGAGGTGTCTCCTGACTCATCTTCTCTGGGCAAAACAAACTAAGTGAGCTCAGCTGTTCCTCATACAGCTTCCCCTCAAGGCCCTTCTTCACCATTTTTGTTGCCCTCCTTTGGATGCTTCCTAGTAGCTTTATATCCTTCTTATATTGTGGTGCCCCAAACTGCACACAATATTCAAGGTGAGGCTGCACCAGTGCAGAGCAGAACAGGACAATCCCCTCCTTTGACCAGCTGGCGATGCTTTGCCTGATGCCCCCCAGGACACAGTTGCCCCTCCTGGCTGCCAGGGCACTGCTGACTCATATTCAACTTGCAATCAACCAGGACACCCAGGTACCTTTCCATGGAGCTGCTCTCCATCATCTCAATCCCCAGTCTGTACAAACATCCAGGGTTCTCCCATCCCAGGTGCAGAATCCAGCACTTACCCTTGTTGACCTTCATATGGTTGGTGATTTCCCAGTCCTCTAATTTGTCAAGGTCTCTCTGCAGGGCATCCCTGCCTTCGAGGGAGTCAACAGCTCCTCCTAATTTAGCATCATCATCAAACTTACTTGGTATACCTTCCAGTCCTGCATTCAAATCATTTATGAAGATGTTGAAGAGCACAAGGCCCAAGATGGAGCCCTGTGGAACCCCACTAGTGACAGGTTCCCAGTTTGATGTTATCCCATTCACTATTACCTCTGTTCTTGACCTGTGAGCCAAGAGTCATGAACAAGAAAGGATGGAGGTGGAAGGGAAGAACAGAAAGATTGGAAAAGGAAGGAAATGCAATTGCTTCTGTAATTCTGATCAGTCTCTCAATGCTCTGTTTGAAAAAGTTTATTTGAGCTTTCCATCTCCTAAGGACATTGATTGTAATTGCTTTTGATGGTCTCCCTGGGACTAATTTTATTTTATACTATATGTAGTTACAGGACCACCACTAAAAATAGATCATCTTCTTACCAATTTGTCCTTGAATAGCTTTCCCTAAGTTTATCAATTCAGCAAATAAGTCAAATTATCTTAGCACAAATTATATCCTCATAGAATTGTGCAAATTACCTCAATTCATCAGCAGGCCAATAAATTAGCAGATATTTGTTTTGACATTTTATTTTGCAGACAGAACACATGTCTGCATCCACTGGATACAAAGTGAAACAGTAATACATTTACATTTTGATGTAAATATTTTCCCTTCAAATTATTTCTTTCTTATATCCATTGAATAATAAACCCAGCATTTTCATCAACACTCTTCCTGTTACATATTTAGCAATGTTCTACAAAGGTTCCAAATACTTATTTTTAACAAAGAGTTGTAATAATGGCAGGGTGACACTGATAAAGCAAAATCTTAAAAAAAAACTAAGAATATTTTTATTTTAGAACTTTTTAGTAAGACATATGCTACCAAAAATATGCGCTGCTTTTTAAGGACAAACAGAGGAGTAAGAATGAAAATTGAATTCAAGAAACTCTGCTATTCTTTGGGAATTATTTTTCCTAAAATTGTGCTTTTGAGTCAGGTTCTTTCCATCAATCCCTTTTAAGTTTTACAGGAGTTAGGTGAATAGGAAGGCTTTTTCCTTTTTCTTGCTCAGCTGGGAACTTAGGCAATGTTTGCTCATTACCACAGTCTCATTCTAAAGCTACTTTAATTCTTAATGCCTTAATCACTTGTGCTTATTAAATTATTTAAAATGTGCTCTGAACAACAAAGAAAAGAAGGTCCTTCCTTTGCAGCAATGAAGTAAGGGAAAGTTCTGGTTTCACAAAACCTGTAGGGTTGATTGGGCAGCTGAAGAAAGATGCACTTGAAAGTTGGTTTTATGCTTTTTGCCTTATTTTTCTGTTTAGAGAAGAGGGAAATAAAAAACAGGTGAAATAGAGGCAGCAAAGGTTTCACCTTGTAATAAATTTCTTCCCAAGAGGAAATCACTATTTTTGATAGTTAATTCATAATGTCTCAGGATCTTCATATTCAGTATTTCTTGCACCTCAAGATGTAGGTTACAAAACTGATGCTACTGCTCCAGTGACATCACATGCCCTAAAAGTTGTGTAAGGAAACTGTATCTTCTTTACAGATACCCCCTCCTGAAAAGCTGTAAAAGAGGTAGCAGGTAGAAATATGAAAAGGGAAGAATCTTTCTTTACTACCAGGTACATGAGCTGCAAACAGTGGTCTCTAGCCAGGGACAGATTTATATATGCAAAGAAAGGGCATGGCAGGGGGACCACTAACTGTGTCAAGCCTTTGAACAACCTACTGTCCACAAGGCTGGAAAGCAGTGTCCAAAGCCATACAACTGCTAACTAGGGGAAGCATATAATCCACCATATCTGCCAGAAATTTTCTTTAATGAAACTAAACAGAGAGATGGTGATGTTCAATCAGCACGCACTAACAGCCTTCACAGAGAAAGTCCCACGTTACCATAGAGAACACAGAGGTCTGGGCTGGAGGGATGGTTTGGGCATTCTCCTTTCTGTAGGCCTCCCCTCTGCTCCCAGGCTAAGTTTCACTCCTAAGAGAATCATTACAGCGAAGTTTATAAAGTATTAAGCATTCTTCCAGAAAGAGGAATAAATAAGCCTACAATATTAAGATAGTGTCTGTCCAAGGAATGCAATAGGCTATTAACTATGCAATAGAAAGACAGTTTGGAAGAAAAACTGTGAAATGAGGGTAACCTCACCAAGATCACAGAACAGCTTTACCAAATAGGAAAAAAAAAAAGTTCAACTACTTACGAAAATAAAAGCCAACTTTTTGTTTTTTCCATTCAACTAAAGATCCTTTTCCATATATGCACTTTGTAATATTTTATTACATTGTCAAGTATAAACAATATTTTGCGTTTCATGAATACAGAGACAAATAGTCTTCATTATTGTGCATTTTGTCTATTAAATACTCAACAGAGACCTCAAAGGAAACAACAGAACCTACCAGAATTCTCAGAAGTGACAAGTAACATGCAAACTGCAGAGTTTATGTTATTTGAATAACCTTCCAAGACTAGACACGAAAGAAATCTTGAAACATATCTGAATTTTATATATATACAACTACTTAGGTATGGTAAATATAATAACATTTTTGATTTTGTGATTTGTGACCTTTTTTTTTCCTTAGCAAAAAGGCAACAACACTAAATCAGCAATACATTATTACTACACATTATAGAAATTATCAAGGGTGAAATCAAATTTATTGCAGCTGCAACACTTCCAAAAGTGAACAGGAATTGGGATCTGTGCCAAAGAACACACTTTGGGTAGCTGATCACATGATCTTTGAAATAATTAATTTTGTTGTAAAAAGAAAAACTAAACCCTACTAAATTTCAAAACCAAAGGATACAAAACTGATTTCCAGATTGAGAAGAAAGCTCTCTTTAATTTCTTTTTATAGTTGCCATGGTATCTAGCTTTCTAACATGAAATACAAACATACTTTCTATCAATTACAACCTGTATTTATTCAAAGCAAAGGGATTTAAGTGATGAATACCATAAATATAAAGCATGATTCAGCTCACAGATGAATGCACCTTATCAAAAACTGAAATCATCTAGAGCAGTAGGAGACTTCCAGAAAGCAGGAACAGCAGAGAAAAACTAGTTTGTCTTCTAATATCCACCCCCAGAACGTCCCAGATGGGAGATTACAGCCCCCATGCCAGTTACTCTTATGGGCTCCTATTCAGAAAAGCATACCTGCTCAGGAAAGCACTTAATTAAGCACATGCTTATATACTTTTCTGAATCAGGTCCATGGTACCATAGGAAATGGGTATAACAGACATAAAATGCATGAGTAAAAGTAACTGAGAACTTAGCTCCACAGCATAAGCTTTCATTTATGTACTTTTATATTTTTAAGATATGATGCAGTGCTTAAAACATAGAACAGCTGAGCATACTACTCTGTAAAATACAGCATGGCCAAAAGGTGTATAACCATATCCCAGGACCCATTTGGCATCTTACATGCCCAGTCCACCGCAGAAAATGCTGCAAAAGGTGCAGAGCACTTTTTTTGGGCATTATTTAATTTTCCAGCAGATGGACATCTTCAGGCATATTAATATAATGGGCAATAAATGGCAGGTGGCCAAAGAACTGTTCATCACAGTGGTTTGGATCTACTGATATATTCTCAGTCAGCACAAACAGAGGCAAGGAAGGAAAGAACTCTGAATGTGTTGATTAAGGAACAGGAAAGATGACTTCAAGAAGGTCATTCTTCTTTCACTAGCAGCTCCCAGGCTGCAAAACTACAGAGCAAAACTTTTACATTTTCCCTTCCTTTCAGTGCTTCCCTCTGAGAAATACAAAGCTGGAAAAGAAGGTGGCCACCAACAAGCAAGGTTGCTCAGTGGCTGCTTTGGGCAAAGCAGAAAGCTGACTGAGGGCACACAAGGGGCCAGATGGATTAAGAGCCACTGGCAAGGTCTGAAAAATGCCAACTTTTGATATGCTGTTGTATCTGCATGTGATTATAAGCCAGCAGGAAAACCCTGCAGTCTGCACTGGGGAAAGCCAAGTCTAAGAACTGTAATTATGCGTATGTATGGGAATACCAGATCCCTTATTTAGTTTCAAATAACTGTTTCACTAAAAAGGGATACTTTTTTTTCACCTAGTTCATGTTGATTTTCTATCACTAAAAAATAATACCTAGATGAATAAAAGTATATAGTAGCAGAACCATTCAAAACTAAAAGAGAGCCACAAAGATTAAAAATACACTGCTTCCCATAAAAACTTTGATCAAAGAGATAAAGACTAGATTTGGAATCCCCTTCAATGCAAGAAAAATATAATTTTAATATAAGAAAATGAGATATATAACGGCAGCTTTATTCCTTGACAATTTTTATTAACACCAGAAATCAGCAGAAAATATAGTTAAGTACTGATACTCTAAACTTTGGATTTAACAAACCAGAAGCTACACAAACTCTCAGAACATATTTTGCTATCAGTCAATCTGTTAAAATAGAGAGGGGTTTGAATAATTCAATTATAGCATTATTAAGCATACTTCTTAAAATTAATCCTTAAAGACTGAAAGCCAGGGTAATGACATACTATTCTTAATTTACACTTACAAAAATATAACACCATGCAATTAGACCAGCAGTACAGTTTTCGAGTAGGCAGCCTTCATAAACTGAGATCCAACCCTATGTAATGCAAAGGTGTGTATAACCTGAGCATACTGACATGGCTGCAGATGTATTTCAGGGAGGGGAGCAAGGTTCTTTTCAAGTCACAGAAACATGGCAAGTAGGTAGGACAGAAATAGCAGAGGGCTGCATATTCTCTGTACCAATTAATGTGTTGCTACCATGGTCTGACTTAAGAGTTTCTGAAGGCTTTACTTTTCATCGTGCGACAATCTTTGAAGGCTCTTTAAAGGATCACGTTTCAAATTACAAATCTGTGCAATCATGCAGTGTTTCTTTATTGCGTGCTTTTCGTATGCCAAATAAGGATGCAGAAGTTCCTCTTCTCTGAGCATAACGACTAAATACTCTATTAGAGGTTGTTTCTTTCAGCAGTTCTCAAAACCCATCACATACCTATACAATTACATATAATATGTATATAATTCATATTACATACTAATTACAAATACTCTACAGAACTCTCTGGGTTGGATTTTTGTTTTTCCTCATGATTCTCTCCAATTTGTTCTTTGTACCAATTTCTCTCCATAGCCAATATACAGACACAGCAAGAATTTACAGATATGTGCTGGGCACACATGCCATTACAGCTCAAACACGCTTGATTAAATCTCCAACAATTTGCTAGATTTTCTCTCACCCTTAGGTTGAATTTGCTCAAATGACAAATATTTCCAGAATGAACTGCAAAACACTGGCATATAAAGTGCACACACCTGTTAATTCCACTGCATAATACAGTGGAGGGTCTATAGGGTTTGTTTTGGTTATCATGCATTTCGGTTCTTTGTTTACTGTTGTTTTGGGAGCGAAGAATTTTCTACTGAATTAGCAGATGTTTACTGGCTTATCAAAATTTAGTGTTTAAAATGTCAACACACTTCAGTATTTAAACAGTGACTTTTTTGGCGCAGATATAACAGACGTTAAAAACAATTCATAAAAAAAATCTTCAAGCCATTTCTATTAAATTTTATACATTAAAATATTTCCACTGACAGCAAATGTGAGAATTGTATTTATTCATATGATATGGGGAGTTTTTAATCCTCAAACCAGCTTTTCCCTTGCATAAAAGCAAACAATGTTAATATAAATTGCAAATGGAGCAGATGACTCCAAGAAAGGGCAGGATCTCCTGGAAAACTATGGTGGTCCTACTTTTAACCTATGATTTCTTTCCTTTAGAGAACGTTTGCAAATTATTATAGTCCCAGGGTAGCAATAACTCTTAAGCCAAAAAGTAACATTGGTCTTAGGCACTTAGTCTGGTATTCAATATACACAGTAACAATGTTTTAATAAGTTGGAGTACAACTATTCAGAACAGTCTAGTCTCCTACAAATGAGGGAAACCTTCAACCAATGGTAGAAAATTGTATGCAATATTTCTTTCTAAAACCACATAATCATTTCAAATTAAATATACATTGCATAGTAAGTAGGAAGTTTTAAATTTTAAAAGTAAAATGATTTAAAATATGCAGTATCATATTAGGTAACGTAGTTCATAACATGGTCAATCATAGTTGTAATGACAGCTACTGTTGTCACAACTAGAAGACTTCCACTGACATAATAATAGTTATGCTTTCTACTTAATACTCATTTCCTGCTTGGTATAATTGTTTGTTTCGCTCATTTTCAATGCATGTAAGGACTTATTTCTTTATCCATACTTATAAAAAGAGGGGATTGTACATTTGAATAAAATCTAAGTCTTTAAAGTACTCAAATATTGTCAAAATTCAAGGGCTTGGGTCATAATGAGGGCAGATAATGGATGTCATGATCTACAGGAATAATACCATAAATATCTTCGTATTAAAACAGATGATGGATGTTTTTCAAAATGTACTGACTGGAGACAGGATCCAGGATATGCAGGCATACAATGAGTCTACTTATGAACCTTGGACTGCTATTCATCATAAGCTAGGTTTTTGAAAATGTTCATCTTCTCCCAAAAAGATTTATTCAAATACATTTCAAGCAAGGTGATCTTTTACCAAATGAAGAAAAGTGAAATTTTGCCAAACGAAGAAAACAAGGAAATACACAACATCCCTACTAGCCTAAATGCATTACTAAAGCAATTCAATTTTTTTCTTCTATGTACATTACTTTATTCTCTTAAGGTATATGGGGACAGAAAAACGGTTGGCTGGAGAAGACTCGGTATTTCCCACACTTTCTTATTTTATCAACTACAACAGAACCCTTTAATGCTAACTGTGCCATGACGTTTCTATTTCTCTGCACCAAAAAGGCACAGCTTTGCTACACATCCCTTGTATGGCTACTGAGTAGGGAAAGCACAGCAGTAATCTCGTGTTCTAGTACATTCTGCCATTAAAATAATGTGCATTAATAGTTTTTTTTCAAGCAACTAAGAGAAGTACAAAAAGCATAAAAAAATTGAAGGATGGTTACAAGCCCACATGACATCTACCCAGTTATGCATTCTTTAAGTGAAAAACAGTGCCAAATACTACACATGTACAATACCATTATTACACTTTTAGCATTCACTTTTTATTAATACAGAATAATCCTGTCTGCTTCAGAAATGCAAGAATGATTTATTCCATCATTTTCTTTCCATCTGGAAGACAGGTACAGTTTCTCCTAATTTCTACGATGAATCTTCTCTCCATTTCCTCCTTTAATCTGACATTATTAATTTTCTGACTTACAGGGCAGTATAACCTCACAGTACATACCATACAATGTCAAACAGGAAGCCCTGGGAATAAAACCAAGTTCCAGTGGAGCTCAAACTCACAAGCATACCTTAACTTGGCCTTGGATAAATCACTCATTGGGTTTCTCTAATTTAAATAGAGGCATTTGATTCTGGAAGAGTGGGAAAATCACACATGCAAACTTACCAGGTGACATTACTAACAACTATAGACAAGAAGACAGCCCCAAGTCTTTTACCCTGAGCTGGAGAGAGCTTACTGTAGACCAAGAAGTGGAAGACAATGGCAGAAACATTTTTGATCTTCACATGGCAATAACCTATCTAGCCAAATGCAAAGGCCTCATCTTTGTAGAAGCAGTCATAATAGAGACAATATTACTGCAGAGGTCTTCATCACCATCATAAAACCACCTTTTTATACAGATTTACAAACAAGCCTTTGCTGCCTACTTTGCACTGTGGCATCTGCTAAGGGCCATTTTCTAAATCCAAATCTCAAAGGTAATTATTTACACTCCCCCGAGAGAGAACAGTCTTATAAAATACAAGGAAAGATGGGAAAAAAGCTCCAACCTAAAATAAAGCAGCTGGAGATTTTCTCTGTGTAATGTAACATGACTGTGCCTCTAATAAGCTCAAAAGCCACTACTGAGCAACAGCAGCAGCAGCAGCAGGGACTGATTCTCCCACTCTCTCCCAGCAACCAGTAGTAACAGATAAGTGAATACTGGGAACAAAGTTAGCTCTAAACATCAGACAGTGTTCTTCCACGAACCTCCCCTAGATGACATTCATTTCATTTTTCAAGTAATACTCAGTCATGGCACTTTGATGCTTTGCTACAGCAGAATAAAAAATGAAAAGTAACACTGGTTTAGTAAAACCAACAGCGCCAAGGAGCCGTGCCTGTATTATTCCCCCCAGCAGGCAGCATTGCTGCATTTCACTTTTTTACATTACTGTATATACTTGATCAAAGTATCCTCACAGTGGTCATTTACAGCAGCAAGTACAATTTCTGAGCCCTGTGAAGCACTCAGCTGATAATTTCAGATGTTTTGAAATACTACAGTGTTCCTGGTTAGGCACTGCATCATGGACTCACTAAAGGCCTCAAGAATGTCCCTTGAGAATACTGGAAGTCAGAGGACAGCTAGTTGGTCAGCTCCTGCTCTTAGCATATGCCAGATGGTTTTCTGTAACCGGTGATTTTAAAGAAGGCACGCTCCAGCCCTTTTGCAACCATCTGGCATTCTTCCTCTTCAATGAACAGCCTGTTAGGTGAAACCAGACAGCAAAGAATATAGCACTGTCCCCAATATAATTAGTTAATTGTTAGCTCCTTACTATTACAGGTAAACTTATTGAATTTTGCAGCATGATTTGCAGATCCACAATCAGGTCTTATCTGGCTGAATATTATTGCAAGATCAGTTACAAATGGAACTAAATTTAGACATAGAATTTTACAGACGTCTTTTTGACCTGCACAGTAGGCTCTTCATAAACATGAGAAATTCATTCATCCATTAAGGAACATGTAGTACAAGTTTGCTGACCGATAGAGCCTGGGTTTTATCATTATATATTTTAGCATGTAGACCACAACAAGATTTCCTTATCTGACAAAATATACAATTTCCCATACACCACAAAAGATGAAAGTAGCTATTAGCACAATCTAAACATACTTCTTCTTTCTCCTGTCCCTTTTAAGTGTTCACATAAGCATTTTGGACAGTAGCTCTGCTTGACACCCTACTCTTAGGCTTTAAACAACTGGTGAATTTTATAGCTGCATGGCACAGAAATAACTGTGTTGGAATCAG
The DNA here is from genome assembly GCA_035583135.1 of Lophotriccus pileatus. Classification (NCBI taxonomy): domain Eukaryota; kingdom Metazoa; phylum Chordata; class Aves; order Passeriformes; family Tyrannidae; genus Lophotriccus; species Lophotriccus pileatus. The sequence goes on from JAWWES010000115.1 coordinate 58,643,629, forward strand.
GCTCTGTATATGAATACAGTTTTTATAGACATAACCATCAACTGGTTAGCTACTGCTGCATTGCTACAGAATTTTTAAAATGCCAGTTTTCTAATGCTAAGTCTTCTTTCACCAATACACAAGTATTTAGATAAAAATACAAAGCAGATCTATAGACTATCAGCTGCAAACAAGACACTTCGTAGGATATCCTGTTAGGCAATTATTCAGAGTCTTACTTATCACACCTCAACACCAGGACTTTCACACAGAACTCTTTACATAGTAATGTCCAAAACAGAAGATAAGCAACAGCATCAGAAAAGCAGCTGAACTGTACCATTATTATTGCAATACCTGTGCTTCCATAGGCATATTGCAAAATACAGCTTAAATTACACGAATGTAGAGATCTTCAGTAAATAGTTCAGGATAAAGTTATCAAAAATGCTAGATAATCCCACCCTGTTTAATTAGAATTAGATATTATTTCAACCTGGAAAGTTCAGGTCAATGTTGACTCTTCATATGTTTCCTTTTCTCAGAATTAAGTACTATTGAACTCTAGTACTAATAAGAACTGAAGAATTTATGAACAATCAGCCAATGATGTATTACATTAACTGCCCTTCATCCTCCAAGGACTATTTCCTCTAGTTCTAATTACAATTTGCATCTTCAGATTAAATCTAGCATCTTGCAAGAATAATGTAAAATTTTTCCTCAATTAATTAAACTCTGGATTCCTTCACTTAGAAGCAAAGTTGTGCATGAAACTCGGTTTGGTATCAGCTCCTTGAAAGCCTATAATTTTCATTTGTGATGTCCTAAAGTGTATGGTTTAAATTTTCATTTACTACATTTATTAATAAACATGCAAATGCATTCCATTTGAAATAGCAAACTGGCGATATGAGGACCCTTGAACCTTCAAAGCTACAGGATGAAGGGATAAAATAAGTTCCATTTTTATGAAACTTCTAGATGCAGGTGCCACATTACAGAAGCTACAGGTTAATCATGAGTTTTACACTGAAGTGCTAGAAACCCATGAAAACTCATTATCAAAGGTGTTTAACTTGGGCAATGAATTTGAGAACATGACAGATAAGCAGTTAGATCACAGGATAATCTGTGATGAACAGCAGGATGCCTGGATGTCTGTAGCCCACCAAAGCTCTAGCACCACTACAGCAAGCACTACAACTACAGGGAAGAAAAAGCACACAGAAAAAGAAATAAACAAATACACAGCCCTTAAGATTATTTAGCATAAACTGAACATGTGAATGTGCTCATGACTTGAGCTTAGTCTGTGTAACTAATCTCTTGAAAAGCAGATAATAGATACATAATGGAAGATGATAACCAGTAGTTCAGTGTGTGTACTAGAAATGGAAACTGTAGTTGTGTTTAAGCTCCTGAATGTAAGTTGCATAGAGGATCTCGCTGACTGTACACAGCATTCACTCCTGCTGTGTGCCATACTTCCCTGAGAACAGGGGCTCCAGTGTGAACGCTGAGTGAATCCAGTTCATGAAATAAGTGAGTTTAAAAGCATCCTGGAACAGCCCATGGCAGCCAACGGCTAAGCAAATGAAGCTCGGATGCCCAAAATGCAGCAGGGTCCCTCAAGACCAATACCTGCTGGGCTGTTTATGTAAGTGCATTTAACAGTGTTTGAAGTTAAACAGAGGATACCAAGATAACTAAGTCTGTTAAGTATGGAACACACTGCTCCCTCTGATGGTAAAACCCACTGAATAATAGAAACACTCCACAGATTTCATTACAGAATAATTTTAATTTCACTGTTTCAAAAATTGTTATGCTATCGAGTTTATTTCATATCTGAAAGAAAACAAGCCAGAAAGGAGGAGAAGAAATTACAGCCCATTCCACTCAAACAAATGCCTGAACTGCTGGGAAGCAAAATGATGCTCTCAAGGCACAGGCTGCTGGACGAATTTTTAACAGAGTAATAATCTTTGAATGGACAGAAAGAAGAGCAAGTAGAGGTTTTTCTAACTGCTCAAGAGTCACTATGAGGATCACCATAAGGTCCTTCTCACACTTAATTCTATCTGGACTGATAAATGCACAAATCCTGTTTGCTCAGAATCAGTAAAAAGAATCCCTGGAAAATAGTTAAAGCATAGATTACTCACTGCTGTTTTCTGAAATACAACCATAGATTGACTTTCTATACTAGAAGGAATTTATTATCTACACTGCCATGTCCAGCAACATGAGGTTCCCAAGCTGTGGGTGTTTATTACATAAATCCCAAATATACTTAGGTGGCAGCCCAATGCATTTCACTACAAGCCATTAGTTGTCCCACAGGGAAGGTGACTGAGTGACAAACCGAAACTTGAAAACCTGTGTAATTTTTTAACAGCAGTGCTAACTGAAATAAGAAAAATATTCTTTTTCATTACAGAAATAAGTGATGTTTGCTTTAGCGCCTTCTCTGGTATACTTCGACTGAATCACATAAAGAAAAATTTCATGTGGCCCAGGACCAAAGACTAAAAGTGTAAAGCCAAATACGGTTTCACAGAAACAAGAACAACTAAAGATCTGCACTATAAAAGACATTTTTTTTCATGACAGAAATCCCATTGCTTCCAATACCAAAACAAACAAACAAACAAAACACCAAAACCAAACCAACCAGCCAAACAAAAAGAACACACACAAAACAAAACCCACGGTCAGTCAAATTTTCTTCCTCCACAGTAAACATATACAGAAAAAGAAAGGGAGAGATACGATAAACTAGGTATCCTGTCACATTTAAGAAAAGGTTTGTTGGCTGAAACAACCTCAGTTTCTCAACTAGATGTTGCCTCTGTAATAGTAACACTCCAACACAAAACTCTGGGTCTCTCAGCTGCAGCAAAGCTGCTTCATATTTGGGTTGGTGGAACCTCTTTGACTAAAGCACGATCACTGCTAAAGTCCAAGTGCTGACAGGAGGCAAAAGATGCTACAGTGAAGATATTCTCATCTATCATTAGGTGTTGCATGGAGGAGGATGAACCAATCTTCAAACAAATTATTTCACTAATTAATAAAGAAAGAAACAACATGAGTTTTGCATTGTTTCTTCAATAGGATACTTCAATGCTTTTAACTTTTACTTCTTTACATTGCTAAAGATCTAACCTAATATAAAAGAGGACAAGGATGTGACTGTGGTTTAATGGGTCTGCATGTGTTCAATGTGTTTAAGTCATACTTTATAAAATATGAAATTAGACTCTTCGTCTAGTGTCATTTTATTATTCAAAAATTATTTAACACTTCTGCCTGTCATTCTTCTCTTTTTTAATACAGGCTGACTTGCAAGTCAACCACTTGGATACTGAAGTAGAGCTCAGAAAAAAGTTCTATAAGGAGAAGAAAGAAACCGTGACTGTTATATGATGCTGAATAAATATTAGCCATTGCCACAAATCATTTAAAAGTATTTGCTAATAAAATATTTCTGAAATTATTGCTTTTAGTTTGTACTGTATTTCCAAATCCTTTCCAGAAAAGTATTTAAGCACATGCCTAACTTAAAGCACATGAGAAATCCCATTGATTTCAGTGGGCTTAATCATATCCCTTAAGCCCACACATTCTTCAGCACACTGCTGCATCTGGACTTTTTACAATAATCAAATGAGTATAACCCAAATATATTTTCGGTGTAATCCATGCTTTTCATGTGAATATGTACACATAGTCATTTAATAGGCATGAAGACACTAGGCTTTTAGTCTTACAAAATGAAAAGGCTAGAGAAAATTAATTTACTGTCATATTGTCCAATACTTTGTCTGCATTACAAAACTCTGAGCCTTTCTTACTGAAGAAGAAACTACTTCTGGACATGTTAACTTCACCTGGACACTGTAAAAATAGAAGACTAAGCTGACGTACGACCACTCTCCTAAATAAACTATTGTATTTTCATTTTGCATGCACAGATAGGACTGACATGGACATCTTTGCAAATGTTGTGAGCAAATCCAAGTTAAAATACAATATTGAAATAAATTAAAAATATAGCACTTATAAATTTGGCATTTTACATGCTTGAACAAGCATCATATCTTAGAAGAAAAATTCATCTGCAGAGCTTGGAATGTGTCTTTCAGATTCAGATGTTTTAATAGAAAGAAGTACCATTTATAGAGAGAGGTAATACTTTTATTAGACTGACTCATATGTTCCAAGCCTTATGTATACATGCCTATATAAAAACCTTTTCTTAAGTGAACAGGTTCTTGTTGAAGATTCAAAGAAGGTCTAAGTTGGCCCAGTTTCAGGCCTTGAAAAGTTTTTTGCACCCGCAATTTCTTTACATTATTTTTTCTAGCGGTATTATCAGTTATAATATAGAAGTCACCTCTGATATCCATACAGCATCAGAGCTGTAACATCACTAGTAACAAAGAATTTTGTGCTCCAGAAACCCCAGAGCCCCCTGTGCAGAAGATGTGTATCTACCTTGAGGGAAGTTCATGTAGCTTACAGTAGTAGCAGTTTTCCCAAGCAGTTTTGTCCCAAAAGTCTAATCTGGGACCTCTCTGGAGCCAGGAATACGAATCACAACAACCATATAGAAGCTATGTGCCAGTCCTTGTCAGCATTCCAAGGACAGTATGTGACAGCAGAATACTTTCTTTTATTGGTTTTCCTTGCTATTTAATACAACCCATACAATGCCTTTCAATTTAAACCTCTGATACTGACTTGGTAACATCTTCCAGGAGACAGGTGGAGCGCTGAACCAGAGCCGTGACTGTGACAATGACAGGAACATTTCTGTTTGTTTGCCAACCCCCCTTTCCATCTCATCTTGCAAGGTTACAAGTCGTGGATATCATTCTGCTGCATTCTCTTAGGTGTATATTTAAGAGATTGCCTACTTAGCTTTTATATAAAGTGCTTTCAAATCATAATTTTAATTAATTCAGGGAAAAAATGACACATATGCCAACAGTGAACATTGTGTCTTTGTATCTCTGACCAATAGCAAACTATTTCTCCAATGATATGCAATTTATTCAAAACACAAATCAGTTTAGTTTATTCTGCATGTCAAAATGCATTATGTGCTTCTGATTGTTGTCTCATTTAGTCTATCTCATTTGGTAAACTGGAGAAGTAAAATATATATACAACCACTAATGTAGCTTAGAAAAAGCAACTTCAAATTTAGCACTGGTGGACTGTGATATAGAAATGACAGAATGCTGAAGTGGTAGAGGGCAAAATAATTAGAAAAAAAACAGTATGTGTTCACAGAGGTTGTTATGCCATATATAAAGGTCTTGCAGCTGAGAGAGAACAAGAGTGATGTTTCTACCTCAAATTGTTACATGGAATTATGATATTACACTTTACTCTTGATCTACTGTAATTCAAAATGGATAATAATTTTGGATGATCTATAGGAAGCCATCTCTCTGTGCCAGTTACTGTGTCTATAGAAACGAGGTAATAAAATACCTAAGCAACTCTCAAAAATGCTCTGAAATACACCTTTGAAAAGACATACTGGTTTTCTATTACCTTCTATTACAACTGACTTCAAGTTACGGAATTTTTCTTCAATGATTGATTCTAATCAAAAGCAAGTAATTATTTGTTAAGGAAACTTCTATTTTTTCTTCTTTTGCTTATTAAACCCGTAATTTCTTCACTTACTAATATTACTGATACCATTCTTTTCTTTTATAAGTAAAATATTTGTGCATACTGCCAGCACTTCAGAAGCTATGCTAGTTAACTTCCAGAGATCTCTTTCAACCAATATGACAAGATGAATTATGACAAGATGAATTGCCTGTAATATTCCAAGTCTTACAAATATTGATATCACAGACATAAGAACCATAACATGCTATGCTGTGATATAGAACAGTCAAACAGACCATTTAAAACTCAGCTAAAAAGTTTAAACTAATTTTCATTTCATTGAAATGAGCTCCAGCTGAAGTTCCTGGGGTGCAAGCAGGCTGCCCACCCCAGATGGGGGTAAGATTAAATGCTGCAAGGACAGCGCTTCTGTGACAGAGAAGTAGCTACAGCTGAAAACTGATCTGCAAAGGGATCACATCTGACAGCTTCACACATTAAAACAAAACAAAAAATGGGCAAACACTGTCTGAAAAGGTTGCCAGGGATTGTCCAGCTCCAAGTGGGCCATAAATGCAAGTAACAGATACAACAGTCTGCATAATCTGATAAAAAACAAGTAACTTACCCAGGGCACAATGGGGATGATTGTCCAAACGTCACAAAAATGAAAACCTGTTCATTCAGGTTTAGCCTCACATCTGCTAGTGTCCTGTCCTACAGCACTGCAATCTATTGTTTAATTCTAGGTTAAAATGAAGTAATCTAAATATGCATGCTGTTATATAAAAGGGCCAGGGGATGAAATTACACCAGTTTCTAATAAGGCCCTTTGAAACCCTAAACTAGCAAGTTAGCAGCCAAATTCTTTTTTCTTCTACTAAGAGATTGAACAGCAAGTGATGGATGACTAGAAGAGAATAAAATAAGAGTGTAAAACTGTAGTTCTCAAAATCCTATGTATGTTTGCTATACCAAGGCACATCAAAGGATTATTTACGTGCTAAATATTTACCGTTTTATTAGCCATCTCCAAGACCAGTCTTAAAAAGCTTTTGTCTCCCTATTGCTAGATGGTTCATAGATACAAGATCTGAAAAATTTCCTTCTCTTGCATTTCAAAACTAAATAGAAGAACTGTTAACATGCATCTTTTGATGAAAAAGTTATTTCTAATTAGCATTTAGAAAAAATCAGCTTTTTTTTGAAGGAAGAAATAATAGTAAAATAAAATCTGATCTATTTTATTGTATCCTCTACATTTTTTTTTAATTTAGTGTGCACAAAGTCTATGGCAAACACAGTTCTTAAAACTATGTTTTGCCTAGCTACATCTGCCCATGTAAAAAAAAAATATATGTGATTTTAAGTATTCTTTTACTTGCTAAATAGCAGTAACTCAGTAACAGACCTCTCTCCAGAATATGAAGAGGACCATTTGGTTATTTTCTTCTGACTGTGAAATACCTGTCTTACTGTTTTCTTTTTTTTCATTATGAATACTATAAACTGAGCCTTCCTATCAATGAAAAGAAAATTTCCTTCTTAAATGCATGGTCGTACAAGTACATTCTGCATCTGAACTGGAAAGAAAAAGAGAGCTGTGAGATTTTTAGGACACCCACCCACCCCATAAGTACAGTACCACAATGGTACATCCCAGACCACTCCATGCCAGCTGCAGGGATCCTCTGGATCTCAGCTGTACCCAAAGGATCCCAGCTCTCTTCTGTGTCAGCTAGTAGCTTGAATTATTTTCCCACTGATCTTCAAAAAAGAGCTATTTACCTATGCAGTTGTGAGTAAAGACAGCAAAATCAAAGTTTAATAAACTCTACTCTGATTCTGACTCTGTTTGTCAGTGTACAAGCTAGTTTAAGGCTTGATTCCCCTACCTCTGCCACATGGGAAAAGACAAAGGATAGGGAGAACACCAGGTTTCTGGGTATAGAGGCCCTACAGTACAATTAGGCAAGTAGAATGACTTCTGGTCAGCCAGAAGCATAACACTTTAAAACGTAGCAGAGGCAAGGAATTTATCAGAAACAAAAATAGGAAAAATAAATAGATTAATGACATAATGCATTAAGTGGTATATATAATACATCTAATCAAGCTGGCATCTTAGAAAACAGCAGCTGCTCAATTCAGTCAAACACAATTCTTTACAGGCTCAGAGAACGGGGGTACACTTAGATTTCTGAAGCAACATGTGGTCATCCAGTCATTGCTCTGAGACAAAAGAGTTTATTTCTCATATAGCTGCAGGGATGCTGTGATATACTTTCAAGATAGGAATCATAGAATAAATCATTTCCTATTAGTGGATTTTAAAAGAATAGAAGACAGAGTAAACACCAAAAACTTACATTAAAACAATAATATTGATCTCAAACTTACGGGGAAGTCTGTCAGAATAAAAGCAACACTACCGTATAACACACTGCAGGAGGATGATATACTTGCAGAAATTAGCATAGTTTCCTTTTTTAAAAATAAAACTTGAAAATTAACCTTGTTCACTGGCCTCCTTTCCCAAGGGTGAAAGACTCTTTAACAGAATGCCCAGGGAAATGAATCCAATAAAGTATATCTCTATTCAAAAATCCTCAACTGTCCATCAAACATACCATCCAACAGCAAGCACCTTCTCGCCTATCCCAGTTGTAAAGACAGTCTTTCAAGTAACCAAGGACTAGACTATTCAAGGCAAGATGCCAGCACAAGTTGGAGCACAGATCTTACATTCATGCTTATTCACACAATCTAATACACTACATCCTTATACTCCATGAATTTTCATTATCTAAATCTTACGCACTTAGCTCCCTAAGAGGAATCTTGAGGCTGAAATGAAGGACTTATCCTCCCTGAATATGTCAAGAACCAGAAATCCTTCCTGATAAACACACACTGCCTAGAGCTACCCAGTAACCATTGAGCAATACAAAACACTACAGCTACAGTACAAGCAGAAGAGTTGAAGGATTTACATCTGATACCTTCCTAGAGCCTAAACCACCAAAGCCTCCTCATCTTGAGAATGCCACCTTCCACCTGGGATCTCTAGTCCACAGACATGTCCTGTGGCTTTTAAGGAACTAAGCCAGAAATGCGATTTTCTCTTCTAAAAATTGGCTGCAAGACGAGTTTAACCATTATATAATAGCAAAACAGCTTCTGAAGTTGGGAAATGAAGGGTCAGTGCCTGCTCTAGGCAGATGAGCCTCCCAGCACAGTTCCTTCTCCCAGGACAGTGCCCAACGTCTTGGTGAGATCTTAAGTCTCAGTGCACACTGGGATGAAGGGAGTGATGCAGTGGCTCTCCCATCCATTACCCTGAAGTTCTGCCACTGTTAGTGAAGAGTAAGAAGAATAAACTTGTCTTGAATCACAATTTTCTGTGGCACTAACAATAGTATAAAGCCAGAAAATCCTGCCTCCGTATGCAACACGGCATAGATTTCACCTCAGCTTCTAATCTTCAAGATTGCTTTCACATATTAGCTTAAAGATATGTAGTAATTATGAGACATACTACAGAAATTATACTATGATTAGGTAGTAAAATAGCTATTAAAATATGCATTTATCAGTCAACCAGTGCTGCAAAATCATTTAAACTACTATGCTAAACTGGCTCATCTACTTCCTATTAATAACTGCACCATGTATGATCCACAGAACAATTGTTTCAGAGACTGCAAGACATGAACTTCTGGTTAATCTTTTATGACTTTTATAAAACTTTATTAAATTATGAAGCCATGTAGCTTTTACATGCTCTAAAACACTTTAAATATGTGCAGCTGTCCCAAGTAGTGCCATCATAGCACTATTGTGACTTAAGACACTGTTAAGACTTTCCAGGTCTGTACCACTTAAAATCAGCAATAAAACTCTAGTCCAAGATAAAGTCTAAAGATAGGATCTATCCAGTCAGGATCTAAGTACTCCTTATTAAAGATAATTACTGACATTTCAGAAATATCTGCAGCTCTTCCCTCTTCCTTGAATTTGTGTTACCCATAAAAGTCTCTGCTATAAAAAAATATATATTAAAACTAGTTTATTACATGGATAACCTCTTTCAGCATGTCAGAAATAGAAATATGAAATCCCTTAGCTGATCTTTAGTTGATCTTTAAGCCCAAGCTGAGACTCATAGTGATCGTGGTACTTGCAAAATGTGCCCCTACTGTGACCAGTAAGACACATTAAGAAATTAAGATACTAAAAACAAAACCAATACTTTGTATGACAAGCCCAGATAACTTCAAATTTACTCGGAGCCTACTGTCTCCTCAGAACTGCAGTCTGGTGGTAAGGAAGTCAGGGGACCACATCCTTAAAGGAAAGGAGAAATAAGAAAGGGAAAAGGAGAAGAAATGTCCATCTCATTTCTCATAGAACTGTCAAGGAGACAGTTCTCCTTGTCAATGACAACGAGAATCTCTCTCTCACATGAAACAGGGAGATACAGTGACAATTCTCATAATTCCCTTGAAACCTAAGAGAATCCTGAAGAAACTAATGTATGTCATCTGCCACAGTCTGACCATCTGAAGTATCTTGTTTTTGATTTTGGTAACTTGTGATTTGGCAAAACTGACAAATCACTATGGATATACATTTTAATGCAATTATTTGAACAAAGCATACTACTGTGCAAGTTCATAAAATTTTATTCTTCCACTGTACCTTAATTATATCCCTCCAACAATTCTAGTTCTGCAAAATCCTACATAGCAATGATCTTGTACCTTTCAACATGTAAAAAACATTAAAATCACTTATTTAATGTATGAACTAAGAGAACGTTCCAAACTAGAAGGTCAGAACCTTTTTCCAGATCTTACTACCATTTTCAAATCTCAACTCTCTTCACACAACTTGTACAGAGTTCAATTTATTCCATTCCATCCATGTTTATTAACATTTGTACTCACTGACTGTTCACTTAGATCCTGAGAGTCTTCCATTGAGGTTATTCACGTTTCTTTTCCTCCACGAGCAGAAATTATCTTCCCTTTAATTTACAGCTCAGTAGTCTAAATTAAAAAGAAGATAAAAAGTTGACATGTTAATCTATGGGCCTCTCCTCTAAGGCAAATCTGCAATAAACAAACATCCTAACTGAGGCTGTGGTTTCACTAAATCTTCAGCAAAGTTCTCACTGATTTATATGAAGACTAATTTCATGTAAAGTGCTTCAACACCTTCAGTATTATTTTGGGAATTAGTTAAAATACACGAATAGAAACAGGAACTTTTCTTTGACTTCTGCAAGACAAAAAATTAGTTATGAAAACAAACCAACAAACCAAAAGTATTGAATACAGGCAGCTGTTTAAGTAGACAATAAATTATAACCCTTGGGAAAACATATTAGAATGACAGCTACAGAACAGAAGTGCTTAATACATTTAATGATAACCTCTTAGTCATTATGTGTCTGGCAGAAAAAAAAGTTTATTATGCAATCATCAGCATGAAGTCCCCTCTCTGAGGTTCACTAAATTCCTTTAGGATTAAATAAAATACACAAAGTGGTTTATAACAAGCAACTCCCTACAGTGTGCTAAATGATAGAAATTACCTTAATTATCTGCTATGTCTATGACTTAGATAGGTGAGTCACTCTCATCAAATATTGAGATCTTCAGTAGGAAAATCATACGAGTTCTGCTGATGTATCATTAGGTTAGCCCTAACTATAAAGCCACACAATTTACATTATGATCTTCATTCTCAGAAAAGGTCTATTTTGGAGTTACGCAAATTTGCATAATTTAGAACACAAAAAAAGGTGCCAGGGATATTTTAGATATGCAATAATCATTATATTATCAATCAAAGCTAATGTTACATTAAAAAAAACAAACAAAAACATATGTAAACACATACATTAAGGAACCCAAACATTCTAGATTTGCTTATCAACATTACATGGATTTGTTTATCAACAAGGCACACAAGAAACCATTACCGGGGAATATGCCCAATAATACAAACATATTACGGATCTCTGTTATATTCTAATCAGCAAGCACTTATTTCTCATGCTACCTCCACCCTGCACAAATGCAACCATTATTTTTCTGAGGTTAAACAAAGTACAGCTCTATTGGCACATGCATAACATTTGAAAGAAACCAGAGCCATGGAACATACGTGAAACAAACCATAGCACCTACATATTCTCACTCGTTGTCCTGCACTGCCCTGTGAATACCTTCTCTCTTAATCCCAAGTGTTACTTACATGCCCTACCTCCACTTACTTCCCAAAATATGACTCTCAAAAATTCATTGTTTTTGCATTAGATATTTTCTAGAACACACACAAATGCACAGCCCCAAACTACTTTTCTTTCAGTTTCACCCCGGTTTTTCCTGCCCCCAAACTACACCCTCCTGTCTTCCCTCTTGTCTAAGTTTCTAAATTATTTTCATTCAGATTTCATTAATTTTTGGCATGATGTTACATAAGGAAAAGACTAATTGTAAGAAAATCATGTTGCGTGTATACCACCATATCATAGAGTTGAAAATAATTCCTGTTTTTCAAAATGGCTTCAGTGTCCTCTCAGTTTCAGAGGGATGCAAGACATAAATGTCTTCACCCATGATGCCTTCACCAAAACTTGTAACCACTTCCCATATTTTTTTTGGTCAACGTGGAGTCCAGACTCTTGTATTTGTAAAAATCTTCTTCAGCCTTTGTTCAGTGAAGACAAAAGGAGAATTGAAAAGCTTCTTTAAAACACCCACTGTAGACAAATTTCAGAAAGGAACCTACTAAGATCAATGGGTATTTTAAGAGAAAGCAGCCCTACATGGCATTGCCTGCAGCAGTCCCTGTCAAAGGAAGAATTCCAAACACAGAATTGACTCTTTACTACCAATACTAAAATGTTGCATCAATAACTTAGATATAAAATCTGCTCTAATTGAATTAAAAGTTTGAAGTGTGTGCATGTTATTGCATTAGTCAGATTGTCTGCAGAGACAAACAATGAAAATACAAAACTCAGAACAAATTATTTTACTAGTTTCTAAGTATACTGACTGAAAAGTTAGTACCTGCCCTGCATTCAAACAGCAAATGCTCCAATTCTGCCAGTCAGCCCCTGAAGGTGACAGATCATTCACTTCCTGTGTAAAACTCAGCTATAACTCAACTACAGAGCCATACCATAACAGACAAACCCATATTCGTGTTTCTTTCCTTACTGATCATGGCCTTAACCAAAGCACACTGAAATCAACAGATGGATGCCACATTTTTTCTTAAAAAATAAAGTGTATTAATATTTTAAATACATCCTGATGACACAAATCCAACAGTTTTCCTATTAAGAACTGCCAATGACTCACCCGCAGTATGTGTTGTGTCTCAAAATTCGGGTGGATGCATTCACTGGAACGCATCATTAAATATGCCACTTGTGTTAGTCACCTTCTAAAAAAGACTAGCCTTCAACAATTTTCAACATTACTTTATTGAACTGCAAAACAAAGACAAGCTTTTTTTAATCTTAGCAGAAACACTCAATGTGTTAAATACATCCTTCGCATGAACGTGATAAATTACACAGTTTCTAGGGCACTATTGTTCATCTGCATGCTGCATCAAAATTCAAATGCTCTTACTGGAAATGCAGCTTCTTAAAATAAAATTCAGAACTAATATTTTATAAGCATTATTCTACCTATCAACAGCTAAATCCTGCTACATATTGAGCCCAGTTAAAGCAGCTGATTATAACCAACTGCTAACACAAAGATTTTTATAATGGCAGTTATGCCAACTGCACTTAGACCAAATCCTTTAGGGTTTAGTTTCATAAATTTGTAAAAGAGGAGAAAAACCATTAGAGAAGTCAGTGATTTAAATAAGACCAACATTACTCCCTAATAAAGATATAAAATTAAAGGATAATAGTAACCTCGTGCTGTTTTATGAGGCAATAATCCAGTTACCAATTCAACCTTGTAGTTTATTCCATCAAGAGAACTAGATTAAAAACAGAGGGAGGGAGGGTACTCTTATCCCTATTATATTGCAAGTGTTTCTAACTGGGTTTAAATATTTTTAAAATTGTTGTTAAAAGTCTTAAATACACAGACAAGCCAGAATAAAGGAAAATGCCTGTTTCTCCTCTTGATACAGTCCTTACAGATGTGGCATTAAAACTGATGAAGTGTTTTATGCTCCCAGATAAAAATTTTACCTTTCTAAGAAATGTCTTAATTAGGAGGATTCCTGACTTTCCTCATCAACAAATGCATTTAAGTCTAATTTTTTATTTATTTATTTTTATCTGGGGGAATAAAACACTTCATCAAATTTAAACTGCAACTTCCAAGACTTGACCATGAGGAGAAACATGTGTTTCCTCTCAGAGATACACCCGTAAGTTAAACAAAATAAAAAGCTACTTGAGGACATGCTGCATACTACTTTATAAATGACTGAAAATGTAAGACAGCAAGGACCTGATCTCTCCCCTTGCAATGATTTCTTCAGAAAATTAGGATTCCATAAATCCTAAACACTGAACAAATAAATCCTAAAACTTGAATAAACAAGTGACTGATGCAATGTCACTTTCTATGGGATGTCTAATGTGATTCAGTGCTGAAACTTTCACATGGTCAAGACAGAATGTGAAGCTTGGGGACTCACAGGTAAAAAACAGCCTTAAAGCACTTGACACTTCTCAAGAGTATTTCAGAGGCTGCTTCAGGCCCTCTAGCCAGATGGAGAGATGGGACTCCAAGAAGAATCCATCATCTGGAGTTTGACCATCAGCCAAAAAGTTTCTCCCATTTTACTTCAACCCAACTTGGGAAGAAAATTCCTTTCTTTGTCCAGTAGGAATCAGTCTTCTTAAATGAAATTCTGGGCAGGAGAGGGTGGTCTTCAGCTTCTACCACAGCAAGTTTTTGCACATGATAATCCCCTTGGGCACATTGTCAGGTTCTTTTCATTCTGATTTATCTGAAGAACACACACTTTTACTGAGGTTATATCATGTGATGCTCCCTAGTTCTACTGAGGTAATATCATGTAATGCTCTGGTAGTATAGTACAGAAGTTTCAGATCTCAGTCAAATTTACTATATTGTTTTATACATTTTGGAACGTGTTGGCAATAAACCTAGTGGATAAACAGAAAGGATGCTGCTGTGGTTAACACAATTCAGTCAGCCATGAAGAAGAACTCACTGCTGTCACAGCCACAGGTTAAGAGTCAAAATGTTAAGTGAGAAGTAGTCACAAATAGAGCAATTTCTCATTTTCTAGCACTCTACTTCAGAAATCTGTAATAGTACTAGTACTTAGTGCTTATAGCTGCAACTGAATGTATGCATCAGTAAGATGCCAACTGGTGAGGGCAGACTCCAGGGTTTGAACTCCCACAGCCTCAGGCAAGTTTCTCTGGGTTTGCACCATTTCTACAAAACATTCAAGTAGAGTGAAGCACATTTGAAACGTTGTGAAAGGTTATAAAAGGTAGGTAATGAGAAAATTAATTGCTTAAGAATCACTGCTATAAAATAGTGCATATATACACTGCAATCTCACTAAATTAGATTATTTTCTGCTAGTTGTTTCCCAGGAAACTCTTTTTTTTTTGAAGAAACAGGAGAGAGGGTACATGTAGTAAAAACAGGCACTGCCTGACATCCAGTAATTTCTTACCTAGAAAAACATCCTTCTAGTTATCTGCATGCATATCACATCATCTTGTTAAAAAAAAAAAAAACAAACAAAAAACTAAATTAAAAGAAAGGGAAACCAAATGCTGATTTATTAGAATTTCAACTTAGCCTGTATATATGGTACAAAACTGTATTTTGGACAGTAAAAACATATTGCTTCTTTAGTCCCTAATACTATCCCATGTGGAAAAGAAAGAAACATGCCCCAGATGAGAAAGGAGATTGATGTGCTTTATAATCTAGCTTTCCTCAAAACTCAAGTGAAAATATTAGCAAACTAATTGATAAGAAAAATGTACTAATTTAACACTTTAAAAATGAGTGTTTACTACAGGCCACGTGATCAGGAGGAGGAAGTTGATGAGATCTCTGTGGAGATTTTATTCAAGAAAAATTAAGGTGCTATTCCCACTCTGCATCAGACACTTCCAACTTAGAAACACATCACACCACCACAAAACCATTTGGTACCAGTCAAAAGCAGGCATCAAGACAAAAATAGCAGAGCAACTCAGACCATGAGGTCCCTGCAACAGTTAGGTACGTAAACCAGGTAAGAAACAGAAAGATCCTATGACAAGAGATCTGCCTGCTGTCCTACTATCATCATACAACAAAACAAGTGGAAAAAGAGTAAAACAAACAGACTCCCTGGCAAACGACTGCAAGCACAGTATTTCATTGAGTTTAGGTAAAATAACACTTCGGTGCAGCATTCACGTCTTGCAAAACTGGGTACCAACTTTACAGGTACCCAAATATGAGTAAGACTGACTGCCTTACTCTTCCTACCACTTCCATCCCACACCTGGGCAACAAATAAGAAATTCAGAATATAGAATTATAAACTCAGCAATATCTTCCTTATCCTAACATTGCACAATACACCACGAAATTGTTGAGATTGAAACCAGAGCTGCAAATCCACTGATGCTTGGAGGCTTCCCAACTGTGAGGGACCACTTCACTCATGCTTGGATAAGCCACACAGACCTCTTCTGTCTTATTCCAGATTAATCAATTACAGATTATTCCAGTTAGAAATAAATAAAACAAATGCTGAGACTGTTTCTGGCCTGGATTTGTAAACAAATCTAATCTAGAATCCCACTGTGTTCCCCTGAAAATAAAGAGAAATGTATTTGCAAAAAAGTTAAACACAGTGTTTTCAAATCCATGAAACCTACATAATCCTTACCAAATAGAAAGATGGTTTCCTGGGGAAAAAAAAACCACCGAACAAGTAATGCAAAGATGCTACTAGCTGGTCATTTCAATGCTTTGAACAACTAAATTTTTTTAGGGGAAAGGATTTGGCTTTTATTATGAAGCATATTTTGATTAATTTCTGAGACAATTTCCTTCCCTTTTGTTGTAAAAAATAGCTGTAAACAAACCAAATAAAACATTTCAGTCCTTTATAAAGAAGCCATTGAAAACAGAAAGAAAAAGGCTATACTTGGTTAGCCAGAACATTTAAAGAGACACTGCAGACTTGAAAATATTAAGTATTTATTATTACCTCTCCCCCCAAAATATGTCAAATTTACTTTTCACATGTAAAAAAAAAATAAAATCACCTTGTAACACAAAAATAGCATAAAGTGACAATAAAAGTTGTTTCTGAAACAGAAAGCCTATTAATCATTTTAGAATTTAGGAGAATCTAAAAATGAGCATATCCTCTACCTAAAAGCAAACAGAAGTTTTACAAGGCTGGAAGCCCAAAGAATCCAAGCAGATGATATCATGAAAGCCATGACAGCATGATATCTATACATCCTATTTGTTCTAAAAAGTCATGCCATAGTTTTAAGTGTATTCAGCAGTATGAGTACGCAGTGATAGTTACTGAAGAAGTTTAAATACTCTAGGATTCCTAGAAACATCCTGATGAAGGAAGAAGTGTGCATTCTGCCCATCCTTTTTAGCTGTCAGCGTCATTGCCAGCAGCTGCCATTCCTGTTACTGCAAGTGTTTCACATACAGTTCTTCAATGGAACATTTTGAAACGTCAGAAAGAAATATAAAAGTAAAGCCACTGAAAAGAAACATGGGTACTTTGGTTATTGTTTGGTAGAAGAAATGCAATGTTTTTCTTAACTAAAGTTGACAATAGCCCCTAAATGTTGCATCTGAGACAGTGTTCCTTTCTCATTCTACGAACAATGGAAAACAAAAAGTGTGCATGCAGAACTTTCCCAAAATACGGAACTCCTGCTGGTGCCAGCACGCAGCTCAGGTCGTTTCTGACAGAACAGAATGACAATCATTACTCATCAAGCCTAACAATGCTGCACCAAACCATCAAGTTAAACTGAATCCATCAGAACACAATAAACGAGAAGTAGAAAATTTTCTATGTACCTCCTTCATCCAGCACAAAGGAAATGCTAAGCCCCGTACCAGAAGTGCTGTATAGTCTACATGTTTATGCTGTTGATCCTCACATGAGCTGTCTGCACTATTCGTTGTTCCTAGCTCATCAGCAGTCCCCACTGGCAATGGAAATATCATGAAATTCATGGAACAGCTCATCATCCTACAGGAGAGTCTCTTTTACTATGAGCCAGAAGCAAATGTGCCACACAAAGTAATTGTGAAAAACAGGTATTCTCAGATTTTAATTATAATGATTGCTTTGAGAATAGATTCTTTACCATATTTCCCCTCCCCCATTTACATATTTACTAGCTGTGATCAAACTATGCAACATTCTCCTTTGGTAAACTCAAATTTGTTCATCCCCTGAAGGACACATTTTCCAATTGTTTGATTACTCCCCTTGTCTTATATCTGAAACTTCTCCAATTTTTCAAGCTTCCTTTCTAAAGCTAAGGAAGGGTACAGCTTTGCAGTAGTAGCTGCACCCACACTATCTACATAGGTAAAGTAACCTCTCTTACTCTGCCAAGTACTTCATCTAGTTTAAATTACTACTCCATTTTTGCCTACGATACCATCGTGATTATTTGCTATGGCCTACGGTGGTTGGGTTTTTTTAAATAAACTGCTGGCACATACTGTTTGCTTGCTCTCAGTTTGTTCAGTGAGCCAGAGTACTCTTAGCAATCTGCTCTCTTTGTTATTTACCAATCCCTCGGTCTCTGTAGTAGCAGTACTGTAGGCATTACAACCTAACAACAGAAGTACAAGGAAGTTTATAAGAAGAAAAATCTCTTTTATTAGGTCAGCAATTGTTCTAAACAAGGGTATTACTTCTTGTAGTACTTACAAATCTTTGTGTCACAGGTAAAATAACAACTCTGTTTTGATTTGATGACTAGCCCCTGAAAAAAAACTCTTGGTAATAGCATCCTATTTAAAGACTTGTTAAAAAGTAAGTATTTGTGAAATCTATACTTTAATTTGCTGTTTAATCCATTTCACTTATGCCAAGTTGATTTTGTATCCTTCAAGTTTATTAATCAAAAAATCATGTCAACTCAAAATCCTTACAGAATTTTATTACAGCACTACACTTATCTTTGGAAATCAAACTTGTACTCACATCAAAAATAATATGCCAGGGTCAGTGTTCATAAACCCATGATGTTATACGGGAACAACATAAAAAAAGGCATTTGGAACGTGATAGCATGTAAGTTAATACTTTGTGACGGTAGAGGCTAATAAAAAATATAGATGCCATAAATTAAGCACTTGTCTACAGTGACAGCTAAGTAATGGCCACTTCTGAGAAATTATTACACTTCTTTCCCCGGGAATAGTGGTAAAAGAATACAGCCTGTCACGACCGCTGCAGCCTTGGCACTGACATTCTACTTCCAGTGGGGTTATGCTCTGCCTGTCCCCTGTGAGTCTAGCTTTTGGACAACAGTGAAAAGATCTGGAAAAGTTCTGTCATCTGGTATCATGTCTGAACTCCTGCCTTCCTTTGAGAAAATCATAGCTGTTCCCTCCATAGGCTCCAATACTTTCCCTATTGTTTCAACCTGCACATATATCTGCAAATTATTTGCAGTTACTTCAATTTTAGTTAATAACCCCAACATCAACAAGACCTTTCAACTGAAAGACCAAGGGCTCATTTTTGTAGACAATGTTTTCATTCTGAAAAATTCCACCTATCCTGCAGACTTGACCCTGTACTTCAGTTAACAGAGGTGGCAGATTAGGTAACGGAGACTGTGGTTCTGCAGCTATTTCGGCAGCACCGCTGCCAGGCTCGGCAGCACGAGTGCTGCCACTCATTCCGACCTTTGCCTCGTTGCCAGCACAGCTGTTTGTGAACCACAGCAAGGAATGGATCCAACTTAAACGAGTGGCCGGCAGAGGCGGGTTAAGGGGCTGCTTTAGAAGCACTGCCACCAAATGTGAAACCATAGATTCACACTTTTCTGTCCTCTACCACACAAACCAGATGGAAGTAGAACTTGAGATATGGTTACTCACACATGAGGTTACTACTGTTGATGCTTATATGAACCAATACTCCTGGAAAATGAGGTAAAAACAGAGCAAAATGTTGGACCTCTTCCTATAGACCTTACAATCCAGCTGTTGCAGCTTAGTCCTGATTTGACAGCATCTCTCAAGCTGCTATTCTAATCTTGGACTTCATTTGTTGCAGATCTAAGCAAGACCTCAAAAAGCTGGGCAGTTTCACAACTACCAGGGAACAAACCCTTCCACTTCATTTGTTTTATGCCAAAAATTTGACTACTCACCTAGCTCTTGGAGAAATTAGACTATCCTTTAAACAAAAAATTGGAAAACAAGCTGAATCATAGCTAACTAGCTACCCGAAATTACTAGGAAACACATCATCTGGCCATTTTAGCTTAAAGACCTCCTATTGCAGATGACTCCCAGACATACTGCTGCACAGTGAGCTCAGGGCTCAGATGGTGCTTTGAACACAAAAATTGCTTCCCTTAACAGGCAGTTAACTGAATAAAATTAATATGAACATTACGCCGGCTCCTTCTACCATGACAGATTACGATAAACATAAAAATAGGTGGTTGAGTGGAAAAGTACTTTAATCTTTCAATTTGGAAAACCCACCACAGTCCCAAATCTTGCCTTGGGGTAACAGGAAGTTTTATTTTCAAGACCCTTTCCCAGAATATAATTATTGCATTTGTAAATTGTAAAACATTCAGCCCTATTGGTTCCCAGATCCCCAGTCCTCTGTGTTAAGAAGTCCAGAACAGATATGTTAGGCTGAGTCTGAGTTGTACTGCTGGAGCATGGCAGAGGAAATGTGCATAATCTCCCTGGGAGGTGCCTGGTTTTGTGAAACCATGTCTATGCTGGGACACTCAGAAGAGCTGGAAGAAAGATCTCACACATAGCACGATGTCAGGATGGACAAACTGAAGTGTACAGAAGCTGGTTTAGCTGCTCTCTCTCAGAAGTAAAGTGAACTTTATTTTTTCTGTGAAGTTCTGGGAACATACTACAGTAAATTAAAAGGAACATCCAGATGGGATTTAATATGGTGAATGGACTTCATACCTTTCATTGAATATGCTTGGCATTCACCAAATGTCTCTGAATAAGCACAACTTGACTATTTACTTCCATGGGAAACAAAGTTGCCTGAACAAAATTAAAAGAATATAGACAATAAGCAATATTTCTAACTGCATAATTTTCAGGAACACAATTACTGTAAAAGGCATCTCTCTGGTCATTTATAAAATGCTACCAAAAAAAAAAAAAAAAAAAATTCTAACACAGGAGTATGAAAATGTCTTCAAATGGAAGAAAATAAATATATATTTTGGACATTTATACTTAATGCTCCTTTGTTTTTTTTTCCTAAGTATCGCAGGATCACTTCCCTGTGCGTGTGATCTCACACATATAATGTATATTGCAATTCCCCATTAAAAAAACAGACTGCACTAAGAATAGAGGACTAGATACTCATCTGGCATAATGTGAGACCACTCCAGTAATTTCAGCATTCCTACTCCAATTTGCAACAGCTAAGGATCTGGCACAAAACATCAAGTTAAGTTTCCAATTACCTCATGCACCAGCATTGATTTCAGTAGTTATATACACACAGTGATAGAGGAGAATTATTTGAAAAATTGCAAACTCAGCTCTCTATTATTTTTTATTTTTGTGGTCTAAATCAGGCCTTTCATGGTATTTTAATGTAGATGTTTATGGTTTAATTATATATGTTTCAAGAGCAAACTAGTTACTTGCTGCATCTACCCAATTAAAAAAAGAAAGGCAGCAGTAATCTTTTACGCTGCTGAGAATGTCAGCTTATATTGGGTCACATCACAAAAGTAATTAGTGTTGCCAAAAAATCTAGTGTATATTAACTTAAACACATAACTAAAAAGTTATCACTTATACAAAATCAGTCTTCTCTGCGTGAAAGTTTTGTAGGCTGTCTTGGGAGGTCTTTTCTCCAATTTGCTGCTTCAAATTAGTCAAATTGTATAGATCTGCCACAATAGGAGGCAACTGTAAAGATACAGTATTCAGTCAGCCCAGAGAGACTGAGTTCTTCTGAGACAGCACATAAATTACATCCAGCTGAACTGCCCTACACAGCCCTGCAACATTACTCGCTACACTACTTCTACAGAGACCTGCTCAATGAAAAATCACCAAAATAGTATTCATTTATTTATTTAATTCTAGGAAAAGGACACAGAATTACAAAGGAATTTAAGCACAGAAAACCTCCAAACTCCTCCTTTTCAAATCCATGGTAATTGCAGTCTAACTCAAAGTTTAGTGTCTTGTACCTAAGCCTAATAGATTAAGACCAAATAAGTCTCAATTGTGTATGGACCTCCAAAAATTCTGAAGACAATCACTGGTCATTACAATCTTCCCTTGGAGAAGTGGGGAAATTTTAGACATGGAGAAATTTTAAACAAATTGAAACTAATATGCTTCAACTTTAATATTCCTCAGACAGCCATTTGCACTTGACATTTTGCTCAAAAGTCTGATAACTAGTCTACATACAATCCTGTGACTGAGACAGCCCAGTGAATCATTTCGATACAGGATAAATGATCATCAAAGTAATTTTCACTGATTAACATTAAAGTAAAAAGGGGACCAGGTATTTGTTACATTTCTCAGGCTTAGAGAAAAAAAAAAAAAAAAAAGAAACTTCTTTAAAATAGTTTTTGCCAAGGTACTGTATAACAGACATCCAAAAAGTAGTCTTTCGAGCAGCATTACAAACTAAAATGTGGACTAAAAATATGAGTTTTATTGCCTCTTAAAACAAATTTTATTATTTACTTGCTATATAAGCACTCTTCTTATCTGAGTTTTTGCATTGCAAAGGGCATCCAAGTTCCTTTAATCACTTCTGATTTAATGACAGATTTAATAACACTGCAACACAGAAATGTGGACTTGGCCAAAAAAAACCTATTTCATAAAAATATGATGCTTGTACAGCAGCATCTAAAATGTCACCTAATACATACAGGTAAAGCAGAATTTTTTTTGATGTATATGATAAACCCTAGGGTTCTGATAGGTAAAACATCTACTGACTTTAAAAGACCATAAAAATAATCTATTTTTAATAACCATTTTTATTTAATTTTTAAAAGAGTAGCAGTAGAACCACGTCCTTAAATCTCAGGGGTGATTAAAGGGCCATGCCAAAGCTGAAAGGTTTCAAATATCAAACTATACTATTATGTCAGGGTCAGCAAGATCAATTAGCGCTTTTCAATGACAGAAAAAGGTTAAGTTGAGCACACATTTGCACAATATTTAAATAAAAAAAAAATCGCACATATTAAGTTTACTTATAAATCTTTCGATTGATGATCAAATATCAAAACTCTTCTTCCACTTGCACAACATAAATACCGTTTTTTTATACAAAATGTCAGAAAGACTGCAGATACCTTAGACAGCAGAAATACTACTGGATTGTCAAGTACAAAGAAAAAGCAAAGACATTTGAGTGTTTCTGCCACCAGGCTTAGTTTAGCGCTGAACTTCTTAAAAGCTTTAAAAATACTTGATCAACTTGACAGATGTCTGATGCCCCTGTGTTTGCATTCTTCCTGCAAACCCTGACAGTAGCAAAAATGAATGATAGGGGGCAAATAAACCTATTCCTGTGTTCAACTAAAAAACAAATAGAACACTACCATACAATAAACCCACACCCAGCCTTCAAATTAAAAATACTAATCTGTAAATTAACTCATCTTAAATCTGGAAAAAAACAAGTGCAATTAAAAGCCATGAGAAACATGCACACCAGGAAGCAAGGAAACTTACATTTCAGTTCTTAGTATCACAAGAACACTCACTGGAAATACAGGTATATTAGTAGTTAATTCAACACCTGTTAATACAAATGTTGCCGTCGTAAACGTAGCTTGAACAAAGTACCTAGTTATGATATCAAATAAAGCCAGCATAAAATCACAATAAAAATGCAGGAGATTAACAAAAACTAAGGACAAAAGAACACTGTGTTGAAATCAGTGATTTAGATTGGAATTGCATTATTTTGAGTAAAAGCAAAGCAAGATTACCTTTCTTCAATGCTATATTTCAAAATGTCTCTTTTTATTTAAGCCCACTTCTCTGTTTCTTCAAGGAGTGATTTGAAATATTTACTACCAGACAGTACCTAATTTTAGGTTTTAAGTGCTTTAACAGCTCTATGAAATATGATCAGCAGCTGCATTATAGAAGTATGCTGAATAAACTCTCCTTATAAAAAGGGAGACCTGTTTTACCCTGAGTTCATAAAATCCCTACTTTCAAGAAAGAAAAAGATAACAGAGAAAAAAATAATAGCTGTGTCCTAGAACATTTGACAGAAATTCTAGGAATTTCTTTCTTCTTTCTGTATTAACTTTTGTACTTAAAAGGAAAAAGCAGTTTAAATTTTAAAACTGAAGGATTGCACAGAACACCGTGCAATACCACCAGTACATCAAGGAAAGAGCCAGGTACCTTTCCCACACCAAATGCCAGTGTTTAATATTAATTCTAGAACTGAAAGGTAAAAGTTGCATAAAGTTTGAAGTGTTAAACTGTAACGCTTGCATCAGATGCTAAAAATATGCCACAGGATACTATCTATAGCTGTATTTCTAGTCACCTTCTTTGAAATATTTTAACTGGAAACTGCAATTAACTGGAAAACCACCGTTGTCCTACTCATTACATTGCTTGTTTATAATTTACTTATTCCACTGGCATTATACATACAGAATAAATTTCTATTGCAAAGTGTTGTAAAGCCATTAATAAATACAAATCCAGCAAGAGTAACTGTCAACTAAATTTATTAGCGGTACAATCATATAGTCGTAACAATAACAGCATACAAATTATCTGAACAAAGATGCATAAAAGATTAACCAACAAACTCCTTTTTCATTTCTATTAGATTTGATTGAAGAACATCTGGTAACATAAATACTAGAACTTTCAGAAGAAAGCAAGAAGAGCTGTTTCGGACATAGCCCAACTAACGTTAGATGTCCAACATAGAGGAAGAATCACACGGAAGACAGTGAAATGTCAGTCTGTATTTCCACTTTACTCACAGTATGATACATACTGCAGATATGCAAGCATTTGTTATTTAGCAGCATTTTCAGAAATACTAGGAGGAAAAGTCAAACCCGCAGCAATTTTATGGAAGTTTTCTTCTGAGTGTTAAGGAAATGAAACAAAAATATAGCTTGAGCTTTAACAGAAAGTGCATGCTTCAAACAACAAACTTTGAGGTCAGACCAAAAAATATATTTACCATACAGAAGAAATGCCTGCTTTGTATAATTCAATCTAAATCGAAACTGTTGATTAGTTTATCCTAGATACACTTTCTAGTCTCCGCATGTGAAACACATAAAACAAAACCCAGAAAATTGTAAATACTGGTTCCTTACTGTTCTAGCATGACTTCACGCTTAAACTCCAACCGGCCAAGGCTCTCCCTTGTCTGGTACAGCTTGCCTCCCAGGATTTTTCTAAGTACCAGCTATTTCACACCGCCACGCGCGACCTCAGCGTGTCCCTCCGTGTGCTCGGCTGCAAGCCCTGCCCGCGGGTCCCGGGCCGGCAGCACCGCGCCCGCTTGGCTCCGAGAGCCGGTTTCATAAATGTAAATGAAACTTTAGATGCCAACTACCGATTGGCAGCGGCGCTGCCGCGGAATCCCGCTCTCCCTTCTCGGAGGAAGGAGCCGCGGGGCTGCTCCCCCGCGGGTGGATGCCGGGCGCTGCCCCGGGGCACCCCTGCGCCCGGGAACGGCGCGGAGCCCCCGCGGCACGGGGAGAACCGCCGCCGAAGCCGCGTGAAACCCAGCTGGCGGTTCTCCGCGGGGTATCTGATTTTGGAAGTGTCTGTAATGACAGCAGGAGAAGGAAATTAATGGCTATGAGCCCACTGGGTTTGAACACGGAGAATCCTGTTACCTCCTCGCGGATCAAGTACGCGCGCACACCCGCACACGTACACGAGGTTTCCCCACGTGGAAACGCTTCCTAACCAAACGCAAGACCCCTCATTGCCGGTGGGAAGGGCGGCGGGACCCCCGTGCCGGGGCTTCCCCGTGGCCCAGTCCTCCGGCGCAGCGGGGACCCGCGGCGGGGGCGGGGTGGGACGACCCGAATACGCACCGTTTCGTCCTTTGAAACCACAAGAAAAACAAGCCGGGGCTGGGGAGGGGAAGGGCAGGAGGCATCCCTCAGGGAAAGGAAACGGAGAGGAACAAAAACAACGGGCAACTCTGTCCCCGCTCCCCTCCGACACTGGGAAAAGTGGCTGCCGGATCCGCCGCGGCGGCTCCCGGCCAGGAGGCAGCGGGAGGCAGCCTTGCCCCATCCGCCGGCACCCCGTGTCAGGCAGGCAGTGGCGACCCCCGAACTCCGCCGCCGGCTGGGGCAACGCGGGGCCGAGGGCGGGCGGCAGAACCGACCGGCTTCTCTGCCGCCGGCGCCTGTGCCTGCGGCTCCCGGCCAGGCTGTCTCGCCCCCGCGCTGCCCAGACCGACCCTTCCTGGAAGGAACGGGGTTTTCGCTACCATCCCTGCGTGTTTTCATGTCGCTCTGGCCGGAGCGGGTCCCTGCCGCCAGAAATGTTGTTTCCCCCCAGCCTCCGGTCAAGCCGCCGCCGGCTCCGGCCCTGGCAGGCCGGCCTGCCCCACACCTCCCCCAGGCGGGCCGGCAGCCCCGGCTGCTCTCGGGGCGCAGCCCGGGCCCCCCGTTTCCGCCGCTACGGGGGTGGGCGGGAGGCGCAAGAGGGGAACAATGCGTGACGGCTTGCGACCGTCTTGGGGCTTACCCCTGCAGCGCCGGTAACAGCTAGCCGAAGAAAGGTGAGGGCAAAACCGCGGGGATTGTCACCTGGAGAGAGGCAGAAAATCCGTCTGGGCGTGGAAAAAGTCACCCCGTTCGCACTGGAGACCAGCCTGGTTTTTTGCAACTAAACTCGCGTGGGGCCGGGGGTGAAAGCTCGTCTCTACCCCTCCGCTGCTCCTTCCCATCACGTTTGTTTTACAGTAACTTTGTTGTTGTTGTTGTTGTCATTGGACCAACACGAAAAGAATGCTAAACAAACGCTAAATACAAGCACATGCACACACACGCCTCCACGGCGGACACATACACACGCGACAGGGAACCGGTTTCCTCCACCTCCGAGCAGAAGGGGTGGGAGGCAGATACGGGGACGGGGAAGTCAGAGACACTCACCTTCACGCTGCCGGGATATGCCGCTACCTTTATTTTAGGGCTGCTCCTTAGGTATATATTCTCGTACCTTCTCCGAGCCGAGGCTCCCCTTTTGCACTGTTCCTCTGGCAAAAACAGAACATCCCCTCTACAAGTCGTCCCCCCCCCCCCCCTTTCTTCACACACAAATAAAGCACAACTGGGAGCAAAACGGGAGGGGAAATTCGGGGAGGGGGGGAGGTAGATGGAGGAGGAGGCTGGTGCGGGAGAAGCCAAACACTCCTCGCACTTCAGCGAGTGCAACTAGTTGCCTCTCACGCACAGGAACGTAGAAAGTTTCTCTGGCAAGGGACGGGACCTTCCTAAGAAAAGGTAACCCCCTCCCGCTCTCCCGCTCTCCCGCCCAAAAAGGCCGTCCCGGGAGCGCGGCGGTAAAGGGCGAGGAGCGCGGGAGCCACACTCCCGGGCGCGCCGCTTCGCACTTGTGCCGGGCGCTGCCGCCGGGGCTGCGCCCTGCTCCGGCCCCTACCTCGGCACGACAGCCCGGCTGTCCCGCTGCCACCCCGCTTAGCCCTGCTAAGCCCCGCTCATCAGCACACCTTTGCTCCCGCTGCCCCGGGCCCCGGCACACAGAGGCGGGCACGGACTGCCGGCTTACCCGGCCACCAGACAGCTCCAGTGTCCCTCCCGGCCTCGCAGCCCGCGGCCTGGACCTTTAGCCTTTGCTACTCCCTGGCATCTGCAGTGAATAGTGATGGGAGCAAAGGAGAGGGCCCTGAAGGGTCACAGGTTGACTAATGCCAATCCACTCGAGTACAGGTAGTGAAGTCTGCACTGGACTTTTTCCATTTGTTTCTTCTACAAGAAACCAAAAGTAATCCTGAGTTTTTGGAAAGTTTGTGAGTGTATGAATGATCAAGTGCTATACGACAGGAGTGGTCTGTGTACCCTTTTACAGGATGCATTTGGCTCCTTGTTCTCAAGCTGGCCAGTGTGGATGGAGGCAAAGTCCTTTTCTGCTCTGAAACTGAACACACTTTTCTGCAGGAAATTCAGCAGCTCCATATGGTCCTTTTTGCTACTTAGTGTGGGGAAGTCAGAAGAAAACCTCTGATTGCTTAGTCACATTTCATGCTTTTACCCTTCACCTTGTTTTATCTGAGTATTATTTCAATGCATGGACTGAGTGGCTCTTGTCCAACCAGCTGCATCACCCTCTTTTTGTCAAGTTAACTTCACTCCCTAAAGGGTATAAGTCAAATATTTAAAAGAGGAGGCAAAGTTAGGCCCTATATCCAGAGAGAGATGTGAGAGAAAGGGCTTGGTTTTCAAAAGTACTGAATGTCAGAAGCTTTTGAGGTCAGCAAGTTACCTGAAATGGGGAAAAAGTATGGATTTGTGAAGATTCTTTCCTAGCTGCCTTCTCTTTCCTTACATTGTGTTTGGTGATACTATTTAAAGTATAACTTTACTCAAGCTGTCTGCCTTTGAATTTCATAATTTGCATTCAATAAATTGTAGTAACATGGTCATCTCTCTCCTAAATAATTTCAGACTTAAGACAACTAAATCTTAAAGAAAACAGGTCTATAAAAACCTTGTATTTGCTGTCTTGGGAAAGTCACAGCTCAGAAGGATAACAGACTCAGAAAACTCTTTTGACCTACAAAAATACAACTAGAAAAACTTTTAAACTAAAAAAGCCTCCAAAAGCCAACTTTCAAATTGTCATAGTGTGGGACAAGCCAGAAATACAAAATGAATTTTGAAACTGAGAGCTTAGAGAGTAACTGGAAGGGGAGAAAACTCAGAGTTGTGGGAGTAATTGTGATTGACAACCCTGCCACAGACTAGGTTGTGACTAATGCCAGCATGCCTCTTGCTAACAGTCTCCTTCTGCAGGGAAACATGCTAACAACTCCTTCCGTTTTAGAGGACTTTTGTGAGTCTAACCTGAGGTTCTCGAACATGGTAATAATGAAGGTCTTTGAAGTCTGGTTTCTTTCCACTTCAGTGAAGCAAATTCCTTTAAGGGGAATAGTCCCCTAGTAACATCAGTTGTTTTAATAGACATATCACTTTAAAGCAAGCTCTTAAACATCTGTTGCATTCTCTCTTAAAATGTAAGGTACAGCTGACTTGAAAAGATTGCATATATCTTTGCTCAGCATAACTTGCTTCAAATTGAGGAGAGATGAGAAGGTTGCACTGTTGTTACATGGTATGGTCCCAAGACAAGTCTCCCAGTAAGGGAGTTGGTCTTGATGTCGTTGGATCACGTATTGGTATTCATTTTGGTAAGAGTGAGCAGGGTCGTACCAAAAGTAATGAGTGTTTGGCCTGGGTCAAAAGCGACTGAGGGGAGTCCTATAGAAACTGATCTCCTAACCAAACAATTTTTCACAGTGATTGATTGTAAATCTGACTTTCACGGGTAGGAATTAAATGTTGATTTTGTTAAATCAATGTCTTTAAGCTGAAGTAAATTCCAGTGGGCTCAGTGGAAGTGATTCCAGAAAGCCAAAATGTTGTACAATACACTGGTTCATATAAATTGACTCTGTGTGACCATGTAAAAGGTCATGCTAGAAATAGTCCTGAGAGAGCCCAAGGAAGGCCTGTAGGGCCCCTTTTTACACCAGAATAGAAGAATAATATCTTATCCATTTAAAGCAACATGGCAAGGTAAGTAGGCAAGATGTAATTATCTAGATTGGTGTTTGGCCAGGTGACCTACACTACCAAAACCTACCAGAGTGTTTAATGTCCACAAGCACTTGGTATCCTTTGTTTTACCTCTTAAATGAAGACAGCAGTTGTGATCATATCCTTTATGCTGGTTCAATACTGAGTCAGCAGAAGAATGTCACCTTGCACAAATAGCAGTTCACACAGTGACTTGGAATTTCCTTGGAGGTCTTCCATGCAGATACGATAGGCCCACCCCTACTTACCTTGGGAAATCTAGTGAGATTACAGCAATAAGTAGTATGGCTCCAGAGAATCATGTTTGCGTATGTTGCTAAAAACAATAAGAGGTTTGAAATGTTTATAAGTAATTTTTAAATTAAAGCAGTATTTTTTTACATTGCATCTCAGTAACAACAAGGTTTTGTTGTTGTTTACGCAAAGGGATTATAGTTAGTTATTCTGAGAAAAACTAATGACAGACAGTCACTATTTTGGCAATGTGTCATGATTATGATTTATTGAAGTGCCTACCATACACTGCATCCAGCTTAGGTATCTGTCACAGTTTTGTTTTACAAAAGCAGAGCTTTGAAATATGGCTTCTTATTTTCAGGTTCAAGTATGAAATCCAAAAGCCTGTTAATTAGGCAAAGTGTATTGATCTGTATACTTCAGGTTATTATTGGTGCTTCATGGCTTTATAGTCATAAAAAGAAAGAATGAATGGGGGTTCTTTTGACCTGGTTATCAGATTTCAGGTTTAAAAAGAAGGTGACACACCCTTTTCAGTAATTCGACATGCAGGGTTCAGCTGTGGGTTCAGAAACAGGTTACAACTGGCTAGTCATTGTGCTCTTGAAATGCCAACTGTGACTTTAAGTATGTTATATAACCTATTTTTTTGTTTCAGTTCTCAAGTATGGCATCATTTCAGTGTTATTTGGATTTCCATATATTTTTTAATCCAAACAGATCTGACCTCAATCATAAGGTTCCACAGCTCCAAATAGCTGAGCTTTTCTAATATTTTATTTTGAGTGCCTACGTTCAATACTTCATCACATAGATATGTGCTGCAGACAGTGCCAAATACTATGCCAGGGATGTCCTCAATTATCTTCAGTGCTTACCAGGAGAGGGCTCTGTTCTGCATACCAGACACAGAAAAAAGTCACACTGAAATTAGTGCGAGTTTTGACTCTAAATCTTGCATGAAATGAAGCTGGCTAAGTGCAGATGAAAACCTACATTTTTTTTCAGCTGCCTGTGCAAGCAGAATGAGGTGTGCTTGATAATCTTAATTTGTATCTTGCTGTTACACCAAGATCTATCTTCCTTCCTGGGAGAGACCCGCTCTGCATCCTGCAAGGTACCTTTCCATCATGTTTCATGTAGGTTTCCTGAAGTTTCATTTAAGTAATCTGCAGAGCCGACTCAGAGAAAATATTAGGCCATATATTTTTGTTTGATGAACCACGTTTTCCTTGATCATCGTGTGGTACAAAAACTGTGTCTGCACTGATCAGGGACACAGATCTAGCACACAGGTCTGTTAGTTTGCTTCTTGGTGTGGTTTTGCTCTCATCCGTTAATGTTCTTATAAAAAATGCCCTGATGCAGTTCAGGGTGTGGTATGGGTCAAGGACCATTCCTGGTGCTTTGACTAGCCCAGGCATTCCTCCTATACTGGAGAATGAGACAGTTGATAATAAGAATTTTGGCCTTGCAGAAACACTGCTCTGACAGATGGCCCCAGGTCAGAGAGCAATCTTCAGATAATTTCCTAGTGCAGATGTAGCCTGAAAGTCACTCTAAGTCCTGTTCCAGAGACAACATTAGGTCAGGTTGTTGGGGAGGTAGGAGAACTGTCAGGGCTGGCATTACCTCACCTCCAGAGCCTCTGGCACTGGGGGAGAACTGAGGGTGTGCCCCACACCCATCTATGTTTATTCTGGCTGTAGAACTTTGTTTCAGATTTCATTTCATCATAAATAAAATAAAGAGTAATCCATGGATGATTTATAAAAATGTGAACATTTTAATCTGTTTCATTAAACATTAATGCTGCTGCTTAATGTAATTCCCTTGAATTTGCTTTTTAATCAGTTTCATGTTAAATGTACTTTCCTCACTTTTTGATTACTTCTAGGAATTTCCACCATATTTTAAAACTTCTCTCTGGTTGTTTTTATCCATTTACAACATTCTTCAACGGAATAACTCTGATATGACTACCTTGCTATTTCTAAAGATCTGTTTAAAGTATCCTCGAAATCTGTGAGACGTAAAACCCAGCATTTTGAAAATGTTTTTTGTTTTCATATATAGGTAGCATAAACCAAAGACATCATTTACTGTCATTGATCGGAAATGGTCTGTGTAAGTGAGTAATTGTGTTTGTTATTTAACTATCTGCATGTTGAGGTTTCCAGTGAAACCAATAGTAAACCATTCATCAATGTCCCTGTCAGGAGGATTGAGCTTGTTATGCAATAAACTCAAATACAGATTCACACCAAGAACTTTTTACTACACTCTAACATCATATTGTTGCTGTGTTGCATTATAGTGTAATAACATATAATCAGTAAAGAATGATTTGTCATAAGTTTTTTCACATCTTTTTATAGAAGTAAAAGTGGCATTGCCAAACGACGCTACAAATGACGTATATTACCATTACACTAAAAATAACTCTGTTACTTCCAGAAGCATGGTTGAATTCAATTCTCCTAGTAGTACAAGATTAAATGAATTTCAGGCAATTTCACTCATTTATTTGCAGGTGGTGTGCAATAGAGAAAGGAAACAGAAAAAGTATAAAATTAAAAGCAGAGATTAAAAAAAAATATGCTAAAGAGTATTTTCAGAAAACCTGTTTTATTTCAAAGTACACGTTTCTTTCGCTTGTTGAAATGTTCTGTTAAAAGAGTTTAGACATTTCTGAATGTGGACGTTGTAGCTCCAGTATAATCTATAAGTATATGTAGATATAAGCTGCTGGTTTATTTGCACCATTGTCATAATGGTAGTAGGCAGAAAACCAGGTATAGTATTTAGGGATAATTATCCTTTCTTTTCAGAAAGTATTGCAGTGTTGTCCTGTGTTGCGGTACTCTTGATCAGACTCTCCAGGTGTTGTTTTCTGTGAGGACCTCATCCTGAATCTCAGAAATATCAATTAAAAATAGGCTGATTAGGTTATTTTAAGACATTTAAACAGCAGTTGTAGAGGTCTGTTTTGTACATTACTGTTAGTTAATCCTGAGGTTAGACTCCTTATTAAATCATTCTTTATGCATTTCAGTATTAAAATGTCCAGCAAGAGGTAAGTTTGTTCCATTCTAACTGTGAAATAAGAAGCATACTCTGAAAGAATCACTTATGTTCATGATTTCTGCATTCTTCCAATGGGTCTAGTCTTTTGTGTAATATTAGTAGTTATTAATGTAGTTATTATATTTACATTTGGTTACTTATTAACATTTACTCATAATTTATAGATTCTGCTTGGAGGTCTTACTGCACTTTGTAAAAGCAGAGGTGGGCATAGTCCCTCTCCCAGGGGTCTTACCAGCTAACCCCATGTAAACCACACAAAGGAAGTTACAAAAGAAACAACCTCTGGCATGGTCATCCACTGGTTGAAGTCAATGGAAAGAAGCATTTCTGTTTTTGTATTAACTGGAACATGTCTTGCTGCATATCTGTAGATTTTGTGGGGACATTATTCCTGCAATTACACTGGATTGCATAAATGACAGAACTGTCTTTCAGCAGAGAAGTAACTGATTGTTTGAGGTGCTTTCTGAAACCACCAGCTCCAAATTATAAGCAAGGTAAGAATGTACTAATGTGAAACTAAATAATTTCATATAACCTTGTTTCAGCTGACATATCATATGTTTTAGCTAATGTTGATGTGTCAAGAGTGGTGGGAGCTGCCTGAGCAGCAGTCGGCCAATTTTCCCGCATCAGACAAATAGAGATTATGTGCCTTCTCCATTTCATTTCTGGGGTAGAAGAACTTGTCAAACAGATTGCTATGTGTGATTGAGTATTGATGCAATGGTACATGCACATCTTTTTCTCCATTAGTTTGCAGCTAGGCAACAGCTGTCCTGGGACAGGAAAAGGAAGCTTTTGACCACAATCTCCAAAGCAGTCCCAAGTAGTTTAAAACAGGAGGTAGAGGTTCATCAAGGTAAATATGCTTTCTTGAACCTTTATCCTTCCTAAACTCCTCCCATTATATTCTTCTTATTCTGGTAACAAATACTTTGCATTTTTTCAAACAATTAAAACCAAATGGTATAGGTTTTGCCACAGCTCTTAAGTTGTTCTGAGACCTACAAGTTGTTATTTTGGTTCTGGTTTCAGAACATCTTTGCTATTACAGTGAAAAAGAGAGTAGGGGAAATGGACACAAGGGATATGGACCACTGATGAGAACAAAGCAGCTAATGTAAATCTCCACTCCTTGCCCTAGCACACCACTTCATTAAAAGATGTACAAAGTATTCTTCCTCCTCACCTTTTGCATTAGTTGACTACACCTGGGACTGGCTGTGAATGCGAGCGCTTTATTAGCATTTGAATAATCTATACTGCTGTATAAATGAGACTGAAGATTGAACTTCATGGCAAAATAAATAAATTAAAAAAAAACCCATATTCTAAAAGGTGATAGCCTGTGTTTCATTTTCCCTGCCCCGTATCCTGTTCTGGCAAAACTTTTCTCCATTTCTGACTTAATAAAAGCATATACACATTCTGAGATTTTTTTTAAATACACATTTTTATTATTCACACTTTTGAACTTCAGAGAGGGACCAATTTAGAATGCCTAAATTCTGGGGAGAGTTTTGTTCTGGAAACAATTATTTTTATTGAGAACTATTGATGAGGTGATTACCTAAAATTTCAGTGGCAGGAAATTGAAGACGAGGCAGTTTCTGAGTTTTGAAAGATCATCAATAACAAGTGAAAACAAGTTAGGTTTCTCCATGGATTGTTTACACAAGAGTAGTTGTTGATAAATGAACTTCAGATTGGGTATTAGAGGTACATGATGTGCGAAGTGTAATAACAGTTTTACTGCTCAGAGCTTGTGAAGGCTTCATAATTTATAGGCAATTTACTCAAGCTTTGCAAACAATTAGTAAAATCCTTTTAGCAGTCCTCCTCATCATGTGTCCTGTTAATAATTTTTTTTTTTAACATGTATGCATTTCCCTTTTGTTTTTGAAAACAGACAACAACTTTTAAAATAATTTCACTCTATTATGGAAGGACTTTAACATTACCTACTTGGGGTGGGAATTAATAAATAAATATTTTCATAGGTAATATAAACCACAGTTATGATGCTCAGATGTATGGTATCATGGCTTTGCTCTAACAGTGGAGAAGTTAAGACATGGAATTACCATAGCTGGCAGCAAGAGGAGATCCTGTTTCAGTTGTGTAAATATGCAGTTAGTTGTGAAAAGTCAGAGATTAATAGACTCTGATGAATTGATAAGGAGGAGGGCGACCAGGCTGGAGCCCTTTCCTTTTTCTGCCAGGTTCCAGATGATGTGGCAGAGAGGTTTTCCCACATTCCTTCTTGGTACCTTCACTTCTGAAGATGAATGGTAATGGTGTCAATGTCAGAGTGCCAGGAGAAAAGCAGAAATGTTATTGTATCAGATTTGCCTTCACCTGTTTGAAAGTTTAAAACCCATTTCGTCATGGTTAAAGACCTTCAGGAGGAAAAGATTAACAGAGGGCAAGTGATGTAGTAAGTTTACCTAAGTATTCAGGAACCTTCTTACTTGTCCTGCTTGGTATCATGTGTACTGCTGTAAATCAATCATAACGTGAAACAAGATTTCTAATAGTGAGAGGTACTGCTGAAGTAATTAATACTTTCTTTTTAAAAGTATTTATTAGAAAAAGATGTTTGTTTCAGAAATTATTCTCAAGTGGAACAATCTGGAAAAATAAAGCAGTACTGCCCTGACATACCTGCTAGCTCCCTATGGAGGAGGTAGATTTTCTCCATCAGAAAAGAGAAGTTTTGCAGTCTCTATAGGTAGAAGTGTGGTGGCGTTTTTTCCCCTACTGTTACTAATATTTGGATGAAAATTAGAGTCAGGAAAAGTAATCTCTATAATTTTAATTCTGGGAAGTACTTGGCAATTAAAATTATTACAGATTTTAGTGATGAAGAAACAGGCCTAAAGAGTTAAAAGAGATCTTTAGTAGGAGAGAGTTCTTGGTCTGAATTCTACTGAGGTTCTGTAGTAGTTGCAGCCTGTATTATTATCTGCAAGAATTGCCCATGGAAGGAGGAATTACAGTCTTGTAGCAGCTGACTTTGGTGAAATTTATAATGCTGAGATAACAAAGTGTTGACGTTGGCCCATGCCTTTTCCTCTTGTGATTGCATTTTGTTTGAAGTGATTCAATATGTATCAAATTTGTAATGCAAATATCACACCTGTAGTTTGTACACAAATGCTTGACAGATTTATTGTCCATATTATATTTAATTCTCTAAATTATATATGTAGTTCAGTTAAATTAGAATTTCATGTCAGTTTAGCAAGATTAATAGATAGCTGGGTAGTACTTCACATTTAATAGAGTTTTCTTTAAGATTAAGGCACCATTCTTTATGCCCTAATTTAATCTCTTGGGAGCTGCCAGTTCATTTTCTGTTGTGTTTCTCTGAATTTTTTTCATTTTAGTTTTGGCACCTTTCACTCACATTGTAAAATAATTCCATTAGTATTGTCAGAATGTAGAAGTTGTGTTTTATTAAAAGAATACTTAACAGCTGTGTGATATTTCCCCGACAATTATACACCAGTGTTGTAAAGTGTATGCCTTGTAATATGCCTATTTCTAGCACTGTTTTATGGA
Source organism: Lophotriccus pileatus (assembly GCA_035583135.1). NCBI lineage: Eukaryota > Metazoa > Chordata > Aves > Passeriformes > Tyrannidae > Lophotriccus > Lophotriccus pileatus. The sequence goes on from JAWWES010000115.1 coordinate 58,680,251, forward strand.
AAACAAGGAAATACAGCATGAATTATTATCTTCAGGAATCTACAAAATCTGAGTTAGCAGAGATCCAGAGCTTTGGTTACCCAGCTACCTCATATCATAAGTGGTAAACAAATCCTCTGTCTATAGAAGAGGCAGGTGGTGAATGTTGTGAGCAAGATTTGTTCCACCTCCACAGTGCTTGGGCAAGTTGCAAATACTAAGTATATGAGAAAACACAGATGTCAAAAGTCAAGAGAAGACAAAGAAGAAAAACACAGATACGTAAAAAGTAAATCTTCGAGATATCAAGAGGTTTAGTGGCTGTTTAATTCTATATATATGTTTATTATAGTTACACTAAAATCACTGAAAGAGGAGGGTAAATTTGTGTGATGTGAGGTCTTAATTTAAAAAACCCCTTCTATCAGCTGTAGTACTGGCTTCATGACCTTAGGGTGGTTATCATCTGACAATATTATTCTGGAAACCAGAAATTGATTACTACCCTCAGGTCCCATCTCACATGCCCTGTGGTAGCTGGGGTTGGGGACCCTGTGGGAAGAGTACCCTGCTGTCACTCAACAGTGGTCTTTCCGGCTAATTAAAGAGGAGCACTGATGAGCTCTGAAAAGAAACCTGACAGCCCCATTAAACAGAACAATGTGACATATTACATGAGTCCTGAGGAAAAGCTTTTAAAGACAGAAAAACCAAAGGTGGGCAAGTCAGGTCCGCTCAAGGTTAATGGGATGATCCTACAGAGGCAGCTGAAGTGATGCTAAATATGGTGCTGTCTTTCCCTAGCTTCCATATCATAGCTTTCATATGTATCACAGAGATTTATACAACTGAAATTAGCACTGCTGTGTGATAACAGTAGAAACTTCTAGATTTATTCTTGCTTTGGGAAATAAAATACGTGTCAGTCCAGGGTGGGGCTCTGTTATATTGGGTGTTACATGACCATGTAATGAAAATGAAAGAACTTTCCTGCAGAACTTCAGATTTGAGGGTGCAGGAAAGGAACGTAGCAGAGTAATAAGAATACTTCATAGGGTAAAACAATTTCTCAGTACCAGTAGCTGGAACAGAAACCATGTCTCTTGTCAAACCCTGTGGTTCATCCTGCGCCCTAAATGTGAGACATATAATAAGTAGGAATTTTCACTCTCAATTATTAGGCTATTTTTTTCTAATTTATAGAGTTACAGAATAAACTGTACCCCTCCTCTTCCCAAATGCAGAATTATCTTCTGTTTTGTATTACCTATTGAAGTGCCATGGCCCTCTAGGCTTCCTTCCTGTTACAGTTGCCATTAACTCATTAACTCATTAGCGTGAACACATTGGACAAGGCTGAACTTAGTGTAGGAAAAAACACAGACTATTTGTGATATTAGCAAAGCAGCTCTGTCAAAATAAATAAACTATCATGATGTTAGGAAGCAAGGTGAATGGAGAGAATCGTGTACCTTTTTGCTACAAGTAGTGACTGTAGCCTTGTAAATATGTATTAACTGATTAAAGAAATTACTAGGATAAAAAAATAGTAATTTACATAGATGAACAAGCCAGCACTACATGGCTTGAGCCACATGCTGCTGTATACTTCAGTGATAGAGGAATGAGAGTAGAGGATTGAACAAAATAGTGGCAGTAAAAAAAATCTGCCCTGGGTAAATTTATGACTAAGGTTTGTTTGTTTGCTAGTTTTTCAAAGCACTACTAAAATGGTCAAGACAGCTTGCATAATAGAATCATACAATATGCTGAGTTAGAAGGGGCTGATCATGATCATCGAGTCCAACTCCAGGCCCTGTGCAGGACACCCCAAGAATCACACCATGTGCCTGAGAGCATTGCCCAAACGCTTCTTGAACTCTTGGTGCTTTATAGTCAATGATACACAAGAGACTTAAAGAGCTTGTGAGAACTGGCTATTCAGCCTGTCTGACAAGGGAGACCTATTTTCCTTAGCTAACTGGAAGATTGTCTGCTACATAATTAAACTCACACTTCTGGAATGATAGCAAAATAACTTTTCCACCCTGCTTTTCTGAATAGCTGCTTCTACTAAAATTCTGTAGTCTTTAGTCACATTGTCCCTACCTCACCATTATTGTTGTTACCATGTTATTTTGTTTTCTCTAATATGGATGTTTCTGATTATAAATGAATCTTGTAAACCAGTCATCCTAGTTCTTAAAATCTACATAGCACAGAGAAAGGCTATATTTGGTTTCTATATGTAAGACGTTTAATATTTGTGTACATCTTCTAATACTTTTATTGAAGCTGAGCTTTTCCCCCATTAAAATTGCTTTATACAGACTCATTAGAAATCCTGTTAAAACCAGCAACATGTAATTTTTAATGTGGAAAAAACTCTTGAAAACATACAGTTCTAATTGTTGGTTTAATCTAATTTTTCATGTGGTAAATTAATAATTTGGAATTTTATGAACACTGAAGGTCCTGGGTGTTTTTCAGGATTCATGACAGTCTTCATTTTGTTTTTATGAAATATAGAAAAGTTGTTTTACTCCTAGGACTGTGCAGCTTTTTGTTTTATTTCTCTTTCCATTTACACAACATATTTATTTTACTCTTCAACACAAAAACCTGTTTAATTTCCATCCATGCACTGAAAAGTCTAACTGAAAAAGTTTTTAAAAGTTCTTGCATTTAACTTTCTTTTTTTTCCTTTTAATTTAAAGTCAGGGATTTTAAAAATAGAACCCGTAAACTCACCATGCATTGTTTAAATATGAATGAGCCCTGTTTTTCTCATTTACATTTCGCTTATGTGTGAAAAGTGTATGCCATCTTTAAACAACTGAGAACTCAAAAGCGCTACTTGCTCACTATTGATGGTGCAAAGAGCTGTAAATATGTACGAGTTTGAAGTCCACAAATAACTGTGAAAGCCTACAGAGTATATGCTAGGCAAAGTCTTCTGTTTAACAGCCTCTGGTATTGATTTTATGTTTATAAATTCACTATTAACTTCATGTTTTGCCATTATTTTTCAGAAAAACAGATTAAACATACAAGGCACATGCAAGACAAAAGGGGTGATCTGAGACGGCCAGCACAGCTTCAGGTTGGAGAAATCATCCCTATCCTTTAGGGTGAGGGTTGGCACTAGACAGTCTTGAAGGTCCCTTCTAACCCAAGCTATTCTATGATTCTGTGAAACTAAAGACAAAACATTTGCTTAATAAGGAAAAATAAATGAAGGCAGGTTCTTTATAGTAATACTTGAATGTGCAGTACACCTTATGCTGTTGAAGTGCTTTGATATTAACTGTTTCTCAATCACTTCTACAATGTAGAAGAGAGTAGTCCTTTTATTAGCTTCATTATGAGTATCAACAAAAAAATACATAGGATTAAAAGTATGAGCGTTCTAAGAACTTTTTTTAGATAACTTTGTTCACCCATTAAGTGATTTGGTAAAAATATTGCATAAGCAGAGTATTTTCCTTAAACTGGAGCACTTTCATCTCATATCGCAGAGATCCTTGCACTAGAACCTGAAATACTTTCTGTCCCCAGCAGCCACTATCACCAGGCCCCAAGATTCAGGAGGAGCATTTCCAGTAAAAGGTGCAGTAAAATCAGGAAATCTGAAAAGGTCTGATAGGTCTTCTGCAGTGAGGTACAGAGTTACTGCCCTGATAACCATACCGAGATGGCCAGTCATTTTTTGCCAGCTGTTTGGAGAAGTAATAGAGGACTATACATTTGGTGAATGAGCAAATGCTGATCAGTAAGGCAGCCTGATCTTCTACCAAAACTCAGACAGTTCCATAGCTTTAGGTACATTATCTCTTTTCCTGTGAACAGTCTCCTAGATTTCAGTGGATTTCCTTAAGGACTGTCTTACAGAAACAAAGCAGAATCTGTCACAGGAGAGAATTTCTTTTGAAACTCCACTTTATTCCTAAATCCTTTTCTTCTTGTACTGTGTTAATACCATAGGACAACACTTATATTAAGGGAAGCTTTATGCCGTGATGGAACTGTGAAAACAAACTTCAAAGGCATATCCTTAATATTGAAAAGTTTCACCACTGATGTACTGCTCTTCTCTCTGATAAGAAAGTCTGAAACTGCCCTGAGTTGCGAAGGAAGATAGATTCCACATTAGAAGAAGCCATTGAAAACATGAAGACAAGTGCTAGAGATGATTTTTGGCAATTTCATTTGTATGTGCTTGTGGAAGCAGAATAGGATGTCCTAGCACCGAAGGGAATCTTAGATACATCTCAGAGAACACTTATTTTTTAAATTCTTGTAATAATGGTGAAAACTGAGTTTATGGAAGAAAGTCATACCTTAAATATTGATTCTTTCCCCCACTGCATATGATCCATAATACTTAGAAATTAAACAATCAAAGCAAGTGCAATGGAAGACAGAACTGTAGCAAAACACCTGCATTCATCATTTCTGTGGTCTAGGTTTGTTTCTGTAGGACACAAACAGGTTGCACTCACACAGATCTTAGCATAAATTTTGTGCTCTCCAAAGAAGCGCAGAATTGTACACATGGCATTTGCATAACACTGAACTAAGGAATTTCATTGTCTTTTCTGAGTGATCTGCTTGTAATCTAAAGAGCAAAAGACAACTCAAAGTCCGTCATTATTGTGGGCAATCTTAAGTACACTTCCATGGCAGGAGTGGAGGCAGACCACTTACAAACACAGCACGCAGATGAGAGGGTGAAACAGCTCAGTTTTGTCATTTCAAAGGTGATCTCATCTTCGAGAAGGATCTCCTTAACAAAAAGAAGCTCCACTTTGCTTGACATGGAAGTATACTTAAGATAGCCCACAAAAATTACTAGTTTTGTAAGAAGGCAAATGGTAAAAGTGGGTAACAACTTAACCTAAGATCTCTACTGAGATAACTCAAGGAAAAAGTATTTAACGGAGGGATGAAAAAAATACAAGGGTATAAAAAGCTTTAGCCATAAATTAAGTATTGTAACATGCAAATATATTAACAGTCATGAACACCAAAACTACTAAATCATAGCATATATTTGTTATGTTGAACTGAAATCCACTATCTATATAAAAATCCACTCTCTATATAAAATTGGGTTTAAGCACACTGCTGTATATATAAACCTATTAATGTAATATGTTTGCTACAAGTTTGTATTCTATGACCAGTAGGCAGGTGACAGAAGAATGAACTAATAAAAATGTGCCAGTTAGCTTCTTTCCACCTCCTACTTTTGTCAGATTTTACCTATATTTTACCTGCTTTCATAGCAGTACTGCAAATAGTTTCCTGTGTGAGCAGTTGCAAATTATCAGGGTTTGTAGGCTAAGATGCTTTGGCAGAGAACTGTTGGCTGGGGGTAGACTTGGCTTTAGATCCCATAAGCAGGCTGCTGCCTCAGTATATATCATAAGCTCTGATGGCTTCCTCTTTTTTCCACAGATCTGCTATCCAGTGCTGTAACATTTGCTACTCCAGTGTAAGTGCATCAAATAAGCATGAATTGTACTAGCCTGTAAATTTATGAATCGCATTACAGAGCAAAAATCAGAAAGATGGAGTTTTAAAAACAAAATAACCATGAAGTACCTACCATCTATTAGAGAGAGTCACATGATGAACATTCCACTGTATTTCAATACCATGTTACATCTCGAAAACAATCACACTAATAGGAAACCCTGTTAAAATATTTTCCCACCACACAACCCTCCAGCCAGAGACCATGTCAGACAGTGGTTTCACTTTTTTAGTAATAATATTCTTAGCAGTCTCATTGTTCTAAACTGGTCCCACAGATATCTAATTTTTAGTTGGATAACAGACATTATTATAACATATCGGAATTTTTAACCAGAAAATTTCCCTCCAACTTTACAGACTTAAGGGCGCTGTGCCACCATATGTGGTTTCTTGCATTTTTCTGACTACTGTTTTCTAGAACTAAACAAACTTTGTCACACCAGGCATATCCATGACATATTTCTACTGCCCAAGGGTGTTTATGGACAAGAAATAAGCAGTCTGTTTTAACTCATCAGAAAGTGAGCCTAATGAATAGGCTTAAAGCCTCATCTATTTACTAGTGTTTTATTATTTGTTAAAATGACTCATGGTCAGTGCTATTCTCACCACTGTACTTAGCTAATGGGCTATCAACATTTCCATTAGGAACTCTTACTGAGAAGTCAGTGGCTTAGCTGTGAAAATTTACAATAAGTGTGCCGGCCTAGAATACTAGTTCCCAGATGTGGTTTGAATATTTTTATTACATTTTTAATATGAATTCATGTATATGAATGCTAGTGAGGAATGTTAATGGAGTTATTTAAACCAGATAGGCATTGTACAAGTTTCAGCTCCTTGTGCCTTAGCTGGTGCACCTCAAGCTTCACAGGCAACCTGTATTATTTCAATTGCCCATGTTCTTTTAAACAGCGAGTTGCCTTGCATTAAAAACTAGAGTTCTGCTATCTCCTTGAAACTGGGCCTAAGTATGCTCCCAACATTCATGAACACTGTGATGGGCCACTTCAGACAGCACTGCCAAATTTGCAGCCCTTGTGGACTTCCTGATGTTTGTTAGTCCTATTCCAGTGTCATGCGGTGTGCAATATGAGCTGCTGTTTGCTGAGTGCAAACTCCAAAGTGGCGTCATGAGCCCTCTGGGGAACACAGGCATCATCCGTTTTATTAAGGACCTGGCTGGAACCCATCACACATTCTTCCCATTTCTTATTTAAGAAGAAATATCTATGTGCTCTTTCTTTCTCTCTGACTTTAAAAATTAGATACTGTAATCAGTTCTGAATACTTTTCTCCAACTACCAAAACCAAAGCTTGTCAGGAAACTTCTTCAACTTTTACAGGAGCAGAAATATTTAGGAAAATAATGAACAGCAGCCACAACTGTCCAGTCTGACTAGAGGACTATACAGGCATATTATAGCACATGCATCACAAAGCAGAGGCAGCTGACACTAACAGGAGTAGAAGAGTAAAATCTCTTTGACGTTCCTTCCCCAGGTTAATCTGCATCTGCTGAACTTTCAGTATGACTAAATGGTTTTGGAAATACAGGTTTTCATGAAGCTGCTGGGAAAGCAGCTGTCCTAGGGATGCTGTAATTTTCTTGCCAGATATGCCCACCTTTCCCCAAACATGCCCTGACACAACCCAAGCATGAGTTAACCATGGGTCAAACCCAAGCTGAGTAGTGCTGGGCAATGGCTAGACAATGCTTAGGACTGGACTCTACTCCGCCTTTGTGGGATGTAGCTGCTGACCTCCAGTTTGGTACATAATTATTTGTACAGTCAAAATCTCTCCTCCCAAGTAACAAGGAAAAGGAGAAGAAACATCCTCAAGTTGCATTAGGAGAGGTTTAGGTTGGTTACTAGAAAAAATTCTTCACCCGAAGGGTTGTCAAACATTGGAACAGGCTGTCCAGGGAAGTGGTTTAGATACTCTGGGAGTATCTAAAATGTGTCATACTTAGAGACATGGTTTAGTGGAAGACTGGCAGTGCTGAGTTAGCAGTTGGTCTAGAAGATCTCAGAGATCTTTTCCAACCTTAATGATTCTATTATTCTATGGCAACCTATGACTCTTAGATAGGAGGTTATACCCGGAGACACTAAGTATCCCACAGTCAGCCCCCAGGTGTAAAACATGTGAGGTACAATCATCTCTTTCTTGATATTTTGTCCATGATGCATACAATCTGTGTTGCTTAATACAATTTGACATTTAAAAGAAATAAAATGGAATTAATTATTATATTTAAAACCGATTAAAAATATAGCAACATTAAGGATTAATTTGAATGATTTCTAAACTATTTTAAAAATAGATTGCTCTAAAATGCACTATCTCAAACTTTAATTTCAAAATGAGATTCAAACAAGCAGTAGGCTGCATTCATCTTTCTTGTTTGAATTTGATGTAACCTTCAGGCTGAATATTCTGCATTACTGATAGCATTTATGGGTATTATGTTTTTATAGGCACTCAGATTATTGCTATATATATTTACTATATACTTGTGAAAGAAAATATAAAAAAGCACTGAATTCAAATAAGAAGCAAAATTTTTTTTCATGCTCTAGTAATTTAATATAGAGCTAAAATTTTATTAATTGTCCCAATAAAAAAAAAACTTTTAAATAAATTTTCCTCTGCATAACAGAAATTTCAGGTTTGAGAAATCTAGTGTAATGAGAATTAAACTGCCTCATTTTAATAGAAAAGAAACTTTAAAAATATAATAAAAACGACTCCATAAAGTCTTCTAATCCAGTGTCTTCTACCGTGTGTGCAGTGAGAGGACAAGAGGAAATGGCCTGAAGCTGAGATTCAGAGATTCAGATTAGATATTAGAAAAAAATTTTTCACTGTTTGGGTGGTCAGGCTGGGTTGCCCAGGGAGATGGTGGAGTCACCATCCCTGGAGGTATTTAAGAGGCACCTGCTCTGGTGCTGGGTGATATGGTTTAGTCGTTTAGGGATTACAGTGGTAGTGCTGTGTTGAACGTTTGAATGTGATGATCTTAAAGGTCTCTTCCAATCTTAATGATTCTATGATTCTGTGATTTTGGTAATTCTCAATATGTGGCTTAGCTGATGTGAGGAATGCAAAATGAGTATTTCATTTAGTTCCTCATGCAATTAGATAAAGCACAGCTCAGTAAAACCGTGTTCCTATAAACACACAGCAACACCTCACACTTTCAATTTCTGGAAAACAGAGATTAATAAACTTCACTTGTGGTTTCTTCGGGTACTCCTTGTTACATCAAATGAAAAGGAGGGCCCATGATACTGTTTTGAAATTTACCTTTATCAAGACCTCTTTAAATACAGGGTCACATCTAGGCATTGTGTCTCTACTATGACACGGCCTTTAACTTTCTCCATGACCCTATTTTCCAAGCACAAATAGGAAGCAAATCATAGATGAAAGCCATGTGGGAGTGCCAGGAACATGGGTCTTGAGGCTGGAGGGATTCTATCATGTTGCTCTGTGACTACATGATATGCAGATGGTTCATAAGGTAGAAGCTGTTACACAGTCCAACAAAAGAAAAATCCATGTAATCTCATAAGTACTGAGTTAGACCTTCAGCTTTAGATCTCAGAGGATGAGAGAAGTTGCAGTGCTCCATTATGCCAGGCTTGCTTGAACACTTTTGCTGTTTGAGGCAGCCACAGAAGAACAGCTGCATTCTTACCCTGAAAAGCAGTGCTACGACATGCTCTATGTGAAACAGTTGCACAATACTACAACAGCAAGCATTGGAAGTTATGGGCCTACATTTTGTAATCCCAGTTCATAGGCTATAAATAAACATGTAATTGATCCCTCTTCACAGAACTAACTAGATGCCTTCTGGTGTCAGCTTGGTGTTAGGAATAAGTTTTTAATTTTCTTTGTAAATATTCAAGGGTATTTGAGCAATTTTAATTAGCGAGGGCAACAGCATTTATTTCTTCAGTAATAAATGGAGAATGAAGCTAAATAATGATTTCATAGGCTCTTTTGTAATACTTTTCTAATAATTAGCTTTTCTTATTCCTAAATTCAGTATATGAATTCCTGTTTACTTGAGGTTCCTTGACCCTCCTGATTGTTTTCTTTTCAAATCTTAGAACTGTTTTGTTGTTCTTGACTTTATGCAATGCATTTTCTGCAAGAGGCTTGAACTTTGGCACAGTCTGAACTAGTTGGAAACAAATCTCTTTCCAAGTACACAGCAGAAAACCCAATCGTATTTTAGCATTTGTGGGCACCACCCATGGTGTGCTTCCTGCTGTTGATGTTCAGTGCTGGGACACTTTTACAGGGAGTAAAAAGAAGTACTGCATACCTACTGCATCTAGTGGGAAAAAGAATTAGGAAGAACAAATGTGTGAAATACAAAGGCATTCGAGTTTAAACCCATATATTTTCCAGTGTAAGGGATGTTTGTCACTAGAACAAATTCCCACAGGAAATAAAACCTGCACCATCTCCTTATATCTTTCTAAGCAAGTCTTGATGCTATAGTCAAAAGCATTATTTTGCTTATGTATTACAGCTGTGTGAAATTATATAATTTATGTCCTTTTGGGTCATCGACTATCCTTTTTCCTTTTAGATTTAAAGTCTATGAATCTTACATATTTGTGATAATATGGGTGACAATAATAATAATAATAATAATAATAATAATAATAATAATACAATGCCTTGGTGATTGGTTAGGTTCCTGTGAGAACAAAAAATTTAATATTATTGAGCTTTTTGGTTTTTTTTTTTGTTTTAATGGAGGAACCACTTAGTCTTATTGTATTTAAGTAAAATAAATAGGGCACCTTTTTTAGTATTTTTTTATGTTAAATATTCAGCTTGCGTTTCTCCACAGCTTTCCAAGGAACCTGAGTAGAATTTAGATAGAAACGATAACCAATTACTGGGTATAGGATATACCTAGGAGAATCTTTATATAGAGGAGAGAAGGCTCTACACCTGGTGCAACCTGGATTTGCACCACATGGGTTTTGGACATGCAGTGCAACCACAGTGGAGTACTGGTGGGGGTTTCTGAGTTACTGAGGAAATTCTGAGCCCAAACAGATCTTGCAACAATTAGATAATGTTCTAAAGAAGATTTTCATGGCAGGTCTGAAGATTAATCCCTGACACAATACATCTTAGAGGACTAGGCATGCCTAAAGTAGGTAGAGAATTGAATGCTCTTTTTCCTTTACAGAAGGGGAGCAGAAGCACCGGGAGCCTTGCCTCAGGACACACGGGAACTCACTAGTGAGCTTTGAGCAGAATCCACTCCATGCCTTAACAACGACCCTGTTAACCAGCATTATTGCTACTCTTTCTGTTATTGCAAACAATTACAGCAGGCCCGGAAAGAAAACTAAGGGAAAACAAACAATCAAGTTTATCAGTCCATTTTATTTTATCTATTTCAGTATAATTGCTACTACAATGTACGTACTCTGTGCAGTATATAAAATGTTTTAATGATCAGGACAGAGAGTTACTAGCTAAAGGACAATTAAGCTGTTACCTCCTAAGTTGCCTGTTGTATGTTTACATCTGGAGGGAAATTGTACTCTGACAGCTAAGCCTGCAAAGGGCTCCTTGACAACACGGAGCAATGCTCTACCTAATCTCAATCCTAGGGCCAAAGCCTAAAAAGAAACTTTGGCCTTGTAATACTTTCCATGGCAGTGCCTGCCTGCCTCAGTGCCTGGAAGGGGATTCACAGCAGGCAGCACACTGGGCAGGGACCATGGTTGATCTTAGGTGTCAGTATTTTCTAGGGCACAGATGCCTTACTGTAGGGCATCAGACTGGTAGTCTACCCTCCCAGAGCGCCATATCTGAAAGAGGTATCTTTGTTCTTTTTTTGATAGCCAAGGATTAATTGTGTTATCCTTCCTGAAGACTTCAGAACAGGAGCTGGTGATACTCCTTATGTTTCAGAAATCCCCGATCTGGCGATATTCTTGAAAGAGCCATGAAGCAAGATGTTTGCCCTCAGAGCTGTGCTTGTGTAGGAGCTTCTTTTTTTACCTCTGTTGGTGTTACTGGTGAGGTGTCTCCAAAGGCTTTGCACAGTTCATGTTCTGCATGCAGAAGAATCTGCAGACTTCACAAAACATATATGCAAGGAAGATGACAGTGTGTAATATTTAGTGCACTAGAAGCTTCTCAGTTATTTAAGAACTGTATAGACTTTCTGAAGCACGACAGTTTGAGGCTGAAATCAAAATACAACAAAGTGAAGTGAGAGTCACTGATACTTTTACCCTGAGTGGACCTGGGCAGCTGTGGGGAGGTAGAGGAGAACAGGACCAGTACATAGAACTCGACTCAGAAGTATCGCTGTGAAACTTCACTATCTTGCTCCTTAACTAAGTACACACTGTAAAAATTATAGGTGAAATAAAGTGGAATATCTAAAGAGACATTTCATTAAGTACATGCTTAGAGCTAATGACTATCATGCGTCTCATTCCTTATCAGTGGTCACTCCTTGTCTTGAATACTCCCTACTCTCGGTTCAGTATCTTCCTTTTCATCCTCAGAAAAATGTTACAACAGCCAGTCTAGAGGCTATACTGGGAGAGAAAAAAATAGATATTTTAATTTACTGGCTTAAAGAAAAGTAAATTTGTGTAAAATCAGACATGTTACCAGGCCACCAGAGATAGGGGAGGAAGTTCTGGATTACAGTCTTTCAACTAGTGCTGGCTTCATTTGAAAGACCGGAGTGGTTTTAATAGGAGAGAATTCATATTCTGGGACAGCCACTAGCTTTGTAATCTGAAATAGCCAGATAAAGTGTAGAAACAAGGCTGTATAAATATTGCAACCTCTACTAGCCTCTTTGGTAGCCATAGTTTTACTGGGCTTGAACAGTTAAGGGTATTAAAAAACTGGCTACCAGAGAAAATCTCATTTGAGGACTCAGTAAGGCCAAGACTAATTTGCAAATCCCTTTTATCTTCAATAACGAGAAAATTACTAAATTGCTTAGTCCTGTAAAAAAAAAAGATTCCTGGGCATATACAACAGCAGATTTTTATCTATTTAAGAGTTTTAAAATAAAACATTTAAATAGGATTAGGTAAAAACTGAGAAGGAGGTTGAGAATCTCTGTGGCAGACAGATACTTCATGGATGTGACTGTAACTCTGCAGTGGATCTATGACACCACCTGTCAATTTCTCACATTCATGCTTAGATCTGAAAGCTGGACACATTTAGATCTGAGTTTTTCACTGAATAAAGACAGTAAGTTCCAAGCTTCCCTACCCATTCCAAATAAAATGTGGAGAGTTTTGAATGTGTTAATTCTGATTTAGTAAATATTTAACCAAGATTACTAGTTCTGGGCATTGAAAAACCTGGATTCAAACAAACAAAACCACAAAATTCCTTTAGAAACCCTAACAAGAAATGGGATTTTTCATTGCCCCTTTGTTTTTGAGGGTTCCCCCCCTCCCCCAGCATTTAGTACCTACTTAGTTTACACCAACAGAATGTTCTTGATGAAGAAAGAGGAGCGGGAAACTCACATTATATATGAAAAAACGTCCTCACAAATGTGCATGATCTTAGGTCTTAAGATCCCTTGAAGAACAGTCTGAATATGGTACAAATAGAAATGGAGACCTATACTTTATGTCCTAAGGGTTAATCCTTAGGAGATTACTCTTTCTCAAGGCTAAGCAAAAGGATGCTATGAATGCAGGTAAAATTGCCATTGTTCTGCTGGAGAAGCATAGAGAAGGCTTTCTCTTGATCACAGTGATGGAAGGAACGCCCCTGGATTAGACAAGAAGGTAGGCATTGCTTTTCTCCCTTTCCTGGACACTGGGCCAGCCAAGCAGTCTGCTTACACAGGCAGTGTGATTCCCAGGGCAGGGGATTGCACAGAAATGCGTGTCTTTACTTCCTTAACTGGGTGTCATCTTCAGCTAGGAATCCATACCCTAGGAAACTCCTTGAGCTGCTTCCTTACTTATTGAGGCTCTTCAGTACCCTACATCAGCCAAAACCTGTAAGGTACAAGCTGGCCTTGAGTGTTGTATTTCAAATAACACACAACAGTATTTTTTCAGAAGGGACATCCTCCCTTCTGTAACCGTGTAATTACTTCTGCTATTAATGGGAGCTGCTAAAGAGGGAGGATAAATCTCAGAAAACAGTGACTGCAGCATGACGCATGTGTTTAGTTTGGGGGGTGAGGCAAATGCAATATGCTTTTTCTCTATTCAAGGGCCATGAAACAGTTGAGGGACATTATTATTTCCCAGAACCATCAGAAGTGAATCCAAAGATCCAGCAAATATTTTGTTTTCACTCTATACTTGTTTCACTACCCAACTCCAGTGAATTTTTTAGTTCAATGTCTCTAAAAATCTGAAAGGAAAAGTTCTCCTGCCATTACTCCTATTACAAATTGCTGGTAATGTGAAGTCAGAAGGTAAGCTATGCTGGAACTTGCAATAATCATGCATTTTCACCTGCAATAAAAGAACACGATGGTTTTTAAGTTTTAGGGAAAAAATGAGAAATTTTCAAAACTTCTCATTTTTTTTATCCCATAGAAAAATATTCAGGGAAATGGAAACTTTCCATTGGAACACACCAGTTCAGTAAAATATTTTGGGGATCTCTCTGGTCCTAAACTTGATTTCCTGATAAAAACTAGAGAGAAATGAGAAGAGAGTGACAGACACCCCAGAACGGCAAAATGCAACTTAATCAGACACCGACTGGGGCAAAGAAAGTTGTCAACTACAGAGTCTGCTCCATTTAGTATTTACTTTATATATAAACTTAAATGGTTCCACTTGGATAAAGAAGACAGCATAAAAGAAACTGTAATTGTCTATCATATGCATCTTATATGCATCCAAAATATTATACTATAATGATAGTTTGCTTTTTATTTGCTTTTCTTTTACCTGGTATTATGAATAGAGCTTCAAAGAAGCTTGTTTTCTTGATGGGAACATTAATGGAAACTTTACAAGTTTCATGGTGCAATAAGCATGTTTCCTTCCCAACTCTGTGGCAGGTGTTTAAACTGAAAATTTATTGCAGTATGATAGTCTTCAGTATGACATTTTTGTCGTAACACTAAACCAAAGGATTTTTCAGGAAAAAAAAAGCAGCAAAGTGAGCCTTATCAGAAACCAGAACGATCATAATTATGATTGTCAGGATCCTCAAAATTAATTACAACTTCAAGCTGTGACAGAGACTAAAATAGCAAGAGCTGCTGGTGATCCAAAAATCACTCACAGCATGTCCAAGCTAGTATTTGGCAGAGAGCATATGCAACTTAAAAAAAGAACATAACCCTTTAGGCCCATGCAAGCAATTAAGCTTTTTGTGGAAATGTCAGGCCAGAAGTATGAAAAGACCTTTCAATTGTTTATGTACAACTTTCCGCTAATTAGTGAGAACTGATTTTAATTTTTGCTCCTTCGTTTTTCAAATAAGACCAGATGGGCTTAGGTTTGGAGGGCAGCTGTTCTGTTCAAAAACAAAAACAAAAAAAAGAAAAAAAGGAGGTGATTCTTGCCAAGTCAGACCCCATGATTCTTACAGTGAGGGGGTACAAGTAAATGCCAATCAGCTTAGCAGCATTGAGAGATACGTAAGGAACTTAGCCTGGGAGCTCTGCTGACGACGTAAAACAAGAAGACATTTCCAGAAGTGTCTGTCAAACAAAGTATAAAAATAATCAGAGGCTGATGGCACAAGTTACTGTGACTCTAGCTGATGTACGAGTGGATGAAATTTAACAGCACTTTGATAACTTTAATTTCATTGTTGCAGTGTTTCTTGCTAATGTTCTAAATGCAGCAATCAGCGAGGTAAAAATAAACTGTGTGGCTGTATTTGATCAGAGCTATCTCAAAGTGCTACAGGGGAGGCTTTTTCTTTCACAGAATCACTGAATATTCTGAGTTGGAAGGGACCCACAAGGATCATCAAGTTCAACTCTTAAAGCAATTAACCCATATAGGGATCAAACCTGTGAACTTTGTGTTTTTAGCACCACGCTCAGACCAACTGATTCTACTAATTTATCAAAGTGATTCAACTAATTTTATCACACAAACTGTTAAATCCCTGCTGTCATATTAACCTGTGCTGACTCTACCATCTCTTCACAGATCTCTTTCATGGGAAACCCAATTACCTATTCCTCTGTCTCTATCCACTTTTCCTACTCCTTTGAGCCTAAAACAACCTGCTTTTAAGTCTTGAGCGTGATGATCCCAACACTAACTGCAAAATAGATCAGTATAAGGTAAAGTAAATGTCACCTTGTGAATAGTCAAAACTGTACTTCTTTGCTCCTGAAGTCTTGCCTCGGCTTGCATTGTCCAGAAGAATGGTAAGCCAGTGTCTTGACTTTCTGGGCTTCAGTATGTAAATTGAAATAAATTAGTATTTATCTATAGGATTGGAAAATGAGGAGGTTGCACTAAATGGTAGTTGTTTAAAATCCTTGGGTAAGAGTGCTTATATACATGCTATGACACTGATAGTCCATTTACAAGAGGAAATACATAACATGGAATATAGTCAGTTTATTTTCTTATTTTCTTTTATTCAAAGTGCCTTGAAAATGTGTGCAGTCCTGCTAAAGAAAAGCCCAGATGTAGGATCTTATTTAGATCTTTAGTGATGTATCCTCAAAGGTTATTGTGTTAATCTGAGATCTTTCTAGAATTTAGATGAGTTATCTTTGTTCACTTTGCCTCTGTTTTCCCTTACATCTGTGGTCTGTCTTACCTATTTGGATTAGAAGCTCTTTGTAGCACAGACTATTGCACTGTATCTGTGGTATCTAATGAGTTAATGGTATTTTGGCCCTGTGTGCTCTGCCTTAACACATAGTGCTAAAAATTAATCAATTTAGTGTTTAGATTTACAACTGCAGTTTGATGGAAAGTTAGAGTCCAGGAGACTAGTGATATCCTCTTACACTGGCAGAGCCTGCAGAAATGTGTTCCTCTCAGTAGGTCAAAGCAAGAAAAAAAAAGGAGTGAGGGAATGCATGTGATGTCAGTGTTGCTGCAATATAAAGCTGACACAGAAGCATACATCTCCAAGAAACAAGTAATAAATGAACACTGAGAATATCAAATGGATCCCATTGGATCCCTGTGTTGATTGCAGTCTTTGTGAGTATAACTGCTAAGTGCTACCTTTTTCTTCAACTCCCACTGAAATTTGTTCCTTGTTCTCATTTTTTCCTGTCATGTTACTTGGTGTATCTTTCTTTCCATGTATTAGAGAAAAACGAGTATTAGAAGCAAACCAGGACACATATACCAGTATTTGACTGATGACACAAAAGGAGAGAAACAGTGAGCTCCTGTTCATTTCACTACTAAAACTGCAAAAAGATAGGATCATCAGGATTCTCCATGTAACATGGCAGCTAGGGATGGGTTGTGTTTCATGGCATTTTGTGAGATTGGAGTCTCGGGATGATGAACCATTTAGTCCTGTGAGGGACTAACCACAAAAATATTCAGTACTCACACAGGCACGGATGATGATGTGGTCTCAGAGGTAATTATTTTGCCCTAAAAATCCAAAGAAATGCAAGTCCATAATAGTGATGAAAAGCCGTCCAGTTGAAGAAACAGCTTGTCTTGAATGAAAGAATGGATGGTAGGGCTGGACTTGAAATGATGGAGCCAATGAAATAGCACAGAGTAAAAACATGACTTGTTCTTATGGCAGATAGATATAGCTATGAATGCAAATATGTCTGGAGATATGTCTCGCTGTCTGGAGAGTCTCTTCATTTATGGTTACTTTTAAAATATACTAGTATAGGAGGCAGTAGCACAAGTTGGGATTCATTCCACTGACTTCCACACTGTTTGGGTCTGCTTTGGTAGACATTTCTCATCAAAGACTTAGGAAAGTGTTAAAGCACTATCTGTAGAGTATCTCCAATCTGCCTGGTAAGGCTCAAATCTAGGGAAGAAAGACTATTCAGTCTGCCCTCCTCATTGGTTTGTCTTCAGGGCCTTCAAAGGAAGGGTGCCCAAACAAAGTCCATTTCACATATATTGCTGAGAAGTAACTGGATGGCAGTGACTTCCACAACTTAACACCAGTCCAGCCTGAGTCTGACCCATCAAGCCCAAAACAGGAATCTGTTTCCCATTACCAAAATCCTGAATCATCCAACTCACTTGGCTTCTCATTGTATAGCCTATATATAACTTAATTCCAGACATTGCCAGGTAGTGCAATAGGGTGAAGACCACCACAGAGGAGAGCGTGCTCTAATCAAAACTTGTATGTCCAGTGGTTTACCTTGAAGGTCCTTCACCTGCCAGAGGTAGTATTTTGCTGTCTTTTCAATATATGTTGGATGCTTTTGACTAGGGAACTGTGTTTCCCTCAGGCTTCAGAGGGAAAATATTGTACACCATCCCAAGGATTAGGAAAGCCAGGGAGCTAAGCAATAGCACACAAATGCCAAGGAGCTGACTTTTTGATGTATTGGTTAAGACTCCACAGGAATTCCAAGGCCAAATCCCATAGATCCTGCTGCTGGCACGCAGAAGAAGTTTTCCCTCTGGCTTTCTCACTGCTCTCAACCTTTTGCAGAGGCAGCACAAGCAGCAAGGTTGTGGGGCTGCCCTTGGCTTCTGGCCAGCACCTGCATACTGAGCCCTGGGCAGGAGGTGACGGACCACAAAAGGCTTGCTAAAGCTGCTCCCAGCATAACTAACATATTCTTCACTGTGAACTTTCCCTCCCATGAGAGCAGCGACCTCACTGCTTAGAGCATTTGTTTATTGACACCTCATCTTGCGAGCTGGCTCCACCTTCAGCGTGGCCTGCCCTCCTGCATATGGCACCTGTACCAGTTTGTCTACTTTTCCCTGCTTGTTGCCTTCTCTGTAGCTATGGCTAAGGCAATGGATGTTGGTGGGGGGACATCTCCCAAAGCCATCTTTCCTATTTGCAAAACCTGCAATCTTTCCAAGGCACGTTTCTTTGCAGTTTCCTTCATAGCAAGCTTATGTCAGATTCACCACCATGGGGTTTGATGCCTTGTGCTTTCAGCGTGCGGCAGAATGGTTTAGGACACTGCTTTCTCTGTTGGAATCAAGAAGAATTGGACTGATAGTGCATTTTATTTTGTATTACATTCATGCAGAAATGGAAACAAATGTTGTTGTAGCAGTTTGGATCATTTACATGAACACATTGTTCCTATGGAAGCTGCATAGCTCCCCAATAAAGACAGAGGGATTCAGAAAGCCAGTTAGTAATGGCTAAATTACAGCAGTGGTCGACAGTTGTGTCTGCTTTCTATCCCAGCAGTAAGGTACCTAAAGGACATGACTGAGATTAGAAGATGAGAAAAAAACATATAGGCAATTAATATAGACGCACATTTGAAAATAAAGTTTTGCAGTATTAGCAGAGCAAGCCCTGCTTAGCAAGGGTTTTAACAATTATCAGTAATTCTTTAGAAACCAGCCACAGTTTACATGTGCAGTCAGTTGCTTTATAATTGCTACAGCAGGCTACCACTGGGAAGAACAAAGGAAATATTTAGCACATCGTAAATTCTTCTGCAGCCCTGCCGAGTGGCTGGAGTTCAGATTACAAGTTTATAACCAACATTTGAGAGCAATTTCTCCTCCACTTTGAGAAAGTGGGTGGGGAAGCTGTTCAACACTTTCTTCAAATGCCTGAAGTAATGTGTGTCTGAAAGAAATGCGGGTTCAAAATTCTCTTCCACTTGTCTTTTGATTCAGGCTTGCACTGTTCTGTAATACGTTTAAAAGCTAAAATAACCCCTTTGCTAAAAAACAAATTAATATGCCATTGCTGTTCCTGTTGTTATAACTATTAGCTTCCAACTTTACCCCTCTTGCGGGTGATTTTCTGGAATCTTGCATGCTGATCAGTATTTGCTCCCACCAGTGCTAAGGGTCTCGCAAATGCTGCGGGTCTGTGTGCGGGTGTGTGTGTGTGGGGGGGTGCTGATAACTGGAGGGGGAGGTATTAGTCTTCTTGAGTCGGTACTTAATCATGTCCAGGTCCTGTGAATGAGGTGTTGAGGCTCTGACAATTGTAAAGATTTCATGATCTAGCAGAAAATACGGTGGTGCCCTGCTCAACATAAGCCCTCCTTTAGTTTTAGTGTTAGGTGAATTCAGATGTTGAATAAGTTTCTTCTGGCTTCACAGGGATAGAACATTCTTCATTAAATGTTCTTAATGAGAAATATCACTGCGTACTCAGCAGCTGCCAGTAATGTAGAAGAGATGTAAGTAAGGGAATATCCTGTGTTGTTCAGTTTGAAGCATTTTCAGTGTTAAACCATAACTTTTCTGAACTTCTCTTGAAAGGAAAAATTGCCTTAGAACTTAAATCATGTTAGATGTTTGTCTACATCTACTTTGATATGATTGCTGCTTGGGTTTTTTGCTTTTTTTTTTTTTTTGTTTGTTTGTTTCTTTAGTTGGTTGGGGTTTTTTGTTTTGTTTTGTTGTTGTTTGTTTTTCTTGTTTGTTTGTTTTGTTGTGTTTTTTTTTCCTTTGGAGTGGGGTTTGTCAATACTCCAGTATGTCAGCCGGCATTACAGCCCATGTGTACTTGCTTCCCTTCCCACCCCACAGTTAGTTTAAAAATGCAACACACTTGGAGCTCAAAAATTCAGACTCCCAAGTGCCTGTAGCCAAATTAGAAAAGAAAATAGAAACACGAGAGATTAGGTATAGTTTTAAAAAATCACTTTTCAGTGTTCTTGACAGTACTGAGTCTATGTCCTTTGCTGCAGTTAATGTATTTACATGTAATGTATTTTTTACATTGCTGACCTGACAAAAAATTCAGTAAACATTCATATATTCTATCTTAACATTTAGTAGTGATACATCAGAGGCACCGCCAGTATCTCATTGAAAGAGAAACAATACACTTGTGCACCGAAGGTCCTCCACCAACCTCCAAGTATGTAACTCCAAGATAATAATGTATTTACGAAGTCTGCTCTCAGTCACTTGTATAACAATTTTCTGGGGATGTATTCCTATGTGAATAAGAACTGTTGACAGTCTAATCCTACTCAACTCTACAGAAGATACAGGAATGCAAGGAAACCAGTGCATCTGTAATGGATGGAACAAGGATGAAGCATGCTTTTGCAGATGTTGCTAGAGGAACACAGGATGAAATCATAGTTTCTGTCAGATAGTTACCTTAACTTCTGTACTATCTGATCATGATGAGTTTAGCTATAAAATGTTATAGTCACACTAATGCACTGTCTTAGATTCAACTGTTTATCCGACTTCCTTCAAAGTCAAAATCATTAATTAATTGTACCCTTTAAAGAAAATCTTAAACTATCACAAAATCATTTCATCTGTTCATTGCATTTGAATAACATTGTGTTCAAATTGCTCCTTGTCAGTCCTTGAAAACTAAAATGGGGATAGCTATTGAAAAGCAGTCCAAAGAATGAAGACAAGGTAAGATGTAACATTGTCCAGGAACAATAATGTACAGCGATTGTTCAAACTCCTAAAAAAAAAAAAAAAAAAAAAAAAGAAGTTGCTAAATAGTTTAAGCCCTGCCTTTAACTTCAAGAAATCCCACTGTCACGTTTTTTAGGGACATTTGTTTCTGGGATAGACATCTGTGATGACCAGAGTAAAGAGTTGCATAGAAACACAGCAAGAGGCTAAATGATACAGGGGCTGATCCACATCAACAGGAACTTGGGTCTCTAACTAAAAGCAGCCACTAGATTAGCATGGTCTGGCACCATCACTGTTACTCCATAAAAATTAAGTAGGATTAGGTAAACATTTAAAAATAGTTTAGTGGCAGGAGATACAGCAAGCCTGTGTCATTAGAGAAAAAATCCCAGTGCTTGGCCATTGTGGAGAGATTTAAATGCTTGAAGCAGCAATACAATGGAATGGCTGAGGTGCTCCATAGAAGTCTGTTTCTATTTATGTCTATCATCAGCTTTGCACTCTCCACCCCCACACACATTACTCCTCTTCCACCGAATAAATGGAATATTTCACCCATGAATAACAATCTTCTTTCACTAACCTAAAAGTGCCACACAATGCCTTCACACCTGCAGCATTTACAAATTGCAGGTCCTCTGGTCACGAAAGAAACTTAATAAACACACTTCACAGGTGAGATGGCTGTAGGTTACAAGCAAAATGTTTGGCTAAAACCTGATGGATTTTATCTTTTCAAAGCGTGTAATTTCACCAACCTTATGCTCTTATGGCCCACGGTCACAGCAAAACTATTTCCGTGACAGTAAAGCTATCTAGAGGGCATATTGTAAATGCATTTACTTTTATAGTTTGTTGCCAGTTTGGTAATCCCTGTTTAAAAGAAATTGCAGAAGTGGCTTTAACAGTTACAGAAATATGCAGACTAGAGGACTGGACATGGAGGGACTGCCCCCACCTTCTGCCATTAAATGAAATGACAGATGCATGAGAGCTTATATCATGAATATAACTGGTACTTCAACAATTGATGTTATTGCCACTCTTTTTCCACTCATGCTTCATCAGAACTTTTCCTCTCCTTCCCTGTCTCTCTTCACTATTTACTTGTTGTGAAGCTCTTGAATCTACATTGGGAGACCCAGTCCTGCAAATACTTCATATATGTAAAATATGATTTTTTTAATATCTGTTAACATCATGGTATCTACTTGCCTGGATAAGGTAAGCAAGTTCAGACTATGCTGATGACCTGCTTTTGCTGGTCTTGCCAATCCTACTGTTTTCTTCTGAATTTTGTGTAAAGCAAAATGAGTCTCACGAAAAAAAACAAGATAACATTGGCTTCTTTCCTTGCATTCAAGGAGTGATACAGGAGAGTAGTAGAGCCACTTGAAGGCTCTTGGATCCTCCTAATTTCATTTTCTCAGATGACCCTAAATTTCTTCTCCTTAGTCTATTCTAGCTTTTGTAGCAGTGACCATATTTTGCAGTGTTGTAAGGCATATGGCCGAGAGGGAGTCTTAAAGAGAAAAAGATATGGCTGGATTAAGAGATATCAAACCCTCTTAAGGGCTGTGTGTCTGTATAGAACATATAATATATAATGGCCCGCCTTCGCGAACGAAGAGCCGGGGAAGGTCCTTACCCGCATACGCAGATAAGGCCTTCGAGCCTGCGCAGTGGATTTTTTAGGTGACACACAGTGTGCGCGGAACTGAGGCCACCCTTTA
>JAWWES010000115.1:58703139-58722542 GCA_035583135.1 Lophotriccus pileatus
CCATCTGCCCGGGGAGCTCCCTGACCAGGAATCGAACCCGCGGTCTCAAGGGTACCAGCCCTGCGTCTTAACCACTAAGCCACCGGGGGCTCCCCTGTATAGAACATTCCTATTACAAATAGGAATTGGGGTTTCGCACATTAAAACTGAGCAGGGAAAAATATATACATAACATAAAACTTTGCAAGTGTGTGAATGTATGGATAGGCACACAAAATGGAGAATATTTATAATAATTTATGGATAGATTTTTAAGTTTGTGTTAAATGTACTTTGCATTTGGAAAATAATTGCCCACTATCCTTATTTTTTATCTATTATGCTACAACCCAACTGAAAAATATGATCTTGCCATGGTCTTGGCAAGGACCATGCATAGTAAATGCCTAAACCCATACAGGGCCTTAAGACATGAGTAATTTGGATTCCAAATCAAGAAACATCTTAAATAACAATATCATAAAAAGGATGAGAGCTGATGATCGATTCATAGAGTAATAGAATCATAGAAGAATTTGGGCTGAAAGGAACCTTTAAGAGTCATCTAGTCCAGCTCCCCTGAGTTCCCCCAAACCTTGAGGAAAGACTAAATAGTCTATGCCTTCTTTCTTACAGGCCCCCTTTAAGTACTAATTAAGCACTACTACATTAATGAAAAAGGGCTAAAAAACCCAAAATCAGTGTCTTTTCTTCATGTCATTGCTAGTTTGCTTCTTGGCACACTATCCCAGCTAACTATTGTATGCACCAGCAGCCCCTGATTTTTTTTCTCCCAGGAGATGCAGTACAAAGCCAGTAACGGACATAAACCAGTCAGTCGGTATGCAAAGACATGAAGCACAGCCCAGTGAGAGTTCTAAAAGACTTGTGCAGGAAGGGAGTTTGCTGTCCTCTGGGCTCAACCAGAGCTTGTGAAGGTACATCTGTTGATGAGAGTCTGGGAAAGTCTCGCAGCTGGTTAGTGGATCAGATGTTTTCATGTCATGCGGGACTTTTGGAAGCATCAGATCCTAGCTAATCATGTAACTTTCAGAAGCCTGGAGTCACCACTGCCTGCATGTCAGCTCCCTTTTGCTGTTGCCATTGCTCCAAAACAAAGCTCATATTAAATGCTTTGAGTCTTGGCATAACACAGATGCCCCAAACCACATTTATCCCAAGACAGTGATGAGTGCGCAGTTCTATTGTTGGAAGAAAACCACTTCAAAACACCAAAACATACATTTTACACATATTTTCAACTCTATTCTGTGTGAACAGAAAAATTTTATTTTCCTTTTTTTTTTTTTTTTTTTTTACTTTTTTTTTTTTTTTTAAGTTTTTAAGATCTCCATAGTGAGATACTGGGTAGTTTTTGTCCTAGAGACTTTATCTTTTACACAATTGTTTTGACATCAGTTCTTTTTCTTGCCAGGCCTAGGAGTTCTGGGCACAATGTGCTCCCTGAATTAGTTACGATGTCACTGACACCTAAAACCAGGCATTTTTCTGTCCTGATTTAGGTGTTAATGACATCATCATCTGCTGCAGCGGAAACAAACCCCTAAAATTTAAGCCTGGGTATGTAAATTAATAAGTAGCTGGTTTTTGAAATATTTTTTTTTTCAAAGGTAGTATTTAGTCTAGACACAGATTCTGTTAATGATTTGGGTTCATGAATGTTCTGTGTGCAGGAGAATTGCTGTTAAAGTTTACTAGAAAAGAAAAAATATTCAAGGTATAAAATGCTTTTACATACCTGAAAACAAGAACTGCTCTTCAAGTAAATAGGAGTGTAGTTGCTTGTAGAAAATACTAACTTCCTCATAGGGCAGACTAATCAGATTTGCTTTGTTCAAGTTTATCAAGGAAATATGAAACAAAATGACCTGAAACTATTTAACGTTTGTAACCATTACGTCAGAAACAAATGGAGCTATGGCAAAAGAAAATGCATGAAAAAGAACAATTGGGTTCTATCCTCTGTAAGTTGTGTTTCCAAAATACTCAGGTGAAGTCTAACCCAACATTCCACCTTGATCCAAATGATGACAATAGCTTTGAAAAAAACCCTAGACTTATTTTTAAAAATCGTCATATTAACAATGATTCAACTTGCCACATTTATGGATTAAATTAAAGCTATTTATTTGGCACAAATTCTTTACAGTTTTTTTTACAAAAATACTTTGGTCATTTTCAGTTTATCTATCTGCAGGGCACAGTCCAATACCCACCGATCCCAGTAAAAAACCCAAAACAACTAGATGATGCCAGATCAAGAAAAGACACTCTCTGCAGTGCTTGTTGCCAGTGGAACAAGTAGCCCCCATCAAAATTAGTATTCTAGAGTAGAAAAGCATCTGATTTCATCAGTGAAAGCAAAACTGTAGAACTTTTTCTTTCTCAGATAACCTAGAGAGGACTACAGTAGTTTAAGTACAAAAACATGGGCTTTCATTTCATGTGACAGGTCTATTATGTCTGCTTTGATCACAGACTTCTGAGAACGTTTATAAGGGGATTAAAGGCAATTCCATAATTTTCAGTAGAACACAGGCTGAATTAGATACTGTCCCCTCATGGATGCCGCTGTTTTGTTTCTCTTGGTTCCTCTCCTCAGTCTGCTAACTTACCCAAGAAGAGTTTAATGTAATATACATGCACGAACCTCTCTCAGGATGGAAGCCAGCAACCTGATGTATAAAGAGTCAGGAAGTGGGAAATGGGAGTTAAAATCCTATGAGATATAACCAGGAACTGAACCTTGGTCACACATTTCTTTGGTCAGAACTCAGACCACAGCATTACGATATAAAGGGAATGTGAGAGTGATTGGAGTCCTCCTCCAGCTATTCTAAAGAACTTCAGAAAGTGCTACTGTGTTTTATGGGTTACCGTTTCTTAGTGATGTGTTTTAGGGGTGACCTTATACAATGTATTTTAATGAGCCCCTTAAGGAATTTAGCACAGAGTTCCTAGGTGCCAGGCAGGCTGAAGTGTGAAGGTGGAAGTGAACAGCTGAGCTTTTTTTATTAAGAATGAGACATTTTCTGCATATAGACAGAAAAAATGTATTCAAGTTGCTTAGGCACCTTTGAAGTTACCAGCCTCAAGGAATAACTCAAGGGGAGTTTTCAGAATCCCAGTGTTGCATGCAGTTCTCTACATTTTTGCCTAAGTCCCTCTTTAAGTCTCCAGATCCTTATGTGGATGAGCACAGATTGAGAAAACACCACTGGCTGAACACAAACCTCATTTCGATAGTGCTTATTTTACCTTGGTGCAAAGTGACACCTACTGTCCCTCTACATTTGTATTATTATCTGGAATTTGTTTGTGGACGATTTATTTTTGTCTAACACTAGAGCCTACACTTCTGTAGAAGCATTGGGAAAATAAAAAATAAAGACAAGACCATCTCAAAAACATCTGTGTACATTAGCCATTATTATTACCATTACTCTTGTATATCCTCACAGCAACTGCATGCCTTAAAGGTTCTGGAAGTTGATTGATTGCTCCCAAACTACTACATAGGTTTAGTTGATTAACCACATATATTTTTTGCCAATATGTCTGGCTACCTTTTAGAAGTTACTGCATTGCTGGCCATATTACAGAAACAGAGTTTTTAGGGATTGGAATCAGATTTGGCAGTAAAGGGTTCAGTTGCAAATTCATAGGTGATCTTAAAATTTCATTTGACATAAAAGAAAACTCTTTGCAATGGAAAAAAAAAGAGCCTGGATGCTATTTAAAATGACATCTCCACTTGCAACTTTTTTTTTTTTTTTGGTAAGCTTTAACATAAGCCCTCTTAGGGACAATGCTCACTGAAATTTTTTTTATTTTCCCTGTTTGTTTGAGTTCATCTTTCTATGAACAAAGTAGTACCCTGTCTTTTTGAAAAGCAGAAAATATATCTGTTCAAAACGTCTTCTCATTAAAAGGTCTTTTGTCCTTTTCTTTGGCTTTTTCACTTTTTAATGAGTTATTTATATATCTCAATGGTTTGAAAAGACAGATGTATTTTATGTAATCTTCCATGTAAGCTTTTTTCATTTCACTTATAAATTACTTTACCATATTTTAAGATGCAGTTATGTTTTCATGGAAAAAGGACCAAAAAAATTGTGAACAGTCCTTTGTTGCCCACCATGAACTTCCAGATAAAGTGGGCATAAATTGCAGTAGGTAATAAAATCCCAACTTATAAATAAGCCACAATTTTATTGTAGAAATGGCAGTTAAAACTGTGTTGTTCTGTTTTATTTTTAATCTAAGACTGAAATATATGAGTTTCATTTAGGTAACAGTTAAATAGTTAGCAGCACTTGCTCTGTTTTGCTCAAAGGGCTGAAGTTAGAGACCCCAGGCTGCTTAGAGATACGATGATGAACGGCTTCCTTATAGTAAAGGGCTTCCAGAGCCTATCAGGAACAACTCTAACCTAGGCATTATAAACTCGTAAGGAACAATGAAAGACAGGGATGCCAAAAATTTGAACCTTGTAACAAAATAACAATAATTTAGGCCCATATACCAGCGTGTATATCATAGAATTCTTCTTCCTGAAACACAGCTTTGACTGAAATGATGTCCCATTTTTTCTATGTCTATAAACCTTTCCTTGGTTTACAATCATATAGGCTTTTAACTCTCATAGTTCTGATGCAGTTCAAGCACAGAGACTTATAACTGCATATTGAGCCTTAGTCTGCAAGCAAACAAAAGATGAAAAAATTGGTTTAGTTGTTCAAACAGATGTGAAAATGTGCACTTTATCTGTTGATTTGGAGCACCAATAAATGTGAAAGATGTTTGAACTGTAGCAGAGGTCCCAAATCTGACTTGAAAATCACCAGTGTTACTTAGCATTTTTTCACTGAAGCTAGCATTCTGTACCAGAGAAAGATCTGTGTTGTTATGACTTGACGTGGAAGTGATATCCAAAAATATACTAAGTATATAGTTAAAAACCTGAATGTGTACCTACTCCTGGTTGGGAAAAATCAAAGTCTGGTGTCTGTGAAGCTCCCAAAGCAAAACATGAAGCAAAACAAGGAATACAAACTTTCTGTTTGTATTCTCTCTGGTGGTTGTGGTTAGAAATTGTGAGATGCTTGCGATTTTGCTGACTGTTCCTCTGTTCAAATCCTGCTCTTGTTTACATTATTGTTCTTAAACTGGACATAGTCAAATCAGTCATAAGTGACAGAGATTCTGTCTGCATAGGGCTCAAATATTGTTTAGGTTTCAACATCATCCTCTACACAGAACTATGTGTCATGAGGCAGACCAAAAATGATGCTTTCTAAGGCTTCAGCGCCGGTGAGGCATTTACCATAAAGTCTCAAGAAAAAAAAAGAGGGGAAGGGAGGGCAGAGGAGGGCAGGGAAGAAAAAAAGCACAAGGCAGTTTGGATTATCTAATTAGGCGTTTGATTTATCCTGGTGCTATTTTTATTAAATTTAAGATGATATAATTTGCTGAAAACTTCTCACTATTATCACATTGTGTTGATTTCAATACAGTCATATGAAAAGGCTAATTTTGGCCAGTATTCTACAGTATCCAGTACACACAAGCAGAGATAATCTTCAAACAAATAAATTATGTAAGTCTACATTTCATATATATATTTATAGAAACATCCTTTTTTATTTAGCAAAATTGTTTTCAGTTATAACAACTCTCTTCTGCTTGTGCTCTTTGGAAGAAATCCCAGGTTTTCAAACCATCACCTAGTCATAAGGAAGCTGTTGAGAAAAAGAGCCAGGCACTGGACTATACTATAGTGAGATAAATTCTAATTTTATCACCACATTATAAAAGTATCTAATGAAAACATCACTTAGTATGAAACCAAGAGTCCTCTTTGATTCTCTTGCGTACAATATTAAAAGATATATTGGTATGCTATAAAATGCTACATGTACAGTTCTATCCTCTGAGCATGTACAAAATTTTATAGTTCAGACCACATATGACATTCACATAGATATTATTAAATTACAAAAGTGCTAATTTTTAAAGTGTACCTACTGCATTATTTTTGTTGACTAGGAAATGCAGAGGTCAGGTTCTGCTTTTGACTATTTGTTTTTTCCATGGCCAACAATACCTTAGTGGATCCTGAAGAAAATCTTAGTTCTCTGTTTTCTAGGTTTAGGGGCTGGGACCAGTTTATCACTATGTGGGTATAAGCATAGTATATGTTATTCTGTGTATTCTACATCCTCTGTGTCATTTCTGATGGACTGTTAATAGTGGATCATTTGCAGCAGGTGCCCAGGGCACACCTGACACCTCAGGCTACAAACTGGGTGTTAAAGGACTCTTCTAGTAATATTTCTTTTTCTTCACACCAGTGACTCAGCTGTGATAACGCCCCTCCGGGGAGGCATTAGCACCTTCACACCCAGCCTGAGGGGACATCTCTGCTAATGGGCCATACTGGACTGGCACAATAGGCAGCTGCAACGACCTAGAGCACCAAAAACTCCAAAAATATCCCATTAATCAGAGAATTAAATCACTCATTGTGAAACTCCCCACCTGAACCTGAGCATACATAATCTTGGGGTTTTGGGACTTCTGGTACCACTTCTCAGATCCAGAGGAGGACCAGAACTCTCGACAAGACTGCGATCATTACTTCAACAGAACTGTGATCATCATCTGGACCAACAGGATTTCCTTTACTTTTACTCTGCATCCAGTGGGGCCATGTGGTGCTCAGCACAGGAGCTAACAAACTCCATTCTGGTGTTGTCCGAGGATGCTGGGTTATACATCTGTTTTTGTGGGTTAAACCCAGTTTTTCTCTGTATAATTGCATTTATTGTAATCTTTTTTAGTAAATTGTAACTCTGACTTGCAACTTCTCTTGAATTGCATTCATTTCTCCTGCCAGTTTACTTTTAAATCAGCACATTTTTGTACTAGTGATAACGAAAGCTGTTCATGAAATTTCAAGTAAAATAAAATAAAGCATAATGGTCATGGGCTTTTCTTTATTTCCACTGTAATTGTGAGAAGTGGACAAATTTAATAGAAGCAGTTCTGCCGAAAAGTAGTTTGCAACTCCATGATGAAATTTTCAGTTTTCCTCACTCTAGTTTTAAGTTATTGTAAAAAGAAAAATGTGTGTTTGAATCCTAAAATATGACTTCTATTCAACAAACTTGTCCCCAGGGCCAATCCTGCATGTTGAATATGGATCTGGGGGAGGGAAGCCCACCTGCAGGAAACTGGGCAGGCTCTCTAGCAAAGAACTGGGGAATATAGCAAGGCCACACACTATGTTCGCATCACTTAATTGAAGCTTAGTTTCACAGGGCTGTCATAGAGAAGAGAAGCAGAAATACAGCTTCCTTTACTGGTCATGTCTTCACAGACATCAGATGGCAGTGAGTTTCTCAGCTTCTAATGTGATTGTCCAGATGTGATCCTACTCTTATCCTCAAGCCACACAGTGTTGCACGGTGCCTGAAATGGTAAGCTCTGCCACAGCATTTGGCCCATAAAGTGTAGAAGTGATGCACAGCTGGAAAGGGTAACTGTCTTTCTTTTTTGCTCACCCATCAGTATGGAAATATCTGAACTATTTTGGCTTCCTTATGAGAAAATATTGAGTGTTTAATATCTTAATAATAGAGTCAAAATATGGGATTGGGGAATTTTTTTTTTTTTTTTTTTGGTGTTGGTAGGGTTGTTGCCTCTGAAGATCTGAGGAACAAAAGAAAAAGCTGAAAAAGCATCAAACCATGGCTTCCAGAAGTTCTAAGAACAAAATTAGGAGGGATATTGCAATAAAAATTAGAATCATGCTGCAAAACAGTGAATCCATTATTTTGTTAAAACACAGAAGATTCAGGAACAGAACCCTTAGACACCACTAAAGACGTAGAATTGTATAAGGATATGTTATTGACTGCTATTGACTGCTATACTTGGTCACAAGCTAATCAGACTGTGTGTTTTAAAGCCCATTAATAGTTTAATTTATGACAATTACACCACTTGTATGGTATTTAAAGGTGTCACAGACAGTTTGGATGTATTCCAAAAAGCAAGCAAAGTTTTCTTCTTTCTCTAAGAATCAAGCAATGCACTTTTCTTTCCTTGATGAAAGATCCTGGCTCAGCAGCCTGAGTTGCCTCACTATATATATATATATATATATATATGTGTATATATATATGTCTGAAATATAAGAAGCTTCCACTGACAAAGGAAAAGCCAGAAATAAAATAAGGCAGCTAGCTTGATGACAAGCTGGCATGTTCAAATTTGAGGCTCAAATTCAGTGTGAATCGCAACCATGTGAATCTTACTCTGCTTCAGAATTGAAGCAGAAGTCAGATCTTGGAAACAGAACTATTCTGCCTTGATTTACACATGTGTGTAGACCTTCTCCAGTCCATGGGGCCACTTGCTCATGTGCAGAGCAACATGTGGGTTGGATTATCTGGATAATGCCATGGAAAAACTCTCAGATTTTTTTTTTTTTCTTAAATGATGACTTACCATTGTGACACTTTTCCATCTTTTGGAAAGGCTACCAATAGGGAGGACTGTTGGATATCGTGAAAAATAGTTCCTATGAAAATAAAGCTGGGTAGATTTTTCAGCAGTACTATGAGAACTATTTTTACAACCCTTTAAAAATGCACAATTGTTTCTAAAGATGTGAGAGAAGGTTTTCAGTAGAAACAGGTCATCTGTGGTTTCAGTGTCTTACTGTGCTGGGAACTGGAGGGAATGGGGGCAAGGAGAGGGAAAGGTAGGAACAGACTGCAGTAATAAAGCCACACAATAGTATTACACATAGAGCTTAACATTAAATAAAGATTGCACAAATTCCTACCTGTGAATGCTTAGCCTGATGTTTGTTACACTTCCAAGTGTGAAAGAAAAGCCACAAACATTTATCATGATTGTCAGTAACCTGACAATCCACATCTCTCCCATGCTCTCCACTCCTTTCTCCGCGTTTCAGAGCTGTCA
Source organism: Lophotriccus pileatus (assembly GCA_035583135.1). NCBI lineage: Eukaryota > Metazoa > Chordata > Aves > Passeriformes > Tyrannidae > Lophotriccus > Lophotriccus pileatus. The sequence goes on from JAWWES010000115.1 coordinate 58,712,134, forward strand.
ACATACGTGCTTGCTCAGGCCTCCATTTCTGGCCATTAGTGCGTTACAGGATTGTTTTACATGGCCTGCCTAAGAAGAAACAGCTTGATTTGAGTAAGCATGGAAGGGCTTTTAGGAGTTGGGAACGGTCCGAGCCCTGGCAGCATTGAAGGCATCCTCCCTGAGGCTTGTACCCGCTAAAATACTCCAGCAGGCACCGAGCCCTTCGCATACAGCAACCTCTACTAAGCACTGCCACCTCAGGGAATGCCACTCTCCAGCATCCTGCAGCATGCTGCAGTGGTCCTAATCTGCAGAAATTGCTCTGCACTGAATTCAAAGGTCCCTTTTCCTCCTAACTGAGAAATGTGAGTAAGCTCACTTATCTCTTAGGGAAATTTTTAATATAACAATACTGTCAGGCACATTGTGCTGTTCAGGGCCAGGAGTTGGACTCGATGATACTTGTGGGTCCCTTCCAACTCGGCATATTCTGTGATTCTGTATTCATGTTTTTCTACCAGAGTTTTTGCTCTTCTCTTCTGGGGATTCAGTCCCTTTTCATTGTATTATTTTGTCCCTCTCCCAGGTTATCCTGATTTGTTCAGTGACTATTTTCATGTTTGCTCTTTTTTTATCATATGCTTAAATATATAGTACAGAGTCCATCAGCAGGGGGAGTGCTTTAGGAATAAAATTATTAATCTTCATTATTTTTAACCCAAATGCCAGGCATTTATGCAGAGAAATAGCCTTTTGGATATCTTAAAATGCACCACTAGGGAAGGTAGGTTTTTATGCCATATGGACACAATGTGGTGGGACTAACTCTGGAGGGAAATGGGAGGTCTGTAGAAAGGACTTTGGGAGCATTCGGGGATGATGAGGACTCACTTGAATTTTGTCTCGTTGAGGTGAAATGCAAAAGAAGTCTAGCAGTGAGGGTGCATTTGGCTTCTCCATTGTTTCTGGGGAGCATGTTCCCCCAGTTCCCTTTCTCGCTCCTAATGACAGCCACGAGGAGTTATGGTATGACCCACACTCTGGCCCACAGTCATGCCTTGTCAGTTTGAGCTCCCCGTGGTACCAGGTGCTGGCCCAGCACCCCTCCTGGGCCACTCTGTCTCACCCTGATGCTCATGTCCTAGCGGTGGGCAGTGCAGCCACGTAACCCCAGCCAAAATCAGGTCTCCAGCCTTAATGAAGCTCAAGCCCGCACTTGCTGGGTGGAGCTTCTGCCAACAGTGCCATGTATTAAAGGGGTATAGTGTTGCCATAAAATCTAGATAAATCCCAGAAATCTTCTAGAATGTCCTGAAACACTCTAGTGGATGCCACACTAGTGGCATCTCTTATTAAATGCCTTTCAGTTTACAGTTTCAGCAGCTCAATGAAAATGCAATGTGGATGCTACTTTGAGACTGAATTCTTTGTAGCACCTCTGGTTGAAGGAAGGAGGTAGTTAATACTTACCCTGTTTAGGATTTTTGTGATGGAGTTAGGAGAGGCAGCATATGGGTAGAATTATAAAGGGCTAATGGCATGACAGTCTTCAACCGCTGTCAAATGGCTCTGTTCATATCTGGGCATGAAGTGATTTCTTTTATTTTAACCACATCAACTTCCTTGGAGAATCTACATCTCCAATCAAATTTTAATTATTATAGATGATTTCACTTGCAGTCTTAGTTCTTCTGTTTGCCACTCCTGGTTTTTCATAGCTTTAATTTATGCTGCTTTACTGCCATTGGCTTTTCTTGGCAATTGCACAAATAAAAAGTGCACCTTCACTCTCCTGTGTGCTTTACGTCATCACCACATAATAGTAGGCATTGTCCACATTTTGAAGAAGGACTGATGCAGAAATTGGCTATAAAAGTAGCCAGTATTTCAGAGATTGAAATTGATATCTCCTAGTTGCACAAAGACAAGTAAATGAGTTATCCTAGGGTTATTTAAGTAATTTTTCGTACCTGTCAATGACTTATCTGTTTAGGATTCAGGCACTCACTCCTGACCTCTGTTGTGGTTTCCTTTCAATATTTGACCTTAGATTTCATGCTGATAGGTGCTTTTATATTTGATAGTCACTGAATTTTCTTTTAATAATCAAACTGTATAGACACTCTTCCACATATACAAATATGTGCCTAAAGTGTTAACAATTATATTTTATTCTGCACCTCTGCTTAGCTTTCTGTAATATATTAAAGTGTACTGTAGGCTGTTAAGTATTTTCAATAGCCCCTTAAACTATGCAGATAAGCCATGAAACCTCTATGTGCCACCTCCAGCTCTGACTGTGACATGTACTTTGGTCTCACAGAAGAGCAACATGCTAGTTATAAAGTCCTTACTTCACCTTTCCTTACCAAATCCAAGTTTATGCCTTCATGTTCATATTGCTCTTCAAATGGAATGCAAGGTGAGACAGGCACAAGCTCTCCTCTCCATCATTTCTAATCCTGTGAAATGCTGAGTCCCAGAGAGACAACTCTGACAGGAGTGTCAACACACATTGACACAGGCATGGCAGAAAGACATACACATTTAGAAAGGTTTTGGAAATCTTTCAGTTTCACAGAATCTCAGAATCACCAAATATGCTGAATTGGAAGGGATCCATAAAGATCAGCAAGTCCAGCCCTTAGCCCTGCACAGGACCATCCCCAAGATGTGCCTGAGAATGTAATCTAAACTCTTCTTGAAATCTGTCAGGCTTGATTCTGTGACCACTCCCTGGGGAACCTATTCCAGTGCACAGCCACCCTTTGCATGAAAAACCTTTTTCTTATATCTAACCTAAACCTCCCCTGACACAACTTCAGGCTGTTCCCTTGGCCACTGGTCACCAGAGAGAAATCAGTGCCTGTCCCTCCTCTTCCCCTTATGAGGAAGTTGTAGAGTGCATTGAGGTGTCCCCTTAGTCTCCTCTGGGCTGAACAGACCAAGTGACCTCAGCCACTTTTCACATGGCTTTCCCTCAAGGCCCATCCCCATCTTTCTTGCCCTCCTTTGGACACTCTCTAAGAGCTGAATATCTTTCTTATATTGTGGTGCCCAACACTGCATACAGTATTCAAGGTGACTCTGCCCCAGTGCAGAGCAGAGTGGGACAGTCCCCTCCCTTGACCAGCTGATGATGCATTACCTGATGCCCCCCAGGACACAGTTGCCCCTCCTGGCTTCCAGGGCACTGCTGACAAATATTCAACTTGCCATCAGCCAGACTCCCAGGTCCCTTTCCATGGCACTGCTTTCCAGCATCTCATTCCCCAGTCTGTACGTACATCCGGGATTGACCATTCTCACAGTCATGGTCATGCGGTTCATGGGACTGAGACCCCCTTGATTTGTCATCCATGTTGGAGACAGAGGCAAAGAGACCATTAAACACTTCTGCCTTGCCTCTGTCCATATTTTTGAGCTGATCATCATCATCCTGTAATAGGCTGATGAAAATTCTATCCTACTTATTGCCATTGATGCATTTGAAGAAAACTCTTTTTGTTGACCCCACATTTCTGGCCAGCTTTGACTCTCAGTTCTGTGTTTTCTTTCTGGATTCATTTTATTATGTTTGCATTTTGCTCCTAATGCAATACTTATTTTTCTCCATATTTTCCACAATCTACTACCTTGCTCTGGGAGATCAGTCCTTTCTAAGCTAAAAATGAATTTTCTGATGACATAGAAACAAAGAGAATGGTGTTCTAAATTGGTGAAAGAAGGCCTGAATTTTTCACGTAGCTTTCAAAAATGTCTCTGTCCTTTGTTTCAATGTTGTTGAAAACTAAGAATAAAAAGATATAATAAAATATTTGTCCAAGGGAACAAAACCTCCACCCCTTTTACACAGGGGAGCCAATGTGAGGTGGCCAGCCCTAGTGATACCACAGAACTGTAATTACCTGGGTGGAGGCTATATAGAAATATGAAAGTGATTTCAAAATCAAGTATACCTCTAACAAAGTTCTGCAGGCATGAAGTCAGAGAATTAACTGACAATATTCAGCACCCAAGTTTAGCCTGAAATGCATGGGGAGGCCACTCCTGATGCAGCAGGTCTAGCAAAGCTAAGCATAGCAGTCATGTTTGGAGCATCTCAGGTCACAGGTTCAGATTTGGGTCTGTCTTTTGGTTCTGTATCACAGAGTAACCTTTGCCCAAGCAAGCTGGTGATTTTTATTCCCCCTCAGGAGTATTGAATATTGCCAGTTGAAACATGGTTTTATGGTTAATAAGTCCTCTTCATGCTGCTCGTAAGAGTCCCCCAGGGCCTAACAAAGATCATTCTTTGTTTTAAAAGAATCTCATAAAGGAAGATTGGTCATTCTGATCACAAAGACAGATGTGTGCAGTCCAAATGCTGCCTGCTCCCTGCAGTCCTCAGCATGCACTTGAGGAGGTCAATAATACGAACCTCACTAATCATTATGGTGTCAGTTCAGGTCACACTGCTGCTGACTGAGCGAAGCACCCCTGCCTTAGGTACACGATGGAGTCCCATCATGATCTGAAGTACAAAAGAGCTGTTCTGCTCAGTGAAGGCAGAAAGCTGAAAGAGGGAAGCAGTAATGGAACCTCAACATCTACAAGGATGAGGACCTTTATCTCTATTTAGCTTGTCCCCCTTCCCTCAAAGGTACAAATTAGCCACTCCACTCAAAAGTTTTTGCTTTCATTTTTAACTCGTGACGTGTAGAAAAACATTAAGTTTTCAAAGCAAAACACACCAGGGTTCTCAAAATCAGATGCTATATGTTTAGATATTAAATAACCCAGAGAACTCTACTTAAATGGAACATACTAGTGTATTTTTCCCATCTTCCTATAATTCCACTGAGTGCCTGATCTGACACTCCTTTGTTTTACCTTCCCACAGTCTCAGCAGTTAAAAAATTGCCAGTGTTAAAACTACTGAATCCTCCCATCACCTCTTCCAGCTCTTCACTGCCTAAATCCCCCCCTCTGAGATAATTGGTTCACCAGCTACAAAAATCTTCTGCTAGCCTTTTGCTTACAAACATCCAGGTTCATGTTTGCCTGCCTGACAAACCTGATGTTTCTCATACCTCAAAGCATACAGCTTCCCTCTTAGCTTTAAATTACTCTTCTCTTTTGCCAGCTCTTCAATCCTTTCCCAATCCCCAGAGATCTGTCCTTTTCTCTTTAGTCTGTGTTTGAATACATGAGTCTAATAGTTGCTAGCCTTTTGTTTTCAGAGTCCTAGGCAGATTTCTGTAACCACCAGTTGTTTCTCTACTGTTCTTAGCATCAGCTCTCATTTTAACTTTCTCCTTCCAGCAATCTCCTCAAGAAGCAGTTTGTGCATGGCCAGTGACAAGTGAATTTTGGTGTTTAAAAAAAATCTCAGAAAATATTTCCCTGATGTAACTCTTCCTTTTCCAACCATTCTGCTTACTTTTGAATAGCTGTTTTTGAGCTGAGGTGTGTAAAAGAGACACCCTTTATTATTTGTTGTAATATTTTATAAGGATTTATTATGCAGCTTGGAAAGTGGTGATACTAAATCCTTTTCTAATGCACCAAGGCCACTACAAGGAATGCTCAACTTGTTGTTAGGCAGACATGTGGGCTGAACTCAACAATGTGTTTGGCTAAAAATGTTCACCACTGACACATCTGCTTTATCCATCTATTGTGGAAGGAAGGAGAGGAAGAAGGAACTGTGGGGGAGACAAATTATAAAAAAACTCCAACACTTCGAATTATTATTTTAAATGATTTGTGTTGATATGAATGTAGAATAAGATTAAGTGACTTTCTGGAATTATACTACCAAAACGGCAGTGATGTATGAGATGAAAAATGCTCCCTAATACACAGAGACACTCTATTCCTTGTTCTGCTGCAGTGCTGTGTGTAGCACAGAGACATCCAAGATTTAGCTTACAAAGCTAAAGTACTTTATTTTTATCCTTTCACTGCTTAGTTCATAGAGAGGCAGTGGAGTACCTTCTCCAACCTGGATCTCATTTGAAAACAGACAGGGCTATTTTTTCACTTGTATGTCACTTCAGATATCTCAGATATCTAAATATATCTCTTTCAAATATAATGCTCTTAAACATAAAGCATTTTTTTAAAAAAACAACAAAAAAGTTTTAAAGTCACATGATTAAAGAACACTAGAAAGGCAGTGCTGGAAAATGACGTAAATTATTCTGATTTGCATTTAGAGCAAGGAAATAAGAAATATTTGCCATGTGCCATCTTACTTCTGAGAATATTCACTGGTTTTGTTCAATTTACGTTTTGTAAGAGGATCTTTGTATGATGCTGTTGCCAAGGACAGTGATTTGCTCTACTAAGAGCCCACATGACAGGAAATAAAAAGTGTGTAGTGAAGTAGACAAGGATATGAAGCTCTTCAAACCTGTAATCCTTGACATTTCACTTCACTACATTTTGGCAGCTAGGAAAACTGATTAAAGCTCTTACTGGTCAAATCTCCTAGTGAATCCTCAAAAATCTCACCTGCGAGAAAGGCTTTATATGGCAAGGTTTTAGGAAGCTCACGAGAACTTGCTCTCAAGCCTGGTGAAGCCTGGTGTATTTCCACAGGTTTTGGATCAGCCTAATCCACTGGGTAGAAGACGTCATTTCATACAGGCTTGTTTTTATGGTTGATCAGAATACTGACCTGACTACTTAATCTCATAGTGCTACATGACATGCCCATGTTGGTTCCTCTGAAAACCTCCAGCTCCAGTGACACCTTGTATTTTCCAATTTAGATGGGCCAAATAGGAGAGAAGAAATAAGGACAAGAGAATTAATGACTTAAGCCAATCTTTAGGCAACTTTGCATCGAAGGTTAGTATGGAACTCTGCTGGTTTTGGCTGGGATAGAGTTAATTTTCTTCACAGTACCCAGTACTAGGCTCTCTTTTGGATTTGTGCTGAACACAGTGTTGATAATATCACAGAATCACAGAATATGTTGAGTTGGAAGCGACCCAAAGGGATCAACAAGTCCAATTCCTGGGCCTGCCTAGGACCATCCCCAAGAGTCACACCATGTAACTGAGAGTATTATCCAAACACTTCACAAACTCTGTCAGGCTTAGTGCTGTGACCACTTCCCTGGGGAGCCTATTCCAGCACCCAACCACCCTCTGGGTGAAGAACCTTTTTCTAATATCCAACCTAAACCTCCCCTGACACAACTTCAGGCCATTCCCTTGGGTCCTGTCACTGGTCACCAGAGAGAAGAGATCGGTGCCTGTCCCTCCTCTTCCCCTCACGAGAAAGCTGTAGACTGTAATGAGGTCTCCCTTCAGTCTCCTCCAGGCTGAACAGACCAAGTGACCTCAGCCCCTCCTCATACAGCTTCCCCTCAAGGCCCTTCCCCATCTTCCTTGCCCTCCTTTGGACATTCTCCAAGAGCTGAATGTCTTCCCTATACTGCAGCCCCCAAAGCTGCACACAGGACTCAAGATGAGGCTGCCCCAGTGCAGAGCAGAGCAGGACAATCCCCTCCCTTGACCAGCTGGCAATGATTTGCCTGATGCCCCCAGGACATGGTTGGCCCTCCTGGCTGCCAGGGCACTGCTGACTCATATTCAACTTCGCACATACCAGGACTCCCAGGTCCCTTTCCATGGCACTGCTTTTCAGCACCTCATTCCGCAGTCTGTATGAACATCCAGGATTGCCCCATCTCAGGTGCAGAATCTGACACTTTCCCCTGTTGAACTTCACATGTTTGATGATTGCCCAGTCCTCTAATTTGTTGAGGTCTCTCTGCCAGACCTCCCTGCCTTCGAGGGAGTAGAGATGCTTTCGTTGTTGCTGAACAGTGCTTACACAGAGCCAAGGTCTTTTCTGCTTTTCGTACTGCCATGCTGGCAAGGAATGTGTGTGAGGGATGTGTGTGAGGTTGGGAAGAGACACAGCTGGGACAGCTGAACCCAACTGACCAAAGGGATATTCCATACCATATGACATTGTGCTCAGTATATAAAGTGGGTGGTAGAAGAAAGGGGAGGGGATAGCGTTTGGAGTGATAGCGTTTGCCTTCCCTGGTAACAGTTATGCATGACGAAGTCCTGCTCTCCTGGAGATGGCTGAACACCTGCCTGCCCATAGGGAGCAGTAAATGAATTCTTTGTTTTGTTTTGCTTGTGTGTGTGGATCTGCTTTTGCTTTCCCCCTCTTTATCTCAACCCATGAGCTTCCTTGCTTTTAGGCTTCTGATTCTCTTCTTGATCCCACTGATGGGAGGGAAAGCGAGCAGCTGTGTGGCTCTTGGAGCAGGCCAGGGTTAAACCACAACAGGGACAGAACCTCTTTCCTTTTTGACACTTCAGTGGTCACTTCCACTGTTTAAGGAGCTCAGAAAATGTTTTTAAATAATTTATCGTATTCGCTGATGTTCCATTTTTGATGTGTATCAAGCACTCAAACAAGCATCAATTTATGATAGTAGCTTCAAGTCTGTATAATTGGTGTAAACATTTTTAACTTTTTTGATTGCCATTCCTTGCTGAAGAAAACATTTGGGGGAAGAAAATTAACATTTGTCAAATGGCTGTTTGGCAGACACATTAAACTCTTTAAATACATGGTTTTGAGTCAGAAATTCTGTGCAATAAAATAAAGTTATACCATTTGCAACACTTAAAAATATAGATCTTGGCTTATTTCTCCCTATTAAATGCTATAAAAATGGTAATAATGCTGGGTCAGTGACATAAACTAGAAGAACATAGGGCTTTACTTGAAGGTGCCATAGTGTTTGTGGTTGAGCATATGAAAAGTAGCCCTTAATGATTTCTTACAAAGAGATGGCAAGACAGCAATGAGGACTGGATATCTTTAAAACTCCATCTGTGTGAGTTGAAGCTTCACTTGTTAGCTCAAGCTCGAGGTGCTGAAAATCTGGGAAACAAAAAAAGCTACTCTTAACATTTACATCAAGCTATAGACATTTTACAAGCTGCATGATACATACCCTACTCTTCTAAGTGTGTGTGTGTAGCCTTTGACATTCACTTTCTTTCATATATCTCTTTGTGGGAGGAATTTGGAATGATTTGCATGTTTTCAGAACACATAGCTGGTGCTCACTTTGTATCTCTTCCTATTACACAGCTCTCTCGCCTCTTCATATATCTCTGTCTCTTGCGAAATACATGTATATACGCGTGTGCATATATGGATATACACATCTTAATATATATATGGATAGCAAGACAAGGAGGTAGAACAGAGATTTCATGCAGGAGTACTTTTTAGTTGCTTCCATTTTCAGCGTTAAGTATACGAAACAGATCAATTTTATAGAATCATAGAATCAGATGGGTTGGAAAGGACCTCTGAGATCATAAAGTTCAACCTCTGATGCACTGCTGCCATGATTACTAGACCATGGCACTAACTGCCACATCCAGTCTCATCTTAAACACTTCCAGGGGTGGAGAATCCACCACTTCTCTGGGCAGCCCATTCCAATATACGATTACCCTCTCTGTAAAGAATTTCTTACTAATATCCAACCTAAACCTTCCCTGACAGAGCTTGAGAGCATGCCCTCTTGTCTTACTGAGAGCTGCCTGGGAGAAGAGACCGACCCCCACCTGGCCTACAGCCTCCTTTCAGATAGTTGCAGAAAGTTATGAGGTCTCCCCTGAGCCTCCTCTTCTCCAGGCTCAACAACCCGACCAGTGCTGAAAAGAATTTTCTGCAGGGGCTTCTTCTGTCTTCTCTTTTTTCCTCACCAAAATGGCACCAAAGAGTGGATCATTCTGCACAGCATTCTTTGCTGTCAGATAGGAGAAAGTCCAAACTGCAATAAGATTTATATGAGTAGAAGCTTGCGTGTAGTCGTCTCGTTGTGGTCCCAGTGGAAACTTCACACTGACACCAATGTGAAGTTTGTGGAAGCTTTGATTTTACTGAGCATTACACTGATTTTTATACAGTTCAATTCTGTTGAATATTCATTTTCTTAACATGCTATTGGCTATATACATGAAACACACACCGTTCACACGATTGCTACTGGTTAACTAATTTATCTTGTTTTTCTAAATTCTCTACTTTCTCTATCTACTTATTCCCACTTGCCTTAGCAGGCCCAACTTATCCTCCTATCCTGCAGGTGCTGTTTTGCTAAATTCCTTTACCCTCATATCTATTTATTCTCACCCTTCTCAGTCAGGCCTAGTCTTGCCTCCTTTCCACAGATGTTGTTTTGCCCATCCTGCAAATATTCCATCTTTGTCCCTTTCTCAAAACACTCAGTCCCTGAGACTTTCTCATATTCCCACAAGCTGATCTACTCCGGCCTCTACCCAAAAGGTTTCTAATTCCCCTACACTTGCGTAGGGAGCCCCCGGTGGTCTAGTGGTTAAGACGCAGGGCTGGTACCCTTGAGACCGCGGGTTCGATTCCTGGTCAGG
>JAWWES010000115.1:58722642-58766403 GCA_035583135.1 Lophotriccus pileatus
CGCAGGCTCGAAGGCCTTATCTGCATATGCGGGTAAGGACCTTCCCCGGCTCTTCGTTCGCGAAGATGGGCCATTACACTTGCGTAACTGGGAAGATGCAGGAGTTAGCTGAAGGTGTACCTCTCAAGAGCAGCTCATGGAGATGGAATGATTTTGGCTTTCCAGAATCTGGGGTTTACTGTTTCAGAGACAAAAATCCACTCGCATGCACATGGTATACTGGTACAAGTTTAGAAGCTATTTTTGGAAATAAATTCCTTAACAGTGTTAGTGTCTTTGAAATTATATTAGTGATAGTAATTTGAACACTACTGGCACAACTTAATAGAATTTTGACATTAAAATTCCTTTTGTGCTGTTGAATTATCACTGCACTTTAGGAGTTAGGATGTATTTTAAAGAGCCTCTGGAAAGACCCAAGTGAAAATAAGCATCAAGGTTCTCAACACTGAAGGCATCTAGCCAGACTAAAAGAGATAACATTTCCCTTATATATTGATTTCATAACTATATAATTTTTAACCTCTCATCACTATTTCCTTTTTCATCTTGGATTTAAAGGAGCTGTTGATTCTGAATGGATCTAAAGTATGAAGGAGAAAGCAGGAGCTGGACATGTACAAATGGCAGTCAACATAACGGTCATCAATGCCCTTTTTCATTACTTTGCAAAATCACTAGAAACATTACAAAATTCCCATGCTGAGCTTCCACGTCAGCACGGTTCATCAGCAAACACTTCTAAACCACAGCAAATCCAATAGGTTATTGCATCCAGAGACTCTTTATTAGCAAAATCCAACAGTCTGATCCTGTCAGATGGATCTTCTAAAAATTGCTAAGCTACTTTTATACCCAGCAAAGGGAAACCGAGGTGCTCATAATGTTCACAGATACAATGCTGCCATTTCAGATAATGGTTGTTCACATGGAAATAGAAAAAGCAGTAATAGAGCTGAGTATTTAGGTACACTTGAAACTTTCTCAGTTGTTTTGGCCTTTTAGTATCAAATGGTCAATAACATTTGGAGCAATACGGAGTGATGATATTACAGCCATAACAATCATACTGATTTCAGTTGGAAAAAAAAACAGGTTGTATGTCACCAGGCTTGTTTCCACCTATTTAAGCACTTACCCTTGGGAGACTACTTTTTTTCTTGCTCCTTGAACCTTATCTTCAGGAAATGCTAATTCATTCGCATTTACATAGACTTTCCTTTTAGTAGAGTCCCCAGGGGACTGTTTCTCCTGTTGCAGTTACTGTCATTCCTACTGATTTTCAGATTTCAATAGCATGGTCACAGAGCTGAAAGTAAAACTGTGGCCCCCATCCTGTGAAGCCCTACAGGCTGTGCAGTTTAGCCTGATAGAATGATTAGCATGGACATCAGCTTGATACTTAGTTTTGAAATTATTTCCAATCTCGGTTTGCATAGGGATGCTTGGAATATATTTCAGCTCCTCCGGTGAAACAGTGCAATGCTGTTTACCTGCTGGCCACACAGATCTAAATGAGAAGGGGTTAGCTCAATATGTATCTCTTGTAAGTATAGAAACAAGAACACTAGCATATGATGATCTGGTGACTACCATCATTACTGTTATTGCCTTTAATCGTAAATACATTTTTCCAAAATCAAACATGGTATGATTCAGTATATATCCCTGGTAAGCTGTGTATATTACAGGGACATTTTAAGAGCATAGAGATGGATATAATTTCTATGGTTTGTTTTTTTCCCCTACAGATTAATATCTTAGTAAGTGTTGGAACAAACATGTTTCTCTATACTGTCCTTTGTCCTGTAAGCATTGTTCAGTAAAGGCTCATATGTTTCCAGACTGGTCAGTCTATTCCTGACCCACAAACAGGTGTTTTGACAACCTCCAAACACTTGTAATTCTTTATTAAAGCACTGTGAATGGCACATGTGAACAATCATGCAGCCTTTGCCACTTTTTAGGCAGCTCTCATTCCTTTGAATGATTTCATCAGTGAGGATTTCATTTTTAGAATTCACCTCCAATGGGTGTCATATATTAACATAGCAGATAGTTTATAAATAAAAAAGAGGCATGATCATATATATGGTTATGTGGCCTGAATAAAACTATTTGGAACTAATATAATTTTTTTTCTGGCTTTATTAAGTAATAGTGAGTGCATTCATAGTATATCTATGAGTATACTATGAACTCTCATTACCTCTTTGAGAATAACGTTTCAGATTTATCATCAGATTTAATAGATATGAGTTTTAAAAACGTATGTCTTCTAAATGTAGGAAGGGGATTGGGAACAGGGTCAAGAAGAGCCATCATGGCTTCTTCTAAACAGCAAAATCCTTGAGAATTGAGAAACAAGTTGTCTCTGCATATACCCAGTTCATCTTGTGGCAAGGCAAGAGCAGAATCAGATCAGGCAATCATATAAAAAAAATTCCTTATGTCTTCTTCTCTACCTGAGATGATTTCTATATGAAGATGTACTTGGTGTCAGAACTCAAAACTTCACAGATTTCACATTATTTTGTCTTAATAAATAATAGTAACAACACCAATAACAATAATTTTGTCTTGATTGACTCAATTTATACTCACATTTTTTTTAAATGAGAGCCTGATTAATATCACAGGCTCTGATCTGCAGGATATTAGGAATTTGCCTAGCTTAACCAGCAATTTTTGTTTTTGAAATGGATCTTTTGTTCTTTACATTGAGTGCAGAGATGTACAAAACCACTGAGCTTGTTTCACTGAATTAATTTTCCCCTGACCATGTTGAAGGCATATGTATAGACTACTTTAGTTTAGCTCATCAGAAAGATTTCATAGTAGCAGAGATTTGTTGATATAATGTAGATTCAGGTACTGTAGAAATTGATGACAGGGCCTTTTTATGGAAATGGCCCTTTTCTCACCTTAAAATATATCTATTGGAACAGCTGTTAAGAAAAATAAAACATGACTGTGCTCAAAATTATGGCTAGAAATGGTGTTTTCTCCCCTTTTTGCTGTGGCTCCATACTGCTTTGGCTGAGAAGCAGATGCTGATAATCTAGTGTTACACCACAGTGTGTGCAGAAAAGTACCATATTAGTACAAAACAAAGAAAGTCTTAAAAAAAGAGTTGAAGAGGAAAGAGAGGAGAAGAATGACTCTGCTTTAACACTATGGTTCATAGCTACTAAATGTAAGCAACCGGTAGGGTATGTTAACAGGCACATGGCTGTAAGCACCACAGAGCTTTAAAACAGGCTGCATCTGAGCAACTTAACTTTATTTTGGGAGGTTATGGGATAAGTCAGAACCTGATCTCCATTACAGCTAGATTCCAGAGATATGATCTATTTCAGCTAGGGTTCAGACTGGCCATATTACTGGAAGTGGGTGAAAATCCATCTGGATTTGGCACTTTCAGACATGCCTAATTAGAATTCTTTAAAAGCTGTAATGATTTTTAGAGGACTACAGATAGATGCTAATACTGTAACGATTCTGGAACATGTTTGTTCCTGGAAACAGCATATGAATTCTCACAAGATTACTGTATCATTTCCATGTTCCATAGGCCTCTCAATTTCAGAAATAAAATTAAGAAATTCCTAAGAAAACAGAAAAGACTGCATTAAATTGCTGAATTTCTGCTTTGGAAAGTGATAAGAAAGAACCTATAGATACTTATAGTGAAGGATTATTGGTAGTAGAAAATCCGTCTTGCCAGACTAGAGTTTGGAAAAGATAGTTCAGCTTTATTTCTGACCTGGACCTTCTATGCAATTACAGATTTTGTTTCTGCCCTGGAACTTCTATGCAATTGACTTTATTAAGCAAGATAGCAGGATCCAGATCCATCTCACCTAACTTTGCCATCTAGAAAGGGAATTACTTCTGTAAGCTAGTTATTATAGTTATTATACTTACTCATACAGTCTGTCGTAATAAAGGCATACTACTAGAAGACACTTCACTGCCCTTTTTAGACTCTGCATGGACTATATCTCATCTAGCTGTATGTCTTTGATAGTCTGTTCTGCATGGGTGCTAAGACAAACCCTGGGCGTGAATGAAGAGAAAGCTTTGCCTCAGGGTCCACTCCATAAAATAGGTATTTGGTTGCACACCAGCAACCTCTGCTATTGCTATAGAGACATGATTACAGAAAAACCTAGACTTCTATCTTAGACTAAATGCCTAACTTTGAGGTAGCTGATATTAGACATGATGAATTTTAGCACTGTGTCTCTGCATGTTTCTCACACTGGGAGAAGTGCTATAGGAATAGCAATAACTTTTTGTCTGTCTCAAATTTATTAGCACTTGACTCTGAACTTTAAGTGCTCCTGTGTTAGAAATGTGTGGTTATGTGCAAACACATTAATACTAATTTTACGCATCTGAATCACAGAATCATAGAATGTTTGAGTTTGGAAAGCACCTTTGGAGATCATCTGGTCCAACTCCCCTGCTCAAGCAGGGCCACTCACAGCTGGCTGCCCAGCACTGTGTCCAGATGGGTTTTGAATAGCTGATATTCACTGTTATTGATTTTTCTACTACTGATTAAACAAAGTGATTTACTTAGTATTTATTTTAAGTTACCAAGACTTTAAAAAAAAAAAAAAGTTAGAAACATTTCAGCTAAGAATGTTCAGATTTTTTGGGAAAAAAGGATTTTATTTGCTAAACATAGCAAGTAGATAGTAGATCTTGGTACAGATAACAAACTTGAAGTCCATGATGACATTGCTTTGCCAGCTCCTTCATTAGAGCTAGGAGATTAGAGACAAAAATTGCACTGTAGTTTGCTGGTACCCTTCTGAGTGTGCTCGGAGCACACTAACTGCTGGCTCAAATAAATGCAGTACAAACCATTCTCCATAGGTCATCGCAGTGCTGGGGCAGGTGTCCAAGTCGCTGTGTTAATTAAATGCCACTGATATCTGTGGAAAGTTTTGTGCCCCTGGTTACTGAAATGATTAACACAGGGAAACTTATAGGAATCCTCACACATTTTATGGGATGAACAGAAACTTCCTTCATTAGCAAAGAGCTGATTTCCTGTGTTTTCTCATGAGAGTTAGTGGGTGAGAGATGCATTGAACAACTGGCAGCTTTATTTTGGGAAGAGGATGGTAGTTTTCTCTGTGTGGTTCAGCATCTAATGGACAGTTGCATATTTTTATTCCCCTGAAATCTACCAAATCTGGGAATCTGGAGCTATGTATGTGTCACTTTCCAGGTGGTTCATGTCTGCAAACACAAAATGAATGTAACATTTCTTGCAGGACAGTCAAGAAAGAGTCAGGTAAAAAAAAAAGAAGAGTGGCATACCCACACCACTGCCACTCCACTGTGCTCCCAAGATTCAGATTCCAGTTTGGCCGGAGATGAAATTGATAGCTCTGCGGGAGGAATGTGGGAATAATGGGCTATGGACATTGTGAATGAATTATGCACTGCAGGCACGGGGCTCCTGAGCGCATCACTGTCCGAAATTTTATTTTTATGTGACACATATTTAGAAAATTGAGAAGGGCCTTGGAAAGTTGGAACAGCTGGTGAGCGCGTGCAGGGTGCCGGGGGAATGCTGGGGCTTTGCCAGCAGCCTCTGGCCAAGCAGATCTCCAGTGTGCCTGCCAGCCCACCGCCCCAGGAGCAGCCCCCTGCCGCCGCCAGGGCTGGACAGATGCTATGAGAAGGCTGGCATTAAGTGCCTTTTACAGGATATTAAACCAGCATCCTAACAGGTAGAAAAAATGAATTGTCACTGACATTATGTCGGCCTGCTTGGAGCCCTCTCTGCTACTTTCTGCAGTCTGGTAACCATTACGCACAAGAGATCAATATTCTCCTCAGTGTTGGAATTTAAGTAATGATTTCCAATAAAATCTATTTCAGACTGTTCTGACCAGAGGACAAACTCCAGAACATAATGCATGTAAAGACTTTATTTTCTCCTTTATTTTCTCTTCTTTTCTTTCCTTCCTTCCTTTTTTTTTTTTTTTCTTTTTGGAAGACTTGAATAATGGAAGTAAGATCTAGTGATAAGACACATGCATGCACACAAAAAGGAGGCATTTTGGTCCAGGCCAATCTGCTTAGCTAATGGCTGTAAACTGACACCCGTAATGAAATAAAAATGTCTCAGTGCAAGTGCACGGCTGTGCAATTGCTACCAACACCCACCCTGGCAGTTCCAGTGATGGGTGCTGGGGAACATGCCCTTCCACATCACGTTTTTCACTTCTCCCTGCTTTGCAGCAAACAAGAGATACTTTTCTGAAGTGGAATTAAGTAAATTCTTCATGATTTTGTGCTGCAGTAATTCTGGTGTCTTTGGTTATGGTGAACAGCTCCAGCTTACAGTGACTGTAACTGACACTCCAGGTGCTCAGTACTTTTGAAAATCAGGTTTCTAATAGTATCCCCATTCTTTATTTCCTATTTGAAAGCTTACTATTTTTCTTTTTTTTTTCTTTTTTTCTTTTTTTTTTTTTTAATTTCTTCCTTTCTTTTTGGTCTTTGAGAAAGAATCTGAAGGGTGTAAGAAGATGACTGGTATTTGAAAAATGAAATTTCTGATCTATTATCTGTTAGTGAAGGAAATAATTTACAGAGGTGAGATAGATAGAGGTGTACATATAAATCTTCCACATTGTCATAGTTTCATATTTTGCCTTTGGCCTTGCTGTACTGCCTAGTTTCTTTGTGTCCTGTAATGCAGACTTCAGACAGAGGAAAGACACTGTCCAAGTGTGCTAAGACTGGACTACTGTGGTTAAAATGGTTTCCCCTGGATCTCCCTCACAGCTTGCAGTTGTCTGATTTCAATCAGTGGCAGTTCCCTCCACATGTCTAGCCATCAATCTTCTGTTCCTGGATGAGTGTGTCACAGCATGGTGCATGTTCCAGTTAAAAAATAGCTTGCACTGCAGCTCTCCCTCCTCAGTCATTGATAAGTATGCCTTTGATATTTTTATTAAAATAGAAAGAAAACACATTATGATATATGTTTCTAAAAAAAAAAAACCCAAACCCAAACCCAAACAAAAAAAAAAAAGCCCAAAGGCCACTGAAGCCCTGGAGGCTGTAGGAACAGCAGGAAGCAGGGAAGGACTTTGGAGTTATGCAGTGATGATGAAGGTATTACTTAGTAAGTTACAGTTTGTGTAAAAGTTCAGGATTTCAATCTTTATTGCTTTCCACCCTGCGCTCCTACAGTGATAAAAGTTCTCTGGGCATTGTGTGAATCTTCAATGTTCATCTACTTCACACCCTTCTTCCCCCGCTGTGAATAATAGTTGCTATTTGAAAACAGAGCTTCTTAGGGATGGAGGGGGTTTTGTACAAAAACTAAGCCAAGCATGTCATGGTCCCCTGAACTCAGCTTTGAAACTCCTGGAAAGGGAAATAAGTGACTGCTTCTCTGGTTTAATTCATCTTTTAAATTACAGACCTGTCTGCCAGTCTCCTAGACCAGTCTTCCTCTGTGTGGCTGAGGTACACACTCAGGAGCATCCAGAAGTTGCCCAGTAGATGATGAAGTGACCCATCTCCAAATAGGTGTCCTTAGCCAAACTAAAATTACCTTCTGAAAAAAATGAAGCTACAGGGGGGTTGCATGACAACTTTGCTTGGCAAAGCACTTTTCATGACAGATCTCAAAGCACTTCATATAAGAAGGTAAGATTATTCCTGTTTTATAAATTGCACACTCAGTCACAAGGAGGAAAAAGCAAATTGTGCAAGGGACTATAAAACTCTTTTCTCTCAAGTGTCAGGATTGTATTTAGAAGACGCTTTACTTAATATCTCACCCAGTAATGAGCTTTTACTGTACATATATTGACGGTGATGAGATTCAGCAGTTAAAGAGAGATTGCATAAATAGGCTTGAATCAGTCAGTCTTGAGCCTGTTTTTCACATATGATGTAAAAGTCAATTTCATTTCTTGTGCCGGTTGTTCTAATTTAGAAAGTGAGAGGGGAAAGCAGCCAGCTGGGAAATAATCACATTTAAGAAAGGCAGTTAAAAACTAACCACTTGTGACATAGCTACTTCTTAAGCTAAAATTAATGTGTCACTGTTTCATTGTCACATTGCCTCTTTTCAATCAGTGATCTGCAGTGAAATCAATTGCTTCTCAAATCTCCAAATATTTTTGAAAGCCCTTCTCCATGATATTAACTACATTCCCTAAATCTGGAAAATTCACCCACAATCACCCAATTCACTTTCTCATGGAAAACCATGTGATGAAAGCCAAAGGAAGTAGTTACGCCTAAAGCAGTATATGTTAAACCAGAATAACTAACTTCAGGATGAAAAATTTGGCACCAACACTATTAATTGATAAGAAAGATTTTTATGGTCTATTATACTTTTCATTGTGTGTTTTGCTGGCTTGTTCTTTTAGACTGGGAACTAGTCAGTTTTATTCCCATGCAAACAGCATATCATGCGTTATTCTCTCTTCCTCCCTTCTGGTAGACAATGAATCTTAAGAAAGCAAATATGCTTAATAAATAGTGATTAAATAGGAGCATTCCTAGCATAGATTTGTTGCTTAATAGGACTGAGTTATTTAAAAGG
This sequence comes from Lophotriccus pileatus, assembly GCA_035583135.1. Taxonomy (NCBI): domain Eukaryota; kingdom Metazoa; phylum Chordata; class Aves; order Passeriformes; family Tyrannidae; genus Lophotriccus; species Lophotriccus pileatus. The sequence goes on from JAWWES010000115.1 coordinate 58,731,242, forward strand.
ATATAGAAGAAGATGCAAAATCATTGCGAATGACACCAAAATTGGAAAATATAAGTAATGATGAAGATATATCAGCACTACACAGAAATATGAGCTGATTCGTAAGTTGGCCACACCTGTATCACTGTTAAATGCCACATGAAATGTTGGCTTTCATTCAAAGACCCTTCCTTAAGAATGAAAAATATGGATTATTTTTACAGAATGATTGACAGTCTTCAGGCACAAAGTGACTCACAAAAGGATTTAGTGGTTTTTGCTGTACAAACAGACCAACAAGAGGTCCAAGGGCAACACAGAGGTTGAGCCAGAAAATGGTATCCTAGATGCATATATGGTAGGAGACTATCAGATAGAAACAAAGGAGTTTACTACTATGGATACTGTCAACTAGTAAGATCGTTACTGGGATATCTCTGTCCACTTTTGATGTACACATTTAAGTAGGGTGTTAGCAATTTGGAAAATGTTCAGAAAAGAGCTACAAAGAAAACTTCAGTCACAGAAGTGAGAGGAAAAGGCATTTTTAAATTGCCTAAATTGTCACTGAAAAGTTCAGATTAAGATTTGATATAATGATGGTCTGAGGATACTTCTATAGAAAGAAAACAGGAGAATCTGACTTTTTAACTTGACAGAAAAAGTTGTTATGGATGGAAGCTGTATCTCAGCAAAGTCAGATCAGCATTCGAGCACACAGCTTTTTAGTGGAGGATCATAACTAATGAAAGAAAAAAATCTTGTCTTGTAATACAATGTGTTCTCTCTCCTGCGAAGCCCTTAAATCATATCTGTCTGTCTTTTGGAAAGCACAGTTACAATTCAGGCAGCAGCAATTGATTTCATATTGGGAACACTTGGCAAAATTCTTTGGTCCTGTGTTACAAAGGAGGTCAGGCTACATGACTATTATTATTCTTCCTGACCTTAAATGCTATCAATCTATGAAACATGGACTTAACTTTAAGTCTCACTCTAAATCATTTTGGATTCATTTGACTTCAGTGAACCTATTTAATATGGTTGAAGTTAAGCATGTGCTCAAGTGTTGTGCTGAGCAGAGGGGGACTTGCCTTCTTCTAACTGACCACATGCCAAAGTGCTTTATTGAAATGGTGCCACAAGTCTTTGTATGTCATCAAAGGTGCAAACAAGAAAATTCCTGATGTTTAGGAGTTTCATAGTTTTGAGTTCAGCAGCTATTTTTCTGTTACTTTTTTGCCCCGCATGTAAATCCTTGTATATTGTACAACAGATCTGTGTAATGGAACTTCCTGTCTTGTTTTACTGCTGTTGGATTTAAGAACAAATCTGAATACTACCTGAAACATCAGAAGTCATCTCAGGTACATTCGAGGGTTGTATGGACAGACCATTTCTGTGACAGTGGAACGAGTCTCACCTGGGAGGCAAGACATTCCTCAGGGAGACATGATTAGCTTGGCCTACCTACCTGAACAAAGTATTAACAAAGCTAAAGCTTTTATTGGTCTAAACTGTAAGAGACTGAATCAAATCAAATTGATGCTACACGCCACGATTGTAAAGGACTTTTCCATGAGACATAGTAGTTAGCACTTCAGGCACTAAAGTGATAGTGTTCTGCTCAAAAGTAAGAGCAGAGGATAACTAGAGTCAAGTATAGTTCAGTAAACATTAAAATTCAGGGCTTCTTTTTAACTGATATCACTTCATTTATCCAACTTTAAGGTGCAGCCCCACAAACAACTGAAAGAAGACAAGGAAAGTTGGATACTGGAGTACTGTAGAAATTCCTGAAGGGGAAAAGTTTTATGCCAACTTCACTGTTAAAAGGAGGGTAGGCATACCTAATTACATCAGGATTTTCATTCAGCCCCAGGATGACCTTTAATTCCTATGACAATCTTATTCTGGACTTCACCACAGAGATGCTGAATGAGTAACAGTCTCTTCAGTGCTTTCCCATCCTGAAAGGAGAGAAATGAAGAAAGGAAAGAATACCTTATATGCCAAACCACCTGCCCAGAGACATAAAGTAGGACTTACACAAAGTAAGATTTTTGCTGCCTTGAATAATTGCCCGTAATTGTGTTTTTTCACCTCAACATTTTATTTCAGAAATGACCATGGAAAAAATTCCATATTGCATTGCTGGTTTTCTTCAATTAACAATAATAAGGCGAAAAGATTTACAAAGTTATTATGGAAGCAGGCTACATTATTTGAGGATTCTGTCCTTAAAATTATATATGCAAAGAAATGTAGACTGGATCTTTAGACAGTCAGTGCTTGCCAATGACTCAGACCTAAACTACTTTCCTAACCTAATCAGTGTGTAATGTCTTAGGGGTCTTATTTGATGATTTACATGGTGACAGTTATAGAGGTGTCTCTTACAGGATATCCTATACGTGAGGAAGAAGGGACTTGACCTTGCATGGGGAATTCCTATGGTAGTTTGGCAAAACACCTTTACATGAGCTTTTCTGCTGCCACTAGATCTCAAGAAGCTGGTTACATTTTTGCATCTCAGCCTTTTTACATGCTTAACATAATTCAGCCTTTCTTCTCAGCAGATCATTTCCCAAACTGACCCAAACTTTTAACTCTGGCCTGGAGATCTATCTCAGCACAAAAGGCCACAAAAACTGTCTTTTGAGGCATCAGGCCCTTTTTCCATGGGCATTCACACTGGCGTTTACTCCCTGGGCTGTGCCTACTATAAGAAAGTAGCAGAGCACAATGCCCTCTTTTTCTGAAGGGAACGGTGCTTCTTTGGCATATTTTGCACGTTACCAAGATACTGGGTAAGTTCAAATGTCAAATGTCCATGTAAGTTCAAATGTCAGAGCTATTACATCTAAAGGGCCGCTTTAAAGAGACCTGAAGTCAGCCCAGTCTTTTTATATAAAGAGCAGTATAAGCTCTCCAACTTAACCTAATAAATTACTGTAATAAAAAAATAATATGTAGTGTGCAGAAGTCTAAGAAAAACTGTTTTAGTGGTTATAGAAAAAGGGAGATTTGCAAATCTGTGAATATAAGCTAATGTTACAAAAAGCATTTTTCAACTAAAGGGCAGAAAAAGAGGGACTAAAAATTGCCAAAGCAAAATGCAGAATAATGGAGTCTTGGTTTTATTTTCATCCAATTAGCTACCCTGAAAATGAAAAGGCTGTTCTACAGAGTTCTTTTTAAAAGTTGTATTAATTTAACTTTGGAAGTTGAGTGCTAGGAGTCAAGTGCTGCTCCTGCACTTTCTGTTACCAGCTGACAGAGAGTAGAACAGACAGTGATTGAGCTCTCATGACTAATTCACTGCATACACAAGATTTTGACTATGTTGCAATCAGTGAGGTTTTGGCTATTGACTCGAATGAGGTCAGCGTGTCAGTCATGTTTATCTTAAAAAACACTTAGACAAATTTGAGAAAAGGGAATCTAAGTGTCAGAAAAAAAATTAAGTTTTGTAAGGTTGAGGGTTTTTTTCAAGTCAATATTTAGTTCCATTAATAGTTTTGGATAAAAATAGAAATTTGTTAAAAAATTGTAAGCCATTGAATTTTCTTCAAACCCCAATTCTTTTCTGCTCGGAATGAATGAGTTTAAACTGAAATCAAATAATGGGCTTACCCATGTAAAGACGTTTCACTGTGGTTTGTGAAATCTTTTTGTTTATACAAGTGGTCATTAGTTTAATTTCCTTGTTTGTCATTTTACCCCAGAATTTCTGCTTCAGTTTGATACAAATTGGCCACATCCTCTACTTTTTGATGGCAAGACTAAAAAGCTTATTTTTCACAGAGCTTCTTATAACTTAGATATGATAACCCATAGCCACCTATAAATATGCTTTTTCAACTTACTGCTGAAAATTGTAAAAAAAAAAAGACTCCTGCAGTCAGACAATAGATTAAGACATAATAACAGACTCAGAAGTAAACCCATTAAATAACAATAAGAAAGAGGTTCAAAATTAATATGTGTGTGGCTTAAACCTGAATAGGCGAATTCCAGCGAATAGAATGTGTTCTTGTATGCCTAGACAACATAGCATAGGCATTTGTAAATGCATTATACCTAAAAGCTTGGAGCTGGCTTACCTACCCTGTTTGAAAAGGGACACCTTTTCAAAGTATCCTCAACTCAGCCTCTACTTTGTGCTCTAAATATTTCTGTAAGCACTTCCCCCTCCCTCCCCCCGCAATTGTCATTTTTGCACCTAATTTTTAGCCACTTTTTAATAAAATGTGGTGCGCATTCTATACAAACATGGTTTGTAATTCAGCATGCAGGGCTCAGCCCAGAGGCATTCCTGTAGCTGACTGGCACCTTGGCCAGGGTACAGTGCAAATATTAGACAATATTAGATGGCTGGTTTAGCCATTGCTGTGATTACCCTGTGATCTAGACACCTTCTCACTGTCCAAACATTTTAAAAGGTTTCCATTCTTCTTGGTGCTAAATATATTTTAAAACACTCGCTCTGCCTATTACTTTCTATCAGAAATTATATTTGTAGATATAAACCAAGCCCGTGCAGGCCACCAGTTACAGAAATAGGCACATTGTTTTCTTGTTTTTCCTTCTCCATTAGAAAACAGCTTTAGTCTCAAATATTTCCCAAGCATTGTTCTATCTCCAGAGCAATGGTATACTTTCTGTGAGGAAACCCAAAGTGTCCAGTTTTGCGGAGGAAATGGAGCTAGCACCTCATACAGTCTCCGAACACTGGAACTAATTTGGATTTCTCTCCTCATTCATACACTCAAGTCTTCTCCCCCCACTCTGCTCCACCTGTTTTCCTTTTCTACTGAAGTCATACAATGAACTGATGACTGAAGATTTTCCTACCCACAATCTGTGCAATTTCTTTTCAAGTCAGAGCACAGCATAATAGCTGTACTTGAATTTATTTTGATATTTGGTCCTAATTCAACATAGTACCACTCTGTACAAGCCACTGAATTCAGTGAGATTACACAAAAAGTCCACTATTACAAAGGCTTTTCCCAGCTTACTATAAGCATTAATTGCCTCAAAACCTTTCATTTTATTTGTAGTATATGACAACTTTAACTCTTTTCTTTTCCTTATTTTGCCTGCTTGGTGTCTCCACCTGTTGTGCAGCAGTGATGCTTCACTTCCTGAGTAGTCTTCAGTGTCATTCAATACCTCCAACCTGTTGGACATCCACAGCTTTATTCATTCCCTTCCCTTATCAGCTCACTCACTTCCCCATACCCTTCCAGGCATCTGACTGCACTCCTACAGCTGGGAATCCACCTCTTCTGTCATCCCCTGTGCCCAATTATAAACAACCAGTGTATCCTTAAAGAACCTCACCAACACACTGGCCACTTGGAAAATCTGTGTCTCCTCTATGCCAAGCAGTGATTTCTCAAAACACGATGCTTTCCTCCCATCATCTCTAATGACCAAAACCATTTCTGGCTTGTGCATCTCACTGAAGGCACTTAAGCCTCTTAGTGGGAGATTCCCAGCACTGCTATGAAGCCCCAGTGTGCCTGAAGTTTCTCACAGAAAATGTGATGGGCAACAGCAAGAGAGAGTGCTTTGCCCCAAAGGACATACAATACAGAATCTAGAGGAGGTGGGGAAAAAATGCAAACCCAGCAGCAATGAAAACAAACAGTGGCTGAAAAGGAAGATAAAAATACAGGGAGGTGAAATATCCCAGAGGGTGATACGAGAGGCAACCTCCCTTAGGGCAAGGTCCTCACTTCTCATTTGGAACTGCAGGTACCAACAAGTAAGATTCACTTGCATGTGATCAGAGAACAATCAAGTCAAAAATCTCACAAGTCTAGTGCTTTACAGCTGAATTTGTGTATGGATGGCAGTGAGCTGGGTCAGTGCCCCACACATTGCTCAGGAGTAAGGTAAGTGCTGAGGATGGGGCTGAACACAGCTTACACCACATCTGTTATTTGCCAAGGGATGGCTGCTGCATCTGTGGTTTTGCCACTGGCTCCTCAGAGCAACCACATTCAGTACAATATTTTCCTGAGCAGCAGCTGCAAGAGGATCACTTAAAATTGCATAAAGCATTAATCTGAACTTTGAGACAAGTTTGGTACCGCACATTTGGACATAAGCCAAAGTGTCCCATGTAGTGAAGGGAAAGGGGGGAGGAAAGAAGAGAAAGAAACGAAAAAAGAAAAGACAGTCCTGTCAGTGGTTTTAAGCTGCCACTTTTTTTTTTTTTTAAATGGAAAAATTGTTACAAATGGGTTCTTCAACATATGTTATTAATTTCACTGAACTGGATTCTTGCCAGTTAAGCATCAGTCCTGCTTTCTTTGCTTTCAGTTTTAACTAGCAAAACTCATGAGGTCATTAACGAAAATGGACACAAACTTTTTTTCTTGTGCACAATGTTTTGGAGCAAGTGACTTTTCTGAAGGCTTTTATTCAGCAAAAGTTTAGCTTCTTTTTTTATTTTTTTTTAATAGGGAGATGTGCTCCTCAGCAAAATGTGGTGTTTCTACTATAAACAAAGCAACATGTGAAGGACTTCAAACACATTTACTGGTACTGGCAAGAGGAACAAAATCAGAACCTTTAAAAAACACTCATAAATGTGAAGTAACATTTCATAAAGCTACACTGCTGTTTACTTTGGTCAATACGTGCAAGGGACCAAAGTGATACTGAAAAATAACAATGAAAGAGGCTGTGGTTTGATAAAAATATCTACATATGGAAATGTTGTTTGAATGTTATTAATGTTTGATTTGGCTTGCAGAGAACTGCAAAATCCACTTGAAGAAAGAATACCATTTCATGCATTTCTCTGTGAAGCAGCATCTCTCACATTACGAGAGCCATGCTGAGCCTTTAATCCAGCGCACACACTTGCTGTAGGTGTGGGCAGGGAACACAGGCTCATTTGAAGAAAGAACTAGTTTATTTTGCAAGTGGAAACTGGCATTATTCACCCCAAGCAGTGGAAACAGAGATTTGAGGCTGACATGAAAACAGTAATCTTTGGTTGCTATGAGTGCTGGTGCTGCTGTGCCAAAATACCTGCAAATTCCACACCCTGCCTTCTTCCTTGCCATTGCATGATGGCCAAGCTTGTTGTGAGGTCCTTTGCAGCCCCTTCTCCCAGGACTCATCTCCAGGACTAAGCTGAAGGCTGTGCTTTGTAACAGAGTACATGAATGGAGAAAAAAACTCTTTTGAAGGCTTGCCCCACTCTGCCTACTGCTTCCCATTTGCCGTGTACATGTAGCAGATGTTGTTGGATGGCCTGTGCTAGACAGGAACTGGCAGAGGAAAAGAGAAAGTAAGTTTCTCTGGGTTATTAGTATATATGACAAAATAAGTACTAAATAAATAAATTAATAACTACATCTTCCCATTCAGCAGAACTACTAATATGCACAAATAGAAAGACTGGAGAAAGGCATGCTCTTATTACTTCTATCCTTGTCCTTAATTCCCCTCCTTCTCTCCTGTTGTTTAGTACACACTCCTATTACATCATGTCTAAAATTAGATTGCAGGATCAGGCTTTCTTGTGAAATATTTAGCACTACTTCCTTCAGTTGAGACCAGGAATTCTACAGGAAAGGCCTTTTTTTCACTACTTTTTATTTCTTAGCCTGATCCTGCTGCTGCCAAATGAACAAATGTCTTTTCCTTGGCTTCAAAGAATCTTGGGCTGGGCCATGCAGCCAGAGACCACAACATGGCATACTCATTAAGGGAAACGTATGTGTGTGTGTATAAATAGCTGATCTGCCTGTTAGAGAAGATGAAATCATGCTCAGAGATTTCTTTTCTAATTAAAAAATTATGATTCAAATGGAACCAAAGCCCTTCTCTTATGACTGAGCAGCTCTGCAAATTATACTAGAATGAGATACAGGAATACATCTTCCTACTCTCAAGATGCAGAGGCCATAGCAGACAGATAAGGATATGCAGATGTAATCCAATATGCAAGGCTCAGTTACACATAGCTATGCAAGCATACACACAAATATATGCAAAGTTTCCAAGGAAGTCACTGGCTCTATAGACTTAGAAAACAGAGTTTAGCCAGATAAAGGCTGCAGATCATGACCTTAACTGTCTGTTTCTTCCAACAAACTATTTATCACAGCTTCTTTGTAATTACATGAAGATGTTTTATTCAGTGGAGAAGGAGGAGTGACAAATTAAAACTGCTACTTCAGGGGTTTACGCAACTTCTGCTCGAATCCATGGTTTACTCAGTAAGTACTCTGTCCTGTAAATTAAGTACCTGTGCCCCATACATATTTTTAAATGTAAATTTTCTCCTCTGCTCAGATGATTTGTGAGAACAGGTACTATAAAGTGTAATGGGACATCTTTAATAGATCTGTATCTTTGCATGATCTGTTCAGTTCCCAATTGTTTTTCTTTCACCATCAGGGATACTGACAGTACTGAAGGTCTCCCCAAAAGTATTGGAGTTCTAGATCCCCTCAGTTACTCATGACAAGGACAGGCTATGTAACTTCTGAACCTAAACCTAAAAAAAAGTGGTGTTCTTTTCTTTTAGTTTTGATTGTCTCAAAATGCATCCATGGGAAGACAGATGTTTAGGTAAGGTCGAAATTTATATTCAGTGGTCAAGATTTACTGATATAACTTTTAATATATGAAAGTTGGCTGGCTGAGACTGTGCCTACATCAGCATTTTGGCTGCAGACAGCAGCGTGGTTTTGAAGTTCAGTCCTGTGATCATTGTCCCTTATTGCACATTGGTCTGGTTTGCAGAGCAGCTTCAGGGGTTTGAAGCTGGATTCTTCTAAAGGGAAATGAGGCCAGAAGCTCTACTTTCAAGGTCAAAATGCTTTCCAACCCCTAGCGAGGACATAAGGGTGCTAACCCTTTGGACAACTCTGAACCACATGAGCTCAAGAAACAGCCTTGAGCTGCATGCAGTACTGATGTTGGGGGCTGAGCACCAAAACTGCTTTGGTCTCCTGGTCTCTCCTCTTGCAAGAAAATATTCAGATATAGTTGCTAATGCTGACATAGCCCAGGTCTCAGCTGGCCATATCAAGCCTCCTTTATGAGCAGTAGAAATAAAGACAGTCAGTCCCTGCCCCACATGTACAATCCTACATGTACACAGTAAGAGGTGAGGAACTAGCTCCAGCTCATGTGGTGCACAAAAGGAATGATGTTGCAGCCCTACGTGACTGGAGAGGACATGACCCCCAGGGGAACGTGTGCTCAGGATCTCATCCTGGGACCCCGTGCACAGCCGTGATAGAAGCTGGGGGCAGGACCTTTAGTACTGAATGTAGCTGGGAACAGGAAAGGAGTTCCCAGTTTCTAGCACTGTAAAGGATCTGCCCATTTCTGATGTCTCCTGCTAACTTGGCACTCGTAAGCCTCAGAGAAAGTATTGCACCAAGTTTGTTACAGCTCTTTACTTTTGACTCAAAAGAGAAAAAAAACCTTCAAAGAAACAAATGTTTTATTGAATTAAGAACACGTAGAACATGTCCACACCAATAGAACCTTTTTCATAGAAGCTATATAGAACCTACTCTATATGAGTATCAACACAACATACAGAATAAAGTTCCTCTTTTCTTTTCTCTTTAAAGTTAACTGCCATGTTACAATTTAAGGGGTAGTTTTCTAGTTCTGTTTAATCCTATGATTAGTTATATTCTTTTTGAGAACTTCTACATTATCTGTTTTCTGGAGCTTTAAGAACTCACCGTGGCAGCTGCCAAATATGTAAATGTTGCAGCAATTACACTTTCACTGTCCATGAAAAATGGACCTGTAAAATTTAAATGGACGCAGTTCTTTGGTGCTGAAAGTATCTTTCTAAATACAGGAAAAGATTTTTTTGTTACCCTTACTGTAATAAAGGTTAATACGCACTCAAAATATTAAAGTTTAATAGAAAATTTATTATGTATTTGATTGATTATTTTATAAAAACATTCCTTTTCTGATCTCAGAATAAGACTAAAGGCAACCAGATACACACCAATGATTTTGTCGTATATCAAAGATTTATTAGATAATATGTTTCACAAAGAAAATCTATTTGTCACATATGCTTGACTAATCTACTAAACAGGCATGACTTCAAAGGATACATAGGTGCAATAACACGTTCACACAGAACGAGTGGCAGGACTGGGATGTAACACTTTCAAATTTAAAGAAAGTGGCATAAACATATGGTACAGAAAGGAAAAATATTTACATACATGGCAAAAGGCAAAGTCAAATGAATTTTTATTCTGGCTATGCGTAGCTCCATACTGGTTCTGGCTATAAATTTTTTAATAGGTATGCTACTCTGTCAAGATCAAAAGTTTCTGAGGAATGTGCTGATTTTGAAAACGTTTTGTTTTCAAAGTGAATGACAAGATACATGTGCTTTTCAGTTTTGCCACAAAAATACATCTTTGATTTTACACTTTATATATTGACTATAAAGATTAATATCTGAAATGAAAGGGATTGGATCCAAGAAAATGTCAAGTTTCCCATTCATGGCAGTGAATGGGTGAATAGCGAGCTAGCTAGTTTTAAATTTCCGTGATGCTCAGCCTTGCTAGAAATCTCCATATTTCTTCTGCTCCAGCAGACATCCCTGGTTTTTTAGATCTCCTGGAAAACTTTCATTCGCATAACATGCTGTAAATGACAGGATCATTTTTAGTGCTGAAGGTCTGATGACTGACCCTGTCGAAAATACTGTGGCTCATCTTGTCAGGGTTTTAAAACACAGGTTTTGGATGGGAGTTTAATCAGAGTAAAGCATTTATGTGCTTAACTGCCCCAGCTATTGTGCTTGAAATCTTAGGGCATCAGCTTAGTTTACTAGGCATCTCACTGCTGGTTTATAGCAGGGTATTGTCCTGTACAGTGCTCCTTTATCTATATTTTAAGAGGTGTTTATTTTTTGTGGCAAGCAAACAAATAAAACACTTTCTTAGAATTAGAAAAGTGAAATGTAATACATATAAACCAATCAAGGAAGTCCTACAATAGGGCAGTGATTAACCACAGCAGATGTTGATATGCATTGGAATAGAAAAAACCCCAAACAACAAACCCTTTCAACAATCTTTTTCACAGGTTAGTAACCAAAAATACTCAATATACCATGTGCTAGATAGAGCTGATCATGAACAAGCAAGCAGATATCATTTGCATGAACTCTGAAGTGATTTTACATAGACTGCGCAGCATATGGGTGCATTCCTGAGGTCCTTCGGCAGGACTGCGCCACTGGCTCTTCCTGGAATGATGTGGTTTTGCAGTCCAGATGTATATGCTGGTGATGGTTTGGGTGTGGTTTGTTTGTTGTTTTTTTTTTTTTTAAATGAGTGGGGGTCATGGAAAGCAAAATAAATATTATAACTTCGCATGTAAAAACATGTGTGGGATATTCTAAATTAGGGCAAGGTCATTAAAATAAGAACAACATTTTTATGTCCATTTTTTTGAAATGACTAAGTGAATATTTTCTATCTGAAAATGTAATATAGCAGTTTACCTTGCAGTGACCTAATCAGTCTTTCTTCAATATTTTAATTTCAAGGCATTTAACTTCTGAGCCCTTAAAATTGCAAAATGTATGGGACTGTCCAGATTGCCAGTTGTACATGTTATCAGGTAGCACAGTATTGTTGTTCAAATGACTTTTGAATGGAAAATTATGTCTTTCTTATGGGATGATAAATTAAGTAAATTACTTACTTCTCTCTTCTTTTTTTTTTTTTTTCTTTTTTTTTTTAGTTTAAATGACTGAAATATTTGTGCAGTGTACGTATATTCAAACCAGAAATGGCAAATGAACAGTCTTCAACAGTAGCCATGGTCTTGGAGAACACATATTGGTTTCACAAAGTTTTGGATGTACAACAAAGGAATAAATAAACCTGCATATAGAAATAACACACCCCTCAACATACATACATATACATATAAGTTCCTACAGCAGGAACATATAGAACTGTAAGTCATCCAGAGAAGAACAAAGAAAGTATGATGGCAAATGGTTTTGATGGCAAATGTTTTTGATGGCAAATGGTTTTCACATCTTCCCACTCTTGCCAACATTTTTCTGCTTTTAAGGTGTAGGACTTGATTTTTCTTTAATGCTTATGTCACCAGGCTCCCAGTCAGGAGAATGTCCTCATTGAGCATCTTTACAAATAAGTGACAAAGATGCTAATTAGTAAGTTTTGTTGCAATGCAAACATGCAGAGGATCGGATATAGTCAGGAAGTTTTGTAGCAAATTTTTAAAAATGCAATTCCCATCAATCTGATTAAGTTATTCCACAGAATAGGCAGCAATTTGGCGCTCACAAAGAGCTTTTACAGTTGGTTTCTGAAAGCTGGAGCAGTGACTGTAAACAAGTTTCCCTCCTTTTGGGACTTCACTGCTCTCATGCAGCTGTTGTTTTAGCCTCCTGTACAAATAGGTTTGAAAAATAGTCACTTCCTTACATATAACTGTTCATGGCATCTGGAATGACATGGTGGGCACATTACAGTAAATGATGTTTTGAAAGAAATGTTCTGAAAACAAAGAAAGCCCCATAGGAAAACACTGACAAAACCATACAAAACCGTATAAAAATGTGGCATATCTATTTTGACTATTTGCTTTCTTTATGTTTTTGGATGCTTTCACAGAATGCATGTGCCACTCTCTTCCACATATACAGTATGTAATTTCAGGATCCTCCAAATGGAAAGAGTAGTCTGTGCATATAATTAGATATGGAATACTTTTAACAGCTGGAGGGATTTCACACTTACAGTCTAATTTACAAAACTTTAGGCTTGGCACTGTTTCAGCACTAGCACTGGAAGTAATAATTTCACTGGCATTTTTTTGGCTCCTGAAATTACTTATGTCTCTCTATATATCATTTTTAAATCACATACACAAAAAGAATAGTTCTACCTGGTTAGTGGTAAATGATATATCAGAAAGAAGTCAGAAAAAAAGGAATCCCACACAAGGCCCATACTTAAAAATTACAGCTAATTTCTCTCCCAGTTTATGAAAGGTTTTGTGGAAGCTTTCTTTGTAGTTGAAAGTGTTTCAGACATTTTTTCTGATGCTATAATGGACTCAATTTGTATGAGATTTACAAAGAAAAAATATTATCAAGTACCCAGCACATCAAAAACAGTAACTAGGAAAGCAGATTTATCAAGTAGGTGAACCAGATACCATTTCTGAGATGGGATCTAATAGAAATAAGAACAACAATAACACAAGGAACAGATTATTATACCTATCATTTTCATGTCTTTTGCTGACATGAAATTATTGTTTTAACAGCAGAATAAAGTCTCTGCAGGCCCTGAATTATCTTGTAAACTGCAATCCCAGCCGTTCCTGTTCTTACAGCTCCCGTGCGTGACTGCCTTTCACTTCTGAGGCTCCAGAAACTACAAACGTCACCTTATCAGACCATGTTAAATAGTAGTGTTCCTCTCGAAGAGAGACCACTCACTGAAACAACATCTTACTGAATTGGAGTAATGATTGTGTAGAATCCCACAACTGTTAGGTCTGCATTAGGAAAAAAATATATGTTTAGGTTTTGATAGTCTGTAGATCACTAGTACTGATTAAGAAAAATTAAAGGAAGACAGTTATTTTGTGATGATACCCAAAACAGTGGGTTTTGAAACAAGTGCCGTTCCTGGAAAGATACACTGTGGAAGCTGGTGGCATGAAGGAATCGACACCCACAACTATTGCATGGAAAGCAGATAGAAGGTTTTATTGTTCAAGGGAAGAGGACTAAACAGGTGAAGGGTTAGTTTTGCATTACACAGATAAATATGTCCAAAAGTACTTCTACACAGAGGTAGAAACATATGTTCTGTTTGCAGCCAGTGAAAGGGGAAAATGTTTGCATCCTTCTCCTAAGATTTGCAGAATAGGTCCTTGTCTGCAGATTTCTAGGTTACAGAGCTAGTCTGCTCTTGAAAGCTGTGAAATAGGTACTTGAGGAACTTCTTGTGCTGTACAATCTCCTGCAGGTATACAGTTGTGCACTCAGTACTTGTCTTGTGGAATTAAGTGACTCAAAGCATGGATTAATTCACTGACTGTGATTTTTTTTTCTTTTTTCTTAATTTTCCACCTGCCTTACACCTCTGGTAACTCACATACTGATTGCTATTTGGAGAAAGAGGGGCTCACTTGTTCTATCTATTAGGGCCTAGCTTGAAGCCTGTGGGATCCAGGCCTTTACCAAACATGCCAATAAAATGCATGGACTTGGTGACTCACACGTCTACCGCAATGTGTGTAGGTATTGTTGGTCATTTAATGTCGCACACCAAGTAATCATCCCATAGTGAAACCTCTGGCTTCACCAAGTCTAGGCAGGCTTTGCATTGGCAGGGAGGTTCTGAGAGGACTGAGATGCCTTCAGCATGCCCCAGGATGCAAATTGCCAGGACTTTGTTTATCTTTTCAGAGATTGCTCTCCTTAAGTGTTCAGCCATGATGAAGATTCATTAAGCTATTGCATTATGAATAAAATCAATTTTTCATCTAAAGGCACAAGCATATTTCTGCTCTGGAAACAACTCTTCTGTCTCTCTGGAAGCAACTTTTAAATTTGGCAAAACTGAATGCCATAATGGAAAAAAACCAAACCCACACTATCTAATACTCTCCTTTGTACTGCCAAAACACCTACCTCTATCATTATGTGTGCTTACCCTAAATTCCAGCAACAAACAGGGGCTGTAAACATTAAATAATACCTCAGCTAGACAGGAAGGAAGACATAATGACAAATTCCCCAAAGACCTATATGTTTAGTATATTGCATGTATGTTAAGGATTGCATCTTAACACTGTGACATATTTCAAAACTAAACCCCAATTTGGGTAGTCTGAAAAGAGTCACTTTTGAATACATATTGATAGTAGGACAATTTTATTTTCAGGGAACAGTGATTACAAAAAAAAAAAAAAATCCATAAAGGGTTATTTGGGTAAAATAGATACAGGAATGATAATTTCAGCTGTTCATACCCAGTTCTGCAAAAATTATTAAAAAAAATTGATGAAGGCATATGGTTATGACTCCATGCTTGTCACATTTGGATTATTGAAACATTCATACATCGATCCGAAGTTCTGTAAGTCCACCAGTCTTTCCCCAGCCTCTGGATCACATGTGTGAAACCAAACACACAGATAAATCATTACCACTTTTGACTGTAAATAGCTACACTGTCAGCTCCACCCTGTATCTTACAGCTTTAATCTCTTTCCATGGGTCTTTCCAGACATTATCTTAAAAAGGCTCTTCTATGAACTGCAGCAAGGTTGAAAAGGAACCTCCAAGGGCTGTAATTCCTGCTAGGCCACCTTGAAGTTGAGGGATGCCCTCACCTGCGTCCTGCCTGGCATCTGCCAGCTCCAGGTACCTACCTGACCATGCTCCTGTGTACTTGGCATGGAAAATCAGTCCAACCTCGCTCAGTTTTTCCATTGCCCAGCACAGCCTTATAAACCCGACTTCTCCCTTTCTGTTTTTATTGTAGCTCCTGTGAGAAGGGATGTGAAATACAAGATATTCATGTGCCAAACAAATTATGCCAGCTGGGAATTGTCTCCACTACGGAGGCAACATCATGAGCTGGTGAGATCAAATGCCAGGAGGAAGTATGTTTCTCATATTAATAAACACCTGTCTGGTATTACTGTACCTCCTGGACTTCTCCCAACAAGATAATTAGTCACCTAAACCTGGCAAAACAACCTCCTAAGCCCTATCACTGTACGCATTACAAAGTTAGTCTAAACCCATTCCAAAGTGTGTGCTGGAGACCCTGCAAACTCCAGACATGGGCTTTTGTGTCCAGGAAAGCTGGCAGATCCTGTCCCATCCTGAGAGCTGGATTCAGCAGAAAGTCCACCACTGGGTATGAGGCTCTTGGGGCACATCTGCCACCCTGCTGGCCACAGCATTTGGGAGGCTGGGGCTTGAGGCCAGGGAGACGCCTGGCACCAGATGCTGGAAGGATTCACGTCCCCCTTTGCATGCATTGTGGTCTGAGCTGGCTGGTGTACTAAAGCACTGGAAATATCATGGACACACTCCTGTTACTTGGGGAAACTCTGTGGGATTACTTTATACACATTATTTTTGCAGGATCAGGGCCTTATTTGGCCCCCTAGTCTGCTTGGTATAAAGAGGTCACTCTCTTGACCTGTCTGCAGGCTCCAAGCTAACTCAGAGCTGCCTAAACCTGCTGCCCTCCTGCTTTTATCTCACTGTGTGGAGAAGCCCCGATTTGGTTTCATAAATAATACTGGCCCATTGGGAGGCATCCGGCCATTAAACCTCTTGATTCAGAGTTTAAGCCTGAGATCAGAATAAGGCCTAATGCCCATGGAATAGAGATTATCCTGCATCTGCCAACTGTGGTACACAGGCATCTGCTGAGCACCTGGCAGGGGCCATGGTCAGACCCAACCCAGAGATCCAGTACCACAGTTCCTACACTCCCTTCTCTTCCTCAAGTGGCACCATCAGGTATGTATTTCAAAGACAGATAGGCACATAATTGGACTGCATGCACAGCAGCCCCAGCTGAAGACAGTAAGTTAGCAAAAGTAAGTGTGCCCGGCTCCCACAGCCCAAACGCAGGACTGGGGCTGCCAGAGGTGCAAAGCCTTGGTCCCAGCTGTGCTGCAAAACTATGCATGCCTGGGCTAGGGTGTCTGCACACAGTGTAAACAGCCTTTTGCATTTGCCTGATAGGCAGTCATTTTCTCTGAGAAATGGCATGAATAAATATATGTTGAAGGAGTTGAAATTAGCAAAGAATGTATGTTAAGATCTGAGGGGAAAACTCCTATTTGTTTCACCAGATCTCAGACTTTATCCATTATCTCCATGCTGCCTGTCCCTCTAAAACAGATGCTCTGTTAGGCCTTCTTCCTTCAGCTGCACACAGGAATAATACAGTACCTCCATGGAAGAACATTTATTGATGCATAACCAATGTCCTTCATTTCCCTGTGCACATTGAGCAATCTTCTGGACTTCTTTCTACAGGTTTAAGGCCACAAAAAAAGAACTCCCCTTCATCTGCCATATAGTAGGCTGCAGCTATTGTAATAAAATAGCTGTAATCTTCAGCAACTGCAATAGAACATTGTCTTGAGATCAATTTCCTTTCACAATAAAGTCTTGACTTTGCCTCAGCATTTATGAAGTGGTGGGAGGCCATTATACATTAGAATTATCTCTTTCATATACTATACCATAAAAATATGGCCCTCTATATGCAGTATTATAAACATATTTGTCTGACTGACTGACTTTAACCACCCAAGAAGAGTAATAAGTTCAGTAATCCTCTGGAAATGTGTAGCCTGGAGTGTGTTATTTCAGCTAGTATGCAGTGCACTCTCCAAAAGCAAATCACAAAAACAATTAGATGTATGCATTTACAGTCCTTGATTGATACAGCCTTGACATAAATCACAGAGTTAGAAAAATACACTGCTGGATTAGCAAACTACATTGTAGTAGTGTGGCTTGCAATGTCATTTTGCTGAGATATTTATGATATCAACACAATCAATGACAGTCTTAAGAAAATTATTCTTGTTACGGGGTGATATGAGTAGACTATGCATCTAAATTTTTAGTGTGTGCAAAACAAATGCATCCAGGTTATAACCTGGAAGGTATCTTGGGACAGATTCTTGGACTGGTGCTGGGGTTGGCCAGCCCAGGGACCTCTAAAATTTCACTTGAAGAAAAAAACTGTTACCAGTGGGCCATAGATATAGTGTGGTGCCAGTAATGGAAGGATAGAGAAGAAGATCTCCTTCAAGTATGCAGCTTCACAGAAACTACAGCCAGTAGAAATCAACACAGTTGCATTGCTTTGTTCTGCTGCTGATCCAGTTAAACAGGAACAGGAGAAGAATAAAATGGAGACTCCTGATTGCCAGGAATATAAGAAAATCAGAGTAAAAAAGTCCAGACAAATAGAAAGTGTTGTTTATGAAGTTTGTGTGTTTTTTCAGTACTTGGTTGTTACCGTAGAAGCCCTACAGGTTACATTTGAGTAGCTGAGAAGCTGCAGCATGGGATCAATTAATCTATTACTGTATTTCAGGGAGTAGTTCATCAATGAGTTTATACAGAAAAGAGGCTGACAACTGTTTTATATTTCAGTCATTCCACTGAATCTGTGCAGCATAGAAAAACTGCAGCCCTCTCTGCTACTTTTAATCCCCTGGCTTTACTACTCTGGTTAGGAAGCTGATGACTGTAACATGTCACTGTAATAAAAAGTGAGCACTTGGTTCTTGCAAAAGAAGATATCCTTAATAGGATTTGATAGTCTCAACACTTTTGTCTCTGGACAACTTTATTATGTGAAAATGGTCTGCTCTGTAATAGGTATGGGCAGCTGAACTGCGCATGCAGAAGATGCTCTGGGTGATGTCTGAACACCACTGATGGAGACCTCTTTCTTCATCCTCCACACACAGATGTGCCTGAGGCTGTTTTAAGACAACAGTTCAGATAAGGATGAAATACAGCTATTTCCCATAATGTAACATAGTCTGAAAGATCCTCCAAAACAGTTTTTAATCTCCCTTTTTTATAGAGGCTTGGCCTTTCTGCTTTATCCAGGTTCCATTTGCAGAGCATTTTTGTCTTAATGACAGTCCCCAGAGTAAGTTCAGCTGTCTCAGCAGTATTGTCTCAGAAATTGTGAAGGAGCTTCCAAATTTTGTGGAGACTTGGGCTGTGAGTCCCTCAGAAGCACCGGCTCCGGAAGTTTTCAAAAGAGCTACAAACATATCGCATATCTGGCTGCACAATCAGTGATTTGCATGGCTCAGACTGGGCATAGAGGTCTGGATCTCATGATAAGGGATATGACAGCCTCTGAGTTGTCCCTGTATAGGGCAGCAGTGGCCTGGATGGGGTGTTTAGCATTCCATAGACTCAAAGGGGATTGAAGCATTCTCTATCCTAAAGAAGGTGTGTAAGCAAAGGTGTTGTGCAGGAATAGTCCCTGTGATTCTCATCAGAGCCACTGCCCAAGAATTGTGCTAGAATTAAATGTGCACATGCTGCTACAAAGTCCTACTTTGTCTGCTGCTACAATACTGAAATGTTTTCTCTGGACCTTTGATGGGAGATATTTCCCATTTGATGCATCACCTTTGAGCCAACCTGAGGGCTGTGGTCAAATATGCCTTAGACCAGGTTGGTACAGTTTATTTGGTTCTTTCAGAACTTGAAGAGATACTGTACACTCACAAGAGGCATCTCTACAAATAACTTGCTATGTCTATGAAATAATGAGTTCCCACTTACCTGTTCATGTACAGGAAAGATTGCAGATGATAACATACTGCAATTCGTTCTCAGGACTTGACTGCCAAGTGCCAATACTTGGCTAGGGGGTGTAGGGGGAGAAAAAGTAAATAAATTAAACAATTGATCTTGAGGACATAAAGTTTCATTGAGGGGCACTGCAGAGACCAGATGTAGACACTTCAGTGCTAGAGGAAGAATAAATTTCAGATAGGCTTTTATTACACCTGAGACAAATGGCTTTGCTTTCTCTGTTTAACACAAATGCGCAAAGCTTGCCTTTGAACCTCAATGCTACCACTCTCTTGGCAGCAATATTAAAGAGGTCCCCTTGTTTTGTTGGATATTAATACCAGGCTGCACTCTGAAATGTGATTTTAAAAATAGAAAGAAAGTTAATTGTTGCTGAGAAATTTTAATTGAGGTTGATTAAAGGAAGCAACAAAATATATTGACTACTAAACTTCACTTCTTGTTTTAAAGTGTGACCTGTAATGGACTCCTCAAAATCATTACATGGTCCCTTTAAGCATTCCAGCTTTTTCATTTGAAATTCATTAAATGTTTGTGTGTCTGATTTTTGGGGGGGCTTTCTGAAAAGTTTTATAGTCACAGCTGCACTAGTTATGGATAGGTTTATAGTGCCTTGCCCATCAACTGGCCCACATGTCCAGTCCAGTTTGTTTGATACCCTACCTTTCACAAGCATTCAGCAGTTCTGGAGGTGTTCTTATAAAGCTGCCAGTAAATGTACCAGCTGGACTCATTTATGTACACGAGCAGCCTCATTCCGGCTGCCTTACAAAAAGCCAGTGGCAGTAAATCTGTGGTCAGTCCATATATGTACTTTAAAATATTTTTTTACACTTCTGAAAAGAAAATAATAAAATATTGCTAAGCTTTCTAGTAAGTCATATGTGGTCTTCAGAAGAAGTTGAATACTTCATGGTGAAAAAATAGCCTTCTGAGAGTCCCTTTTTATTTGCAGTAAATTCTTTATGCTGTGCAATTAAAGCTGTTAGGAAAGTCTGCTCTCTTAGAAGCACACTGATGGATGGCATTTTTGTAGAAATTCATGTGAACAAATTGCTCATTATTTCCTTTTGTGACTGTTGCAGGTGCAACATGAATAAAGGACTTCTTGAAGGCTGCAAACACCTTCTTCACATTGCCCAGGGAGGTTTCGTGGTAAACAGGGCTGGTTTAAAAAATTCAGAAGAATGACAGAATGAGAAGGTGCAGACAAGTCACCATGCAACTGAAATTTAAATAAAAGATAACACAAGTGAAAGAACTTCCAAAGAAAGAAAGAAGAAGAAGAAAAATAATAATAAGAAATATTTTTTCATCATCTCCAGATTTACTTTGAGATGCATCCTCAGTATAATGAGACAAGATGTCAAGAAAGGGAATAATTTCTCCCTGACCACACTGCCCCACCTGCCAGCATCACGTGACTCAGAAAATACTCTTTCCTCTCTTTTCGCATACTTTTTCTAGATCTGCTCACAGCTATCCTGTGCTGGGTGTGAATGTCTCAGTGCTGACATCAGTTACCCCAAGGTTTTATTTAGAGATTCCAGTCAATCCTATCTGAGAGGCTTCCAGCTGTGAGGGAGTTTGCCTCAGCACTTGTAGTAAGAGCAAGGTCCCCATGATTTCTATTTCTTTAGGTTAATCAAAACTTTTAGCCAGCCATGTGTGTTATTGCTGAAATTCACTGAGATTTTTTACAAAGTTAGTTTTCAAAATAATTTTCTGATAGCATGTCTGCTGAACACAATTTATAGCTTCAGGGCAACAGTGGATTTTCCTGCTTTGTGCTTTAGCACAGAAATACTTTATGGCATACATGTCTTCTCTAATACCTTACAGACCAGTCTCTGTAGCTTTTCCTATGACATGAGTCAGTGGGTTCAAGCTTCAACATGGAATACACCTGGCATCTTACCAGGATAGTTATCATGGCTGTCTTTTTCTAGCATAGTACTGTTGCAGTAGAAAGGACAATTTTCCTCTCAGACAGTGCACGTTGTCTCCTTTCTCCCTAGCCTATAATTTATTTTGATGGCTACCACCAACTAGAAATAAGATTGTTACAACCTCTCTTGCACTGGTACAATGCAAAACGTAAGAAGCATTAAGTAATGAAACTCAGAATTTCCTAAAGCAACCTAATACTCACTTTGATTTGGGGATGTTTTTTTTCACTTTGTTAAAATGTACTTGCTGCAAGCAGCTCTCCTGTGCTGTGGAAGCCCTTTCAATCCTTCAAATTCCATAACAATTAATAGTTACAGGGAACAGTCAAAATACAGTGCTGTCGACCTGTACAATCATAAGTCTTTCCTAACCCCACAGCTTGTAAGTCATAAAAATTCATGCTCTAGAAAGCTGGGAGCCAAGTTGACCTGAAGGCACAGAGGCAACCAGCGATGCTGCCAGCAAGGTGATCTGAGTCAGTGGCTAAGGCCAAGCGTACAGATACTCAAGCATCTGCATTGATCTTTATGCCTCATGGTTAATACTATTGCCTTCTGTTCATTGCTTGCATGTCCAGAGGAAAAGCCTTTTCCCCCAAAGGAAAGCAAACTGAATTATTTTAATTTTTTTAAATAACACCATTAAATCTGTATTAATTCAAATTCTTATTACCTGGTCCCTACATTAAAAGGTAGGAGAGGTGACAGAAGATTGTTTTCTGTACCAACGTTTTATTTCTTCACAGAAAGAGAAATGACTTGGCAACTGGTTTCATAGTATGGAGAATTCCATACTATGCACATTACAGCCAGACTGTGCCCTAACAGTACAAAAACACTTCCAAATTTACTCCTCTCCTATGGTTATTTACTACAGAGAAAATCAATACGTTGTCATTCTGTCTTGCTTTCTTAAACCAAGCTAGCTTGTTTTCACATTAGTCTCCTTTTATTTATGTTTGTCCCAAATCAAAAAGATTTAACCTGAGGTGTGGAGCTAGATGTTTCATATCTTCTTATTAGTGCCACGTTGTTTGTGGACTAGATAAATAATTGTAGAGAAATGCAACACAAACTTTATGTGTATAATATTAAGGGGATAAGGTCTAGACAGGGACTGGATGCCTCTAAACTCTTGTCTACTACAGGGATTGATAGAAAAATGAAATCTCTTAGTAAAGCCTTCCTAGAAAACCACATAAGCATTAATGTCTTTATTTATGGTGCTAATATTTTAGGCATAGTATAATTCTGTCAGCCATTTAGAATAGCAAATGAGTCAGGGCCTGATGCATGACTCCTGCAAGCAAAGTCTCAGGGTTTTGGGAGGAGGTGGGTGTCCTCTTTTTAAAAGAAAACCTCTTAATCTGCTTATGTCATTATCAGAAAGGTCATCAACTATGCCTAGTACTGGTATCCTATTCCTAGTTTAACTGCAAATTTTAAATGTTTATATGGTGTGCAGATTAGCTGCTGAAGAGCAGCCAGGAGTGGCAGGTGAACATGGCAAGGGATGTTAGCAGTGACTAAATTTTGGAAATGGGATGGCTTTCTTAAAATAGATCAACAACATGAGTCATAGAGAGATTTCAGAGAAACTCTAACTCCTACTGTTAGTCAGAGAGGCAGAAACTTCTGTAGGATCCCAAGGCTGAATCCAGAAAACAGCAAGGTTGTGAGTACTGGAAAAGGTCAGTGAAATAGACTGTCAGTGGGTTTGCACTTTTTACATTGCTTTATCAGAGTATATGAACATACTTTGTGTAGATACCATAAAACATATTATATTGATTCATGTGCCTCATGTTTGAGAGGACAAATGTTGAACAGCCAGAGAAACTATCCTATATTTCACAGAATCACAGAATAGAAGAGACCCATAAGAGAATCACAGAAGAGGCCCATAAAGATCATCAAGTCCAACCCCTGGCCCACCTCAAGAATCACACAATATGCCTGAGAGTATTGTAGAATGCTTCTTGATCTCTGCCAGGCTTAGTGCTGTGACCATTTCCCTGGGGAGCCTGTTCCAGTGCCCAACCACTCTCTGGGTGAAGAACCTTTCTCTAATATCCAGCCTAAACTTCCCCTGACACAACTTCAGTTCGTTCCCTCAGGTCCTGTCACTGGTCACCACAGAGAAGAGGTCAGTGCCTGCCCCTCCTCTTCCCCTTATGAGAAAGTTGTAACTGCAGTGAGGTCTCCTTGGTCTCCTCTTTTCCAGGCTGAGCAAGCCAAGTGACCTCAGCCCCTCCTCTTACGGCTTCCCCTCAAGGCCCATCCCCATCTTTATTGCCTTCCTTTCGACACTCTCCAAGAGCTTAATGTCTTTCTTGTATTGTGATGCCCAAAACTGCACACAGGACTCAAGGTGAGGCTGCACCAGTGCACAGCAGAGTAGGACAATCCCCTCCCTTGACCAGCTGGCAATGCTTTGCCTTATGCCCCCAGGACACGGTTGGCCCTCCTGGCTGCCAGGGCACTGCTGACTCATTCAACTTGGCACAGACCAGGACTCCCAGGTCCCTTTCCCAGCACTGCTTTCCAACATCTCATTCCCCAGTCTGTACAAACATCATGGGTTGCCCAATCCCAGGGGCAGAATCCATCACTTTCCCTTGTTGAACTTCACAGAGTTGGTGATTTCCCAGTTCTCTAATTTGTCAAAGTCTCTCTGCAGGGCCTTTCTGCCTTCAGGGAGTCAACAGCTCCTCCCAGCTTTGTGTCGTCTGTAAACTTGCTCAGTATCCCTTCCAGTCCTGTGGTCAAGTCATTTCTGAAGATGTCAAAGAGCACAGGGCCTAGATGGAGCGCTGTGGAATCCTGCTAGTGACAGGTCACCAGCCTGATGTTACTCCCATTCACCATTACTCTCTGTGCTTAACACTTACGGGTTTTGTGTAAGTTTAGACACTGAAAAAGGTAATGTGAGGAACCAGAAAAATGCCTTAAGCATGCGCTTGTATTTTGGAAATGTTGAAAGAACACAGCAGGAAGCTGCCTGTCCAGAGGTCAGGTTCTAAAAAAGAAAAACTGAAAATATTTACAAAAGCCTAATACGAATAAAATTACTCCCCTATAAGCTCAATATTAATAGTATGCAAGTGGCAACTTTCTCTGAAGTAAAAATGACTTTAACTTAAATGTCAGTGTAGTGAAATCTATGGCTGACATTTTGGAAAGGGGTCATTGGTTTGGGGTATCTTCAGAGCATTACCTTGGTACTCAAAATTTAGCGTTGCAATGTGTGGCGTCCAAAATCAGAACCTACATCTGAGCCTTGTTCTTATTATTCTTTCAAAAAGTTCATTGCAACATAAGGGCTGTTAGATTGTGGTCCTGTTCATCATTCTTACTGACTTAACATTTCTCTCTGTAGTGGATCTAAGATTTATTAGTATGACATAACCTGGAAAACATTTTAGTTTTTTTTAATTCTCTGGGCAAGAAAATGCTTCCATTCTGGGATGAAGAGACAACACAAATGAAACTAGACAAGAATCATTACATTTGCTAATCTGAAGTGAGAGATTAATGTTGTACTCTGGACTAGTTCTTCAAAAATGCAAGGTTTTACTCTATTTTCAGAACAGCACCTGCGATCTGCTGAGGTGTGGAGAGAAGGAAAGGATTAACACTGATTTTCCAGTCTCTTTTATGAAATAAATGTAAAGCTGTCATATTTTGCGGCTTAAGGATTTGCATGTGACTACATCTTGTCCATTGTCACTTTGTTAAAATGAGAGTACAAGAAAGCAAGAGAGGGCTTTTTAATTATTTTGTATTCATGGTAGTCAGACATGCCTTTGATTTTAACTTGTTATTTAAAAATGTAAAGCTAACTGTGAGGAAAAGGGGTCCTTCTGTCCCTGCTGAACAAGGAAACAGTGAAAACATTGAGCCATACTCAATGCTCTGTCCCATACTCACTGCTACAGGGGCTAGTCAGTTGCTGAGCCCAGTGTTGGTAAACTCAGACAAGACCAAGGCCAGCCCATGAGTGCTTGCACAAGTGCTACTCTTCAGCTTTGTTGTTCAGAATATTCACTGGACCTTTTTAATGCAGAGGGTTACAATTCAAAGACACTCCTGGGGTGTGGCATTCTCCCCACTGTTCGGCTGTTTATGAAAGATGGCCTGTCTGGTGCTCAGCATTACAGAACACACTTCCATCTAACATCTTGCATTATTAGAGCCTAAATTAAGTGATGAGGCAAGATAATCACACAATTATCCATCACTGGCACTAGGTCCTGAATGCCCCTAAACCTGGGAACAAGAACTACAAAGACAAGACCAGAAAGGGAATTCAATACCTGTGGCTTGCTGGCCTCACTGCTAATCAGCTCTCCCAGTACAAGCGCAGGTGAATGAATTTACTTTTCCCAAGACAGAAAAAAACCCAAATCCGAACAGTTCTTTGGCTTAGAACAAAGGTACAAAGGTTAGAAAGAGCAACATGTATTGCTACCAAAACTTCATCTCAGATCCAGTGGGCACTTCCTGAAAATGCAGTTTCTCAACTGGTTTAAACTGATCAAAGTGTTTTGCTGCTGGAAAGGGTGTTGCTGCTGTTTTGCCTGCCTCTGCCACAGTCTCCATGCAAGTCTGTCTTCAAATTTTATCATGTGAGACTGCATTGAGATTTAACACGTCTAACTCCAAGCTTGTCTTTGAGGCTTCATAAATTAGATATTTAATCAAAATTACTAATTTTATGCTTCTTCCTATGAATCACCTACTGTCTTCCATCTAACCTTCAGAAGGCTAATTTACTGGAGGTATAACTCAGATGAGACATTATCTAGTAAGACTAACACAAAAGGCACCAGGTACAGTCTGAAATTCAACTCAGTTCAAGGTAAATTTTTTATTCACTGTAAAGAAAATGCTCTCTGTTGTCTGGGTTCCAGCTTGAAATCGTAAAGTGCTATATGCCGAAAATTATATTCAGGTCAGAAGGGACCTCTGCTAATCTGGTCTAACCTCATTCTAAAAGCAGAGCTGTCTTACAAGTTGTACTGCTCTGTTCTAAGTATTTCCAAGAACAGAGTCTCCACAGCCTCTATGGGCACCTGTCCCAGTGCTTGGATACTCTCATGGTGATATTTGTCCCAGTGCTTGGATACTCTCATGGTGATATTTATTCTTCCTTTCATCTAAGTGGAATATCCCTTGCTGCAACTTGTGCCCATTGCCTCTTGACCTTGGACAGGTGCTCTTCTGAGAAGAGTCTGGATCCACCTCCCATGTACTGCCCTTTAGGTAGCTTCAGGCAGCGTTTAGAAACCTGAGGGTTCTAGAGGCTAGACTGACTTGGGTCCTTACCACTTCCTCACACATTCTGTGCCACAATCCTCTACCCACACACTAGCCCCACCTTGTGCAAACATATGAAAAGTATCAGATGGTTCGTTGTTAGTTCTTGAATGACACTTGTCACAGAAATTGACAAATAGCCTTGGATGCAGGTTGAACACAGCCAGACAGAGGGTTGTGATAATGTAAGGGAAGAGTGTGCTCCAGAATTTGTTACCCCAGTTCTCTTTTCCTGTGCCAATGTGATTCCTGTGCCCTTCGCTGTTGTCACCCCTTCCTACAGCACCTCACAACATCAGAACAGACTTTTGCATGTGCTCATGGAAGAAGCCTTTTTTGATAAATATGTGGTGTGTTGTGACAGCCACCAGTGTGAATTTGGGCAGAATGAGACACAATAAAGACAGA
This sequence comes from Lophotriccus pileatus, assembly GCA_035583135.1. NCBI lineage: Eukaryota > Metazoa > Chordata > Aves > Passeriformes > Tyrannidae > Lophotriccus > Lophotriccus pileatus. The sequence goes on from JAWWES010000115.1 coordinate 58,758,320, forward strand.
ACTGCTGGCAGGTCTAAAGTTTTGTGAACAAGCAGGAATCTCCTGGTCTCCTGTCTATAACCTCATTTAACCTCACTAGAATATAAAATATTATAGAACTGGAAAATTCTGAACATCCTCGTAAGTGTTTTACCTTCAACCTTGGTGAGGGTAAACCCAGGTGGTCAAGCTGGTGGGTCTGATCTGATCCACTTTTAAATAAGACCAGGTTTGCCTTATATGAGGAGCTAATATGATAACTAAACCCATTTTCAGCACAAGGGTACAAATATCTTTTTCATTGTTCCTTCCAAGACTTCCACACTGTACAAGAGACATTCAACATCAAGTGTTTCAGGGGGTTCACTGTTAACAGTCATGGCTGTGGATAAAAGACTGGTTGGCAAGTGATCCTCTGTCACCCACTGTTGTGTAATATCCAGTATCTTACATTAAGGAGGCTTTAGGGGAAATAATAATAATTTTGAGGGGAAAAAAATTAATGGAAGTGGAGGCTTGGCAAAAATAAATGTTTTATCAGGAACAGCCCTTGCCAAACATAACATTTTCTCAGGAGCCAATCTTGACAAAATTAATATTTTATCAGAAGCAGAAGTTTGGAAAACGTAACATTTTATCAGACATGGAGACTTAACAGAAAATGCCTTTTTATCAGGCTTGAGTACCATAGCAATTTAGGGAGAAAAATTTGCTGAAAGTGGACTTTTACCAGGAGTTTGGCTTGAGGAAAGTAGTGTTGCATGAAGGGCAGGAACTTTCCAGAAATAATGTTTTTTTAGCAGGAGGGGGTGGACGCAAATAACATTTTAACAAAAAGATGGGAGGAGATATGGATTTGGTGCAAGTTGTGTGCTAGCAGCTTCTATCTTCCAATACGAGAAGCTTTGCTCCTGGAAAAATATTATTTGCACACTGAGTACTTGCCTTAGCTAAAATGCTAGTTTTGACAAGCTGTGCTGCTGCTAAAATGTTATTTTTGGCAAGCACGCCTCTCAAAAAGAAGTTTTTTAGAAAACTCTCTTCAGAGAGATGTGCAAATTGACTATAATACCTGCAGCTGCGCCAGGTACCTCTGTGAGCCAGCTTTTCATCTGTTTATTAGTTCTTCATGGCTTCCCTTCTGCTTTTTCTTTATGGTGATGATGTTGATGCACAGCATTTTGGATCCTGAAACACTGTTCTGCTTCCAAATGTGGGCCTCCTCATCATTTTGTTTCCCTCAGCTGCTCACTGACTCAGAGTGGTTGACTCCTCTCCAAGTGCGTGTTATGCATCCTTTCCCACCAGGGTTTTCTCTCCACACCTGGAAGGCTGCTTATGCTTAGTTTATAACTCCTCTAGTCAGCTTTTGACACCACTGGGCCTGAGATGCCCCTGAATGCAATTAAGGACCCAGTGGCAAAACCCACATGAAGAGGTCTTCACCATATCTTTCTCTGGTGGTAAGGGGCTGATCACAAGAGACTGAATCTTTTGCGAAGTGCATCCTCACAGAAAGGGCCATGAGAGAGGAAGGAAATGATGGGTTAAGTCACTTAATACAGTTCTGTATCTCATCACATCTCAGAATCTTGCTGTTTAGAACATTTATCTGCTTCCCAGAGTAGTTTTAGGCAAGTACCCAAATCAAGAGTTTTCCATATGTATTATCTGTGGGTTTCACCGCTGTGAATGAACTGGGACCATGTATGAATGTAGCCACTTAAAAATTTGTTGTTTGAATATAAAAGATGAGATGGAGAGCATCAGTCACTACAGCCAGATGGATGGGATTCTTCACGGACATTGCCATAATTTGCAGGATGTCATCAGAATCACTCATTGTTTATTTACAATGTTACTGAGCACCAGTGGGAAGTCACAGGAAAGGCTGACTTAATAGCTATTTTTAAGAAAGGTGGCAGGTGAGAGCTGGTTGGCTACTCTTGTCCAACCTTCCAGGTACTATAAGACACTTTCAGCAGGAGTGAAATAGCTGGATTTTTTGAGAAGGGAGGCTCTGAAACTGACTTCAGCTTGAGCTCTTCTTTTAAGATTGTTAGAGAAACCATCCTGCAAGGAACTGGTGAATGAAAACAAACAAGCATGTGTGATGCCATATATTAAGTACTTCAGCTGAAAACAAGATATGGAACATGGAAAGCAAATGAAAAAACCCACAGATATGACCAAGAGGACTGTAGTTTTCTTACTGTCATAAGGAAGAAGGTCCTCCAGTGTTTCAAAATTTTCTGAGTGCACACTGACCTTTAATCCAGGTCTCACTGAAGCATTTCCTCTCGAGTATTTTAAGTTAGTATTGCTTCCTTGGAGTGGTTGCGATTCATTGTAGCCAAAGTCACTGTGCTATGAGAGATTGACTTATTACTTGTGCTATGTTTCCCGATAGCTGAGTTACTGATGATTTGTCATTGTATCCCCTAACAAAGTATTCTGCTGTTTTATACCTTGATTCTAAATGTGAGAGAGTTAGGATTGCATTTTAATGGCAAGAGACTTGGGTAAAATTCAGCTTTTCCATGGGTAGTGAAGGCTTTTAGTAGAAACCATAGATATCTGAATCCTGCCTTTTTGGCTACCAACAGGAACTGGCAGAGACATTATCCATGAATTATGCTAAGGTGGGTAATGTCTCCTCTTGGTACTAAGTAGCAGAACAACATGGGGGGTTGATGGGGTATTGACTGACAAGAAAGGGTTCAGGAAAACTACATTTCAGCCTCCAACTACTGCATTTCACCTCAGGTTCAAACAAATCTCATATGCCAAAGAAATTCTTATCTGAATCCATTGACTAAATTTTGTTTTTAACTTGAAACTCTAGGGAACCAGTTTCATGGAAATCTATTTGTATATGGCTTTAACCAGAAGCACTGAATGCTTTCCAGTTAATTGGACATTTTGCCCAGGTGATGATAACTCTGACATTTCTGCATGTTTGACCCTGTCAGAAAGATTGGCTTGGCTCTTCTGGACACCTCATTCATGCCCTACAAAGAAGAGTGTTCCCCCGAGGGCTCACCAGCAGAGCTGGGGTGTTTTCTGCTATAGTTATACAGGTACAAGTTGCCCCTGAAATAAAGCTCCCTGCCAATTTCATCCTCCAAGCTAGAGTATCTTTAGAGTGCCCACTGTTCCCCCTCCCTTGCTTTTACAGAGTAAGTGGCAATTACTCCGTCCTTCCCTTAAACAGGCAAGAGAGCAACAGGTGCAGCATCAAATATCCAGGGCATCCTGGATATTTTCTGCTGTTTTATCTCAAGTTATTATGAAATACTTATCAAGAACTTTGTACTGTTGTTGTTGTTTTTTTTTTTTAATTTGATTTCCAAAAGATGATTTTTAACATGGTGAGTGTGATCTAGCCTTGTGCACGTGTTGAGACAGGCTAGGGCTATTTGTTTCAGGTTACACAAATACTTCACTTGAGCAGAACCAAAGCAATGTTTTGGTTTGGCTGCTGAATGAAAAAAAAAAAAATCTCTTCTACACATGAACCTATTCCCAATGATTAAGTAGTTTCTGTCAGAAATTGTTGGCAGGGCTTTTTCCCCATATAGAATCTTTCTGTGCATCCCCAGCTGCAGTCCTATCATAGTCTTCCAGGAAAACACCATGGCAGAAAGACCCACAAGACCTTAGACCTCCCACCAGAAATGACTCTCAGCGCAATGCCATGTGTTTATTATAGTAAGCTATGTCATTGACCTCAGGGGAACACGGTCTTGGCTCCTGGCTATTGAAATTACTACTGATCTCAGTCTAAATATCTGCTGCATTTACAGCTAGGCAGAAGATTTTAAAATCTGTAGAACAATTGCAGGGTTACTTTTCTTTAAAGTAACCTTTAAAGAAAAACTGTAATTTCTTTCTTTGACGACAGCAACAGATTAAAGTTCAGCCTTCCCCTCAGATTCTGTATTTCTGAAACTCTTAATATTGTAATAGCCTATAATGCAAAAATTATATTCAGTTCTCTTCCCCTCCCTCATTCAGGTCTTTTTTGTCTTTCCTAAGAAAACCACAACACAAGTAACATTCATGCTTTTTTTTCTCTACCTGCACTTCTATATCCAAACACAATTATAATGATACATTTAAACAGCTGATAGAGATCTTAAAGTCCAGCCTGTAGCTTCAGAAAACTTACTTCTCCCTCTTTTGTAAATGATAACATTATTTCTGGGGGCTTGGGGGGGAGAGAGGGGAAGGTTGTTTTTTTTCCATATTTGTTTGCTCATTTGTTTGTTTTGTTGTTGTTTGGATTCAAGCAGTTTTCAGGCTTATTGGACTTGACTGTTGCACAGTATTTCTGTGATAACCATAGCATGCTGTTCAGTAGAAAATACATATCTGAGCAATACATATGTATAAATACATTTTTTGCTGTGGAAAGCTCAGGCTATGGACTGGATGGTGTTTTCCCACAAGCCCACTGCAGGCAGCAGGGCTCAGTGCTCCCACTCCACAGTCCCACATCACCATCCTGAGTGGCAGTCCTGCTGCACTGGTTACAGAAATGATGACATTTTTTCCTCCTTGTTTGAATTTGCTTTTCTTTGGGGCTTTAAGTGAAACCATTAGTGTTATTGAACTTAGCATTTGGCAGTTTATATATGATAAAAGGGTTATTACACAGTGATCCCTGTATGTTTAGGTCAGCTGTGGCAATCAATCAATGGATACTTTGCCTTTGACAGCACATGCTTCCATAAAAAAAATTCTCTGGCAGAGTCCTGTTAGCTAGTAATGACAGAGTAACCTCTGTCAAGTAATATACTTGATAAATTTTGCATGTGCTGTTGACTGACAGAAGCTCTGGCTTCCTGTCTGACCAGCATACACAGGCCTCAAAGAGCACAGAAACCCCTTTCTTCTCTCCAAAAGGAGCGCCTAAAATCCATGTGGGTAGAGTTAGGTCTGCCTCTGAGTGGGGAATAAAACAATGCCGCACAAGGGAGAGATGCTTTTATGTCTTTACAAAGCTGAACTTGCTCTTTCCCCTTGCCTTGCCTTTGCCTGTCATTCACAATTACCCAAGACTTGCTGGCTTTGTGCACTTGGCCGTGCAGAACACCCGCCTGTGCGAGTGGTCCAGGCTGAAAGGGTAAGTCTCTACAGTCTCTATCTCCGGGATCTGGCTGCACGGCTGCCCTTTGTTTAGTCTGGGTGGAGGCGGTAATTGTCTGCAGCTGCAGCTCCTGCTTCCTCGCTTGCCTTGGATAGCTCTGAGGATGCAGCCGCAATGCGTCCACAGAGGCATCCCAGGGTTTCCTAGCATGCTGATGCTCACCAGAGTGTTGGTATGATGCAGCAGTGGACATCCAGCCTGAGTGGCTGAGGCTGCCCTGGCAAGCCCAGCTTGGTACTGCTGTCAACACAGGTAGCTTAGTTGTGCATGGCTGTGGCAAAGGCTCCTTTATGATACAGACCCCCATCAACATCTGTCATATTGTTGGGTAAAACAGTCTTCTGGGCTCTTACCTTGCAACACCCTGACCACATGGAAAGAGGCACAAGGAGATTTCTAGCTAGCCACTTCACTGGTGTCTTCTCACCATCATGAGGGCTTTAATCCTTCCTCTGTCATCTGCTACTTCAATATCGGTTTGCATTTCACCATAGATGCTGATGGTTGCTTTTAGTGAGTTATGAAAAATTAAATCTCCACGTGAGCAAGCAGAGCTCATGTGAAGGAGGCTTGAAACCATTTACTACCTCACTAATCACGTATATCTATTTGTTTTGGAAAGGATGGGTTTTTATCATTTGCTTCCATAGGGGCACAATCTGACTGCAGGGGACTAAGCTTAAAAACCATCTGAACCTTAAATGCAGCCATACATAAAGACCAGCTCCTGCACTTGGCTGTGTAAGGCAGACCTGTGAGGGAGAATCTGACAGCAGCACCCCACTGTCACTTATCATATGGACTAATTGGAGTGTAATTTAAATGGATTCCAATGCTCACTTGTCAACAGGTGTTCTTTAGGATATACCAATCAAAACAATCTTGTTTATGGAAGATGTTATTTAAAACCAATATGTAGGCTGCGATAGTGACACAGTTTCTCAGCAATTGCAATATCACTCAGTGAAAGCCGGCCAGAATGAGAAAATATAAACCTATACTACAACTGCACGTGCAGTCACGTGTTCAAATCATGCATTTAGAAAAGACAGCATATTCTGCCTTAAAAATGATATCTAAACATAGACTAAAAGACTATCTAAACATGAATATTCTGTGTCTGTATTTTTTATTTGTTATGAATATATTTTAGGCTTCCAAAAGCAGAATGTAAAATGATGACCCAGGCAGTTAAATAATACTCATCATCCATCTGTCATTCATTTGGTAAAGGACCACTAGACAACTTATGGTATAATAAACCTTCAAAATACATTTCTGCTTTGTTTCTCTCCAACCTAAACTTGGAAACCATATCAGAGAAGTGGTATGGGGAGATTTTAATTCTAAACTGAAAAGAATGTCTCCACTATTAATCAGCATAATTAAAAGTGCTAAACTTTGGAAGTATAAACAATATAGCAACTCAAACCAGCCTTAAAACTTCTGGGACAAGGAAGACTTAAAGACGAATGTTTCTTTTGGTGGGATAGTAATCTTGATGAGATCATTTTATATGGTGAATGTGTGGTTGCACAGAAATAGTGCTTCATTTATTCACAATGGAAATATCATTTTCAGTCAGGAAATTTTAAAATTATAATTTCAAAAATATGTGTTTGAGACATAGTCAGGTCAGAAGTAACTTCTGATGGAGACAGATCTTCTGAAAAGACCCCTTTCAATCATGTAAAATGTTCAGTGTGTACATATGATGATTAATTAGGTACATTCCATCTGCCTATTCATTTCATGGAGCTTGAAATGGTGTGGAATGATTGTTGTAGGTGAACTTAAACTTTCCCTTAAAATATATCCTTGGGGATAAAACTCTGTTTTTTCTGAAATGAGCATAAGCAGCATGAATATTCTGTCCCTTGTAATTAAACATTTATTGCTGAGTATGTGTCTATTCTGGCTCCTACTGAATTTAAAATCTTACAAAAGAAATTCAGTTCACTGCCAAGGTGTCCTCTGCTCAAAACAGTCTTAAGTAACATTTTGAGAGTGTTATAACTGTTCTTCTCCATCTTCAGTCTGCAAATGTGGTTGGAATACAATTTTAAGTGGGATGAAGGATTAAACAAGCAAAAAATAATGAAAAGTCAAAATATACACACTGTGCAAAAGCATAGTCAAATACATTTTGCCTTGTATAAACTTCACCCAGTCTATGTGGGTTTTAACATATTTCCATGACTTTAAATGAGAAAACATCTTAAAGCACAGCCCATGGGAAACCCAAGCTTGATTAGTTTTACCTTTTACTGCAGCCTGCAGAGTGTAAAACACAGCACATCAGAATTGAATTTGTCATCTCCAGACCTCACAAGAATTTTAGGAACTAAATGGTTAGGAAGCATCCTGGTACTTCTTTTTTCCTTAATCATAGTAGAAGTTTCAATTTAAACACTCAGGAAATCTCCCTATTTAAAGCAATCAACTCACTGCTAACAGGGTCTGGCTTTACTGTGTTTAATTTTTTGGCATCATGCAAAACCTGATTGGTTACAGCCAGTGTGTGAACAGGTCCTCCCTCTCCCTCCCCCTTCTCCATAGAAATTGTAAAATATGCCCATAACTTTGGTGTACCATTAACAGCCCCATACATCCTAGTATGTATGCAAACCAATGGGATATTAGGATAAAACCTCAATGGAAAGTGTACATAGTAACTAATATAGTCAAGAAAATCCTTGTTGCCAAATATCTCTCCGACATCTTTCAGCTGTAAAATCTAGAATCCATTTTTTTGTCGTCTTACTTAACTTTGTTGATGGTTATTTTGAGTGTGCCTCTTCTTATCTGGTTAGTTGTACACCCACAACACTTTTTAAGACTGCAGCCTACTCTGGATGAAAGAAGAAAGCACTAATTTTCCTTTCTTCTTTGAGCTGTGGTGTTGACATTCACAGAAACTAGGTTGCACACTCAGAAAAAGAGCCTCTGGTGA
>JAWWES010000115.1:58766503-58794752 GCA_035583135.1 Lophotriccus pileatus
GTCTGGCTTTACTGTGTTTAATTTTTTGGCATCATGCAAAACCTGATTGGTTACAGCCAGTGTGTGAACAGGTCCTCTCCCTCCCCCTTCTCCATAGAAATTGTAAAATATCCCCATAACTTTGGTGTATCATTAACAGCCCCATACATCCTAGTATGTATGCAAACCAATGGGATATTAGGACAAAACCTCAGTGGAAAGTGTACATAGTAACTAATATAGTCAAGAAAATCCTTGTTGCCAAATATCTCTGTGACATCTTTCAGCTGTAAAACCTAGAATCCATTTTTTGTCCTCTTACTTAACTTTGTTGATTGTTATTTTGAGTGTGCCTCTTCTTATCTGGTTAGTTTTACACCCATAACACTTTTTAAGATTTCGGCCTACTCTGGATGAAAGAAGAAAGCACTCACTTTCCTTTCTTCTTTGAGCTGTGGTGTTGACATTCACAGAAACTAGGTTGCACACTCAGAAAAAGAGCCTCTGGTGAGCCCTGAGGTTGGCTATCAGGTTTAACATTTTCAGATAAGCACTGATGACTGACCACAAAATAAGATGTAACTCCCAGCTGAAGGCAGTTGGTAGGTTGGGCCATAAGTAGATTATGCCATTTTCATGCTTGCTTCAGCTGATACAATATCTACAGTCAAATCTCACATGGACACCATAGATTTTAGGAGTCCAGAGAGTTTATTCCTCAGACAAGTCTTCTCTGATTCTGAAGTGAACTTACAAGACCCAAGTCTGTGGATGTGAGACCATCATAGCTCTGGTGAGCTCAATCCAGAAGGGCTCACTCTCAGGGTCAGGGAAGGATGTCCTAGACCAGATAGGTTTGAAGAACACCAAGCAGTAAAACAAGTTTGAGCTATCTCTGTGGAATATTTTGCCACAGGACACAGCAGAGGTAATGTTACTACACACAGCTATTCCTAAAACTGCCAGTCAGGTTGCCCACTAACTTTTGGTGCAGTTCTTTGGAGGGGCAAATTCAATACCTCAGGTGGGAAACCACTGAACTGTGGGCAAACAAACTATTTTTCTTCTATTTTTCTTCTTTGCTTCATGATTCTTTTACTTTTAACAAGAATAAGGATTTTTTTTTTAAATTTTTTTTAATTGTCAGTCAGCATCCACCCTGAGGCTCTTTTCCAGCACAACAAGCTGTTGAATACCAAGGAGAGCCAGGTAGCAATAAGAAGACAGCACTGCTGCTCGCAGTGACCATTATGATACTTATGTGCCGCTTCTTCCTTGCTGAGTTTTACTCAGGTGGCAACTAGGTTCAGGCAACTATTTGTGTCAAAATATGTGGACTTTTTTTTTTTCACTCAGTTTAGTCTGTTCTAATGTGATTTCCCTGAAGTTGTCTAGATAGTTGACAAAATAGTCTTGGGAGGGAGGAAAGGTGCTGGCGAATAGGTTAGGGTAGAATTGTGCTAGTTTTCTGAAGAATAGTGCTTCAATTTTACACAACTAACACTATGTAGAAGAGGCGATATTAATTACTTAGTATGTACATATTTTCAGATTCATATACAGTTTCTAGTGTATGCAAAGTCTGTAAAAACTGACTTGTTTCATTTTCATCTGTGAGCATGATTACATCAGAAAGCTTAATGGGCAATAATGCTGAATGCCTATCAGAAAGAAATTACTCCATTTTCCTAAACATTTGTGAACACTTTTGAGACCGAATTTGCTCCATAAGTTGTTGCAGCTTGCTTGAGCTGTGAAAAGCAGGCTTCCTGTTCCCTGCAATCATGTTCATGAGGAAAGGGCAGAGATAGCATCTGTTTTCCTTATAAAGGATCATCCATTATGGCCTAGAGAAGAGAAAACTGAGTGGTGATCTTATCAATAAAAATATCTTAAGGGCAGATGTCAAGAGGATGGGGCCAGACTCTTTTCAGTGGTGACCAGTGACAGGACAAGGGAAAACAGACACAAACAGAAACGCAGAAAGTTCCATCCAAATATGTGGAAAAATTTATTTACTGTGAGGTTGACAGAACTCTGGAATATGCTTCCCAGAGAGATTATAGAGTCTCCTTCTCTGGAGACATTCAAAACCTGCCTGGTCATGATCCTGTATAACCTGCTCTAAGAGAACCTGATTCAGCAAGGAGGTTGGATCACCAGAAATCCCTTCTAATCCCGCTCATTCTGTGAAATATTCTTTGATGTTAGGCTGATTCAATGATTCAATGATGTTAGGCTGATTAACATGAAGTGTAAATCTCACCAATTGCGTTTTGGCTGCGGTGCACTCAGATAAGACATCTTACATGTTAGAGGGCTTGAGAATCACCAACCGTAAGAAGGTTAGAAAAGACAAGTGCCAGATTCTGCACTTGGGATGAGGCAACCCTGGATATACGGACAGACTGAAGAAAAAGACGCTGGAAAGCAGAGCCGTGGAAAAGGACCTGGGGGTCCTAGTCAGCAGCAGGTTGAATATGAGTCAGCAGTGCCCTGACAGTCAGAAGGGCCAACCATGTCCTGGCAGGGCATCAGACACAGCATCACCAGCTGGTAAAAATAGGGGATTATCCTGCTCTGCTCTGCCCTGGTGCAGCATCACCTTGAGTCCTGTGTGCAGTTTTGGGCACCACAATATAAGAAAGATATTAAGATATTAGAGAGTGTCCAAAAGCAGGCAACAAAGATGGGGCCTTGGGGGGATGCCATAAGAGGACCTGCTGAGGTCACTTGGTCTGTTCAGCCTACAGGAGACTGAGGGGAGACCTCATTACAGTCTACAACTTCCTTGTGATGGGAAGAGGAGGGGCAGGCACTGACCTCTTCTCTGTAGTGACCAGTGACAGGACACAAAGCAATGACCTGAAGTTATGTCAGGGGAAGTTTAGGTTGGATATTAGAAAAAGGTTTTTCACTAGAAGGTGGTTGGGCACTGGAACAGGCTCCCCAGGGAAGTGGTCACAGCACAAAGCCTGACAGAGATCAAGAAGCATTTTGACAATACTCTCAGATCTATGCTGTGATTCTTGAGTGGTCCTATGCAGGACCAGGAATTGGGCTTGCTGAGATTCTATGATTCTATGTTATGCCTGTTACTTTCCTACAAATGCTTAACAAATGCCACCAAAGCTGGAAAAAGAGACATTTTGACTGGTGTCACTGATTTACCAGCTAGACGCAATCTTTCCTTTTAATAGTCATGAATGGGGAATAAGAAGCAGGGCCCAGTAGTAGGTGGCTATATGACCTGAGCAAAGATAACTAGAGCTACACAATGCTTCTAGTAGCTTGCTAAAGTTCATTTAATTTTCCTATTAAAGACTTGATTGAAAGCTGGAGTCAATATAAATACTTTTTAATTAACTTGAGTGTATTGAGACTGTTATGATAAAAGCATGATGAAGGAGCCCATCCCCATTGGAAATCCATCACAGGGATACTGATGGTCAAAACATCTTGGCAGAATTTATATGGAAAATTTGTCCAGACACATAGTCATGTCTACCAAAATGGAAGTAGTATTATATATCCTAAATCCTCTCAAACTTCTTTAGTGGATATGAACCTTCTGCTTTATGACTCTGCTGACAAGTCTTGCATATGAAGTCCAAAATAAAACACAAGATGAATTTAGGTTCCCATTGCTTGCTATTCTTTATTCTGGATCAGCAATTTTGGGTATTTTGTCTTGTATAGGTAGTCATGTCGAATTGAAAAGTGTGAATCTGATAGAATAAGAACAAATCTAAGCAGAGATTATAGACAGAATATGCATAGTACTAGGAATTAAAACTCTATGGAATTTAGGTTTAGAGTGTGGTGTTTCTATGAAGAAATATATCCAAATTAAATAACTTGAACTTTAGAAAAAGAAAGCTCAAGTCTTAATCAAAGGTAAAAAACCCCTCACATTGTAAAGATGGAAATCTCTCAACAGAAAGGTTTATGGGATCAAATTTCAATGCTTTTAATAATTTTTAAATAAATATGGATTGAAGACTTTGTAATCAGTGGGCTTGCTTTATTGGCACAACTGGGGAAAAAAATTGTCCCACTGAATAACTAATGTTATTGAACATATATCCAGGCCATTTCAAGCTAAAAGAAAGGTTTGAGGCATTAGATAGAATCTTTTACAATGTTTAATACATAAGAAGCTCAGATATTACTTTTGGATTCTAGAACAATATCGAGAAATTTATTGCCAGTACCCTAAGTTTTAGAGAATATTGTTCTTAAAGATGTACAGAGAATAGTAAATCATATTTCTAAATTATTTTGTCATATTCTTTACTGTACTAAAAATGTTGTTTCACATGTTAAATAAACAACTCTCAAGACACCATACAGAACAATTGTAATCTACAATAATCCAGAAATGAATGACTAAGTACAGAGAAAGGTGAAAAAGGATTAACACAGGAAAGAGGTATGTTAAAACGATCACAACAGAACTGAATCATGTTATGTCATTGGAACACCTACTGTAATACTTTTAGATATTTTTTGCCCTTTTTTATGTTTCTTTAAATATATATATATAAATAAACTGATTTTTGTGAGTTATGTAGTAAACATAATTAAAATAAAAATACAAAAATCTGCTTTAAACACAAAATAGACTAAAATATTTTAAGCAATCATTTTTGTAGTTTTACTTCAAGCCTTTAGAATAACAGCAGTTTTTCTTTCTGTACATGGCTGAATGTGTATTTGCTTGCTGAGACAAAAGAGAGACTAGAAGTTCTTCTTAAGTAATAGACTTGACTACCTGTGGAATTTATTTCTCAAAGTATTATATCCCTCCTAGAATTAAACAAAAAAACCCACCCAACCAACTAACCAACCAAAGAAAAAGCCCCAAAAAGCCCCTCAAACCAACAAAATATACTTTCTTTTTTTCTTTTTTTCCCCCCAGATCTGTTTTTTTCTTCAGTTTCAGCCTGCTGTGGCACATTTAAAGCAATTTTCATAGACCTTGTTCAAGTGAGTTGACCTTGTGGAATTTCCCACTGTCTTCAGCTTGTAGCACTCAACACCTCCAAAATGAGGATCTCGTGTGAAATAAGCCATCTTCAACAGTCAAGCATGCAAACTGCCTTGTTTAACAACAAAGACTTTTACATGGATTAAGTTAATGAGAAGAATCCTCATCAGTGAGCTAGTGTCTCAATTCCCTTCAGTGCCAGCAACGGTAAAAGAAGTCCTGAACTCCCGGGATGCCAGAAAGTGAAGAATTTCTCTAAGGTGCTATAGAGTTTCTTGCTAGGACCACCATAAGAAACAAAGAAAATGGGAGGTAGACAGGCTTATGAAATCAAGTCTGAGGTGGGTACTGCTTTGGTCTAGAGGACAAACCCAGAAATGGCTGTGCCCTGAGCCTCTGGGGATGGCAATTCCTCAAAGATTGAACTTCCTTATAGGTGTCTTTTCTGCCACTGCATTGGTCATGAGATCTAAGCTCTACAGTTTACACTATACCTTGAACGCAGGAAACAAATAATCCAAAAGATGGGGGCATCTGAAAAATTTGGGTCATATTTGTCTGAGCACCACCTTCACCCAAGAGGTCCATATAGTAATAATTCACTTTGTAGTAAAACAATCTTTATTAAGGTCAAAATAACACTGGAAAAATATATAAATCATTCTCATACTGAAGAACAATGTCAAGCAGGGGAATAAATATAAACCAACACATAAATTACAATCACAATATATGTATAAAATCAGCAATTCAGTATGATTTATGAGTACAGCCTGTGATCCTGTGATTCAAGATGCTGGTAGGTCCACGAAGCACATATAATTATAATAAAGCCAGGTTTTCCAGAGTGACCTATTTGAAAAACATATGCTATTATTAGATTGCTAGTGCTTTGGCTGGATGTAAATCAATCTCTTCAGTGTAGGCACTGACTGTGGCTGCTCTGGATATGACAAAACTTTACGGTATCATAGTGTCAGCAGTCCCACCTGCAGTCTTCATTTATTATTTGTATTTTTGGGGGTTTTGATCAAGACAGCTCCCAAGGCTGATTGTATGGGGTTATGATCACCTTGGTCTAGTGGGAACTATGGCTGTGGGGTTGGAACTAAATGATCTTTTAAGGTCCATAACAGCCAAAACCAACCTATGATTCTATGATTCTATGATTCTATGGTTCTATGATTCTATGGTTCTATGATTCTATGATTTTAGGGTTCTATGTTATATTTGAGAAGGGCTTTGGAGAAGACCTGTGGCAACAGGCATCCAGAGGCAATGATGCAAATTATTCCTAGAAGGCTTTCTTTCAGCAGGACACAAACACTCAGCAAGGACTAGAGTTTAGCCAGTTCTGACAACCCATTTCTCTATGATGAACATTTTTGGCTTGTCAGTGTCATGAAGTTTAGGCAGGGGGTTGTGCAAAGCTAGGGGCTGTGTGGGCATCTCTTTGTGTCTCATTTTTATAGGTGGAATTTGCAGAACAACCCAAATACACATCAGTGAGAGGTATGAGGATGATGTGCAATTTAGCTATCACTGGTCTCAATCTCATCTATACTGAAAGTGTTTTAAATTGTTTTGAATTCTTGCCCAGTGTCCGCAGGTGAATTCTGTGTACAGTCCAGGGGATCCATCATGTCACCAGTGTCACGCGGAGGAAAAACGAGACAAGAGAGCCTGCAACAACATCCAGGCAGAGATGAAGAGAGGGAAGCTCTTGGACTTGTGCTGGTGATTCCCAATAAGTTCAGTGATACAAACCGGGAAAGAAAGAAATTAGAAGGGCCAGCTGGTATTACTACTTCATTTTCCCATGTATCTGGAGCTGTGTTATTGTCTTAATGTGTTATGGTGAATGAACTCAGTAAATGACTTATGTCATGCCTTAATTAGTGCTTCTAAAAGAGGCTAATTTAATTAAATTACAAGACAAAGACATAAAGGGGACACCATCCTGCTCTAATTCAGAACAGTTATGAATTTCATTAGTAAATTTTAGAATGGTTTACAGTTCTGTGTTTTCATTTGGAAGTGCTCGACAATGTCCAAAATAAATTATAAATACCATTTTCTCATCCAAATAGACCCTCATCTCAGCTTCCAGTTACTTATCAAAAGATCCTATAATTTCCTATCCTCCAAAAAATTAAGGTCTCGGGTGTAGAAAATATTCTTGTCCCCACCACATCGCCATAATACTCTCACTGTATGAGAGTATGGCTGGTTTCACTGCTCTCCCAGTATTAGGAGAGCCCTAAGCAGGGCAGGGCAAACTGCAGTAGCTTGACTTTGGGAGATTTGATAAGTGACCTATAGGCTTTGTCTGCTTTGTTTTTATCCTTTTAATTTTGTTGGAGGCTGTAGTGGATCTCTGTCTTATTATTTCAGGAAAAAGGATTTGTGTTTTGGTTTTTTTTTTCCCCTGTAAAGTTTAGTCAGTGAAATGTGTGAAAACAGAGTGAATGAAGCTGTAGATTGAGCAAACTGATAAAGAAAACTCTTACATGACCTCAGAAAACTTTGCTCCCCCCACTTCATCTTTTTTCTTGTCTGATCAAGCAAAAGAATTTATTTCTTTCTTCCTTGTTCCTACTTTGGAGTGGGTTTAGTATTTTTTTTAAAGGACAGCTCTTTGCCATGCTCTGAAGGTTGCAGTTGGACTTAAAGAGCTTACCCTGCAGAATGAAATGTTAAGTGAGGATTTTTTCAGTACATAGACAAGTATTTTATATACTGTGATTTTGGTGGGAGGCTAGTTTTCTGAAACAGTTCATAAAGTGACTGTGTTGTGACCGGAAATTATTTCTAGAAGTCAACTACTAGGTAATTTTTCCCTCCTGCTCTCATTTATATTTTCTTTATAAGTTTAGTGAAATTAATACTGCTGAAATAACATATTTTTGGCTTCTCTAATAGGAACATAAGAACAAATTAACTGAAGGTCAGTGAAGTTTCACTGTGTTACCCATGGTTGTGTCAATCTTTCTAGTCTTTGGGGTTTTTTTAATTTCGTTGTGGATATTGTGATTCTTTACCGAATCTTTTAAAGCTTTCTCCCAGCAACACAAGCTGAAGGCACAGGTACAAAACTTTGAATTCACTCTGAAAAAGATCCTCTTGTTTCCGTCTTTCTTTTCCTTCCTAATGATGATGATCTCACTCTTTTTCTGTAGTTGAAAACCATATTTGAAGCTACCAATCCATCGCAGGCTTTCAGCCAAGTGTCATTCATGTCTTCAGCCTTCTACACCACTAATGATCCCTAAAATCCCTTTGGGGTTACAGTATTTACACCTTCACAACTAGATAGCTAAGGAAAACTGAAATGGGCAAAGCCTGCTGAATTATTTTAGCATTAGAAATATTTTGTTGTACTGAAAGTGCAGGCATATTAGTTCCACTGAGAAGAAAGTTAGTCAGTAATTAAGTCATCAGAGTCTTGTTTGAGTGCAATGCACTAAGCTGTCAGAAGCTGCCTGGTGGCTCTTGCTCTTCTCTGTTTTCCTTTGTCACTGCCCTTTCCTGTCTTCAAATTTCTTTTCCACTCTGACAGTCACGGCAACTCAGGGTAAAGGCTGTTTCAAAGACTCCAGCTGTGCTACTGAGAGATTTAACATCTTCTGTCATCCCAGATATTGAAGTGGATGAATAAAAACATGATCTTACAGCAGAAAGAAGAAAAAGAAAACCTCGTGGTGTGTTCATGCGTCTGAGAGGGACAAGGCATTTGCATAGTGCCCATAATTCTCATTTAGTCAAAACCTGGTCTAGAGCAGGCATAGCCTCCAATGATAGCTTGTAATGTACAAAGGCACAATGGAAACTATTTCAGGTGTTTTGTTGTTTGTTTGGGGTTTTTTTTTCCATTTTATTTACAGCATAAAATAAAGGTGAAACATTTGCACGTGACCTTACCTAAGCCTCTGTTTGAGCCTTCTCAAAACCTAATTAACATTAATACAGGAAATTTTGAGAAAAAGCCAACAGCAAATAGAACACCAAGACTTAAAAAAAAAATTTAGGAAGAATATTAACTAAAGGAATTTTTGGTCACTCTGGAGTCATGCAACAGCAGCAAAACCATTCTGTTTGGTAATTTTTAGACTTGGAGAGTTACTGTGTTTTGGGAGATGGGAAGAAAAAGAAGTGACAACATCATGTACTTAAAATAATGTAAAAATAAGTGAGCAAGTGTTGATGTGGGAAGGACTCATTTTCTACCTGCCCTGTCCATTGTGACTCCCTAAATATTCTCTTCTGAGAAGGAATCAAAATCCACATGGTGGCTTACCATAATAAAAATAAAAAAATAATTTGACACAGACAGATATTTTGCTGTTTCCATTAGGTCATTAAAACAATTTAGAGCTGCTGCAACCTGCTTTGCCCAGGGAAGGATATATTTCTCAGCAAGTCTTGTTTCCTAGCTTTATTAAAATGTGAATACAAGAATCATGCATGACCTGCAAAGGATATAAGGTCAGCTGGGTTACATCACTTTTGGTATGCGAACCAGCTGTCAAAAATGCAATAACAATACACTCTGGGAGCTTATGGAGCTGGAGAACTCAGACACAGGCAAAGCACATAGAGTGATTTTTCAAAGAGGTGTGTGCTGTCATCAACGTCGGAGAGCGAAGCAACTAAATTCCTTCAGTGGGTTTCAAAAATGTACCTTGTAGCACCAAGACACACACAACCTCCTTAATATAGCCCTTTCATTTAAAAAATACAACTTTTGTAGGAAGCTACTGACACTTTCAGCTTGATAAGTAACTGAGTCCTGGTACACAAATTCTCAGTGTTTTTCAGATCATATTAAGCACTGTGTCCAAACTATTCAGAAGTCCGTACTAATTCTGCAGCTTTAATACTGTGACACAAACAGCCAACATCTCACTGCTAGTTTACCTGAAGTGTGTGACAATTTGTGATGCATTTGCAAGCTGAGTGTTTTGATCAATTGTACAAATACCATGTAACTAAATTAAGAAAATTTCTCCATACTACTAAATAATTCAGTGCAGTAATAATTTTAATCATTATACAAGAGTGGAGAGTTCAGTGAATATAGATAGTAGATACATTCATTAGAATGTATCTAGAACTAGAAAGGCTTTTAGGGTCTTGTCACTGGCCTATCATACAAAGTCAGCCATTCACCTTCACCGAGGGAAGTGTTCCAGGTGGATGCTGAAACTTCAAGATGATTTTTCAGAGTTCTGTGTAGGTATTTTCAATTTGATTTTTGCTACACATTAACCATTGTTTTAGAATCGGTGGTCTTACTTATTCCCTTAATCACCTGTTAGAAATGGGGCTTTAATTTCTTAGTTGCTGATGAACTCCCAATTCAACTTTCTCAGAGAAGGTTGTAAGTTTCTTTCATTTGCACTCTGCTTCATCAAGCTGCTGTTTTCCGACTTTCTTCTTGTAAATGCAGTAACAGTAAAGACATGGAACAGCGTACCTTAAAGTGTTACCCAACCTCTATTAAAATCCTGATCCTTTAGGGTAGTGCATTTCCTGTACACACACTTATCTTACTAGCAGCTGTTCCCAACTATATTGAAGTCTCTTATTTTCAGGTTTTTCCCACTGCTTTCTCATGCCTTTCTTTTTTTTCCTACTGACAACCATGTCACATAAAAATGTTGTCCGATTAGCTTCTAATGGCTTTGAAATGTATCATAAGACTGAAAAAAAGGCATTTCAAGAGACTGACTTGTTTCTTATGTTAGTCTGGAATTTTTGGCAAAAAAGTTGGGACAAAAACAACTGTGAATCTTTGAATTTTTTTTGTGTGAGTGACAAAAATATAAACCTCAACAAGAAGTACATACTTATTTTAAGAAAATGGAGGTAGAGGTGTGCATAAAGACTACATGTAGGTAGGGGTGTTCATGAAGAACTAAATTTTTAATTAATAAAATGTGCATCTTTATCAGAATATTCAGTTTAGAAATAGCATAAAGCAATAAACAAGCACTGTTACCACACTAATCACTTTTAGCTACAAAAACAGCAGTAGGAAGACAAATGCCAAGTACTTTACCTACATCGAAGTGCTAGGAATGTCAGGTCCTCCATTTGAGCAGCAATGAATCAACTATAATAAACCAAGGCATTAGTCATACCAAATACCTTGTAAATACCATGTAGAATCAATTGCTGGAAACTCTTTGGTAAACATCATAAACAAGAAATGTCTTTGTAGAAATTAGACTAACTTACTGGCAGAAAGATGGGTTACATTTGTAGGTATTCTTTGCAAAGAATGATTTAACCAACTGTACTGTGTACATATTCAATGTTAGCATATATCACTAAAATGTACATATAAGCAATAAGATGTACACTGGGGAAACATAAAGTTTTATAACACATTTATCATTCAGTTTTCTTTGTCAAGTTTCTAAATGTGATTCAGTCATTTTAAGATCCCCCTCTTCCACTGGAAATACTTGAATTATTTCAGTCTGTTTCCCTATAGCATTGATATTCAGACCAGGATTTGCAAGTCTGTAAAAAGTACCTAAGAAAAGCAAGCGTAGTGGTAGAAGAATTAATTTCACTGTGAAGAAGTTCTGTATTAGAGGATTTTGAGTGTCATCAACCACAACATTAAGAAAAGATCCAAATACTAGATAACAGTAAGATTACTACACCAGTAATACATAAAACAAATCCAGATCATAGTGCTGTTTATCATGAAAATACGAGATTTATTTTAGAAACTCGAGGGGGATTATTTCACTGCAGGAGACTGGAGACTTTTTTTTCCAAGTACTTTCAAAGATACTTTTCTCAGAAACTGAATTATACTTTTCCTATTTTCATCTTATTCTTTCTATTTTTTCTCTATTCCTTCCTCTCATCCCACCCCAGCACTGCCCTTCTCTGTGTTCCAGCAGAAGCATTCATGCCACTGCCAATCAAATCCTGAAACAGAGACCTTCCTGTGTTAAAAATGAAATATTCCAGCCAATGCTTGCCTTGGTTTGTGTGCTGGGGTAGCATCTCTGCTGACTGCTTTGTTGCTTTAGGTGGCAGCTCTGGTAAAACAAGGAAGATGCAGCTGCATCTCCCAAACTTCAGGCAGTAACTAGTGGCTGGATCAGCCTTCCCCTCAGTACTGAGCTGGGAATTACCCTAACTTAAAGTATAAGTTTCTAGAGCTACAAAGCATCCAGCAGTAGCCAGCAAAAAATTTATTAAGTGCAGAGGTAATATAAGTAATCTTATTAACATCCTTCCAGGACCAACTCTAGCATTACTAGATTTACTGTATGACAATAATATTTAAACAAAGGTCTTTGGCTGATCCATATTTTATTCTGTTAGTAAAAGTCAAAAAAAAAAAAAAAGGACAAAGGGGAAAAGGGAGCCTGTTGCAGGAATTGTCACTGGAATTATTTAAAAATTATTGACTGTGTAGCTGTGAGTATAGCCTACTACTTTACAGCAGTAGCAACAGTTTTAACATTTCTTCTCTCTAGGACAGAAAGAAGGGTGGACTGGAAAGTAGGCAGGATATACCTGCAAGCATTTTGTTGGCACATACATACACAGAAACATCTTTTCTGCCTTATTCTGAAATTGTGGGCATTTGGGAAGAGTGACCTGGCCATATAACAGTCTCTTATAAGTTTTTCTTCAGAGTGCAGTTATTTTTTGACTCATCATATCTGCATTTTAGTCCATTCATCGTGTTCACACACAAACTGATGCTGTCAGTCTCTGCAGGATGATGAAGTTGAAAAGGGAGGTTAGAAACAACTTTTCACCTTCATTCAGCGTTCTCATTTTCCCTGCTTACTGGTGAAGACCTAGCTCACACAAAGAAAGTATTTCAGAAACAGCTAGACCTTGTAAAGGCATCACATTTATTCTTTGGTTGTTGGTTAGTGACATTAAGATAGAGGAGCCCTCTCCGAGGCCATGCCATGGTCATTGCTATCCACTATTTGCTGATACAGATCCAGATAACTTCATTTGAAATGGTTATAGTTAAGCTATATAACTCAGCTATTAAAAGATGAGCCAGGTTATACCATCACCCCCTACCTCCTGCTTCCCTCCTTATGGCCAAAAAACACTAATTCCCTCAAAGACATAGGTTTGAAACAACTCCATGTACTGCAGAGAGAAAGGACTAGGGGAGATGTCCTGTGAAGGCCAAAGGAAATACTCAGGGGAACACCAAGCTAATGAGGATTCATTAGCCCAAAATAGCTTGGCAGCCTGGCTCCTTGCACCTCATCTCAGTAAAAGCTGGTACTCAAAGCTGAGAGCCAATATACTGCCTGTCTCTGCAGCGAAGACATGCTTAATGGGGCTATTACATTTTCCACATAAGGGAAATCCACCACTATTTATATCCAGCTTAGTACTTCGGATTCAGGCAGAATACTTCTGAAACTACATCCATCCAATATTAATAGCATCTGTCTAGCAGATTAACTATCACATTGTGTTTTTATTTAAACATCATCACTGAGCAATCACTCAGTAAATTATTTAAAGGAAACAACAAAAAATTGTTTTAAGGTCACAAGAAGGATGTCAGCGGGCCAATATTACTAAGCATTTTAAAACCTGGAAGATTTCATTTTAAGGAACTGTAATAATGCCTTTCTTTGGCATATGGAATTCTATATTTTATATTTATGAAGATAGACATTTCTGAAGTGTTTAATGAGCAGCAATATAGTTGCTCAGCTAAAATGCAGAGCCTCATACTATTTTTAATATTATCCAGTAAGTAACTCAGTGCCATATGCTTCTGTAGTTTGACTGCCAAAGAATGCAGCAAGTTGCTTTGGAGGCTGCCTCCAAACCCCACACCCCAGCCAAAACCACGTTTGTGGTACAGAACTATTGATGTCCTACCAATGGGGAACTTAAAAATGGCCCCACAGAGAAGTTACTCAGAGGTTCTGCTAACTCCATTGAACAGGATGTGGCTTGGAGCAATGTATGGAATTGGGGCAAAGCTTAAATACTATATATGCTACACTGGAAAAAACCTGTGGTCTTGCAAACAGTGAGGTGCTTACTCCTCTTGGTTGCCAGATGACCTCTGCTCCCTAAAGCATAAGTCACATACTTAATTTTTGTGCACCATCTTAGGGTATATTAAATGCTTCGTACTGCGAAATGGCAAGAGAACCATTCCACTTTTAACTTCTGCTGCCTATCTCTCACCTTGGCAGGTACAGGTGACTGGGCTAGAAATGTGTGCATGAAGGTTAGAGAATGGGAAAAGAAAAAAGAAATTATCATCAACAATGAAGGGTGAACACTAACAGATATCGAAGAGATCCATTTAGTTGTACACATGATTTTATTTTGTTGCCTTGCTCTGTACTATATAGGTTATTTGGTACAATGCTTACCTGTTTGGTAGAATATGCAAATATTTACTTTTTAATTACTTTTTAATTGCTCAAGATTAAGCTCCAATTTTCCCTCACTGGATTACTTTGATAAACTGTAACAAGTAAGCACTTGTATTCCCATCTTATGTTTTTTGTAACACCATGCAAAGTAGTTCAGTTGCTCAGTAATCGTGAAGAGCCAAAAAAAAATTCCATTGTTTTCATTCAGCATCTAGGTGACCACTGATCACCCCAGCACCAGTGGGAGGTCCAATATAATCTAAAAATCAGACCCAGAGATGCATACCAGGACTTCCTTAAGGTGCAGTTCCTACAGCACTGTCATCCTGCAGGGACTGCAAAAATCAAGAGACTCATTAGAATAAGAAATTGCTACATTTCTAAATAAGTTTATTTTGCTGTAGTAGTGCTGATTTGATGGTAGAAGTGTGATGTGATGAGCACTCTGAGCTCAAAACCTTGTTGTGTTTTTCTGTCTGCAATAGCTGGTCTGTAAAAAGACAGAGACTATCTATAGACTTTGCTTTGTTAAATGAAGACAGATAAAAATCTTTCCTCTCCTTTCCACAAAGCAGCTGAACATCTTGTACTTAATATGATAGAAAACAATAATTAAAATAAAATTTACCTCATGCAGTCAGCAGTCTTAGACTATCCAGAGATTTTCTATACAATTTAATATTTTTGGCCTAAAAACAATAATGGTTGAGAAGGGACATAAATAGAAACAAAGGAGCAACAAATCTGAAACAGATGTTAGGAAGCACTCCCAGCACAGGAGAGCTGATGTGCTGAAAAGCTACCTGGGGGTAGGACATTAAAAGACGCCTCTCAAGAAAGCCTATAAGGAAGAACAGAACAATGGAGGAAGGCTTGATTCTGATACCTCCTTGTCCTCCACGCCTCTAACTCCACCACCTTGGGGAATTCTGCTTTTCTTACACAGCATGATTTTGTGGCCCATTCAAGCCCACTTAAAAATAGAAGTAAAAACATAAGGCAAAAATTTTGAGTGAATTTCACATTAAAAGAGTAAGGAGTAAAAGCACTATTGTGTTCTTTTGTCTCCCACAGAAATAAGCAAGTTTGGCACAGGATATGACTCTGAAGAGATTAAAACCCACCCAGTATCCATTCATGCCATTAGTACTTTGTTCGTGAAACAGGTAATTTTCACAGTCTGGAAGATGTCTGGGAAAAGATTTTTTAATGAATGCTGATGACCACGTTGATAGCTACAAAATTTACAGGGTGTTTTAGGATTGTCTTTAAAATTAACAAAATTAGTACCTGTTGAATAGCACACCCACAGTGATTAGCCCCACTCAGCCCATTTAGTTATCCTTAATAATTAACACTTGATACTTAAATGCCTAATCCTTCAAAACTGGGAGAAAGACAAGTGTAGCAAAGGGGGAAATGAGTCAAAAGCTAACATGTATTTCTTTGTCAGAGACCTCAGTACTCAGTCCTCAATTCCTCAGTCCTCATTTCCCACCCTCATTCTTCTATAATTTCTTTGTCAAAGAGGATATTTGCATGTTTCTGTGTCTTTGTAAATGTGGGCAGAAACACACAGGGGAATTCATTCCTTCAGGAAACCAGAGGGTCTGTACTGAGTGATTCAGGGGAGAATTTTCAATTCTCCACACTCCTTAATCCTGCGGATGTTCCTCAGACCCTGTTTGATGATGCACAGGACATGTGCCAAGGACTGCAGGGATGAGGAATCAGGAAGTAAGCTCTGCATTGCTGAGGAATCTAATAATGAAGCCTGAACTACACTACAGCACTTGTGACATAAAAGCAGCTAAAAGACAGGGCTTTAGCGGTGATGTTCTTGATCATCAGCTCCAGAAGGCAAAACTCAGGCAACTTCAATATACTTGCATTACTAGAGCAACAGGTTCTAGTCCCCCCTCACAGGAAAGTAGCAGGAAAGAGTAGTGCTTGTTCGGGGTGGAGTTTTAAACAGTTCCTGTCCATAGTTTGTTTAGTATCTCTTCACGCCTTCATGGGATAGGGGTAAAATGCAGACTCCATCACTACCTTCTCTTTTATGAAGTCTTGTTGAGTATGCCACCTGCCATTGATAATGGGGTAACTCAAGGAAGAAGTTGATTTGGCATGCAGAAGTGGGCATCACGATTGCAGTGACTTCTCTTTCTGCCCATTAGATGGGTGCATGTGGCTTTAGACCAGACAAAGATGGTTAGCATGCACCACACTTTGCCCATGCATCACACTCTCCTGTCTTCTGATGCAATATGGCAACTGCTGCAAAAGAAGGTACCAATGCCAAATGTGGATTGACTCCTTCAGCATTTCCCACCCTCTGCCAACAGCAAGGTACTAACAGCCAAGGTACCCACTAGCACTGTGGGTACTTTGATAACACGATGGATTGCAGCTACACAGTCCCTTCTCTTTATACACAGGCTACATCCTCTCCCGATTAGCAGTTATTCTGCAATTTAAAATTTATTATTTTTTTCTCACTTAATGTTTGCAGTTATTCTGCAATTTAAAATTTAAGGCATTTTTTTTTCACTGAGACATCAGACAGTAAAGAAATTATAAGGGAGTAAAATATAAGAATTTCTAAAGAGTAGCTAATTATTGACCTAAAGTCTCCAGTGGATAGCAATTTTCTATATCCAAAACTTTGGTTTTGCATGGGATCTGAGTACCAGATGTGATAATATGTTGATACTTCGTCATTACTGTGGTGGTACTATGTCTTTACAGTTATTACTAGTACAGATATTATCTTCATTTTTCTAAAGCTATGCCTACCTTTATCTAGGTAGAAATATTAATTCATGTTCTCTAGATGTAGTTTCCATTACAAGCACACAAAGTTTGCTTTCTTTCTGACCCAAGTACTCTTTTCTAAACCAAAATTCTGTGATGTGGAAGAGATGCAGCATCAGAATTCAAAGCCAACATATTCTATGCCCACTAGGAAACTCAGTTATTTTCTTATTGATCTCAGCCCAGTAAGCAAAACATTTGCATTACTCACAAATCAACAAGAGCCAACATGCTTAGAAATCGATGTAGTTGTCTTAAACTGTTCTGCACATCCTTGCTTTCTGTCACTGCAATGAAAATCCTTTACAGCTGTCACATGAGTGGATGACACAAATGATTCCTGGAAGGGATAGGCTGTAATTACGAAATGGTAATTTTTTTTTTTGTGACAGATAACACACATGTAGCCAGTTAAATAACATGAGTTTGCCAAAGCAGCCTATTGGATCATATGATTCCCCTTCAGTAACTTAATTCTGGATAACAAAATAAGAAAACTCCTAGTTTCTAGAAATAAACTCCATCCTTTTTAGCAGAATTACCCACAGAAGTAGTGTGTGTGTGTAGCTGGCCCTTTGGTGGTGTAAGTTCATACTGACCTCTTCCTACTCCTTTCAGACTCTTTCTTCTGGGAGTTCATGGTCCCCCTTTGAAATCTCATACAAGTTCCTGCACCTTTGGTGGGGTTTTCTTTGAGGGCTTGTCTTCTGAGCCAGCATATGCTGACTTATGGGGCTGTAAGATATTATTAGACCATAGTTCTTTACAGGGATATATTTTTACTGGTGTCCTAGTGTAACTTGGTTATCTCAGGATCATTACACATTCTGCTCTTCAGGCCAACCTGTCCTGCAATTTGGTGAGATACTTTGGTTGGGATTTGCCGCATGTTCGCTGCTGCCTTCATCTGTCAGATGTTTTCCTATTGAGCCTCTCTGTTAGTCACATGTTTTGCTTCCTCACCACGTGGAGCAGCTGCCACTTGAGCCACTTAAGATTCTGGTCTTGCCATGTTTCCTCCGGAGCCTCCTGTTACGCTGCCATTGCCTTGGACTTACATCCCCCATCTGTCCTTAGTCTCAGTTACCTGTAGAACTTGAATGTGGCTGAATTTCAACACTTTCAGCCTGGCTATCCAGTGGCTGACCTAGCTCACAGGATCCTGGAATCATTTAGGTTGGAAAATACCCTCTAAGATCATTGAGTTCAACAATTAACTTAGCACTGCTGTGTTCACCACTAAATCATATTCCTAAATGCCACATCCATGCATCTTTCAAACACTCCCAGGGATAGTGATTCCACCGCTTCCCTTGGCAGCCTGTTCCAATGCTTAATCACCCTTTCAGTAAAGAAATTTTTCCTTATATCCAATCTAAACTTTCCCTGGTGCAACTCGAGGCCATTTCCTCTTGTCCTATCACTCACCACTTGGGCGAAGAGGCTGACCCTCACCTTTCCAGGTATTGTAGAGAGCAATAAAGTCTCCCTTGAGCCTCTTTTTGTCCAGGCTCCCCCAGCTGCTCTTCACAAGACTTGTGCTCCAGATACTAGACCACCTCCATTGCCCTTTTCTGGACATGCTGTAGTCCTCAGTGTCTTTCATGTAGTGAGGGCACTGTCTTGCCCCTGTCTTCCATGGGGACTCAGGGAAAACTAGCTTGTGATAAAAATGAAGTTGGACTTTGATGATCCTCGTGGGTCCCTTTCAAATCAGGACATTCTATGATTCCATGAAACTGTCCCTGGTGATGAATTTTTTTAAGCAGTCAATAATGTAGCGTACTCATTATGAGGAGCCTGCAATTTCCTAACCCTGTCTTGCTTGTTTTCCAGAGAGTTTAACTTCCAGGCACTGAAATGGTAAGTGACTATAAACATACAGCCCTTCCTCCTGAAAGTGAGCCACGAGGACCTGTGTAGGGCATGACAATTGCTCCGAGCAAGGGATATGGACAGAAGGATTTACACCAAGATGAAATTATGTCCTCTACACCAATACATGTAAGCTAAAACTGTCACTCTAGCACAGTTCATGAAAAGGTGTTAGAGAGAGAGATAGTTGGAGAGCTGAATTTCACTGGCCTACAATCTAACTTGTATGCATACCTTTTACGCCGGTACAATTCAGAAAAGATGTGCATGCAAGTTATATTGTAGGTCGGTTCTTTACAAAAAGGAGTGAAAAACTATGATATAACTGCAGAAAAGACAATTTATTCACAATGCTGAAATGAAATTAAGGTCCCCAGAGCTCCCTTCCTTGCCTTCACAAGCTACCTAAATCAAGGCCACAGTCTAACTACAAATTAATTAGTATTTTCAGTGTGTACCAAAATCTGTCAAGTTGCCTGGAAATATAGTGAAGGTGCGAGGAAGGATGAGGGCATGAACGGAACAAGCCCCAAGTAAAAAAATAAATAAGAAAAATCCTACCAAAGTAAAAATATGTTAACATGCAGTGCCCTAAATCCTCTCTCTTGAGCAGGTTGATTAGTGGTCTCCAGTTTTTCATGTTCGATGCCACATGGTGTATGCGAGCCATGACAAGACTCTAAGGAATCGGGGAAGCTGGAGTCTGGCTGGCATATGAAATCATTCCTTAAGTGCCACTGCCTGTGACATGAGGGATCATTCCAACTACTTTGCTTGCCCTCAGGACTTTTTTCTAACAGGTGCAGCAGATGAACTTCTCTTACAGCCTTCCTTGCGAGTATGAGACCAACCCGCCGCCTGTCCAGGATGCCACATGACGGAGGAAGGTGGTTTTGCTCATTCTAGCAGGACTCGTAGCATTCTTGTGAATGAGCCACAGGGACATGCTCTTCCGCAGAAAGAACTGCTGAATGCTCTGATTTACTGTCACCACAGGACCAGGAGCATGAAAAGCATGTGCTTTCCAGCAGCTCTGTCCTGACACATGAACTCCACAGCATCCTCTGGGCTGAGAACCACCCTGAATTGCATGGCAGAATGCTACAGCTGAGACTGGAAATCTTCTGCAGCTCTGGAGTGTTTCATGTGTCTCAAACCCTGCCATGACCTGACTGATTAAAACAGTGGGGGAGCATTTGTCCCAGTTCAAATCATGTCTCCCTTGGGAGAAAGCACAGAGGTTGCTGAGCTGGGTCAGCCAGGATGGTGGGAGTCATGTCACGTTCTCTGGTCTCAGATGGGTGGCAGGGAGCCAGTACCAGCCTGCAGGACTGTCACTCCTCTGCTCCTCACTAGTTCCTGACCTTCATCCAAGAGAAGGGCAGATGTCCTCCTGGTCTCTGAGAGCTGAGGCAAGTCAGACTGTGGAGAGCAGGGTTAGGTAATGGTACAAGGAAATGCTTCACAGTTCAGCTGTTTAAAAGGTTAAAGTAAAAGGGACAAGCCTGTGTAAGGACAGACAATAGCACCCCTCAATAGGTTTTGTGGTTGGTTTAATAAATGTATGTAATCTGTTCTTCAGTTTCTGTTAGTTGCTGGAGTTATGTGACTTTTAAAAAAAAAGATTCATTAAGTGTTGAAAACTCTTTTTTCACTTGCCTTTTTGACAACGACCTAAAAATAAGAATTTTATTTGTAAAGAGGGGGAAACAGTGAAGATTCATTAGTTGAGTTTTCTCTTTAAAAAACACTTCCACTAGCAGAAAAGAAATAACTACAGAAGAAATCCAGAAACAAGGGTTTAGTCCTCAGCAAACTGAAACCCACTTGTGGTAGATTCAGTCACGGAGAAATAATGCACATACACACACAAATCTTTCATCACAATCTCAGCACATCTTGGATATGAGAAACAATGTTCCTTATTTAAATGTTGTGCAGCATTTTACAGATTTAGGGGCATATTTTCCCCTGTCCTTCCTGAGATCCTTCTGAGTTAAAATAATGGCTTATTATTTGGGCAGAGAAGCACTCCTGAAAAGTGTTCTCTTTGTTTTTGTCATGAATTACTGACAGAAATGAACAGCTGGCAAATTAAATCACCCTGGTACTTAGTGGGGAAAAAAAAAAAAAGATGCCTTCAACTTCAAGTTTAAGATCTGTTTACATGTTGTATACCAACCTTGGTTCATTCTTCATCAACTGCGTTTGTCCTTTGGGACTCATCTGGATTGAAAAAAAGAATGACAGAAAAGCCAACAATATTGGGTGATCTGGTTACAATTTCATTATTTTTAATAGTAGTTTAAATATGGCTAAGTAACATCGAGTGGACTGGGAATAATCTGGTTGTAGTTTTGAGGCTATGGTTAAGGTCTTTGCTACAGTAAAATACTGATCTTACACTTTACTCATCCCATGGAAATAACAGCTGCACTAACATATGTGGGTGTCCTTGTTTAAAGAACAAACAGGTTTGATTCATGTGCTAGATGCAGCGCAATTTTTTGGTGACACGTGCCTACAGATTGCATTATAGATATGAATGTATATGACAATATTTGATGCTGGTGGTATATTTTTGCAGCTTTTGTTTTCAGAAGGATGTAGTTTTTGATGGACCACAAAAAGCAATAGTGAGACACTGAACTCAGAGTCTGAAGGTAAATTAGAACTTTACATACCACCTTTTTCAATACTTCTTTTTCTTTTCTTCACTACTGCTGAAATTCAATAAATTACTCCTCAGTAGCAGATATTAAAAACTGTTTCAAAGGATACAATCATCTGACAATACTGACAAGTATCCAGTTAAGCCATCAAATAGCGCTGAAGCAGGTCATTTCTAACAGAAATGTGGATGAGAGGCAAGCTGTGTTGTGACAAATGATTTAACTCTTTGAAGGGTCTCATCTCCTCGTTCCCAAAAACGAGCATGGAATTTGAATGACCCTAAATTCACCCCTATTAATGACAGATTAGAATTGAAAAAACAATCAGAAAGTTTTTTTGTTTTGTTTTTAGCCCTTGCATTTATCACAGATTTATATTTTGCACAAGGAGATTTAGTCCTTTTGCTATAAAATAAGACATCATGATAAAGAAAGAGGAAAAGGAAGAAAAAAAGAAAAAAAAATGTTTCCCGAACTCCTCACAGTATTCCCAGAGGACACCTCAGCATCAACTGGAAAGTTTCACAAGCTGTCCATGAACATCAGAGAGTAAAAGCTCATTTGGGCTATGGCTTTGGTAAGTCAATCTGCTCTCACTTCATCAAGAGTGTCAGGGGATCCTGATAAAAAGATAACAATGCTGTGCACTGGGTAGAGGAGAACATAAATAAGCTACCTAATTCCATTTCTTTTAGCATTTCTTTATATCCATATGCTCAAATCATATCACACCAGCCCAGCCTTTGTACTCCTCCGAACTGGATTAGGCAATGTATTTCTTGACATGACTTTGGGGTTGTTTTTTGGTGTGTGCATTTACATTATTTGCCTATGACTGTGTTTTTGTATATGCAGAAAACAATTAAACTTTTCTTTTCCCAGGCATTTTGCTAGAAAGCAAGGTCATCCCCCAAGAGCCATTCGCTGTAAAAGCTTGTGATGAATAGATGAATTTATCTGTGAAAATGTGAGAGTATTATGGAAGAATTGTTAGTTACCATTTCATTTTAACACAACAGACAACACTGAGTTAGCAGCTGGCAGGCAGAACATGGCTTTGTCTGCTGAAAGCTCCATGTTAAATCAATAACTCATCTTTCCCACTGGAAAGGACGCTTCTGACAGCCACCAGGCCTCACTCTGCTCTGAGCTGCTGAGCAGAGGGCAGCACAGGAAACAAGGCACATCTCCAGATGCACAGGAGACGGCTGATGCATCGTGCTTCAGCTTCAGAGGAAGGCACTGAACTTTATTTGGCTTGCCTAGATGATGAATATTAAAGGCAAAATCCCAACAAACCTCAGGAACACTACCCCAGGGAAAGACTGGGTCCTTCAGCACCATGAACGATGTTCCTCTCACCCCCCACAGCACAGCAGACATGTTCCCCATACTTCTTACACTGAATAAGAAAGCTGGACATGGAAGGGCTGTTTGTCTGAGATATCTGTACCTGGTGTTCTTCCCGTACATGCTGGTGGATTGATAACAGTAATTTTAATTTCTTTCTCTTTGCTGCAGGCAACCAAGGTGCTTTTATACAGACAGGTATGATACTGTGTACCCTGATGGTTTATATACTAGGCAAGTAGTACTCTGGACATTGTCTACTGTTCTCATTTACTTAGCTCAATTTTTTTCATTAATTATTTCATACATATATATTATACAGCTGCTTGCTGAACAGCTCTGACTCATGTTGTTCCATAATTGTGCAGATGCTAGACCTGATGCAAAGGGGGATTTTGGAGAATGCAGTTGGAAATCCCAGAGAAAATGGGGCCATCCTTTTTGGGTACCAGCCCACAGTTAGATCAAATTATGCTAATCATGTGGATTCCTTAGGCAGGAACCCACAGTTGCAGTGGCAGAGACTGTCCTAGAGCTTGTGCAGAGCAACTGGACTATTCTGGAAATGCAACAGGGAAAATTCGGGGGTTCACAGCAGAGCATGTGCAACGTGAAGTGAGTCAAAGGTCTGAAAGTTGGCATCATATCGGGAGATTTTCATGAGGACACCAACAGACAGCGCACTGCTAAGAAAAAGGACTTTCTCTCTACCGTGTTTCAAACTCTTCTTCCAAAGCATGGGACAATACATTGGTCAAAAAGAAATGTATATTTTGCCTGAAGAATAGCTGAAGAAAACCTGCATTGCTTTTACTGCCACTTCCCAGGGGCACTCATCCTCATGCAATCTCTTCCATGGAAATTTTTTTCTGGAACAATTCAGTTTAGGAAACAGAAAGTTGTATGACTGGAGAGAGAAGTGGCCCATCTACCTGCCTTCAGGTTTCAGATGCCACCTGCTCCACCTGCTGTCATTTTATGCTCCAGGTATCCCTCCCACTGGCTAAGACATGCAAAATAAATGCAAAGGCCTTCCCTTGAGTATGAACACACTAAAACTTACTCCATTCTCAGCGGAAGGAAAGAGGACTTTGACACTTTTTCAGAAGTTGTTCAACAGATACTGACCAAGGAGGTATAGTAGGACCAAGACAGGGAGAGACATCCTGCTCTCCAACTCTTCTCTCTCCCTTCTACTGTAGTTCTTTCCTCAACACACACTCCTAGACTTGTCCAACTCAAATATTTTGGTGTCTCAATAACATGATAACAGTTGTTTTGATTTATGCCATTTTCTTCTTCCATTCTGAACTGAGCAAAGCAAAAGGAAACTCAGGAGAGGAAATCCAGAAATAAGGTCATGAACCATCACCAAATAGCAACTGTCTTGGTCTCACTTACAGTAGGATCCCTTTCAGCTATTCTACATGTAAAGTGAATGCACTGAATGTGCAGAGAAAAGAAACCTCATGGCAACAGCACTGAGGTCAGTGCTCCTCATATTTTCACTGAAGTGTGGTTAAATCATATTTTAGCCCAGACTCTTATATGTCTATTCAGATAAGTACTATGGTACTGTTATAAATGACTAGGATCTTACTCTATCACCTCCTAACTGGTTTGAGGAAAACAAAAGGCGTATTTTTTAAAAGCCATTTCTCACTGTAAGGGCTCTGTGCCAGGGGTGTCACAGAACTCTGGGGCAACACGCTGAATGGTACACATCTAGATGAAAAGATATATGGGCAACAGGATAGAGGAATCAAATGCTTTCCAAGAGCAGTGTGGACAAATGCTACGTAGAATGTAGCAGGTGAATTTGCCTTAATTAATGATAAATTAGAACTAGGGAGTGAGCCAACATTGGTTGTGAAATTCCTAAGCATACAATAATTTCTTTTAAAACAAAAAAAACCACAATTCAGTGTGTGTTCTGCTGCTGGAACGATGAAAGACTGTGAAACACAAGCATTCAGACTTTAGGATGTCTGTAGTTATTGTTGTGATTTGAACAACGTGGTGCTAAGTATATCAAAATCCCATGGAGGTCTATAATGGTTCCACACAGTGCATGTCTAGTATCTGTAGTACTTGGCAAATTTAGCTCTTGTATATTCCTGGTATGTGGGCTGAGGTTTCAAATTACTGATGCAGCCTTCTGCTTCTTTAAATGTGGTATTAAGAGTACCTTCGGGTTCTGAGCAATATCACCTTTTTTTAGATCTGTCCATTCATCAAAATATTGTGCCAGGGTTTCTTAGGTAAACTTGATTGACAGACACCCATCTTTATCCTCTGTATGGCTGGAGGTCAGCACTGGTGGAAGGTAATGCTTTTTTAATTAGCTGCTAGGGTATTAAATTTCCTTTGTGTGGACTGCATGTTGCATTCCTGTGAGCCACTATCTGAAGAGACAGTCTTTGCATTCTATGTTTAGTATAACACAGACAAGTGGAGCAGAGTCATAAAAGTTTCATATCAAAGATGTTTATGAAAAGTCTTGGATCTAGACAACCTCCATGTTTTCCAGCAGTGACTGTAAGAAAACAAAAACAACAGCATTAAAATGATAACAGAATCAAATCCAAAGACACACTTTACAGCTTGCACCAGGAATCACAAAGCCAAAATACCGACTATAAATTGTGGATGCCACCTCAAGTCCTTCACAGATACTGATTCCTCAGCTGGAATCAAAAGGATCAAAAAATTTGTGTGCAGATAGGGACAACAAATTACTTGTTCAAGATGATAGTAATCTATAGAATATCTTTGTACCTGGATTTATGTTTACCTAGGATCACCCAGTGCATAAATAAGTCATAGCAAGAGCTTTAAAAATTTCCAACAATCCTCTGATAAGGTAGGGATATTTTTAAGGAAAACACAGTAGATGTGAATATTTATAGAAACCTGGTTTTAATAAGCTTACAGTAGACTAAATATAAAGGGAGATTGAAGAATAAATGGAAAGACAGGGCTCCATCCTCCTAAAACTTATCTAGAATCATTTGTCTTCATGCAAAGTAAAAATATGGAAAGCGCTGCTACTAGGACTAAGCCAGGCCTATGATAAAAATTTTTGTGAGACTTCAAAACTCAAGGACTTCCTTAGTAGTATTCAGCCAACTGCAGTTTAAGGAGGAATAGAAGGTCATTAGTGGCAGCTAGTACTGAGGATACTATTTAAAATGTACAACCAAACAGTGCAACCAAAAAATGAATGCAAGAGAGAATTTTTGGAAAAATGTCCCCTTTCTTTTCAGGTTGGAAGTTCCACCCATAAAATATTATCATAATTAAGTACTTGCTCCTGCAACTAATTCAATAAAGCTCTCTCTCAGGCAGGTACTCGTTTACACTCATATTATCCTTGCAATTGAGAAAAAGTTGAACAAAATGAGGCCATATATTCTGTGCATATAAACAGTGAGATCTGGCCTTAGTCCAGGTGGTGTTATATCCCATAGCACGTAGAAGTATGTGCATATGTTAGGTGTAAACATTCATAAATATACTTCATCCTTCCCTTCAATAAGTTGACTAAGTGTTTTCACTTGAACTGGAGAATTGCTAGTTGGAACAACATTTCCTATGATAATGTCCCAGTGAGACAGAGAGGCATAGGCTGATGATAAATGCTGCTTGCACACAAATTAGTCTGATTGTAAAGGAAAGGACATTGCAGACAGGACTGGAAACACACTGATCTCTAGCTAGGTCCAGGTGGTCCAGCCAACTCATTAGCTACACTGCAGAAAACTAAACAAAAATGCCTAAATAATCAAATGATGCTGCAAAGAGGTTACTTTTAATCAAACCTGTTCAGAGAAGTTTGTAAATGACTCTGTCTGTTTCCCTAAGCATATTCTCTGTGAATAATGTCATGTGTTATGTGTCATATGTGACTATAAACTTCTGCAAGATACTCCAAAGTTTTATCTGAAGTTGAATCTGTTGCCTCACTTTTCCCTCTGTTTTTACACAGCACACATAGAGTCATAATGCTTATTAGTAGAATCTATGTGCAAAATTCTAACTAAGTTTAACAAGTTACTCTTGTTTGTATGTGTATATGATGACGGGAAAGGAAGCTATAAGAGGGGGAAATAATATCTATGTGTATTGCTCAATTTTTTGATAATATGGAGACCATAGTTTTCAAAATAAGAATTTATTGTTCATGAAAAAGGAGAAAAATTAACAGAAATGTTATTGGGTCTCCAATTCCTATTTTTATAGGACATTTTAGAATTTTGAATTTCTTTTTTTATGGTTTCAGAAGTTTATTTAATTGATTTTCCTATTACTTACTTTTCTTAACCTGTTGACTTTTTATAGCATGATAAGTAATATCTGTGTGCACTGATTCCTGGATACTTGGTTATTGCCAAGCTGTGTGTATAGTGTGCAAAACAGGGTGTCTGTATTTTAAATATATAACACACTTTTTGTTTGAAAATGAGCATAGACTCCAAGACTGAAGGCTGCATGTCAATGATGGGGCAGGATATTCACTAGATTTTTTTACCTGTTCTTTCTGCAGTGATTCTAATTTGGGAGAGAAGAAAAAGAAAAGTTGTCTTTACTTTTCCATCACGCTTAATTGGCTTGTGGAAAATGCTCAAGATTTATAAACAAATACACCATTATGTTTCTCATTAGTTTGAAGAATACCTGTGTGAGTGGTAGCTGTCAGATACAATAAGTGCCCCCCTCCTTTTTTGCTTATATAATAATCCCAGCATTCAAAAGACTAATCACTACACACTGATCTACCAAGCATCTTATTTCCTCGTCAAATTTCCCTGCTGGGCTTAGCCATGCTTGTCAACTTCCCAGATCCCCCTTTCAATAACTGTTTTTTTCTTAGCATCTTGCCAAAATGCATTCCTAGGAGTAAACCATGGAAGAATGAAGTTCTAATTTCTTTATCTCACACAAGAAGAGGTTTCTACCCGTGCTTATGGGAAAGGTCACAGGCAATTTTGGCTGCAGGTTCCCTTGAAAGAAGCAAGCATGTACAGCACATTGGGACCCTTTGTCTATAAATACAGATGACCACCAAAAATGACAGAGAGAAAAAAAAAAAGAGGGGAGGGAAGGGAGGGGAGGGGAGGGGAGGGGAGGGGAGGGAGGGGAGGGGAGGAATAAAATTAGGA
>JAWWES010000115.1:58795336-58861419 GCA_035583135.1 Lophotriccus pileatus
GAAAGAGAAAGAGAAGGGGAAAGGGGAGGGGAGGGGAGGGAGGGGAGGGGAGGAATAAAATTAGGAAGAGGAAAATGAAAAGAAATAGGAAAAAAAGAAAATTAAAGAGAAAAAGAAAGAAAAAGAAAGAAAAAAGATGGAAGGAAAAAGGAAAGGAAATGGAAAAGGAAAAATAGGGGAAACAATAAAATTGATCAAGTAATATGATCTTCTCTGTTAGAACTAATGTCAGCTATAGCTTGTAGGTAGTGCCAACTGCCCTGTCCCCTAACCCTTAGCTCTTTTGGTGTTTTTCTGGTCAAAGCTGAACCCCCCTGTCTTCCTGGACAGGGAATCAAGGCAAACACTGGTGTGCCAGGCTCACACCCAACACAGTGGAGAAGGCCTGAAAGCTACACATAAATGATCATGGTTTATCTATTCTTTGGATACATGTGGCTTGCAGGTTCTGATTCAATATGAAGCACTGTGCCTCAGGTCTGCACTCTTCAGCAAGTCTCAACAAATCTCCATTGAGTTAAATCAGTATATCCATATGGAGCAAGAGCTGAAAATGAGCATTTACTGACTTTCTAAGCATTGCCTAAGTGAATCAGGGATGGATTATTAGATTCACTAATGAGAGTCTGACTTGTCCTTTCTTGTAAAACTAAGCTTATTGATCTCACATTCTTGCCTATTCTTTTCCGATGTTTTATTTATTACTAAAACACTCAATTATTATCTGTTCTTATATGACATAAATGTCACTGTAAACAGAACAGCAAATGGAAGGAAGAGCCATAGCACTTCAATATTATTTCGCTGCCTACTTGATGTCTGTCATGGATTTCACACAGTAAGTTCTGCATCAGCTGAATAACCTGAAGCACACCCCTCAGGAAGCTAAGTTGCAGATGCCTTCCTACCCCATAAATACATCTGTGGTAGTTCCCAAGCCCACACTTTCCAGTCACATTTAGAACACAGTGCAGGATTTGCCAACTCCTACCTGAAAAGTGTTATTTTCTCCAGATAACAGCACATGAAAGATAAAACTTGTTGTGATGCTGTGTTTCTCTCTGTTCTCTAATTCTGACTTTCACCTTATTTGTTTGTACGAAGTTCCTAGGCAAGTCCGGTATAATAGTTTACTATATCAGGAACTATATTAGTAATTTTCTCCACTGGCAATAAAACAAACATTCTTTGCAGAGTTGCATTAAACCTATCTAACGAAAAGGAATTCTTTTCAATAAGCCAAATAATACCGGATTAGGCTGGATTAGAATTTTGCTGTTTTACTCAGTGTGAGTCAAAATTATATTCATTATATAACCAATGACCTACTCAGAAAATTAAGATGACAGGTTTCTGTGGCCAGAGATTTATGGTTTTCTTTAAAAAAACTACTCCCAAATCTTAACAGTCTGTTCTTCAGTAGGATGAGTCTAGCTCTATGGAGATCAAGGGAAAAAAAACAGGTTAATTCACGGTGTTTAGTCTATGTATATGTGGATAATGCTTCTGGCTGACAATCCATTTTAAAAGGAGACAAGATACAAAGGCTGCCTCACTGGTTTTGAGGTTGGACAAAAGAGCAGTGCAGAGACAGAGCAGCTCCTTCACAGCTAAAGACCGTTCTCAATTCTCCCTCTCTCTTGTTTTTATCTCCCTCTCAGGTTACCACATTTTCTGTTCCCCTCATGCCACTGCAGTAGTGCCGGGGACAAGTGAGATAATGCTTGGCTCCAATCCAGGCAATCATTTTGGAGTAATTAGTTTAGGTACTGCACACCCAGCCCATACTTATTTTTTTCAGGTAGGTATCAAGTTGCTTACATTACCTGATTACCTGCCTGTGTGTTGATAGCCAGCTCCAAGGTTTAGGTAAAGCTCGTCCCCAGGTACCAAGTGAGGGTTTAATTGAATGTATCAGTTGGTTTTGGGAAATTTGGCTCTGCTTCAATGACTTATTTCTCCTCCTGCTGCTGTATGCAGCTGTATGCTGTTGCAATTCAGCTTTTTGGGCACTTTTAGACCAAGAGAAGAGTCCATATTGGGATGACCTTGGAGCTACTGTTAATTCTGACATTGTTTTGTTTTTGGGGGTTTTTTTTATCCTTCATTTATTTGGAGTGTTGGAAAGAGCAATGTGCATTATGAGGGCTGAGCAATTTTTCACCCTGCGAAACCATGGGCACAAGCAGCTGGGTGTGCACTTTTCAGGTGAAAGCTAGGGTTTTTTTAAGGTACACAAACCGCACATCCCATGTCTTCCCACTAATTTCACAGAAATTAGGCTGTTGTGTGTCAGAAACGCACATTCAGTTCCCACATGAGAAATACTGTGTAGAGACAGAGGATGACTGACACTGACATGCACTGTACACAAATGGCTTCCTTGTTCAGGCAACCTTTTTCCACTTTTTACTCCTTCCCTGACCTATCCAGTGATTCCTGACCAATCCTTTGCCACACCTGCCCATGCACTCCTCTAGCCCAGGGCCTCCTGAGTGCACATTAAGCAGCAATAATGTCTTGCCCATGACACTTTGCTTACACACCCCCTCCCTGACCATGGAGGACCCTTCAAAGAGTAGGAAGGAGCTATGTCTCCACCTTGTCCTCAATTCACCACCCTGCTGCAAATGTGAACGAGGCTGCAGCTTTATGCCAGCTGTGAAGGTAGCCTTGTGCTGTGGATATATTTCCACTAGGAATTGGCCCAGGGCTGCTAACAGTTTCACAAAGACAAGAAAAGAGCTAAAGAGCCGTGGGATGCTGAAGGCTTCCAGCCAGTACTAGCCTGGATCAGATACAGATTGGCAGCCTCGAGGTGCATGGCTCCAGTTTCCCATTACCAATTCCCCTGAGCTGCTCAGTCTCCCATGGTGAAAGCTCTAATTTAGGATAAATCCTGTAGGGCTGCACTGTTCTTGTCCTGTCTGCTTTGCTTCCAATTTTTAGTTGCAAGTCCATGAAGTCTTGCAGCCAGATGCCTGCTGGCTCTCGGGTGAATGTAAGCAGGCCTCCACAGAATAGTTCAGCTCAAGAACAAATGCTGTGGTCGCTATTTATATTCCTAGAAATCAGAGCAAATAACTATTCCAGTCCCATTTCACCTAGCTGATTAGCTTTGCAATCAGTGCGTGAAAGAATTTGAACTCATCAGCTACTCAGAACTTTGAATAAATAACCCAAGCAATGGGAATAAGAGTGGAAAGGCAATTATATTTCTTTATGCAACTGATTGCAAAGAAAAAAAATCAAATATATTTGCAGTTAGAACTTGATTAACTTTGAGCAGACATTCAAGATATTCTTGCAAGAAAAGGTAATTATGTTAATACAATGTTGTTTAAGAGGGACTGGTAATTTCAGAGTTTCTTGATTTCTTTAGAAAGCCAGGTTCTAGGCTGGCACGAACAGATTATTTTCTTCAAAGTTGGCAGAGCTCTGATAGCTGCCAACAGCTAAAAGTCTTGCACTGCACTGCATTAGTGCTATTATAATTACAACTTTCATCCAGTAAAACTAAGTAGATCAACATGGTCATGGCTGGCTTCAAGTTTTTCAGCAGCAGAGTAGAAACTGGATGTCACCTTCCTGCGGACAAGGGTCTAGGGACAGGCTACTTCTGCCAATGGAGACTGCAGGAGAAGAAAGGCATGTTTAAGATGGAGAAATGGGGGGAACTGGGCTTCCTGCTGCCCTTGCAGCAATCGGGGGAATAAAGGGGAAGGAGTGTGGCTGTTTCGGAGGCAACCGTAATGTCCTCATGGCCAGTGTAGCTAACCCCACACCCTTGCCCTGTTCCAGCCCCAGGCAGGCAGGTCCCAGGAGAGCAGTGCATGAACCCTGGCAGCCCCTCCAAGCTATCATCCCCCCACGACCTATGGACCAGTACCAACCGGACTAGCACACTGGGAAAACTAACATCCTGTCTATGGGTGCTTTCATCCCACTGCATACCAGGAATGCCACGAATCTGTCAGCTGTTGGAGAAGCACCGACATCTCTCCCTGCCAAAAGAGCCCCCATGTCTCGCCTGGGAAGGTCTGCCTTCCTCACCTGCCATCTCTTCAAAACCCCACTGGCAGGTCAGTGGAGTGTCCTTCAGCACTGTAGTCTTTGCTGCAGTCTTTGTGCAGAGGACAATCACCAGCATCACTCCCCAGAAGCGTAGTGGCATGAGGTGAAAACAACGCAGCGTGAAACAGAAATGGGGGAGCATGTAGTCACCCTACAGGATTTCCTGACTTAAAGCAGCTCTTTTTTTTCATTCAGTAGCAGCCTTTATATTGGAGATGGGCAAAAACCAGAGGTCCCCATCTGCTGGAGGAGAGGGAAGGTCCTAAGATTAAAATGAAAACATTTGGCTTGATACATGTTGGGGTTTCTGGGCTCACTTAATAACTGAGATGAAACAGACTCCTGATATTACAAAAAAGGCCTCAATTTCATTACCTTTTTCTAGCAAAATAAATGCTTATGTTTTCTCTACTCCTTCAACTCCCTTCTGAGCTCTTTCAGTTTTATTAAGAATCCATACAAATGGGGCTATATCTGATTCACAACCAAGCAATGTCAAGACGACTTTGTATGGGTCAATGAAAAAATCTGGAAAAGCTCGAAGAGATGTGTAACAGTGGATCACCTTGTCCTCTAACCCACTACATTGCATGATAGCAAGTTAAATTAGTTAAAAAGACAAGGATTTGTAGTTAAAAAACAAAACAAAACAAGACAAAAAAAAAACTAAAAAAACCCACCCAAAACCAAACATACAAACAAAAACCTAAAAAACCCCCTCCAGAATTAAGAGTGGATAATCCAAATTGTGCCACTGATGTTAAGAAAACCATCAATAGAGATATTGTTCTTTCTTACCAAAAGTAGTGTCAGTGGGGAAGATATACTTCCTGACAAATAATCTGAATGCAACAAAGACATAATCTAGTCATTATTTTGGATGTGTAAGACATTAATATTAATAGCAATTTTCTGAGTGCTTGTACTGGTAGAGTCTTATACTTGAATTTGGTTTTGCAGCAAGTTTGACAGTCCAAAATGGTATGTTATATGTATTTTACTTTTTGCTAACCTACTATTCAATGGAGAGATTAGAAAAGGATGTAAAAATAATCAGACATAAGGTCTGACAAACCATTCATCTCAACACCCTGTAAAGATAATTCTCAGCCATCTAAAATGGATATTAAGGAGGTTCTGGCAGATAAACAGACTGGCAATAAAAATCTCTAGAGAAACATTGATTTCCCATAGTTTCTAAAGAAAGAATGGATTACAGAAAACAATAGGCTGTGCAGGTGTACCATCTTCAGTACACTGTTTAATTCTCACTGTTGTCCCTGAAAAGAAAGAATTCTGTTATTCCACAATAAGGGAAATCACAGACAAGTGTAAGTTTGCTCAGGAAAGAGCTAACTAAAAACAACTTCTTGTGTTTTAAAACCAGACAAAATAATCCATTAGAAGTTTTCCTGTTGTCTCGAAATATGCAAAACACATTTGAAAAAGAAAAGAATTGTGGATAGACGGAAGCACTCTGAGGCACTGTTAATCATTGATATCTTCACGATGGGTTTGACTGTAGTTACACATTATACCTGGAGAAGAGATATGCCATGCAGATTTAGGAGCTGTAAGGATGGAAAATTGTCACCTTGAGATCTACAGTTCCTTCTGTGTGTTTTCTATTTGCTGGAAAAAAAGAACCTCACAGTTACTTGCTTATGGTCCATATTTTGAAAATGGGATGGGGAAGGATGTTCTGTCACTTCCTGCCCATTTGCTGTGTTAAAAAGCAGCAGCTTCATAATCATTATCTACTACACTCCTGTCTCCACTCACTCATCTGGATCCACAACCCATATAGCTCATGGAGGGACTATGGAGGGGCTCCCTTTAAGCCAAATTTTGGCATATAATCTACCTTTATTTAGAAAATAGTTTTGTTTTGTTTTTTATCTGACTGTATGCACTAGGGAATTTCTGGTCACTTTTCAGCCTCTGTTCATTTTTACAAGGTTTGGAATTAATCAGCAAACCTGGGAAAAAACAAAATTAGGATGCTTTGAAGCTAACTCAGTCATCACTTTGACAACCAAACAGTGCCTGCTCTAACAACTTCCTACTCCTTCTGTCTTAAATATTTTGTCTATTGCATTTTCCTAAAAAAGTAATCTCATTTCATCAGTCCAACATAAACATAACTCTTCTCCTCCTCACTATGTAAGAAGGGAGTATTTAACACACTGGAACTCACTAGCACCAGTTACTTTAGTCTTGACAAGAAAAATTTTGACAGAAGAGAAAAATGCAGGAATCTTATGAATGTTTGGAGTCATTAAAAGTACACCCGGACACACTCACATCTACTGTTACCAATTAACAAAATCCCAGCAGAAAATTGAGGAAACTTGTGATCCAATTCTGTAAATACTCATCCACATGGGAAGAGTTGCACAGCTGAGTGGCCTTTGTGAGTTTACTGCCGATACCCATGTGCAAAAAAAGTTCCCTACATGCTTAAGTGCTTGCAAGAATCCTAATCTCTGCCTGTGCTGTTCACAAGTGTCTGATATGAAGAACAGTTCTGAGACTTTTCATCACTTGTCATATTTTTGTAAATTATCCTAAGCATTTTAAAGTTTTCATTATTCCAGTAGTTACCATGTTTACATGTAGACACACCAGATAGGTCATGGTATTTGACTTTGGACTTCTTTTTTAATTAGTTTTGCTGACCAGGGACCCACTGTTGTTGAAACAGATGTTGCAGCCCAATAATAGCTCTCAGCTGCCAACAGCAAACTGTGGAACTCAGCCCCTCGCCACGCAGAACAAATGAGTGCAATAAGGGGCTGGTGAGCTCCAGACAACAGGGGCATGCACTCTACATGTGCTTTTACCAGCTCTATCTCAAGGCACATAAAATTTCGAACATACTTCTCTTTCTTATTTAAAATATAAAAAATGACGAACTATTTCTCAAAAGTGCACATAATGCCACAGAATAAATGCATTGTTTTAGTTCATATTTGTTTCACTATCTTAATTTTGCTGTTTGTCATATGCAGCACAGATCAGACAGGCACTTCCAGACTTGGAAAGAAGACCTAGTGAGGCTCAACCTGAGGACTCAAATGAAGCTTCCAACTACTGTTCAGGCAGGTACAGAAAAAAACCATAACACTTTCTCTCTATGGCAAAAATTCATTAGTTCCCCTGTGAACACAGCTTAATTATTCTTTAGAAGGACCAAGGTTCTGAGCCAGTGCTGATCATCCTAAATCAATGTACTCCCCTGTATGATAACCAGAATCCATCTTTTCTGTGTTGTATTTTAAATTATTACTGCCCAGTGTTTATTTCTAACCTTCCTAAGCCTTTTAGGCTACTTCTTTCGCCTAGAGTTATCCACTGTCATTAGCCCTTCTTATGTATAACTAATTTTATAACATTAATAAAAATATTTCATAGGTCAAGCACAGTGTTGATCTCTGGACATGTCTTTGTACCTGTGTGTCTTTCAAAAAGATCATTACTATCTTTCTTAGGTTGAATAGCTGAATGATGTATTAATTGACTCTAGACATAATGATATTGCAGAAATAATACGTTTCTGTAAAGATTTCTAACCCATGTGCAACAGTAGGATTATCAGTAGGCATGGCTATTTAACAACAGGTGAGAGCTGTCTTGAAAAGCAATGATGTTTATGCATTCTGGTGCAGAGTAAATTAGATGACAGCTT
Source organism: Lophotriccus pileatus (assembly GCA_035583135.1). NCBI lineage: Eukaryota > Metazoa > Chordata > Aves > Passeriformes > Tyrannidae > Lophotriccus > Lophotriccus pileatus. The sequence goes on from JAWWES010000115.1 coordinate 58,803,099, forward strand.
GTAGTGTAATATGGTGTGAAATTACAAAAAAACCCCAAACAAACAAACAAAACCAAATAAGAACCCATAATCCACATAGTTACAGAAAACACAGAGCCACTAATTCTCATGTACAGTTACCATAGGGCTCAGTTTGGGAAATTGTTCATTTTTTAGTATTTTAATACCACAAAAATGCCAATAAGTCACAAAGGATTCAGGAAAAAAACCAAACCAAAACAAAACCAACAAAAACCCAAACAACAAACAAAATCAGTTAAGGGAAAGCTGAGAAATGGAAGAGTGTTTGGTTAGCATAACATCCGTGATATGGGAGTGACTACATGATGGAGGTAAACAGAGCATCCAGCTGAAATATGGAGGACAGGATGCAATTATGCGAATAACTTGATTTGGCTAAGCTATATTCTCTATCCTAACAAGGGTTTTTCCAGTGAGATTTTCAAGTTCCAAGTTCCATCCATCACTTCAGGGTGAAGAAAGGCTACCCAACACAGACCAGACTGCTGGAAAAAGGGATAAGTGCTGAGCAGTGACAGGAACAAGCTAATGAGAACTCAACTGAAGAAGCTAATGAGAACTCAACTGAATGAGGAGTCTATTTTCTCACATCCTCTGTAGCTGAAACAAGGTGGCAGTAATATTTGGGTATCCACTAAATCTGTGAGGTCCTGATTTTAATGGGTAAAAACAATAAAAACAAAATGAAAAGAGAAGAATTTAGAACAAATGCTGGCTTGGAAACCTTTCTATAACACACGTATTATATATAAGTCTGTCTAGTAAAGCAAGTACCTGATAGATTAAAAAGCTTGTTCATTCCTGGTCTGGACAAAGCAGACCACGGAAGCCACAATCTTTCTGCTCTTCCTGACAAACAGAGTTTTCCCTGCTCACGGCGATTGAGAATGCTGCTCCAAAGATCATTTCCCAACCTCCCTGTTTTGATCAAGTTACAGCTCTCTCTCTCTTTGCCTCTCTGCCTCATCAAACATAAGTTGGGAGGCTTCATTTCCCAGCCCACTCTCGTCTCAGAGTCAGCACCAGGAGCTTGACTCCCCCCCTAATCCATCTGTGTTGGATTTTTTTACATTTGTAAGCAACCACATTTGTGTGACTCTTGACTCTGGGAAGAGTTTGCTGTAAACATCCACAAAATAATTTTTTTCTAGACCTTTTCTTAAAACTCCTTTGCCCTTATGCTCATGGAAGAATCCAGTAAGGCTTCTGATGGGCTGAGACCTCTGCTCATCTGGCTGAGGGACCCTGCCTCTGCTTGTACTCCCTATGCAGTGCCTTTATTCTGCAGTTCTTAGACTTGATACCATGGTCTTACAGTGGTGACAAAGCCAATCAAGAGTGCTCCTGCTTCACCCTAGACTTAAGCAAAACAGAGCTCAAGATCAATCAAACAATTTCCTGTTTCCAGCTTGTAGTAGCTTATCTGGCTGTAGGTGCCTATGAGCCAGATCTTTCAGGTAGCCCTATCTGTAGCTCCTGAAGCATAATGCATTCCCTTGACAGTGCAATGGCAATTAGAGACACTAACATGGAAGCAATCCCCACTCAAAACTGTAGAATGGAGAGCTTTAAAATGAACTGTAGAACTTTCCTCTCATCCAACAATTTTCCCACTTTTCTACAAAAAAAGCAAACTCTTTTTGTTTGCATAAAGCTGCATATACTCAGTGCCCAAGAGAAAAAGATAAAGAGGAAGAAAGAAAAAGGAAGGAAGGGGGTGGGAAAGAGAGAGGGACGTAAAGAAAAAGAGAAATTAAGTTATCCTGCATATATCTGAATGGAAGGAAAGCATCTGGGTCATGTCTATAGCAGAGAAAATGAGGGTCACATACCCAGAGACACATAAACGTTACTCCTAAGACAGGAGGTATGATTCATTTTGCTATCCTAAAAAGAAAGGTGTCATTTGGCCTCCCTGCTAGCAAAGTAGACAAACTGTATTGCAGGCATGTATATAGCAAAAGAGTTTTCTCTTCCACTTTTTTTTTGCTGATGGTTGCTTAAGCATGTGTGGAGCTGGCTCCTGGAGCATCCCAGAAGGCTGGCTACAGGCTCGTGGAATAGGCAAGCACGGAGGGATCAGCACTGCACTCCAATGTTGGGTGTTGGACTGCTGTGCAGAGGAGGAATTTTGAGCACATTTAATGCCGTAATCTTGGTCTACCGATAATTGTCCTACTGCTGGGGAAGTCTGACACAGTCTGCAGGCACATCTCCAGGTTAAGAAGTAGCAAGGAATGTCAAAGGGAACATAATGCAACAAGATGGGAATGGGAATCAGTGTAAAATATGAGGGCAGTGCAGACTTGCTAGTTTTTACCTTTCTCTATCTAACACACAGAGCTCTAGCAGTTTTTAAAGGTATATAACTTGTTTCTGCATGAGTGTCTTTAAGTGCAATATGTGCTTTTTATATTCATGGATCACACAGTTAACTTAAAATATCCGTACATCATTGTGTGTCTTGCCTATTAAAAGTATTTTAGAAATGAACTAAGCTTTCTTGCTTTGAGTATAAGACAGTAACTAACTGAAGGCACTTATGAAGAATTCTTCTTCACTGGAAAACTCTTCCCTTAATAACTTTCTTGAGGATTTTTTTTCCAGAGGTTTGTGGGACTTTTTGCCTTCTTATGGAGCGTCCGGAGGAGGTCAGCCCTGGAGCCAGATTTCAGCCCGGAGAGTAGCACGAGCCTGTTCCAGGAAGGCAGTTCCCCTCTTCCTTGGAGAATTGTCCAGACTTTATGGGTTTGCCTACATTCTTCTCTGCTATAGCTAGGTGTGCAGTCAGGCATTTTTATTTTCTTTCCTAGCACAGTACTACAGCATTTCTGCATTTTTATATTTTGAAATCTATCCTGTATCCCTAGTGCTGTTTCTTTCCCTGTTGCTGGCATCCGTAAGCACATGTAATAAAACCCGGGAGATATTTTCAAGGACACTTGTTTTTCTTCCCCAGACTGCACTCTCACAATTGTAAAACACTCATTTTCCCTCCTGGTGCTGCAGTGATTTCATAATACATAAGAAAAACAGTGATATAAAAGCATCTTTTCATTCCAGCATTTTCTCTGCACTGCGTGCCATGGCCAGCAAGCTCAGAAGCCCAAATGTTGAGTTTTTCCAGCAGAAGCAAGCTCTGAGATCACTCTAAAGTACAGAGATGGACTGAGCAGCAGGAAAAGAAACATTTCAACTGGAGGTGAAATCCCTCATGAGGTTAGAGGGACATTTTCTCCAGGAATTTGGGTGAAGACTATATTGTAGGAACAATAACTAGGATATTAAATGGATCATCAAGAATAATAAGGCAAAGGGTCCTGCACTTGGGTCACAACAACACCATGCTATAGACTTGGAGCAGAGTGCCTGGAAAGCTGCCCAGCAGAAAAGGACCTGGTGTGCTGGTCAACAGCCAGCTGAACATGAGCCAGCAGTGTGCCCAGGTGGTCAAGAAGGCCAATGGCATCTTGGACAGTATCAGAAATACTGTGGCCAGCAGAACCAAGGCAGTGATTATCCCATTGTACTTGGTGCTGGTGAGGCTGCACCACGAGTGCTGTGTCCAGTTCTGGGCTCCTCACTACAAGAAAGACAGTGAGGTGCTGGAAAAAGTCCAGAGAAGGGCAATTGAGTTGGTGAGGGTCTAGAGAGTAAATCCTATGAGAGGGGTTGTTTAGCCTGGAGAAGAGGACGCTCAAGAGAGACTTTATCACTCTCTACAACTACCTGAAAGGAGGTTGTAGCCAGGTGGGAGTCATCCTCTTCTCACAGGCAACTTGTGACAGGACAAGAGGAAATGGCCTCAGGCTGCACCAGGGGATGTTCAGGTTGGACATCAGGAACAATTTCTTCACTGAAAGGATGATTAATCATTGGAAGAGGCTGTCCAGGGAGGTGGTGGAGTCACAATCCCGGAAAGTGTTCAAGAAACAAGTGACATAATGTGGTTTAGTTGACATGGTAGTGGTCAGTCTGAAAGGTTGCCCTCAATGATCTGAGAGGTCTTTTCCAACCTTAATTATTCTTATTTTGTGATTCTATCCCTTATAAATTAACTCACTTTTTCTTATTACAAGTGACTTGATCTATGAAGCATATAGGTCTGGGGAAATAAGGAATGAAAATTGATATTAAAAAGCAAGAGAAAAGGGAGAATTAAAAGCAAGATGAGGGAAGTAGATAGGAGGCCAACTGTTTCTGTGTTATGTGTGGTGGAAGCCAATGGGTCTTTCAACACATATCTAAACCACTTTTATTGGATTTTAGCATGAAATTAAACACGCCATGTTTTGTTTTGGGGAAGGCACACTGAACTTACTGTCATCAGCATACCAGCAGAACTAATCATAATTAAAATTTAAACAAGAGAGAAGGTCTTATATTCATTTTTGAAGAAATGATGTGCAGTTTTCCCTTCTGAAAATGAAGTGCTGTAGCCACATCTGTGGATAAGTTTCTGTTGCACAGAAACACAACACAGCAAAGGTGCTTCCTTCTTCTCTTCAACAGATCTCCCAGAATAGCCTGTCCATCACCTTGTGTTTTGGTTGTGCTGCTATGTCCGCACAGAGAGACAGACACGCTTGGTATCACCTTGCATAAGCTCACCATGTGGGGAATAATGCCATTAATCAAAAATGCTGTCTGGAACAGGGCTCAATATAAAGTATGACAGGAGGGTGCAAACCTCACCCAAGAGGAGGTTTCAGTGCGCTGTCTGCTGCCTTGGGCTGCCCTCTGAAGGCTGAAGATAAATCCACAGCCCCTGATGTAAAGCGTTATTTGGAATGAAACTCTGAAGTTTTGCTTCTGGGCAACACTGGGAAAACAAAATAAAAATAGCATAATTTGCAAAGGTTTTGAAGAAAAAAACCTACAAAGCCTAAGGGGACTGTATGTGGGGCAGCCATTCCCTGCCCCCACATTAGCAAAAACCCTGCAGCACTGAAGAAAACTGAAATATCAAAAACTGTCTGATGTAGACTTTTTAAAAAATGATTGCAGGAATTGGGAAAACAAGGAGTTTTAAAGAATGAAAAAGTTGGCACTGACTGTATTAATAAGTTAAGCTCAACCACTCTGCTTTTTGTCTGCCTGAGGCTTAGAACAAGCTGGCACTTTATAAAAGAGATCTGACCTATACTGCCCTATGGCTGTCCTTCCCTATGACTGCATTGCAGAGAAACATCAGTTGCCCACCCTATGGCAGATACAGACCTCTTTGTCCCTACCTAGCTCAATCCATCTATAGCAAGGCTTTGTATACACTAACTATATTTACTCAGTGTAGTTATTCATAGTTTCCTTCATTCATGTTTCTGCTTATTCACATTTGTAAAAATAAAGCAGTCCAGCAACAGTTTGCCCATCATGGGAAGGAAAACAAAAGCACATATTTTTCGATAGGTATCACACAGGTTTATTCCCGATCCACATTGCTGACTAGCTATTCTACACTATTAGAAACATGATTGAAACCATTAGTTCAATTTTAATGAACTCCATGTGCCAGTTGAGTTTTTTCTTCTGTAAAAAAAAATGTCTACCATATAATCGTACACACACATAATTGAGATAAATCCCAGTTTTGGCCATTTCTCAAATGTTTGGTTTAAGACAATCCTTTCTAAAAAGACATTTGTGAAAAAATAAACACAATTACAAATACATGATTGGTTCTGCTTATTGCTTCTGCTAGCCATCAGGAAATGTGTGTGCATGTGTATTCATTTATACAATGATGCTCAGAGCTACAGTGAATTATGGCATGCTACAGCCTTGAGTGTTCTCTAAACCAAACTGCTTTCTCAGCCTGATTTCCTAAGGAAATGAATCTTATATCACCATGAGATACTCCAGTAACTTCTGAATCCTTTGAGCTACTTCACCTACATTTGCAAAGGTGATAGAGATCTCAAAGATAGCAAAGCTCCCACTGGTGTGGTAAAACAGGTGGCAGGCTAAAAGGAAATCCTATTAATGCCCACACCCTGGGTATGCAGCAGCACGACCTTGCTCCATGTTAGACTTCAGAGTGTCCAGAGGGACCCCAAATCCTGTGTTAGGTGCCCAGTCCTATTAGAAAACAAATTGAGTTTTGTGAACTACCTGCTTTTGTTTAAAAATAAACAATCAAATACCTTCTTTACTGATGTGCTCTGTAACAAACTAATTTCTTACTCCATTAATATGTCTGCCAAAATAAGATTTCTACAATTTACTTGTACCTCTTTTGCACAGTAGGTAGGATTAAACTAGTGATTCGGTTTCTGCGTTTTGTAGATGAAGTTGAGGTACAGAGAAGTGAAAAGTGCCCTTTGAAGCTTCTAATACTTGACACAGGAACTGGATCATAAGCCAGTGATGTCTATTCTGCCTTGTAGGAGATTTCTGAAGGATTTCTGAACCTGACGGGAGGAAAAAAAAAAAAAAAAAAAAAAAGAAGCTTTAGAAAAGCCTCAGGGGTTTCTGGTTTGAAAAAATTCCTATTAGCATTTGTCCATGTGGATGCCATTTTGCTCCCTCTGCAGTCCCAAAGTATTAGCAACCCACTTTCTTAGTCCCTATATTAGCAGCCCACTACACAAAACCAAACTGTTTGAATATGTTTTATCTCTACTTTCAGATGAAGAGCTTAGCTACTCGCTGGCCAATACTACTGGTGAGCTAAACCCTCTTGTTTTCACCCTAAAAAATGCTACAGTCAGGGCTGAAAGGTCCTTCCCCACCTGGATACCAAGGCAGGAGAAATTTGTTCAGAAGAACAATAGTGCGGTTGGTGTGCGTAGGAAACACAAAATAGGATCCTGCATTCTCTTTGCTCACCATTACTTTTTGCACTAGTATGGGGTCCTAACATTCCTAGCAACAAAAGTGTGTCATAAATAGCAGCATTTAACTCAGTTACAAGTCGCGGAACCATATGACAACATGAAGCCTAATGGAAGTTAAAGGCAAGACTCTTTTTCACAGGATATGGACCTTGATCTTAATGCCTATGTGCAGCAAGCTTGAATTTCTCTTAGTTGGATATTCTTTTTTCCTTCTTCTACTATAGAAAATAACTGTTTGCAAAGGGAACTCTCTAGAGCAGAGTCTTTAACAACAGAGCAGAGACAAGTGCCTGTAACTCTCTCAGTGGTGTACAGGTATCACCTCTGACATGTGAGAGCACAGATGAGTTCAACTGCATATGAAATTTATCCCTTAGTTAAGGTACAATGATCATTTAGAAAGCAGCACTCTGATCAAAGCTATGCACTTGTCAGCTGGCCATCTTCAATTAAAGGACTTAAAAAATATTTTACCGCAGACGATAATCTCTCAGAAAACAGTTATAATTCAGTATTTAACCTATTTTTGAAATTATTATGACTTGAATTACAGTAACTACAACCAAGATGGGGCCCAGATGACAGGCACTATACAAACACCTAATAAGAAAGTCTGGCTGCTCTGAGTCACATACATCCTGATCCTGCAAATATTTAGGACTGAGTTTAACTTTATTACTGTCAGTATTAATGGAGCTTCTCAGAGAACTAAAGGTAAAGAGATGAGACCAACAAAAGCCAGACACTTTGAGACTGAAGTGTTTAGGTGTCTAATTCCCAATGGTCCCAAATGTTAATGTGGATCTGGCCTTGACTTATGGACATGAATACAGCAAATCTTAAACAGCCTCAAAATAAGTGCACACATTCACACCACTTGTCTTCTGTACCAGTGCAAGGCTATTTCCTGCCATTTGCTCAGCCCTCCATGCCCCGAGGGCTGCCAGTTACCCAAAGGAAACACCTTTGTTGCACTGAGGCAGCAGTCAGGGAAGAGACTGTCCCTTGCTACAGCCACTGCCCATAGCAGCATTTTAAAGATCTCTGTGGATTAAGATAGTGGAGACATTTCTTTCTTCTCTCCCTCTCTTCCTTCTGGTGAGGCTGCAGGCTGAAGTCCCCCTTCCCACCACACTCTCCCGTTTTCTACCTCTCTTCTCTCACTTTTTTAAAAATACAGTTTTCTTTCAAGTCCTCTACAGTTACAGTGTTTTGGCCATCAAAGTCCCCTCCCAGCCATTTTCATTTACCTTGTGACTCTGACCCTTTGTAAGGCTGAGGATTTTCAGAGTAAACTGATCCCTGAAGTCCCCAAGGATGTTATTCTCATTTATTCACTCAGCCCTTTGAATGGAGCAGCCTGGGGTTGGCAGTGGTTCAGCAGCCCTGCATTCAGAGAGTACACAATTCTTTTTCTTTTAGAGGCCTTTCAAAATAAGGCTCAAGGTTTGCAGAGCAGCTTGAAGGGCTGTCAGTCACGCAGCAAGTTATGTTTCACTCCCAGCCACTACTGGAAGTGATGAGCAGAGAAGGGATAAGAGCAAGAAGCCCACAGTAACTGAAAAGGGCGGTCCCTCGGGGCTATGCCTTCTTTTCCAATGTGGCACGCTCTGGGGACATCCATATCTGCCGCTATTGAGCCCCGCACCAGACTGGCAAGGTCCCTGAGCCCCAGGACAAGAGGCAGAGTGTGGCCTCTACAGAAACAGCTGTACAATGAACACCCCCTTTCTTCAGGTGCATGGTGGGCTGAGGGAGCACCTCTAATGCCATCTGCGCATCCACCGGCGGTCGTTAACTCTGACAGCTGGTCTTCCTTTTCTGGAGGGAAAAGGCAACTTCTTTGCATTTTCATTGCAAAATGTTTGGGAATGGTCCCCAGGGACTGATAAGACAGAGACACGTCTGTGAGTGTCCCAGAGGGAGGGAAGACTGTAGGAAAAGGCTTATGGTTATGTACCACTGTACCTGCCAACTGTTGTGTCATGAACGGCTAAAATTACCAGCCAGTCAATTATCTGATTATGGAGAGCCTTTCATTTGAGATTAAAAAGAAAAGAAAAAAAAATAGGAGGGAAAAAAAGAAAAAGGAAAGAAAAAGAAAATCCTGTCTGAAAGCAATCCCTCTACTAGGTTACCAAACTTACTTTCTTTGCCTTTTACTTTTGGCAGTGATGAAGAGCAGAGTTAGAAAAAAAAGTCAAGAAACTTGGGGAGAATAAATATTTTGCATTAATCAAACATTTTTCTACATCTCTTTCCTCTAACACAACGTGGTCTCATTTATCTCCCTTCTCAAAAAAAAGGCCTTATTTTTTAAAAGAAAGAATGACTGCCCCTTTTACATATTTCCATTTTAGTTCAACTGATTAAATAAGGAACCTTCTCCAGGAAAGTTATTCAGGTTTCATTAGTTTACAGTTGCCTTGGAATCCCTTTGAATTACAGCAAGCATAAATTAACATTCTGTCAGCTAACATCAGAAATACCTCTTTAGGGTTCCTGGACTCAACGGCGGCTGCTAAGGTTTGGGAATAAATGTACGATGTGTCAGGGCTTCACCAGCTGGTTAATGACCTGCTGCAGTAGTTATAGGGCCCAAGATGAAGCTAAGGAAGATTAACTAATCTGGCCAGTCACTGGTGCGCTGGCTTGGAGTGCTGAACAGCATGGAGTGCGTGATTGTAAACTTTATTGTTTGACCTCTACTGAATTAGGAGCTGGGGTTTTGGTGGGGAGGAGAGGGGGCTGGGGATTAATGTTTTATTAGTAACGTTTCCAGCATTTATCCTTTCCTGTTTGAGTAACTGAAAAGGTAATTTCCAAACACAAGAGTCAGCAAAGCTGCATTTCTTTCAAAAAACACCATGTTCTCTACACACAAATCAAACAAACATGGTTCAAGCCACAAATTATTCTTGCATTACAACAGACAAATCTGGGGCCAAATGGAGTTCGTCTTTTTCATTTTTGTCCGTTCACATGGTTCATCCTTCAATTTCTAATCACCAAGCTACAGATGAAACCCCCCACAGAGCGATACCTCTGCAGACCAGTAGCTCCAAACCCCCTCAAAGTTTGATAAAATCTGAAACTTTTCTGGTCTCAGCCATCTCCATTTCATTTGATTTCTTACCCAGGCAATGTGAAAGACTAACAGAAAGGGAGAGTGTTCATACAAGATTGGCATGGCTACAAAAAAAAAAAAAAGGTATGTTATTGTAGTTACAATGCAGCTAAAATGAATTCCCTCTTAACACATCTTAAATCCTTTCACTTTTATGCAACTGTTTACTCTGCTTCCCAACCAAAGACTTACAGACACTATCTCTTAAGTATGAAATACTTTTATAATGAAACACTCATCTTCTGGATTTCTTCATATGAAAGGGAAAAGTATATCTGATGTTGAACATATTTTCCTCATTTGTTTCTACTTTTGATAGGGGAAAAGAATTGGTAGAAAATATATTCCCTTTCTGGTGTTTTCCAAATTGCTACAAATCCTGTCTTCTGTCTCTCCCATGACCAGTACCAGTTTGGGTGGGCACTGGTAGGGTGACCCACCTAATGGAGACATTTCCTCCAGTTTCAGGAGTTGACTGCATAGGTGAAATCCAAAAGCATTTATTAATCTTCCTGAGTTCTTTCACCGAAGTTTTCTATCTGAACTAGACATTCTCATTAACTCTAGAAATCTCATTCTTTTTTTTTCTTCAATCCTTCTAAACTATCTGTTCGGTTAAAGAATTTCACAACCTCCATGAAATTTTAGAGTAACTAAATTCATGGTGGAGTGCCTTTAAGTCACATTCAGCTACCTTTTCATGCTGGAAGGATGAGTCTTAAATTTTAAACTCTTTGATGCTTCCAACAGCAAAGAGTGCCGGGCAAAGGAGTGGAGGGATGGTTCTTGGAGATCAATTCACAGCCTAAGAAGTCGTCTTGGCTCTTTCAGCTATAACAGGACCTCTGGAGAAGCCCAGGACAGAAAGAAAGTAGCTCTGTCATTCTGTCCCTCTCAGAGCTGCATGGGTGGACAAAGAATTGGCTCTGGCCCAAAGTGACTCCCCAGGAGCTTTGTTTTATTAAATGAAAATTACTTTAAACTTTCCCACTAGTAGTCCCTTATATCTTGAAACCATAACTTAGTGGCAAATGCAAAGCTGAAGCTCACTGAGAGAAAAAAATGTCGTGGTAGAGGCCAGGCAGCTTATAAGACTTAGAGAGTCTTATGCATGGAAATACATTGTCAATTTTTCAAGGCCACCATGAAAAAGAGCAAGATTTTATTGAAAACTGATTCCTCATAGTAAAACACCCAATCCTCTGATCATTTCTTTTTGTGACTCCCTGAGCTAAGCAAAGATTGTAAGTCTACACCAGAGATAGACTTCTGTTCTGGAGATGAACATCCATGCTCACAAACTGGGCTGTAGCATCAGGGTCTCCTGGGCTGTAGCATCAGGGTCTCTTTTCTTAGCTCTTCTCAGTTCTTCATGCATACAGTGAAGCTTTTGCAGTTTCAATCCACGTACTTTGATGTTTCCTCATAGATTTCTTGAGTTTAAGACAAAAAGGGGTCATTAGATGTCTACTTGACTTCTTGACTACAGAAGACCTGAAAATTTTACTACCTACATCTGACTTGAACTCAGTAAAATGAATATGACTATTATACATCTTCCAGAAAAAAGAAAATCCAGATTTAATACGAAGATGACAAGAAAACAAACTCTTCCTTCCCTTAATAGCTTGTTCCAGTAGTCAGTCCCCACCTTGTTTGAAAATCCCCTCTTGTCCCTACCCTCTTTTAGTTTAAAACCATTACCTCTTATCCTATTGCAACAGGCCCTGTTAAGGTTGGTTTGTGTAACCATACAGTGTCAGTATCTGCTCGTTCTCAGCCCTACATATGCTTGGATGGAATCAGACACACCGGCAATGCAAGATTTGTAAGTAGAAATAAGTCTTTCCTTAGGCAAACTACTGTAACTGGAAATGGCTGACAAGCCCCTCTTTGGTCTGAAATAGAAGCAGCAAGGTTTAAAATTAAATACAATTTAGGAACAATTATCCTGAGCACAGGAGGAGTTCAGAAGTCCTTATACATGTGGAAAGGACAATTTTTCATATGGTTTATTTTCTTTTAAATATGGAAAAAATATGGAGCAAAGTAGAATTACGTTACTATAACCCTCCCCAGCAGCCTTGCAAAGCCAGAGACCACGAAGGACTTTACCTTCTTAGAGCAAGCCTGCGCAGCTGGGATTTGTCATAATGTCAAACAAAACATAACCTCATGCCATTCAAATGCATTCCATGGGGACCTTCAGCTCTCAGTGGCACAGCCACATCCAGACTGGGTGGTTTGCAGGGAAAATAGCTGACGGGCTTTGTCTTGGGCACAACACTGAAGAGCAGACGTGCCATGCTGCTACAAATATCTATCATGTAACGCAGCAGTATAGGATTGCAGTTAATATGCTTATTCTGTGTTTCTTCTAGTGCAGCCTCAGGATCATGACCAAAGCAATAGAGACAACACAGAAAGGGAGGATTTGGGAGGGCTTAATAGGCAGATGGGTGATGGGTTCACCATGGGAAAAGTCAGGCTTTCAGCAGTGCTTTTCAAAATCATGACCACAATAGCAAATGCTGCAAACCCATGTGGTGGTGAGGAGCTTGCCACATACAATTAGATCCACCCAACTCAGTTATTTTCAGCCATAAATATGTTTAAGATTGTTGTCACAGAAACCAGTACCATAGTATGATCTTGTGCATCTTATGTAAAGCAGGGTAAAATCAATACAATAATCAAACATTGACACCAAGAACATATAAACAGCACTTCTGTGGTCTTTATTCAGTAGAAAAAGTAAAAGATAAATTAACATACTGACAAAAATAAGAGACTTAGCAGCCCTGCTTTCGTGATGAAATCAGAACTGAGAAGCTTTCATTCTCTGAGGTATTTATTTGTTGGGTTTTCTTATTTTATTTTTCTTTTACTAATCTCCCCCAGCTGTCACAATTCATGACATGCTTAGCAGAAAGTCAAGTAGAAGTAAAGGAATAGCCAAATTTCTCTCTGTTGGTCTCACTGTCAGTATGACACATTTTGCTATTTTTATCTGATGCAACCAGTGGAGTAGACAAAGAAAATCTCTGACATTGAAGATCTTTGCCAGGTATCAAAATGCCTTTTTTTTTTTTTTTTTTCCAGAAGAGACTAACACAAACTGCAGGTAAGTGAAAGAGAAATATTGTCCTATTAATTTATCCTATCAGAATCCAATGAATTTTCTTCCTACATGGATTTTATTTTGCATGAAGCAGACCAAAGATTTGCCTACTGCAAAACCAGACTTCTGATATTATCTTAACCTGCTGTGACTGAAGTTGCAGAGAGGGCTTATGATCCAAGGCAGTTGTATTGTTACAGCACAAAACACAGCTGAAAATGGCAAGTGATTCTCTGCAACCTCTTCTTGTGCAAAAGTGGCTTGACCAGCTATGGAAAAACTTGGGACAATAAGAGCAAGTAGTTCCCTCCCTTGGTTTATTTTCATAGTTTTGCATCATGTTAACCCAGTTCACGGAGACAACCTCAATTCCACTGTGGCTTCACAAAATTTCATTAGCAGACTGAGGTAAGACTGATCTGCTGTCTGTCATAACCTCTGATGATAGTCTCCAAATTATAACCTTCGAACTTAGCTTCACTGCCAGAGAAACTGCATGCAAAATTCCCACTTTGTTAACATTTGCCTTCCATGGACTAATGTTAGAAGTGAGGCTGGTTTCAAAAGCTGATCTATTTCCCCTTTTCTTGACTATTAGGGAAACAAAGGTCTGAACTTAGAAGCTGTTCCCTTGACTGAATCAAAGCCAGTGAACAACACCCACTTGGGAAATTTGGATATGGATGAATACTGTGGCTCAAGCCCTTTCTCCAAAAAAATTAATGCTAGCTAACTGTGCACAGATCTCCTTTTTCTCTTATCGAATTCAGCAAAATACACTTTAACAGTCAAAATTAAAGTTTTATAATTACATGTTGATGAAAGATTTACTCCTGTAAACAAGTTAGTGAATATTATCAACTACATTGCTTTAGTTTATAACAGATGTGTGCATTTTTATACCTTCGGATTAATCCATTACTCTCCTGAAAAACAAGAATATGGTTCTCTAATTCTAACTTGTACTTCTTATTACCAAGGTTTTTTCTACCTTTGAGAAGATGGAATCAGTCCTCATAAAGCTGTGTCCTGAAGTGTCCCCTGCTTTACACTTCAAAGATATGCAAAGACTCCTGTTAGGCCTTTGCAGTGTGAAGCAGCCAAGATGCTGCTGCATCCTGACCCCTACTGCGCCTGTGTCAGGAGGGTACCTAGAATTTTCCATGTGCTAGAGAGCTGCTGCTCCCCCTGGGTTCTACTTCACAGTGTATTAATCCCTGATCAATGTTTAGCTTCTAACTTCAGTAAGAATAGCTCACTCCAGCTATGTCTCAAAAACAGATTATGGCTTGCTAAGATGTACGATGTGTGAGATTTTAGCATAGAGTTTTGAGGGGGTTTTAACAGAAGGAGAAAGGTAGAAGCCAGGAACACGCTATAAAGAACACAATAAATAAGTGAACCCCTCTCAGGCAGGAGAGGAAAAGAAGTGTCCCAGATCTCTGCAAAAAAACTCCTTGGTAAACAAGGCTGGATCACTTCTCTCTTTTAGAAAGGGACCATGAAAGTCGCTATTTTAGGTTGTTCCACTGTTAATAGCAGAAGCAGAAAAGATGTGACTACAATCCTCTGAACTCCATAAGCTGCCTGAAAAATTGGAGCAGCTAAGCAGGAATCACCACTGTCAAACACAGTTCCAGACAGGCAGGGACAAAGCTGGCATCAGCTCATCACACACACATGCCCATGTACATAAACACACACACGCTCTCCCTTCACCTCCTACTCAGGGTGCTAAGCAGCAGTGGGTGCCAAGAGCCCCGGGGAAGCCCATGCCAAGCCTAATGGCAAAATCACCAGGCTGTGACAAGGTGTCTCTCCTCATAAGCAGTAACCAAAGTCCCTCTGACAAGTGGCATCCAGTTCGGAGAGCACCTGAGATGCAGGGCTTCCACTGTCAGGCATAAAAGAGGTGAAGTTTTGATATAAGTTTCTGACAGCAGAGGCAGTGCAAGCGACTGATGGAGAGGTGTGCTGCTTGATAGAAGTCTCCTGGTAGTCAACAGAGCTGAGCAAATAACTGAATTTTTGTTTGTCTGAAGTTCTAAATAAAGCACTGCCAAAAAGGGGAGGAAAGTGAGAAAGGACAATATTTTACTCCCAGTTAAATCAATTTTTGGGAGGTTCTTGCTAGACCAAAAAATTCAAATTATTTCCATTCCAGTGTAGGTCTTTTGAATAGAAAAAGGTCATCTAAAATAAAAGGCAATACTTTGGCACCATACATAAACATTATTTTTTGTTTGTTTTTTGTTTGTTTGTTTGTTTGTTTTGTTTTGCTTAATAACATAGAAATTAAGGCACTTCTATACTATTCCATACCAAAATATATTAGGAAAATTTACAGGTGAGGTTGGAAGTCCTCAGAAATGGCACTCCAAGAGAAAAAATGGGAGCCCTTGTCTCCAAGGCACTCACTGTGGGCATCTCAGACTCCATTTCTGCCCTTCATTGAGGGAATGGGAACATCAGGATCTCCCTGAGTGTATAGGCGTAGAATGGTGGAGCTCTCCATAGACAAGGGAAACTCCCCTAAAAATCATGACCTCTCCAAACATTGGTACCATGAAGCTCGATACCAAAGAACTTATTTGAATAAAGCTGTTTAGCAATTTAATTAATTAATTAAATTTAATTAATTAAACGATTAATGGCAACAGACTGATTGAAGCACCCTTTTCTTGTAAACAATTTATTGCTATCGAAAGGAAAGCCTGCCCAAGACAGCGTCATCTCCAAAGGTGTTGTAAGGTGGTCTCTTCAGGTGGGTACCATCAACCACAAACCATTGTCTGAGCTGTATTTGTTACACATCTGTTACCAGCGATATTAACTCCAGAGTGTTTAGTGCACCCCAGAAGGCCCAAGGAATGTGCTGGCTAGGCAAGCACAGTGTGACTCACCTGGCAGTAGATCTGTGCACCTGTACTCTCCTGTGTGCTTTATCTAACCAGCCTGTGCTCTCCAGGCCTCTCCTCTTCTCCAGTCTCCTCTGCTGCTCTCACACTGTTAGTGTGACATGAGAAAACTGTTTTAAAAAGCCAGTATTGAATGGGAGATTTTATTTTTGGTGGTTGTTTCCAGGCATCATGACCACGTACACATTATAAGTTGATACAGTGGAAAAGAGATTTAAATCTGTTTTTTGATGAGGTCTCACTGAAAGACTTAAGAACATGAGCCAGTAGAATTGTTGCTTATGCAGTGCAGAGATCACTGCAACTAAGCAGTAAAGATGGACAAATAGATTGTTTTATATTGGCCCCAAATGAAACAGTGGCTCCATTTTGATCATATGGATGTAAAAAAACTAGTATGGCACATTTAGTAGTAGTGAATGAAAAAAACAAAGTAAGCCCAATAT
This sequence comes from Lophotriccus pileatus, assembly GCA_035583135.1. Lineage (NCBI taxonomy): Eukaryota > Metazoa > Chordata > Aves > Passeriformes > Tyrannidae > Lophotriccus > Lophotriccus pileatus. Next base: position 58,819,568 of record JAWWES010000115.1, read on the forward strand.
TAAAATTAAGCAAGTTATTTTATTTGGACCAGGGTTAAATTCAGTGTGGAAATGCTTCCTGTAATATAGTAAAACATTATAGGAGTTTTATGTAACAACATTTCTTTTTTATGTATATATGCATACCCACAAATACATCCTCTGTATGTATGTATATATATATAACTGAACCTTAACAAATGCACTTTAGTACAAACAGAATTGCATCTACACTGGACAGCTTTAAACACAAAATCTACTCTCTAACATGGTTCTCTGTTCTTGCCAATTAAAATGGGAAATCTTCTTTTGAAGAGTATCCATTTACATCCCGAGTTGCTAAGCTACAGAACAGAAGGGTACTGTTCTGCACATCTTGTTTTCAGAGACCACACCTCTTCTTCAGTATTCAAGGACACCAGCCCATATTGGTTTAGTTGTTGTCTCTGAGAGCAAGTTTTTTACTGAAGCTCTTGAAATTCTGATCAAATAGTGGAATTTTGCTATTAAAAACCCAAACAAACAAACAAACAAACAACAAAAAAACAAGTAACATCATCTCCCCCCCCCCCCAAAAAGACAAGTTTCTTTTTTTCATAATCTATATTGTATATTGTCTACAACCTCTTTTATTCCTTCCAAAACGTAAGAGCAGAAAACTGAAAGTATCTTTTGCCAGGCTTTTATTCCTACACAGGCTGGCAAATGTTCTGCCATACTGGTCCCACTCCTTTCATTTCCCCAGAGCCCTTCTGCAATATTTCACTCCTAGAGAATGGTTGACTGTAATGGGGACTGAATGGTCAAGAATGGGGACTGTAACCCTCCTGCTACCTGTTCTGAGGGGAACCAGAAGTGCACACCTACCCTATCAGCATCTCTATTAGCCAGCCCCATAGGAGAAAAACACGAGGTACCTGTGGTTTTAAAAGTAATGTGTGGACACTCCTCAGCTACAGTTCCTACAGAATGGTTGTGACCAGCCCCACAGCTTTTAGTGTCTATGTTACTCACAGCCACTACAATCTATAAGGCTTTTCCAAGTTTCACCCATAACCTACTGGGAATATGTCTACATGGATAAGGGCTAGCAGACCTTGCTTTAACACAGTGGCACCAACTTAATCTAGAAGATGCAACCACATCATTTGTAGGCTAGAGGTAGCTTACACACCAACTTGGAGGGAGGCAAAGTCAGCTTGGCCCTCTACAATACAATAATAGATTGCATGTACCAGATCCATGGTCCCTGGGTATCATGTAAGAGAGCTGCCTGAACTGTGATCCACACAGAATATCTGCAAGGGTGATGATCATGACATTGTGGCTCAGGGCGCTACTTTAACGTCTGTATTTCCAGCTGCTAAACACCAGGAGAAAACTGATAAATGCGGAAGAGATTTCTTTGTGCTACATTTTCAGTTGCTTTACTTGCCATAGAAGCAGCAGGTGATGAAAAGGACAGAATGAAAAGTGATGTGTATGGCTGTGAAAGAGAGAGAAAAATACAGCTGGGCATCTCTAATGAGGTGCAGTCCAGTTTTGTAAAAAAGTAAAAAATTGTTGGGCTGAGAGCCCTAGAGCAGCACAGGCCCAGATTCTTTGCAAACAGGAACTAATTGCTAAAAGCTCTCCAGAGGATTTTTTTTTCATTCCTTTCAGTTAGCATTGGCAAAGACATAGAAATTTCATCAAGAGAAATGATCTCTTATAAGTCCTTCTTTCTTAAATCTTTTTTCCCTCTTTACTGATGTGAGGATTAGCACCAATTTAAGCAACTTCTTTCATCTCTGAACATGGACTTTCTTAAATTGGTTTAACAATTTAATCCATTTAGCTGAAGTCCATTCCAGTCAAATCCATTCAAGAATTGCATGTAACAGACCCTCAGTGTTTTAACCAAACCATTGCTCCATTAGCAAAAGTAAGAACGGCAACTTCAGTCAAGGAGCTCATGTTGCTCCTTTTTCTGGTAACATACCCTGACTCCTGGACAGCTTAGAGTGTCTTTTAAGTTGGTCACCAGTCAGAGAGAAATCACTGTCTCAGAGGTTGACTGTGGCTCTACAGGTATGCTGGCTTTATTTATACCTACATGAAAGCTATTAAAACAGAGGCAATCTCATATGGCCTCTGCAAAATCTCTGTAGCGTAGGGCCCACAGAGTACAGCAATACCACCATTCCAAAGAGTAATTTTCCTTCTGAGCTGTCTACAAATGTCACCAATACTGCAGGCAGTTGTCTGCCAGGGCTTTGTGGTATTTTTTTCACAATGGCTGTTTCAAGTAGTAGCAAAGACGACTGTCAGCCTAGTATTTTGCCACAGGCTAAACATTTGCTTCTATCTGAAGAAAAGGATGGTGAGTCATCTGACCCTCCCGCCACATCACAGAGTTGAGTGCCAGAAGGGTTAATGGTTTTGGTATGTCTGTGTTATAAGGAAAGAGAGGTGAATTTATAGGTCTACTAACATTTTGCCCAGTTGGGCAGCAGCACTCTGGGAGCTTTGCTGGGGGCTGAGGCATGTGGGAAAGCCCATTGTCACTGGCAAAGCATGGGACCAGACTGACCTATTGGCTCGTCCCATCTGCCCTGCTGGTCTGCAGCCTGCAAATTACAGGCTGCTCTCCCACTGTAAAGCACACATGCTCCCATCCCCCAAGTTCGTTATGTTATTTTTATATTCCTGAAAACATTAAAGTCAGGGTAAAAGGGACAAATAGTACAGATTTGAAGATTTTCCATCTAGACCAAAAAAATGCTGCATGGCATGTGTGTTTAGCATTAGCAGGAAAATAAATGTGCTGTTTTCAAATTTTTGCTTCAGGGTCAGCCAACATCAGTCTACCATGTAACAGCTTTGAGGGGGGAAAAAAAGCTTCACTTAAGGATACATCTGCCAGAGTAAACAGTGCCTCAAACCAGGGAAATCTAAAGCACATGCCTTATTGTCAAGTTTCGTTTAACTTGTTTCACAAATCAAAACAGCAGCTCAGTTTTGAAAACCTATTTTTAAGTCCACTGGTGTTTTATCAAGGAGTATAAAGACCTACATTACTGTCTCAGTCCTTGTATTTTAAATCTAATATGATGTACCAATTTCTTTTCCATTAATTAATGTCTTATCCATTCGTACATGAAGCTCTTCCTACCTCTTCACCATTTCTCATAAATCAGAGGGCAGGACTCCCCACTTTAACTGTCCTGATACACCCTGCACTTTGTGGGTGATCTTTCCGTAGTGACTGGGACTTCTTATGAAATATGTTAATGCTTCCTCTAGAGTGAGAGCAACTGGTCCCCAATCCATGTCAGAAGAATACAAAATTTGTGTGAATTTGTGTGAATAGGAGGAAGTTCGTGCTCAGAATTGACTTCTCCTTAGGAAGCAAAGCACATACCAAATAAGAAACCTCCTGCACTTAGGATATGTGCAGACAAACCTTCTGATTAATGTGGGAGTTTTTGCATGCATATCTGAGGGAAGAATTTGGCTCTTCACAGTTAAAGTAAAACACTGAAGAGTATTTAAGGAGCAAAACCGAGCCTGGAATGTTTAAAAGACATTTCCAAGAAACTCTAAGAAAGGAAAAAGTCTTTGCCAAACATAGACAAACCTCATCAAACCCTATAACTTCCTTTCAACTTTTATTGTTTCTCTTCCCCCACAAACCAAGCTTCAGAAGGTAATTCTGCTTGCTTGACTGTGGCTGAAGTGCCATGATTATTTTATTCCAGTCTGAGCCGTGTTGAAAGGGATGGGTGGGGTGGTCCCTTTCCCCTTTTTCGTCTGCTCAAAGCTACTTGTGCCCTTGCAGCTGTATGTAATTTGTTCATTTCTGCAGGGAGCCGGACTGGGGAATGGATCCAGCTAAAAATCAGCTTCCCCTTATCCAGACCTCCATTGCGCCTTGCTCCTACAACACTACTGGAAGGGCAGTGATGTGAGCACAAGGAAAAGATGCGGAGATGTGACCAGATGAACAGAAAGGAGGAGCTCCGGTTTTCATCACAGTCCCCCCACACAATGTTGGCTGAAGCAAACATACAACTTTGACCTGAATCTGAAGGCTGTGGGCTGGTATCAGTCTCACTCAAAAACTGCCCCAAGGTGAGTGGTGTTTAAACACTCTGCATGTCTACACTGAACGTAAAGAAAAGCCATATATTTTAAAAAAAGTTTAATTTTAGGTTTAAACTCCATTTCCATTTCTCAAGTGCAACAACTAACATTTCCATCAGAAGAGAAGATACATTTCTTTGAGACTGTATACAGAGAGAAAAATTATTCCAAAATGTGACATAAACATGCGCATTGATACAGGATAAGTAAGGGGAAACCTAAGTGAAAAGAGATCCCTATTTACTGGTATCTGTGTTTTAGCATAACTGTTGTGAAAGACTAGTTTGGTGACATCAGATAATATTTTCTCATTTTTAGTCTCAATTTTTGCATTTGTTTATTTTATATGACTAAAATGTGTGTAATTATCGGGGAGTCTACTTCACTATCACTGTGGCTTTTGGTGTCCTGGTGGAGCACTGAGCCAGCATTGGATGCCACTGTAGTAATAAGAATTCAGTTCTAAAAAAACCTCTGAATACTAAATATTTACTACAAAATATTATCCAAAGCAAGCAAATATAGGACATGTCCCGTTTTATATGGAAATCTACTAAAACTGAAGCCATACATCCAAAGCATTTCTTCATCAGCATAAGTTCAAAAGGTAAGGAGATTAAAGCCATGCTTAATGGCCAAATGTTGAAGTTCATTCAAACCTGTGAGCCATTACAAACTCCAGTAAGACTGGTTATGTGTCTGTAACTGCTCACCAATACCAATATGTGTCAAATAGATCCCATATCTTTCAATAAAGTGGCAGTAGATGCAGTCATTCAGGTGTGAAGCTGGAGTGAGATCAAAATTTGGCTTCAGCCAGTATGTTAGCAAGAGTTGTAACAGAGGTATTGACTGTAGCATGCAGTTGGATATAATGAACACAGGAAATAAAGCACATCTGATTTCTGCCTAGCATCAGCCAGACTGCAAAAGGATTGATGTTTGAAGTGTTTCTTCTCTCTTGGGCAGCAAGGACTGATTCAGCTTCCCAGGATTCTTGTGAAAAGTGCTTAAATGGTACTTGCTCAGGCCTCCCATGCAGGAATTCAGAAAGCTGCATAACTCTCTGGTAATGCTCAGGAACAAGTAACCTCACCAGGCAAGTGTAGGGGTTTAAACGTAGGGATTTATACAGACATGATTCTAGAGGAGCAAAAGGGGAGGTGGGGGACACAATAAAATAGCAGCTTGGAAGGGGTGAACTCTCAGTAGAAGAGACCATCACCTCCTGGGCAGCTCTTGGCTCAGTGCTCCTGTGGCTGGCTGGAGCAGTCACTGTCACAGGTTTTTCTTGCCCCTGTTGATGTCCCAAGCAACGGCAGTGTTGAGCAGCCATGTCTGGGAAAGGAAACATTGCTCAGCTTCTCAGGACAGTACTCAGCAGCCTGCACCAAGGAAAGGGCTGTGTCCTGCCCAAATACCTCTGAGGCAGCCCAGCACTCCCTATTACCACTGCTCATTTGGGTGTGTTTGCATGCCCAGCCAGGCTGATTGTCTCTTGAGAGCAGCCCTGAGTGTGTTTTGGCTTCCTGCAGAGGAATGGGTGACCCTCAGCACTCTCAGAGGACCTTCATAACCCCAAAGGAAGGTCAACCCTCACTGATTCCTTTTTTTTCCACCTATCTCCATTTCTTCTATATCTTCCAGTTGGGATTTGGTACTTCAATCCCAAAAGCTGAACATCCTGTCTAGAGGCAGGATGCATTCCATGCATGAGTGAAACAGGTGGTGGACACAGATGGTAATTTCACCCCATCATTTAGCAGCAGTAAAAGGAAAAATTACCTCAGCCAATTGGCTGCATAAAAATGGCCCCAGCTTACCCACACGGTTCCTTCTGTTTACTAAAGATATTGGCAAAGAGCCTCTTCTCTAGCAAGTCTCCATCCATTTGGAGGTCTGGGCTGTCTGTACACCTGGTGTCGACAGCAAGCGTCTCAGTCTTTCAATATTTCAGGCCATAAGGAATCCAAAGAACTAGAAACTACTTTCAGGGCAGGCTCAGTTGTGTCTGTCCAAGAACAACACAAATGAGGTGTGGATCTGATCAGCTACATACATTCCTGCCGTGATGGTGTCATATGTAAACAGCCTGTCCAATTCTACTCACTAACTGTGGTCTTCTTCTGTCATGTTTGTGGAGGAGGCCATGGAAGACTTGGACAAATGTCTTGCACCAGTGCCTTGTGGAACAGGATAGCTGAGACACCATCCCACTTGGATCCCTGTGCAGAAAGCCTTTTGTCAAGAGCCAACATCTCTCATTTTACTTCAGATTCAAATTTAGCATGCAGACATTAAGCTCAGAGGAAACCTTTTAACAACAGCTGGCCATTTCAATTACAGAAAGAATATAAACAATAAATTTCTAATATTAGATACATTTCTCACTGTCCTTGTTTCTGAAAATAATGTCTTAGGACCATATCCAAGCCCCACTGAATCAGTGGAAAGTGTCCCACTGACCTCATTGTGATTGGATCAGGGCCTTAGTTTCTTAAAATAAAATTTTACAAGGTACAGACTAATTCTATTTCACATATTTTTACTAAAATGGTTGAAAGGGTTTTTTTCCCCTCCATTAAGATCCATAGGAAACCAAGACAGCCACAATCTTGGCACCAAATATTCTATACAGAATTTAAATATAAATAAGGCGGGGGATTGAGACTGTTTTACACTTGGGTTTCAAAATGGTGGGCTGGAGTGGGTTGATCCTGGTCAGGTGCCAGGTATCCACTAAAGCCACTCTCTCACTCTCCCTCTGCAACTGGACAGAGGAGATAAAAAAAAAAAAACAGCTCAGGATCCATGAGGATCCATAAGAGCTGGGAGAAGTCACTTGCTGATTATCTTCATGGGCAAAACAGACTCAAAGTGGGGATAGTACTTAAATTTATTACTAACAGGACAAGAGCAAAAGAGTGAGAAATAAAACAGTCTTTAAAACACATTCCCCCCACCCCTCCTTCCATGTTCTCCCTCCTCCCCTCAGCAGTGCAGGAGGATGGGGAATGAGGGTTCCAGTCACTTCTTGTTTCTGCCACTGCTCAGGGAGAGCAGTCCTTCCCTTGCTCCCGTGGGGTCCCTTCCATAGGAGAAAGTCCTTGATGGACCTCTCCAATGCGTGAGTCCATCCCTCAGGCAGCAATTCTTCCCAGACTCGTATCCCATGGGTCACTCCTCCATGGGGTGCAGTCCTACATGCATGAGCTGTAATGGCATGGGTCCCCCACAGGGGCCACAAGTCCTGCCTGAGAAAAAGCTGCTCCAGAGTGGGCTCCTCTCTCCATGGGCTGCAGGTCCCCAGCAGGAACCTGCTCCATCTTGGGCCTCCCAGGGGATCATAGCTTCCTTCAGATCTCCACCTGCTCCATCATGGGCTTCTCCATGGGCTGCAGGTTGGTCTCTGCACCTCGATGGACCTCCCTGGGCTGCAGGGGCACAGCTGCCCCACCATGGTCTGCACCACGGGCTGCAGGGCTTCAGCTCTGGCACCTGGAACAGCTCCTGCCCCTCCTTCTGTCGTTCCCATGTTCTCAATCTGCTCTTCCTTGGCTGGAATTCTTTCTGCACAATACCTTTCTCTTCTTAATGTGTTATCACAGAGGCATTACTATCACTCTTGATTGGCTTGGCCTTGGCCAGCGGCAGGAAGCCCATCCTGGAGCCGGCTGGCATTGGCTCCACTGGACAGGGGAGGCTTCTGGAAGCTTCTAAAAGAAGCCACCCCTTTAGCTCCCCCCCATCCAGCTACCAAAACCCAGCCACAGAAACCCACTACATGGGCTTGGAGCACAGGTCCCAGGAGCAGCAATGAGAGCCCATCATGACTGGCCAAGGGGTGGTTGGCCTTCCTTCAGAAAAGATGCAGTGAGCCAAACACAAAGCTGCAGTCTGTGCTCCAGAGCTCTTACCAAATTCCACCAATATTTCATTTAATTTATATACGTAGCCAAGCTCTAGGTGGTTGTAAGGAGCTAGAGCTACCAAAACACTGTGTGACAAGCTGAGTCTGTGGTATGTCCAGCCACACCAAGCCTAGAAAACAGTAGAGAACTCCCAATAACATCTGATTCTGTGACTTTCCAGCCCATAAAGTTTCAGACAAGCTTTAGATAAGCAAATGGGGGTGGGGGAAGAAGTTATCCAAAAAAAACTATCAACTTGCTCTCTTTAATCTATCCTCAGCCACTGGTGCAAACTGAAAAGGAAATGTCTTGAAAAGAGCAGGGAGGTTGCTAGGAACAAGCAGAGTCAGTCACATGTGAACAGAGGATATCTCTCGTGCACCCAGAGGAAGTTTCCATCTTCAGCACTGCGGTAGCAGCCAGGCCAGCAGTCAGAGACCCCCTGAACTAATATCTACAGTATGGCAAAAGGTGTCATTGTTAGAACATGTAAAAACCATAAAGGAAAAAGGAGAGAAAGCAGACCTAATGAAAAAGAAAACTATGAAAGTGAAAAAATATAGATGATACAAATGGAAAGGTAATGTTCCCAAAACACAGTTATTGCTGGGTTTGCTTTTAGTTTTAACCCTATGAGCTGCATGTTACTTCTTGTGAAGTTTAAGGACCCTCATTCTGATTGTATGAAAAAATCCTGTGTCGCTTTCCTGAACACTCTGGTCAGCCCTTCACACACCAAAGCGGTGTAAAAACTGAGGCACTAATGGCATCATGCCCAAATCAATGCCATCTTTAGAATGCCTGCTACAAAATCCTCTGAAATTCATAGATTTTAATGGGAACTGAATGTGGAGTTCAGATAAAACACATGCAGCCTGGGTTGCAATTAAAATACACTCACAGCCTGACACATTCAAAGAGCACTTTGACACATTGTCGTGCAGATATGAATGCCATAGGTCAGATGAAAGAGAAGGGGCAAGAAAAACACCAGGAAGACAAAATGAATCCATGACAGCACCATTCAATTTCACCACCAGGAATAATGTATTTATTTTATGCCTGAGCCAAGATTTAAATTGCCAACAGCTTTGTCATCATACCCTTTCACCCCTGGCTCACTTTTGCATACAGCATATCACAAGACACAACAATTCATTTTCTCCTGTCTTGCTTCCTGTCAAACCCTCCTACATGTTGCGTAGGGATTTCTTGCCCCATAACTGGGAATTAAACAGCCAAGTGATCCAACAGTGCACTCTAATGCACACTTTGTTTGATATTTCCAGCTTGTGTTAGCCCTGTCTTGCCTCCACTCCCTAGGCCCTCTGAGAGCATATTCATATTTTAAAATTAATTTTGATTTTAAAAAGTATTTTTCTCTAAGGTGAAGAACATCTGAATTCCTAAGTTGGGGGTTTCTTCAAAAAGTAGGCAATTCTGTCTGGGGAGCCCTCCAAGCATGGGATGCTCATGAGGTTTCTCCTCTGCAATATCTGCAGAGTTGTCTAGACTCACTAAGCCTAATAGAGGTGGGAAGAGCCATTTTTGCAGCTTGGCCCCCCAGACCCTCTGAGGCAGCACTGAATGAGCCCCTGGACCTCATTGTGAGATCTGCCTCTGCAAAGCAACTTAGGAAAGGAACCGTATAAACAAGGGCTAAAAAAATACACTTTAAAATAAGATACACAAAGGACACCTTTTATTGTCACCAAAAGGAACATTAAGGATGACTCTTGTAAACTGAGCAGTGATGTGCCTACATAATGATTCATGGTATGGAAGATAGAACAGATTTTTATATGATCTTGCTGGATAACTTAGTTGGTTAGAGCATGGTCTTAATAATTACAAGGTTTGTGGGTTCAATACCCTATACCAGCCATTCACTTAAGAATTAGACTCAGTGATCCTTGTGGGTCACTTCCAACTCAGAATATTCTGTGATTTTTCTATGATAATCTCCTGAACCCAGTTACCTCTCAAATTAATCCTGGCTTTGTGTAGATCAAATGTTACTATTTCCAGGCTTTCTTGGGGGATTGGTATTGAACAAATTGGCCAACAAATTTAATAAGATTTATTCTTGGCACATATTCAAAGGTTTATTTAATGATCATGAGTTTCAGCAGACCAACTGGTTTCTCCAATTCCATTGTGTTGCCCCAGTTCTTGGACTAGATGATTTAACCATTCTCAGTCTTTTTTTCCATGTATCTGAAATATTTAGTTGATAAATATATGTTGTTATGCATAAGAAACATGTCTGCTACTCTGCTAGAACTGACTCTCCAAAACTACAGATTACATCTGCAGAAAAGTGCACAGTAAGCAAATGAAGATGCTTGGAAATGCAGCCATGGGAAAAGGTTTCTAGATGTCATTGAAATGTCTATAAATACGTTTTCTCACTACTTACTCTAGTGGTTTAGCAATCCAGACTGTGGGTATCATTTTATGTCAGTGTAAACTATACCATTTCCATTGGCTTCACAGGGAATGTGACATTGAACCCAGTGCTAAATTTTGCATTTTTGTGTTTGGAACTTGAAGCCAAGAGAACAGACAGCTATTTGTAGTTGTACTCTAGTCATTTCTAACAATGTGCAGAAAATTCATCAATCCATATTCATCAGCAAGAGGAAACGCCTCATAAACTCAAAATGCTACACAAAGGACTGTTGCAGTTTTACTTCTCTCTTTATTTCCTTAAAGAGTGCTTTGTTTCCACTGCTTTTTTGTTACCACTCAACTCTGAGAAATACAACCTGCGTGCTTCACCAGCCTCTCCACCCCCACATATGCTTACTGCCAGATATTGCTTCCCCTTCACTTTTTAAAAGCAAAATTCTCTCCCTGCTCCTCCCTTGCTACTCGAAAGACCCTACAGAAGCGGCCAGGATACTCTGCAGATATTTGACAGCCAGCACAGCAGCAGCATGTTTTTCTCAAAGGAGAAACTACAGAAGGCTGAAATGTGCTTGACATTCGGGCACCTGACAGGATAGGGCCCTCCACCAGTCCTGGAGTAGGGTGTCGTGTGGCCAGAGACCCCAGAGCCTTCTTGAGCCCTCTTCTGACTGGCAGGGGAGCAGCAGGCAGTGGGGAAGGACAGTAGTTCCCAGGACGCTTTGATGCTGCGTCCGGTAGCAGTTTCTGCTGGGAAAGGGAGAGACAAAGAAGAGTGACAGCCACCAGGCTGTGGATAGGCAGTCTGGGTCACCAGGGTTAGGCTCACGACTAACTTAAAAATAACTTGGTTCTCTGTTTACTTTCCATGACCACACAAGCTTCTAGTTCTGTGAAGTAAGGACTTCGCACCCCTTTGTCTAGAGCATCAAGCAAGAGCAACAGGCAGTCCACTAGTCACATACTCATCCAAACCATTTCCTTGGTTTTTATGCTTCTTCAGGTATTTCAGGTTTGCACACAGCAAAATTGCCATCCATCTTTTACCAAGATGCCATTTTTCAGCCCAAGAACTGAGTTGCTCATGTGTTCGTTTATTATCAACCTTAAAAGCGCTTTAAAATGTGAAGTATAAAAACAGGAAACATTAAACCAAACTGTGGGTGACCCATCCATGAGAGGTGAGAAAACTCTGCCTATTGTCAATCCAGGTTCAGCTCCTGAGCTACCCACCAGCAGTGCCCAACACAGAGTGCATTCCTAGAGTCACAAGTTACAGTCAAAGGGTACTCCGAAGGTCAGTGTTCAGCCAGCACAGGCTACTAGATCTTATAAAAGCCATACTTTCGTTCAAATGATGGGATTTCTACTCTCTGATGTCTTGTAGCGAAAATTTTCACAAAGACTTCCTTCTCTGAAGTCCCATCTTTGACATCTAAAAAAATTGATTGTTAAGATATGCGAGGGGCAAAGCTGCATAAGTACTGGAATTTAAAATGCAGCAGTACAGGCTTGATTATATGGCTTTCGACATAGTCTTGATCTCCTGAGACTTTGCTCTTGAAAAGACTATCCAAAAAGTTCTTTGTCTTACAAAGTTCATAACTAAAATACTTTTTTCTATCAGTGCTGCAGAGAGAGCTGAGTGGGTTCTCCTTGTTCAGGACGCCTAAATCATTCAGTTTGATGGCATCATTGGTGTAAGTGTTAAGCTGTTATTTTCTGATTTGCCTCCAGGTTTCCATAACCACCACTACAGATGACAGGAGGAACAAGAATGCCAAGCACCTGACACTGTTGTAAACCCCTGTACATATCAGATCTCACAGGGCACGTACCACTTAACAGTGTAAATTCAACCATTACCCAGGGTCACACAGCTTAAGAGAAGCAACTAAGTATATGTGATAGTTAGCAGTAAATACTCCCTTGTAAATGATGCCTGTTATGTGTAAAACTGGATATGTACAGTATTTTTGCTTCCTTTCAAACTAAGCAGAAGCCTTTTCCTTTATAAATAGTTATTGAAATACTACTTATAGCTGACACATTTTCTACCTCTAAAGAATCATAGGATGATTTGGGTTGGAAGGGACCTAAAGGCCATCTAATTCCAACTTCCCTGCTGTGGATAGGGACACCTTCCACTAGACTAGGTTGCTCCAAGCCCCATCCAGCCTGGCTTTGAACACTTCCAGTGGTGAGGGACCACCATTTCTTTGAGCAATCTGTTCCAGTGTCTCACCACCCTCATAGTGAAGAGGTGGTGGAATTTGCTCAGGGAAATATCTCCTAAGTCTTTAACAGACTAGCTGATGCCTGCTTTAATGAGATTTAGCGGTGCATTTTCAAAAACTGTCCACACTGATGTTTATAAAATGCCTACCCATAAGGAAAATTTAGTCACAGGTATTCAAAATTTTCAGCAGCAATCAAATACCAGACATTCATTTGCATCTGCAATTCAACTAGAGGTTCAAACAGCAGACACATATTTGGCAAATAAATACCACCTCTTCAGTTAATTTAGCCTATGATTATGGAGAGGATCCCATTGGATAGGGCATTTGGGGTAGGCTTGCAAAATTTGACACCAATTAATGCAATGAAATATTATCTTCATATCCCACACACTGAACTGACGACATCCTTTAAGTACAGGTATGATTCTAATTATAATGAGCTTGGGAGACACATTTTGTTGATTTTTCCTGTGTAGGAACAAGATATTTGTTCCTGGGCTGTTAAATGAAGGGGTACTTAGGTTTCTTTGTCATTGACATTTATATTTTCTAAAGTCGATATAAACTTAAGAATTTGTTGGGATTTGGTTTATAATTTGAAAGGATAAGGGGTGAACACCACTAATTAGCAGAGAGTGTATCTATGCTGACCTCTTTGCTGACCCCCTCTGATATGAGGAAGCACTGTCCAGGTTAAGCACTCAGCCCGTGTATAGCAGACTACCTACCTACAGGAATGATCTGCAGATCCATAAAACCTGTAAGTCTTGAGTTTCCTTTCTGGGGAAACTGTTACACAGCCTAATACACTGTGTCCTCTGTAGGGACATAACAAAATGTCCACACACAATCTCTAAGCAAGGAAATTTAGACATCAGCAGTAGTCCTTCCACTGAGAAGTTCACACTAGCATAGTCCTGTGTCCAGTGATGGGCTCCCAAGTACAAGAAAGACATTGACTTACTTCAGCGAGACAGTGCATGGTCAGGGCTGGAGCCCCTGGGGCAGCAGGAAGTGCAGAGAGCTGGGCTTGTTCAGCCTGGAGGTTGCCATGGGGCATTTACTGCTGGCTTCAGCTACCTAATGGGAGGGTGCAGAAAGGACAGAGCCAGGCTGTCCTTGAAGTTGCTCAGCAGTAAGGCAGGGGACAAATAGCACTTGTTATAATATGAAAAAAATCTGATTAGATTTAGGAAAATAGTTTTACCGTGAGAGTGGTTAGACACTGAAACAGGGACCCAGAGAAGGTGTGGGATTTCTGATCCTGGAGCTACCAAAACTTGACTGGACAAAGTTACATGCAACACTATCTAAGTTGGCCCCGCGTTGAGACAGGGGTCTAGATCAGGAGACCTCTGGAGGTTCCTACCAAGCTAAATTATCCAGTGACCCAATAAGAGTGGGTCTAAACTATACCAGGAGAGCTGTGCCTCCTCTATTAATTGTCAAGAATTTTAACTGTTACATGAGAGTTTGGAATTAACTGGATATATAATCAGCACAGGAAATTGGATTTTCTCCTTTAAATTAAACTGTCATGGTAGGAAGGAAATAAGCAGGGATTGATACTGCTGTGCAGAATGTTGTATAATAGCAATTGCTATTGTTGCTTTTTCATTTTAGGGTAGAACTTTACCTTTCCAACAACAACAAAAAAAATATTTGAAAACAGTGTAAAAACAGACAGGTAAGCACTTGCTTTTCTTTCCTTTTATGCCTCATAGTTCTGCCTTCTTCTATACATTATTTTGTTTTGGATCACATGGACCTAAGAGCTGTTGTCATTGCTCCTAACCTAAACATGCTATATCTTCCCTTTGCCTTTTCCTTCACTGCACTGGTTCTTGCACCTTCCTTTTCCACTCTTTTGCAAATGATAGTAGCTGCCTTTGGCTGTACATGATCTACAGATAGCAGAAGAGCCAGAGGCTAATCTAACTTCCTTCATGTCTAAGGAATTAAACTCATTTTCTATATGAGTAGCTGGAAATAATGGCAGTCAGTGTTTGAGACAAGATCATCAGGATGTGTCCAGAACCAAAGCTATGCAGCTGGAGGGGACTGGGACTTGGACTCAAACTTGGACTTGGAATCAAATCAGAATTTGGGAACCAGGAGAATAGTTCTCAGAAAAGTGGCTGTTTTGAGAGGCAGAAAAGCATTTGTGGCAGTCAGATGTTTAGGATCCAGTATAAAGACAGTCCTATGAGCTATTTGCAAGGAAACTGTTTCAATTTATTTTCCTTATCCTCCTCAAAACAGGATTTGCATGCATTCCTTGTTAACATGCTGAATTGCTGCATCAGTTTCTTCTCCTAATGGAGATGGCCTGAGAAGCCCATGGGGGTTAGATAAAACCCTGCAGCAGCGTGGCGATAGAGCTAAGCAACCAACACAGCAAGCACGTTTGACCTCTAAGAGAAACCTCTCCAGCAGCCAATGATAAAAATAGCAAAACATCACTGTTTAATATTTAGCAGGTGTAAATGGGGTAAAACTGGACCTCAGTGTGATAAATCTATCCTCAGAGTCTTCTCTATATGCTTTTAAACTTCAGCACTGCTCTGGTTGCTAGACAATTACATAAAGCTCAGTGTAAAATTCAAAGAACATAGGCATATACCGGAATTAAAAGTTTCAGGGTTTTTTTGTGAAACTAGTAATTACTGCATCTCATTTAGACTCAAAAAGCCATCCCTCTTTTTAAAGATATGGAAATCATTAAACAATAGAACTAAAAAATGAAAATTCGTCTGTGAGGAACGATTGCGTTACCCCTGATAGCCCAGTGAAGTCACTTATTATTGACATGACCTGACTGTAATACTGACTAAAACAAGGTCACCAATAACCTCTAGCTAAAACCAGTTTCATGCGAGGTTCACACATGTGATTTCACTGGCATGTGTAGGCACATACAGAATAAATCTATGCAGCTTAATTTTTAAAAAAATTAATTATTTTTGTTTAAGTGAAACTAAGATAAATTTTACATTTCTTAAGGGACTCACTCATTAACCTTAATCAATGAGCTAATCTGAGGTTTACCTTTAAAATCTCATGGAATTGTATAATGCATACAAAGGAAAAGATTCTGAGCACTAAAGTGAGAAGATTTGTGTACAACGTTATGAAGGAAAAGTTCAAATCAGGTTTCAATGCAATGTATTTTGCAGCAGTTGTAACAGACCTCAGGTAAGAGTTAAGGCCAAGTTGCTTCGCAGAGCTTTGCACTACAAACAGGAAATTCTCATTTGGTAGTATGTATAGGAATAAGGATTTTTTTTAAAGTGGAATTTCTATGATTTCCCATCGCAAATGTTTGTGTTCACCAGAACTGTGGGGGTGGAGGGGGAAGAAAAAAAAAAAAAAGGGAAGAAAGAGTCATCTTTGGCTATTGTAAAGCAGTGGGGTTAATAAGAGATACAAAGCTGTGGTTCCTCATCTGAGATACTAAGTCAATGTTTAAAATCCCTAAGTTATTGCAGTGCAGATTAAACATGTTAGGTGGAGTTGTCAGTGCTGGACAGGCTGACGGGAATGCTCTCTTTCCTTGGAATTGCAAGCGAGAAGTAGCAGAGTTGTGGGAACTGCGGCACCTCAGTTAGACATGGGACATTCATAAAATGCACTATCACGTGGAGCTGAATGAGCAGGGCTTAAATTCAGCAAGCTTTCAAAGACAAATCAGTGGCAAATAAATCTGAAGCAAAACTTCTCAAGAAAATAAGCAAGGTACGTTTGCTTCTACAAAACTCACCCTGTGTGCATGTGTGCATGCATGCATGCAAGTGTGTGGTTCCTGTGGTTATGGTATAGAAGGCCATTGAATTATCAAGCCAGTAATTTTGTCATTAGTTTTTCAGTTTGCTTCTTGCATGCATATTCTGTGGGCAAATCCATTAGTAAGTTATAGTGATAAACACCTGGAGTCTATCAGAAACAAAGAGAGTCTTATTCTGTACATACAACCAGCCTGGTGAGCATAACAAGCAAAGACTAACTGCGTAATATAGAACTCAAAGAGGAATAAGTTTTTTATGATGTGCCAGCATAAGGGAGATCAAAGACTAAAGACAAATAAATAGCAAGTGGGTACCAGCAAAGGAAACATATTTAGAACTTAAAGTAATCAGAAACAAACCCAGTGTATGCCAACACCCTCTGAATTCAAAAGTAACATTTTCCTCCTTTTCATAAAAAGTTCAAGAGCTGGCAGATTTTCTTTCAGTTTTCAATCTACTGTTGTTATGACTGGGAGGGAATTTTCATTTCTCACAGACAATGGAATATGAAGAATCATCTCCTCACCTCATCATCCTCGTCATTCTGGTGGTTTTAGGGAGTTACTCCCCTCCCTGCTGATGTCTGATTAAATTTTCCTTGGCTGCTCTGTGGAATTTGCCAGCTTCCATTAAGCATTTATTGAACTCAACTCCTTATCTGGAACATCTGGAACATCACCTGGAAAACTGCAACAATCTGTCTGGCACCTGGGGACTGGCAGAGCAAATTTTTCCAGGTGATGCAAGCAGACACTCAGAATTACAGGCCAATGGTATTTTGTGAGACAGTTTCATCTAAAGGGAAAAGCCCAAATGACTAATGTTCGCTGTCTTGTTTAGTGCCTGCAATGTATCTACATAAACAATTCTGAACGACTACCGGTAATAAAAAAAACACTTGCAGGGTAGGGGGGAGAGTGGAGGGATTAGAGGATGGAGCAGAGAGAAGATACCAGGGTGACAGTGAATTGACAGTTTGAGCCTAGGGGCAAGCAGTTACATCTGTGCTTGATTTGTCAGGGATATACATTAGTGAAACTTTAACTCTGCAGATGATAAGTAAGATTACACTTACAGAACAAGTTTATGCAAATAAAGCTTAGTCTACGGAGTGTGTGAGCCCAGACACACTGGATTTGGCAGGCTTCATGGAGGCTGGTGACTGGGTTTAATAAGTGCATTTACATAAAGGATTAGGACATCTGGAAAAGCAGCATGGTAATTTACTGAGATATAAATAATGTTAATTGAGAGGTCACACTATGCAAAATACTCTATACATGCAAAAAAAAATAATGGAAAATTAAGGAGCAGAGACATGCATCTTGCTCTTGGTAACATCAAGCTAAGCTGTAACTGCCCATGCCTTTCTAAGGGTCACTTCTGATTTTAGTTCCCACTACAAAACCTGACTTCATAACAGATATGGACATAAACAATGTCTTTTTCTTAAAATCCAAACCCAAAATCAGTGGTTCACGTAAACTGGCATCAGGAGACATCTAGAATTCAAAGGAAATTACTTAAGAAGTGGAATCTAAATAAGTAGTGAGCTAGGTTATTCAGTTTTACCCAATAACCCGCTCCCATGGCAATGTCATCAATCTCCTTCCGGCAACAGAAGTAACATTGAAAAGTATGTTTACACCTAATTCCAACTTGCTATAAAACTTCTGTGATACATACTAGAATTTTGGCTTTGCAAGCATCCTAGTAAACTGGTAAGAATGAGGTAACAAACAGTTTGCAAGAACTATAATGTACCTCTGGATGAATTTATAGCTTGGTAAGCAATTTTAATTCCTTTTCATTATTCTTAAGAGTGTAAAATTACTGTTTCTCTACTTACACAATAGTTCAGCAGAGCACAGGCAAACCTTTTGCAAAGTACTATAATGTCCATATGTTTATATTTCAAGCTCTTTCCAATAAATATTATTTTAAAACAACTGAAACGTTGCTTATACAGAGCTAAAAATAACTTGTTTTGAGTTTTTTCTTTCTCCGTGTTTTTTTGATAAGTTTTGCTTAGTTCTGTCCCTTTCCCAAGCTGTTGGCTACAGGAAAACAAAAGATTTGTCCACATGCATACTCACTTAGACATAGCACTGTGCATACACCACACTGATATGTACAGGGGAACAACAGTGGTAAATTCATCTATGGTAAGTACTGCTCTCTGATCTGGTTGAGCAAAAGTCCTCTGTGACGTGACTTGGCTTTAGCTCTTGCCTGATATCTGTTTAGAGTTGCTGCCAAATACACTGAAGAAATACATGTGCGCAAAGCAAATTATTTCTACTGCCGGCCCTCACAATGGTCGATTTTGCTCCCATGCAATCCAATTATATCATTACTATGCTCAGACAGAGTGGAAAGCTGGTTGAAATATGGAGCAGGAGCAGCTGGGCTTTTGTAGTCAGAGAGAATGTTGTTGCTGTACATATTGACCTTATCCAAGCAATTCAATATGTAAAACTAAAGGCCAAGATATATAAGCATGAGGTATGAACATACCAGCAACCATGTTTGAAAGGGATTAGGTTTTGGAAGGGTCGGTTCAGCTGTATGCTGCTGCTGGCATCTGTTAAGAGCATGGGAAAACACTGTTCATGTTTTGGTCCACGAGCCAGATGTATCACTTCATTCATCCTTGCAGTGGGATGTTGATAACATCTGAAAGCAAACAAAGGTGATGATTTGGAGTGGCTGCTAGTAGGCACGCAGTTCTCTTTCCACTTATCATGCTCTGTTTTGGTTGGATCATTTCCCCAACAGACAAGATTATAACTTGCCTTAGGAAAGTGTCCATGTTCACTAACAATTACAAATTGTGATCACAGTCCAAGAAATGCAGCATAGCTTGGTTCTGTTTGTGAACTTCTTACCTAAGGAAATACATGCCTAAGTAATTGCTTTTCCTCCAGTGTTTATTACAGAGAAATGCTAGCAACTTTTAGCTATTTGGTTCTCTCTGTGGCTGGAATAGTTGTTTCTAGCCAATGACTGCCACGACAGTCTGAGGGGAGAGCTTCTATCCTCTGCTGCTCTTCTTTGGCATTCAAGGCATGACCCACTCCTGAATCAGCTAGCTTTGTAAACTCAGAGTTCAATTTCATGATCCTTGAAAAACATTATAAAAATTCTCTGAAATTTACTGTAAACCTCTGCATCAAATTCCAGTTACTGTCAACCTATTCAATATATTTTCAGTCCTTCCTGCAGAAAATATATATCCAAAACATTATTTAAATAAACTGTACACTAGCTACCCAGTAGGTTACAGGTAAAGTTGCCCTAGAACAGCCACAGATCTGAGCTAGAGAGGTCTTGTTGCAGAAGGCAGAATACCCCACACCACTGTGATCCATTTTGGTTAGGGCTGCCCTCTGTGCAAACTTTCTCTTTTCAGATCTCATACCGTTTGTTCCTAAGGACACTTGGTGAAAACTGTCCCATTTTCCTTGAAGTGATGATACAGCATTTTCCTAACACTGTATAAAATGTACAGAAAAGCAGCTTATTCTTCCCTGTCTCTGACCAAGTTAATTGGATATTAGAATTAGAATCATGTTAAGTAATCTCTGTCAAATCCTATTAGCTCCCTTGCTCTTTTCCAGAGTATCTGCTGAATGATACAAAGCTTGTAGGAAAGCTAATCCCTATATACCTTATTAGTGCAGCTGAAATATTTTGTTTGTCGAAGTAAATGAGACCTTCAGGCTTCCCATCACCCACGCCACAGGGAGAGTTTACCATTCTCCCATGGCACCCTCAGCAGTAACCAAAAACAGCAAACTAGAGACACTAACCTCTGCTGCAACGATAACTTTCACAGTTTTCATGACCTGTGTAGAGAATTTAAATGCAAGAATATACTAAAATCCAAAGCTGTGGTTCCCACAGCAGCTATAACTCAGTCACGGTATTTGGACATACGCTGTGGAGTATAGACATAGTAATGCAAAACATTAAAGCTACCTCTGGTTATGGTTGGCTGGGGGAACCATAACTCTGAGTTTCCTGACTTTTGTGTTAAGATCTCAACCATAAATATTGCTCTAATGTAGCTTTGTGCAGTGGGTTTACATTGGCATTGGGAGACGCTCATATGGAAACAGTAGAGAATTAGTGTGGTATGCTTATTAAATGAGTAATGCTTTTAGAATAATTGCTGGGGTGAAATCGTAGCTCCAGTGAAGTCAAGAGAGACAGAGTTTTAACTCAGGAACATCTTATTTATTCAGGGAAGGAAGAAACAAACCTCCAAGTGGGTTTCATCTTTATTAAAAAGGAAAGAATTTCATATCAGTTCCCTCTCTCCAAATCAGGACTCCAAAGGAATAACCTGTTTATTCAAAAGGAACGATCAGGACCTTGACTAGTAAGTGGTTGGGGGGCACATTGCCTCCACAGAAAAACTTAGATGTTATTTGGTTTGTTCTGTTTCCCTTTGCTATTTTCCACATTAAATACACCAAAGTGACTATTTTGCACAGTTATTTGCTAACTAAAAGAATTTCTTACTTACTCTAACTTTTACCTGTTTATAGTTGAGGACAGTAGATTAATGATCTCATAGACTATTGAGCAACTGGAAAAGGGTAAGTATTGAAAAGCTTTCAGCAAAAAAGTTTCATCCAAACTTTGTAATTCAGGTAATTTCTGCATGCCTTTTTTTTTTTTTTTTTTTTTTTTTGAAGGAGGAAGTGCACTATCATTATTTTGCTTGGAACTTTTCTCCTAGAGGATAGGTTTTTAGCTTATTATGATTTAGGTTGCATAAACCAGCCTACTTCATTATAAAAAAAAAAAAAATAAAGAGAGAGATGGGCTGGTCACAAGAAGAAAAAAAATTATATCTTGCAGTGTGTGCCCAGCCAGAGGAATGCTCTGTTTGTGCCAATCTTCCTTGTGTTTTCAGCTGGGAAAGACACTGTGCAAACTGATAGCAGATGGTAGAGCTGAAAATAGGTGCTTTACATGTTTGATTCAGAGCCAGCATTTTGTCGTTTAGTTGTCTCACATCCTTGCACTGCGTTATGTTGTGTAATCACGTGTGACACACTGAAATCAGCCTTACCAACACAGTATTTTCTGAAACAGGACTCTTGGTGCAGTGGGCAAAAACTTGGTGTGTTTACTGTTCTTGGAAAGACTTCCTCTGTTGGAAAGCCACCCTTTGAGAAAAATTTCAGCTAGCTTATCCTTATGGGAAGGGCCAGTGGTGCCACTTGGAGAAATTGCTGTTCAAACACCCTTTGGGGAAGAAATGCAGATTCCTTGGCAAAGGCTGGTGCAGGGAGGGTGTTTGTGGAGAGAAAAAGAGGGTGGTCTCTGTAGAGTGGTTGTGAGACATACAAATACAGTGCCACTGGCCTGCCTTGTAAAATGAATATGTTCCAGTTCCCTGCCAAAAAATGTCATGTGGCAGCACAGTATTTTTAGTTGCAAAGGGAGCTATGAGCTCAGTTCTTTCTCTCTTTGCTGAAGCAAGGCTCTTAGATTGCTCTGCCATAACCATGAAATGGTGTGTGTTGGTGAAGACCAAGGTCTAATTATTCAGGGGCCAAATCTCATACTTAGTGCATAATAACCTTATTTAAAGATGAGTGGTTTTATTCATGAATCTCAAATCTACCCATTTCCATGTTGGTCAGGCAGTAACTCCATTACAATTCCTCATCTGAGCAAGAAAAAGAAAGGAAAAAAAAAGTATAGAAGACAAAGATCACTGCATGTCAATCTGTGACAATCTTCTTTCATGAGACTGTTTCGACGATGCTGCATTTGTCTCTTGCTAGACTTTTTAGGATATTCTTAGCATGGCAAAAAATCCCTCTAATAAAGATAAAAAGAGGAAAACAAGCCTCCAAAATTTCCAGGTAGAAACTAATGAATACAGGTCATTACCTTCATGATATTTTCTATTTTAGGCTTTCTGAGCTGGCCTTGCCTGGGAGACTTTTTCCTCAGAGATGTTTTAGCAAAGTATGATCTTTCCTTGTTCTGCTTTCCAAAGTTTCTGCAGAGAGTGGATGCCATTCCCATAATTTCCACATTTAATGGCACTCCCCAAACCACATTAAATGTTTTCTCTCTCTTATTGCTAAAATCAGTGTTAGAAATCAAGAAGTATGAAGTTGAGCCTGTAACATAAATGAGGATAACTAAAGCCTGACCACAGTACTTCAAATGTCTTCCATGAGTTTCTCTTGTAAGTACACTTGTACCCTCTAAGGCAAAAGTCAGTGGAAAAAACTTCCATCAGCTCCAATAGTGTCAGGTGTTGGGTCAACACAACACAAAAAAGTAAAAAAAATTCTTGTATTCAGTCCATCAAACTTAGTAATCAGTGCCACTACTCATTGATTGAACTCCTCGTTGAACTTCTGCTTCCTTCCTCCTAGCTGCTTGATACGTCTGGAATGAGTTAGAGGAGGAGCTGGCTGGTATGTCCCTTTTGCCGTCACCTTTACATAAATAAATGTAAATATTTTGTTGTAATTAAGTATTTTCAGTGAAATAATTTGACCTCTTTTGACAAAAATATCTAAGGAATTATCAGAACAACTGAGGATGTTCCCCCCAAAATGGTCAGTAGGAGCCCCATATATACAGGCACACATGCTCATGAGGATAAATAAAGCATATTTGATGGGCTTTGCTTTGAAGAACAAATGTATTCATGGCCATTTTACTCCCAAAATAAGGGAGGCTATGCCTGCTGCGCTGCATTATAATATTCTCTAGAAACAAAGACTTGCTATGTTTTCTTAAGTGTGTATTAAATAGCAAAAAGTCTACGCAACAAGATACTGTGATTTAAATTTCCAAATTGAAAGTTGTTGCATGCATATCTTGGTAGATGTTTCAGCTAATTAAAGAAATAGAATCAAATGAACCTTAATATAAACCCTTAAGAATATTACCATTGCAAAAATTGTCAGGAAAAGAATCTTGTTTAAAACACTGCAGTCTTCCGTGAGGCGTTTTTAGAGAAGTTTTTACTTTGCATTTGACATGGCTTTACATTTATAATTTGCTACATAGTTTGAGTTCTGCTTTTTGTAGTACTTAGTAGGTATGGGTATGTTTTTTGTTTAATTTTTGAAGCACACTGTTTGTTTATTTATTGACTTCTGATAGAATTTAGAAGCAAAATAATAATAAAAAAAAGATTAGAGAAGTTCTAAAGACTTGTTTAAAATATTTTTCAGATTTTTAGGTTAGAAAATTAAAAACATATTGAAAAATGTTAAAGATAACACATAAATTACCTATGACACAGAAACATAAATCCTTCTATATAGTTCCAAATGGATTTTCCTTGATATTTGCATCCACAGAGTCCATCAGCTTGTCCTGCTAGCAATTTCTGCAGGACATGCCCCTCATTTGTGAAGCAGGGCCAGCTCAGCCCCTCATGGTCTCAGCTTACAGGTAGCTCACCCTCCACACCTGGAAGGAAGCTCAGAGTCCCTGCTGGAGATGGGGCCTTTTTGACACTCTTCTTCTAAAAGTGTTTAAGGCATAGTCTGTTGGACTCTGAAGACCTTAAAATCAAGAGCCAAGAAACACAAAATTTTTGAATAGATTAAAAGCTAGGTCTCCCATGGAGATGTGCAAGCAGACCTTTCTCACAGAATAAATATTTTTGCAGTCACCATTTTACAGTTCCATTTTAAAGGGAGCACATTTGGCCATTTGCTATTTATTCCTTTTCTAACTTTTTGCATTTGTCCAGTACCTGTAACTCTCACAGGACAAAAAACTGGTACAGGTCTGTGGAAATTAGTGAAACCAATAAAGCTACTTTCAAATCTGGACAGGTTTATATGGAAAAGAAATCTTGCCCATACTTCATACAAGGAATCTTTGTTGCTGAAATCTGTGCCATAATTGTGGGTTTGTTTTTTTCTTTCAGCTTTCTTACTGGGGCAAGTGCACCATCCTGACCTTGCTCTTTCTTTCTTTTGGAGGCTTTTTGCATAACAGAGAAGTATTTGGCATAAGCCTGCTCGCCTTTTTTTTGTTTTTTAAGAGAACAATGATCTTTCTCTAGTGTATATTTGGATGTTGAAGCAAATGTAATACTGAAAAATACCTTTTTTTTTTTTTTTTAAGATATTCCCAAGTTCAATCAAAGATAGACTTTTATTTAAGAGGGTAATTATTTAATGCTGTCTGAAACGGCAAATGCATTATTTACTGGGAGGTACCTTATTCTGTACAGAAAAGGGAATCTGTTCTCTATAAAATTGCAGCATAAAACCCCATGCTGCTTCAAGCAAAAAACCCCCAATATCATACATTTGAAGAAGGAAAAAATACAGCTTGCATGTTGTCAGAGTAGTATTTTTATCTCAGCACAGAGCTAGTGGTATTCACAGACCTGCCCTCTCTCCTGTTTCTTCAGTAGTAAAAAATGGGAGATTTCTATAATATCTCAAAGGTTGTCCACAATTTAAATGCCAAACCACTGCTGCAAAGGAATGTGAACTATACCATTGTTTTGGTGATGTGGTGGTTGAGCTACGTCTGATGATACTGTTCAGCTACACTGCACATGGAAATAAGCTCTCAAAGAAATTAATTTTATTTCTTTGCCATGCCCACAGTCAGTAAATTCACAAAGTAGAGTCTGAAGAAAGGGTGAAAAGGATTCAGACTGTTTCCTACAATGTGCAAATCAGGACAGGTTTTAATCCCTCCAAAATCTGAGGAATGTTTCAACAGGGTCCAGCAACCCTTCAGGACAAGTGATACCTACACTCAGTAGATGTAGATCATTTTGGAACACAAAGTTTCTGGTGGCTGTGATCAAGCTCCCAGGCATGCACAGAAGCACTTTTCAATGGACAACATAGAAAGCTTGGCATCTGTGCAAGCAACATCATTGTTTGAAACTGTGCAGGCTGGGATCTCAACTCAGCCTTACGCTGGCTATCTGGTAGGTGACCCTTGGCACAGCTCATGCACTTGAACAGCAAGAAACACAGTACAAAGCAAAGCAGGGATTGTTCCTTTTGTTCAAAATCACAAAAGAAATATATCAAAAGTGCAATCCGTGCCTGGAATTTTTAAATATTGTAGAAATTGTTCTTTCAAAGCACCTGTAGGTTCCAGTCAGTGCTCAGCATCAGTGGGGAATATCAGGCCAAGATAAACACTGGCTAAAAAAAAATGTTCTCAAAACCAGGACACCCAGAGAGAAGGACCAAATCTGTACCTTCTTCCTGTGCCCAGAACAGCCTCAAACAAAAAAGGATCCAAGAGAGAGCAACAAGCGAGCTCAGGGGTTGCTCCATCTTCCCCATCAGCTGTATGGGGGTTATTTAGTAACATTCAGGATAAAAAAAAAAAAAAAAAGTATTGTAACCCATTAGGTACAGCAGCTTGTTTTCACCCTATCATCTCTCTGGTATATGTGTTTTTCTAACTTACTCATCATATTTACAGTTGTATTCACTTGCCTCCTTCAGAGAGTACAGCAAGTAATGTATATACTTCTCTAAAATGTTAAGGAGATGGGAAGACAAAGGCATGGATTCATATTAATATCTACCATTTGACTCATATACAAAAGGAACATCATGGGCTCCCTGCCAGATCAACATTATCATAACACAGTGGCAAATTCTGGAAATGGTATATAATCAAACATTCATAATGTAACAGTTTCCTTTCACAGTAAGATAAAAAAACTGGCAAAGTAGCAAAACATGGCTTGATGAGGTCTGGTTTGCAACATTCAAACCCGTGTTCATGGCTCTTGGGAAAGAAAGAAAACTTTGCATTTGACACTTTGGAAAGGGGATAATCTTAACTCTGCTAGTTTTGTCTGAGAGCTGGCATGGATTTATTCAGATAACTTCATCCAAGTTGTTGGTCGGCCAAGGAGATCTTAAAGTTAAAAACCAGATAATCTAGTAAAACAAAATAAAAGGCCTAATTAGTGATGGTAGCTCTGGCCTCATAAGAAAATAATGTGATGGATTTGGAACACAGATGAGAACACTAGCTCCACAGAAGTGTTATTCCAGCCACAGAAAGTCTTAAATACACCTTTTAAAATGTATAATATAATGCCAGATGGTTGAGCCACATTTGAGATTTTCAGGGCGTTCAGTATGCGATCAAAGTTAAGTAACCACTGAAAGAGAGTGAAATTGCTAAGAACCTGCCATTATAGTTAATGTGAGCACTGAAAAAAATTGATTCTTGATCTTGTTCAGAAAAACTCTTGGTGGGTGGCATTTCTGTGAAATAGGTGTTAACTGGATTAGCTCAGTTTCAGGTCATGTTTTTCAACTGAAAATGTAGTCCTTTCCAGTACTGTAATAAAATAAAATTAGTATAAAACAATAGTTTTTCTAACTAATAGCCAAACTTCTGAATTCTCTCTTTATAGTCAAAATGACATTCATCTCTGAATCAAAGTCTGGGTAGTTTCATTCCTAAACATGACCAAGCCCTGGCTGGACAGCTTGGTTGCATCTACACTCTCTTTTCAAATACTTCTGTGGGTGGCTGCAAAACTGCTCAAGGTCTCTGATTTAGCACCTATCAATATTGCTGTCTTCAATCAAACAATCATTTACAGGGCAAGATTTAACTTTACATGAAGACACATAATCTTCATATAATCATACATAGGTGTTGAAAGTGTCCCTGCAGCTAAGGGAGGCCTTCTCAATGTCACAAACAGTGTCTAAATGACAATTCACCTCAATCCAGACTACACACTTAGGGTATGGTTGATTGTGTTTAAGTGTTCCATGGTATTTGAGATATCCTAAGGTATCTGAAACACACCCATAGAGGAGGTAAAGGTGGCACATGCCCCGTAGAAGAGCTGTGATTTCCTAGATTAGCAGCTAGGAGGTCAGCCAGGACACCCTGGAGCATCTTAAATGGTGTGGTTACACAACACTTAGGTATGGATAGATGAATTCAGTGACCAGTCAACCAAACCTCTCTTTAGACTCCATAGACCAGACTGGGATTCAGACACGCAGCTCATATGCAGAGAGACATCTAAATGTAGAAGCTTTGATCCTGTAGAAGACTCAGTCCTGCCCAAGTTATTAATCTGCAGTGTATATAGACACATTCAATTCTGGCCACCTAAGAGCTCATGGCCCTCTACAAGGGCTGCACAAATCCTTTCTAGGTAGGCTCCTAGGTTGTGCTGTACACCATATCGGTTCCCCAGTGAACAAATCCCACAAATATAGTTGATAAACACAGAGGTAGCTGAGCCAGTGACAAACAGCTGTCCATCCCAAGTAAACGTCAGACCTGCACTAAATACAGAATCTAGGCTAAAATATAGGCTAAAATCAAGGCTATAAGCACATATTCTTCCCCTTCCCATGGGCCTTGAAGATAGCCTTAGTCCATGTCTGAACATCAAAGCGCACTCGTATGGTGTAAAGGGTGTCCACATGGACTCAAGTCCAAGACTGCTCTTATTTTTCAAGCTTATTTATCCCTCTATCCCAGAAAGCCACTGGTTATATGCAATACTGTGGAGTGGAGAGAAAAGTCATGAAAAGCAGACAGGACTGTGATGGTATGAGAGTGACCATGGGCCATGTCTTTATTCACCACATTAGTAGTATAATGGAGGAAGACAGAGGAGTTGTCTGGAAGAAAAAAATTACCTGGAGCAGGGACATCATGAAGACCTTACCAAGTGTTTTGTTGTTGTCCAAGGTAAAATTGACAAAACAGTCACCCCGGTATAACACTCATCTAAATAACAGGAAATAGCACCTTTTTTTTGCAAGTAAGAGTGAAAGGTAACAGGTTTAGTAACTACTAGGGACACAGGTATGGATATACCTTTCACAACAGTAGTAGAATTTTCCAACTCAGCAACCTGAAACTAAAAAAAGCAGAAGAATGAACTGTTTATCTTCAGGCCTTTATCCTTCCTTGATCATGGATGAGAAAGGAAATAATGAGAAACCATTATCAGACAAGGAAACAGCTTGACAGTATGCAATTTATTTAGTGTCCCTGCCTCCCTGCTGTTTAGCTTGTAAACAATTGCAAACACAGGCTGATTGGCAGAGCAGGCACCAAATGTTGACTCTCCAGCCCAGAGGCTGGATAAAAATATTTTTAAAAAAGACATCCAACTAGATACTCACTCAGCAGGTGTCCTTTGCAGTAACTCCATTAAGGGACTCACTAATGCTTAATTAAATCTCGTTAAGTGCCTAATCCCAACGTGGGCTTCATTGACTGAAGCTTTTCTGGGCTTAACCCTTGGAGATACGAATTGTTGCAGTTTTTTCATAGAGACTTAAAATTTTGGTAGTTCATTAGGAGTAAACACACTTATTATAAAGTTATAGAAATTATATTTTATGGCATGAAAAGCAAATTAGGGGCATTATCTCTTTATTTTTCATTCTGTTTTTAACGATATGTTTATACAAGCCCTTAATGATAACTTTCCCCCTGACTTCCAGTTTTAAGTGATGCAAATATGTCAAATATGTAGCTAGGACTTTTTATTTATTTATTCCCTGAATAGAAATCCTATTTTTCAAGTACATACTAAGGCACAGTGTTCTTAGACTCTATTTTTTCCCCTAAATGGCATTTCAACTTTTCACTAGCAAATAAATAAATATTTTAAAATCATGCTTTCAGCATTTGAAAATATCTTTAAACTTTCAGTGAGAAGGAGAGAAAAAATAGGATTTCCTCCCACACTTGAAAACAAAGCTAAGTTGCTTTATTATTAAGGACTTGAAGTGGCTATGCTTGCCACCTCCAGCAAGATTTCTTAAGTATCTAGATAAGTAGCTCTGGACACGCCTAGGATGTGCGAGCCTCATTGATGCTGAGGAGCTTGGCACCTATGCCAGTGATATCAGGATCACTGCCAAGACCACTCTGCAGGATCTGAACAACTAGAATGTTTCAGAGCACATCTCAGATTAGTCTCAATCCCTGCACAGCACAGAGAACTTGGTGCAGTGCTACCTCAACTCTTACCACTTCTGGTTAAAAGCCCCATTTACACATGGTATGGGAAAGTTGTTCCAGTTCTGTTTCTACCAGGCTCCACAGTATCCAAGGTTACAGTCATTCCTCTCTGTCCTCCTCAAGCTGTTAGACTTTTCATTGATGAATTAATTAATTGGCCATTGAAGAAAGGAATCATCAAAGCCCAAGCTGCCAGATCAGTTGTTGGGACAAAAAGCTGGGAAAGGGGAGACTTACAATGACTTGACCCGACTGATATCACTACCGTTAGGTTCCATAATTATGTAATTACAAACACAACAGCTTCAATGGGAGTAATTAAAAGAGGTCCTCATCAGAATGCCATTGGGGTTTAGCATTTGGAGAATTTTTCAAGGTGGAGGGAAATTCAGATTCATATGCATTCCTCTGCCAACTGAAGGCTAGGATGGAGGGGATTCTCCTTCTCTTTGCAGTCATTATCTCCCAGCAGGACCTGATACCCTCAGCCAGGACCAGAGACAAACATATGCTCCACAGATAGTAGAGATGACCAAACCTGAGATTGGAAGTCTCTTCAGAAAGAGCACATTTCACCATGCTCTTTCCTGGTGGAGCCCCAGCCTCAGTCACCATGTGGTAAGGCTGCTCTCACCACACACCAGCGCTTCTCAGATCCAGCAGGTCTCTGGTTGTCTTCAAAGTGTGTAGGCCTACCGATAAACAATTCCCCTGATTTTCCACCATCCTCTGTCTGCAGCAGAGTGAACCGAGTGCCATGCTGCAGCTCCTTCAACCACACTCCTGACAGCTCTGGGTCTCAGT
The DNA here is from genome assembly GCA_035583135.1 of Lophotriccus pileatus. Taxonomy (NCBI): domain Eukaryota; kingdom Metazoa; phylum Chordata; class Aves; order Passeriformes; family Tyrannidae; genus Lophotriccus; species Lophotriccus pileatus. The sequence goes on from JAWWES010000115.1 coordinate 58,849,832, forward strand.
CAATGTAGCCATGTGCTACTTTCTCTGTCCCGCTGGAGAAAACATTCTACAGTCCAGTGGTCCAAGGATGCAGGACAGTCTGCATGTATATAATTTGCAGTTGTCCCTCAACATTTTTCTTTCCTGTAGCATTGCGGCATGTTTAATGAAGTCTGCACACTTTCCAGCTCCCCATGCCTCTGTGATTAGGTACTTGTGATATGACAAGCTTCTTAACAATACTATTTAGTTTTCCTGAGACATAGCAAGAGAAGGTTGTATTTCTCTCCCTGCAGAAACCAGTAGCATGATGGATGAAACTTAAGGAAATATACTGTCTGGTTGCTTAAGGTTTAATATAAAACATATTTGTGTCTGAGTTGGATCTGAGTTTTTCAGCAATCTGAATTTCTGTAAGAACATTTTAATTTTCATCTTTTGGTGCAACTAGGTTTTAAAATACTTCAACTCTTTTCTTTTGCTAGGAGAAAAAAAAAAAATCAATCTAATTCACACAGTTCCTGTTCATATCACACAGAACATGTAAGAGGGGAACCCTCTTTCCCACTGGTGGCATTTCCTCCAACAGAATGAAAAAATCTGAACCAATTCAACTAGCTTGTCAGCCACATAGATAAGTGTGCATGCAATAATCAAAGGGGAAAGCACCCTCAAGGATAACACCCTCTGCAGGGTATTCTCATGAGAGCAGAAATCCCCCATTTCTCCCTCTTCTGGCCTCAGCCAGAGCATGGTGCTGGCCTGGGGTGCTGGGACCTGCCTTGGTGACACTTCCTTCAGCCGATTAAATTTAGAACACAGTGATGCTTTCTTGAAACTGAGAGAAATGGCTCGCTCTCCTTAAGACCTGTTCAGCAAAACGGAACCCAACTGTGTTTGGGAATTTCCTGCGATGGAACCAACCAATCTTCAACATCCAGTCCCAGATATGGCAATAAACACAGATACAGCATCTGAACCACAACTCCCCAGTAAGTCTGAGAGTAATGTAGAGCTGTTTCCTGCTTATCAAGCTGAGTGTCTCCACCAGTCCTAAGGAAATTAGCAATACGCTGCCAGTCACCATTTGAGTATCACTTTTACCATGCTACTAAGCTGCAGTATGACTAACAAGATTTTCCAGTTGTAATTTAAACTCAACTAAAACAGTATTCAGTCTCAGGAAAAGCAAACAAACAAAACTCTACAAAAGTTTGTCACTTTTCTCAAACTTAAACAAAAACATAATCTTCAGATGACTTCATTTTATACCTGTAGATCAATCTTAAAATCAGAAGGTACTGGGACATGGCTTACATTAATTTGGGGGTGAAGAAATATACCCTGACCAAATTTTGAGAGATAGATAAGATTGGAACTGCAAGGAACCTGACACTTGTCAATACCCCCTAATGAACAACCAGCCAAGCCAATTTAGTTATGCAACAATACTTGGTTTCTCTCCTCTGCAGCACTTCACGTCAAGGAAAGATTATACCAACAGCAATTTGTTTCAGATTTACTCTGTCAGATCAGCTACTGATAGCTTCAGACCACCCTAATCTGGAAGAGAAAATGAAGCTTTCTGTTGACAGAAGAGCCACTGGTGATTTTCCCGAGGCACTTCATTGTTTATGTAAAACCATTAAGGAGGCTGGGGGTGATATGAGTTCAAACTCTTTTTCAAAAAAGTAGCCAAAACCACTTCAGATTTATGATTTTGTCTTGGTTCTCCCCATGAGATATGGTATTCTTCTTAACTTGGACTAAATGCAAATATAAACACCAATTGTGACTACTAAAACATATTTGGTTTCTTTTCACAAAACTCTAACCAGTGGTTTAGGTTTGGGAGCTGTAAAAAAAGTGAACTGCATTTTGAAACAAACTCCAGAGTTTACATCATCTTAACTATAAACTGTAAATTAGGTGCAATGGAAGTAACATTAGATCTTTATATGCTGCTTAGAGATAAAGCTTTCAGAGACAGCTAAGGAATTTAAATTTTCAATTTCTGTTCATTTTAATAGAAAACTACACTCAGCTCCCTCAGGTAGTTTCAAAAACTTCATCTTAACAGACTGTGTTATAAACCCTAACCCTATTAGATCCTTGGATTTGTTCCCACTGAGTTTAGGAGAACTGGATTTTGTTGCCTTTCCAAGCCATGGCTCTCCTCCATGGGCAGGCATCAGGGTCTGCAGCACAGTGGCAGGGCCCCAAATGCCCCCCTACCTTCAACCAGTCACTGGAACATTTTCTCCCTGGAAACAGAGAGAAAAAGTCAACTGTAGTGCACAAACAAACTTAGAAAGACCATATGCAACTCCAGCACCCACCTAAGGAGGGGGTTAATTTGCAGATTTTCTTGGTTGAGGATGTAAGCAGATACTGTAGCCTCTTAACATGAACAGAGAGAGGAAAATAGGAGAACTTGCCAAGTAAGTTCAATGCCAGGAGAGAGACCCAGAGGAAGGTATCACATTATTTCATGCCAAGGTCAGTAAGACTGTCAAACCACTTGCATCAGTAGCAAAATGCCTCTTGCCTGCCGTGGTGCCAGATTGCCCCAGGCCAGAGTGTCTGAGCACAGGAGGGAATTGCAAACCCTCAGGTACCAAAGGTGCTCTCACAGCTCAGACCCACCATAAACTCTGACCAACACAGGAAGGGCACATCTTCGGATCTGAGATACTCTGACACACTGCAGATGTGTCAACCCAGGACTTTCACCCCAGCCCCAAGCCCTGGCTGAGCAGTGCGTCAACTACCTAGAGCATCAACTTGTTAATTTGCTATCTTTACAGGAGCGGGCTCTTTTTCCATAGCACTAGTTGAAAGTATACATTAAACTGAAGTTTCACTCATACACAAGGTTTAAGTTTGCTTTTTCATCATAGGAACAATGCTGTTTTGAGAGTTCAGATGACATAATGCTGAGTATTGAAAAAATGAGAAAATAACCACAGGTAGATTTAAACCAAACACAAAATTATATTAGTTGCATTTGAATTTAAAGCCAAATTTTTGATCAGGGCTCCATTTATTGGCAATTCTGGGAAAAAGTTTCAGTATAATCCCCAGTTAATGAAAACTTTGCTAGTGAATTTTCTTTGTCAACACTGCATTTAATGTGAGAAGTGCTTATACCTGCTAGATCATCAAATCCTGCAAAGCTAATAGGCTCAATTGGAATGTAAAAAACAGGGAGATTTTCATAAAACTTTAATAAAAGGGTTTGGCCTAGAATGGTGTAGGGTGATTCCTTTGAAAACAACTCTACTATTACTATTCTCCAGTTTCCAAATGTTTTATTTTACCATGAAAATTGACAGACAGCTATGTAAAAATATGTATATATTGTAAAGTATTTCTTGGAAATGTTGTACAAGTTAAACAAAAAAAAAAAATCAATTGTAAAATCCCTAGAAACCTAACCAAGCTGAGCCTGAGCTTTAGATTCTTTTTGCCTAGTTCATCACGTACAGAGTTGGATGGATGCCAAGACCCAAATAAACTGACCTGAGAGAAAGGCAATCTTGACCACTGCTAGCAAGCAGCCAGAGGTTTAGTTCACTGAACTGGTAGGCTCTCCTGCTGCAGCACCAGGTTTTTTCGATGTCAGGACACACAGTGACTGACAGAGAATCGATCTAATCTGAGTTCCATCCAGCACGTCCATCCCACTCTACCACAGAGGCAGTTCAGGTTTAGCTGGGTGGGTATGTCTGTGTCGGAGGCATTCTAGAAAAACTATCTATAATGAAAGACCTGTAGGGTGGTGTTTTCCTGCATATTTTTGTGAGACTTCTGTGCTGAAGGTTAAGCTGTTGGTCCCGTTTGTATGTCATTCAGAAATGCTCAGGGGCTATGTCGTGCTGGTAGCATTATTTATGGTATAGGAAATGTGTTTCCTCTTTTAGAAAATTTGACAACCACTACATTGTTCTTCTTCCTATTACTCGAAAAACTGTAATGCTGTTGTCAGCCCTGACACTGCTCTGATTCCTCTAGTCCAATGAAATTATTCTCGCGCTATTGTGTCATTTCCATAACTGCTTATCCACCTAAACTTTAGGTACTCCCTTCCTCCTTCTCCTCCATGAAGCCATCTGTCACAAAGACCAGGGATCCAACAGAGAGGGAGACTTTTAAAGAATTCTTCCCACTGCATGTAGCATGTGCTGAGACAGGACTTTGGAAATTCAATTAATGCTTCCATGAACACAAGTAATGTGTGAACGTGCCTGTGGCTGTGTACTTCCCTATGAAACCTTAGAACTAGGATTAAAGTGACTTTCAGGTCAAGCTGGATGATTGCACTGAAAAAGAAGCACTTTATTTTTCCTCTAAAATTTAAAACTCTTCATTTCAAGCATGTTGACTTTGTGTTCACAGAAACGGGAATGCTCATGGAAACAGTATTAAAAATATTTTTAAATACTCAGGAAAAGCAAATTTTGAATCCCTACAAAAAATATTTGCAGTGGAAATCTTATTCCCCTCCTCCAGTCAGGAAACAGAAATGCACCATATACTCTGCACAGCCATTACAGCTGTTCAAAGAGTGCCAAGAACTACTCATAAATTAACTACAGACATAGAATACTGTAAATAAGTTTGATGAATAACTAATCAAAATCTTCTCAATGGCAACTCAACTGAAAAAAAAAAAGTGGAAACATTTGTTAGAAAATAAGGTATTACAGACTGCATCTCTAGCTTGACTGTCCAGTTTATTGAACAATTATGTTACATTCTGTCAAATGAATCCAGGCTGATGGGTAAGAAAAACTTTTGCTTTATTTTTCTTCCCTTTCGCTTGCCCTATTGCTAGTTGAGTTTCTCATGACACCGCTGCCTGAGTGGCATTCATGGGGCTGCACTGTGAAAATCCTAGGAAAACAAGCCCTTCACCAACGACATGTCCTGGATACACTCCTACACCAGCACATGGATCTTTTTATGATTTCTTGCAAAATCCCCGTCTCACATTTATGCTTGAACTCTCCTTTTTTAAAACGCTTATGCCCACCTACTTGAAATGTGCCTTAATGTGGTGCAGACCTGTGACTGACATTAAGCATGCTGTAAGCTTGCTTTTCCACAGAAATGCTTTCCTGAATTAGAGCTTAAGCACCCAGTTACCAGACAGAAAAACAGATCCCTAACCTCTTCTGTTTCTAGTTTATTACAGTTATAATCACCACAGTGCTGCATTGTCTAATACTGTACAACTAATCATATAACGAAAAAAAGTCATATCATTAGGTTGGTATCAAACATTAGGAGAGTAGAAGCCAATATCTGCAGTTGGGATTTAACTTGAGTATATCACTCTTGTCTTCATTTTGCTAGCCATGGGTAGAAGAAATGCAAGCAAAACAATGGATTTCAGTGACAGATGATGTGCATATCAAACTTCATACATACTTCTTGAAGTAGGCCCTCATCCAAACCCACACCAAAGCCTGTTTATTTTCAAGGAATTAAATGAATTCCTTTCCAGAAGCATCACTTTCTTTGTTGATGAGGAGAAAGAACCATACACCTGCTAACAGACAATGCTACATAAGCAAGCAAGGTTAAAGGACAGTCATTATCTATTTACAATATTCTGGAATCCCAAAATGCAAAATTTTTCTCTCCTTCCCATGTAAACAAAGCTTTCTGTGATGCAGACGGGTTGTTTTAAAGTTTTTCTACAGTCTGAAAGTTCAGCAACAGTGTAAACCTCAATTTTAAGTTGTTGTGTTCTCATGAATAAAGGTAAATTGGTTCCTGAACTAAAATGGGAAGTTGTCTCAGAATCAGACTACATTTCACAAATAGGACTGGTCTATCAGAAAAAAATAGTTTTCAAAAGTCAGGAATGCTGTAAGAAAAATCATGAGGAAAAGATTAGGTGGTAAAATCTGGAAGTGCTTCTTAAAAGTAATTTATTACATCATGAGGAAAAGGCCCAAGAACACTATTGCACAATGAAGGGTGACAACAACAACGCTGCAAATGCATTTTTTATTCAGTAGCAAAGAAGAGGAAAAAACAGGAAATAGAGTCACAAGACAGTGGTACAGCAAGCAAAACACAGAGTAGGAAATTGATAGAGAAAACTAAAGATGTTCACCTGATCAGAATAACAATAAAAAAAAATTGTAATAAGCACAAAAATAAACTTAAGGTAGAATAAGATGGCAGAGCTTAGAATATGAAAAGTAAAAATGCTGAAAAAGTAAAATAAATAATTTTCTTCTGTATTTTAAAGACCCAGAAAGATGTGATACTTTCCAATGCAACTGTAACTTTGAACACCTCCTACGGAGGAATGCTTTACACTTAGATGGATTGTACCCCTTTTCTTAAAGGAGAAAGACAGGGTGATTAAAAGGAAAGGATAGTGTAAAGGCACCAAAGCAGGAGGTACAAGGGGATAGGGAGCAGGAGAGAGTCCCAAGCTCTCTCCGAAGGTGACCATGTACCGCCAGGAAGGTAAGTTGATGTGGGCTTATGTGCTGATATGCCGCCAGCACTTGAAATGGTTATGACATTTTAAAATATTAAGAAATATAATAGTCACAAGTATAAAATAAATAAATTTAAATATAATAAATTCCTCTTGCTCCCAGCCAACACAAACTCAGGGACCATCTGCCTGAGGAAAAAGAGACTATAGACACTTAGATTAACATGGAAGGCAAGGGATTTCACCATCTAGGAAATACCTTGAGGCTTAACCCCTTACACCAAGAAAAGCTTTTTGCTAGTGGTTCAAAGCAATATTCCTTAGGGCCCTAATTCAGAAATCCATTGCAGATGACCCAAGTGAAGGAAATCACACCCTTAGACAACCCAAAAAATGGCTGCTCAAAGCTTGGCCCAGGAGGGGCCTTTCCTAAGCCCTCAGTTTTAAGTCCTGAGGGCTGACCAGTATTTCCGCTGCTCTTCTAATATTCCACCCATTAGTGTCTGTCTCACCGTTTTGTGCTGTCTGCAAAGTCTCCACAGCAGCTCTGGCACCTTGGATTTTGTTGGCATCACATTAATGCTGCAGAACCACGACCTGTGACCACACCTTCCAGATGGTGTCATCAGACTGGAAAGTAAAGTCTACAGGTGTAGGGCTGCTATCACCATGTGTAGGCAAGGAACATAAAGAACACAATCAGTATAACTTGGATACTGGCTATTTCAGAGGCAAACATAAATTACAGATATTTAAAATATCTGCCATGTCTCCAATAGAGAGAAATTGTACAGAAAGATACGCAACATTGTACCAGTGGATCAGCAAGAGAAACACTGAGAGCTAAAAGTGGGGGAAAATACTTCTCAAGATGATGAGATATTAGTGTACAAAACAATTTTCTAGGGAAGTAATATTGCCTAAGACAGATTTGTTTTCTTCTCGGGCAGAGAGAAGAAAAAAATAATTCTTGCATCCCTTTCTACCAGTGCATAAAAGTGTGTAAATAAGTTCTCATCACTTTATTTTGCAGAAGTACAAATGATTCTTCATGGGTGAGTTTCCCATTTATATTCAGAATTGCATAGCAGCCCGTGCTGGTTCTGGTCAGGACAGGGTTAATTTTTGCAGTAGCCAGGAGAGGTCATGGCTACAACCTGGAGGTTGTTCTATATCACCTCATGTCATTGCCAGGGGCACTGGAAGGGCTCTTTTCCAAGTCAGCTAGGGTGCTAGAGGGAGCAGTCAGGTGTTGTTGCGGGTTTTCCCTCATGAATCACTGCCTCTTTCTTGTAATTGCTGTCATTAGTATTGTTGCTGTTACTGTTAGTTTTCGTATCTCATTGATGTTTCAAGTAAATTGTTCTTATTTCAACCTTCGATCTTTAGGTTTTGTTTATTCAATTCTCCTCTCCATCCCACTGCAGGAGGAGGGAGAACTGAGCAAGTGGCACATGGTTTGGAGAGCCTCAGGGGGAGCACTCAATTGGGGAGTACCATTCCTAAACCACAACATGGCCCTATTCTATTTCATGCAGCTGTTACAATACTGAATCAAGTCATTGTCCACTATTTATCAGTTCAGAAAGACCATGAAGTACTGCCCAGTTCTCCTAAATCAATCTACTTGGCCTGATAAAGTAAAACAAAGAGAAATACAAACAAATCCTGAAAAATATGTTTCTGAAACTCGCAGAATTTCAAGGAGATTGTGAAATTGTTTTCTTTCTCCTACTGCAGATTCTTTTGAAAATAGAAAACTGGGGAGCTTCTGATCTAGAAGCACATCCTCAACAACAGACTTCACACTACAATAGATATATTAAAATATTGATTAAAATTACAGACTATGTTAATCATTGTTACATAAAATTTCATCTCTGTGAAGAAGGGATTTTCAAAAGAAAACAACTTGCATATGAGGTATTTTTACCTAGCTAAAAGGTGAAAATGGAGACATTGCACTACAGCTGCTGTGTTTATTAAGAACCAGTCTCTCTACCACTTTGGTTCCATCAGGTAGTATCTGAATTCCTTAAGTAATCCCACTGAATCCAGTGGGAAAGCTTACAGCGTAAGGTACTATTTTGTGATTAACAGTGGCAGAGTCTGACCTCAAGGTCATTTTAATAAGCATACTGGTGACTCACTATTTCCTAAGGACCTCTCCTCATAATCCATTCCATAAAAATAAGCTCTAGAAAGATATGGTTTCTCCTGCTCCAATGTTCCAGACAATTGGAAATCCTGATGAGAACAAAACATTGCCTGTTTGTTCCAGAGGTGGAAATGCCCAGCAGAACATCTGTAGAGCAAGAGACACATAAATGATAATGTCAAACTGTCCCCTATGGCTCAGTCCTGGAGCTGCCCTGGCTTTTCTGTACTGGCAAACCAAGACCCCAGGTCAGGCCAGGTCAATTACCTTACTGTGTGGAAAGACACATCTGATGATGCTGTTGGTTTTTGCCAAGGCAAAAAAGTCCCTAATTTCGGGACTGCTACAAGTAATGAACCTTATGATCTCAGAGTAACTTCCGCCCTTGCAGCTTCTGATTGATGATGGATGACTCCTGCAGCCAGCAGACTCTTATGATCAGGTACCCACAGTGGAGTATGGAACTTGCATTTAACACCTACAGGGATTTAGATACAAGTCCCAAACATGACCATTTCCCTCCAGTATCTTTACTGATGTGTTTAAACTTAGATGTTGAAGTTTGAACTGGCTCCCGATTATCAAGCTACTTTTTGCCCACTGTCATGAGTAAGTTTATATTCTGAGATAAACACACAAAAATATCAAACTATTCCTTAAGTACCAGTTTAAAGTTCTGCCATACGAACAAAAAGCACCTTCCAAAGTGTAGAAATATCTTTTGCAAACAGAATTTTTTGATAGTATTTGAACAGTAGAAAATAAAAATGCAGTTTGTTCTGTATCTCTGTTATTTTGTAGCCATTTTCTCTGTGCAATATGAAAATAGCTGTCTAGCTTAGAAGAAATGGAAAAGATACAAACCAACTGGTGCTGTCACTGAAAAAGTACTTCAGGTCTTGAGTGCAAATTCTAATATCCTAGAGAGATTAATATAAGCATGCCAGGTTTATGGTTGTTCATTATTATGCTTCTGGGAAAGTAGACCAATATATCTTGATAGTTTTAAATACGTATTAGATCCTCTGAGTCACTACTGATTTTTCAGTCTATATTTCTGTCACTGTATTTCAGATTATCTGAGAGGCAGCATTCTGAATTTGCAGAGTTACTAGAAAAAATGGCAAAAATAACTTTTTTAGCCTTTCAAAGGACATTAAAATGCTGACTGAAGCTGACTTCCACCAAGAGGCCAGCTAGAAAATGAAAAGCAGGAGCAGTAGATAGTTAACAATGACTTTGAACTGACCCTCAAGCATCAGCTACCAAATGATGCTCTTAGGATCTCACAGATTGTATTTCCCATAATGGAAATAAAAGTCCATTGTATTCTGCTCAAGTGAACAATTTGTTTTGTCACAAGACTGAGAAGCTAAATATTTCTAGCAAAAATAGGTACTCACAAAGTTCTCTTTCAAAGTGTGCTCTTATGTTGGCCTTGGAAGGGCAAGAGCAACTTGGCCCACCCCATTTAATGAGTAATCTGATCTCTCCCTAGGTAGAAAAGAAAGGATAAATTAATTAGCCAGCTCTTCTTTTGTCTTACAGAGATAGAGGGGAGGGGAAGGGGCTGGAGAAACAGAACAGCCCTTGCATAAGATTCTTTAGCAATACACCTGAGTAAGAAAAGATGCCACATGAATTCAGGGAAGTAATCCACACACAAATGCTGAACAGAGTTACAGAGCAATTCATGCTAACTGAGACAATTTTTAATATATTTCAGAGCATTATGTCACTGCCTGGCTTAGAACAGGGAACAGGCACTATGCTGATAGACATGGGAGACACTACTGAGGAGTTCAGTTTCAGTAGGAATAAAGAGCATGAGGGAAGGAAAAGAATGTATAAGATGAATTTTGCAACGAAAAAAGAGGATTAGGCAGACCACAGATGAGTGGTCACATAAGGACACCCTCACTGGCACAGGTGGCTTCCCAGCACACTCTTGTCTTGTGCTATTTGGGCACGATAGGGTCAGCTGGGGTACCCAAATGTTAGTCCCCTCTACAGACCTGGATCTAGTCACTGGTGAAACCCTTCGGGCATGTAACGACCTCTGAAAACCCGACCCTGTGCTGTCTGCAGACATGGCTGTGGAGAAAAATGAGGTAACATAAGCAGTGAAAAGGTAAAAATTTCTTAATCTATTGCTTTAATTTAGCACTCACCACAGCTAACCTCTCTTCCTTGCTTCTTGAGGGAGATTTACATGTGATTGTTAAAGACCAGATGATTATTTCATTTACTAGATACAGCAGCTTTCCTTGCAAGGATATAGCAGCATCCTTTGGCTCCAGTTCTTTGGGGTTTTGTGCAGCTTTTGTAGCCCTGAACCTCTCCTCTTTCTGAAGGCAGGACTCCCCAAAAACTGTGTGTTTTATACACATCAACATTGATGAAACAGTCCACAACTGATTTTCTCCATAATGTATGCAGCTCATTAACCACTACAGCTTTATGTTTATAATTCAGCAATTCCACTGAAAACAAACAAGCAAACAAAACCTTCATTAGAAGGCCACACTCTGAACACAGCTGGTGGACCACATCCAGTTGCACATAGTTGCATCCAAGATCAAGTTTGGATTCCAGCATTACCATGGTTTTCAGCAAAACCTAGAGGCGGGACCTGCCAGTAAGAATGAAGGCTGAGAGGAGTAGACCTCACCGAGAGGTCTGCTGGAAATCTCCCTGCAGTATGCCCAGCATTCTTGGTAGCTCCTACAGGTAACCCTGTGTTCAGATTTCCACCAACAAACACTCAAATCTTCTGAACTGTTGGTATGTTAGGTCCCCCAAAAGAAGAAGAGGTGGAAGAAGAAGAGGCAGAGAAGAAGGAGAAGGAGAGGAGGAGGAGGAGAAGGAGGAGGAGGAGGAGGAGGGGGAGGGGGAGGAGGAGGAGGGGGAGGGGGAGGAGGAGGAGGAGGAGAAGGAGGAGGAGAAGGAGAAGGAGAAGGAGAAGGAGAAGGAGAAGGAGAAGGAGAA
>JAWWES010000115.1:58865754-58885575 GCA_035583135.1 Lophotriccus pileatus
GGCAACATCCAACAGTAACACACAAAAATCTGGAGTAGGATTTAGGGTTGCAGGTTGCTCTTACAGAAGTTCTCTGGAGCTAAGGTGGAAGGAAACAGAAGACAACCACCAATGAAGCTGATTTTGCAGTGATTTAAGATGCCTAAATCCTTTCACTCAACATGTGCACTAATCTCTCCTTAGCCTTACAATATTGCAATATCAGAAAACCTTCAGTATTGCACCTTCCCACAAGACTATGCCTTTCTCATCCAGATATACTCTTCATTTGACCAAACAATATGCTTTTTTCCTCTGTTAACATCCTACAACTATAAGAACTTCTGGGAGGGCAAGATAAAAAGGCTTGGTGGACCAGGCTCTAAGTTCTCTTACACATCATTAATAATATTACCAGCTAGATAATTAAATCATCCTCATTATAAATGTAACACAAAAAGATCGAGACTTGATTCAAGGTGGGATCAGTGGGCAATACCATCAGTTTTTAAAAATAATGTTTAAAGTAGGCAAATTTGATCAGAACTATTGAAAGAATAAATTTGGAAGACCACTGGGTCATTTTTGCAGAATACTTTTTGTAAATGTAATGGCACTGTGTCCTGGGTTTGTCTGGCATAGGGTTAATTTTATTCTAAGTATCTCGTACAGTGCTGTGTTTTGGATTTAGGATGAGAACAATGTTGATAACGCAGTGATATTTTAGTTGTTGCTGTGCAGTGCTCACTCTAAGTCAAAGACTTTTCAGGTTTCCATGCTCTGACAGTGAGCGGCTGTGTGGTACTTAGTTGCCAGCTGGGGTTAAACCATGACACATTATAATGAAAGTTACAGTACATACACACAGAAAAGAGAAGATTAGCACATATAAACTGTGATAATGTTTTCTGATGAGTACAGAAAAATTCCTGGAAAAACACTTACTAACTATGTAATGTTTTGTAATATTGTTAGGTGAAAGATTTCCTGCTCCAAGGGGAAACACGTCCCCGCAGTTAATTTCTCTGGTTTGCACTCATGCTCTTAGTAGTGACCTTGTTTGTGATGATGTAAAAAGAGGTACACCACCTATCCTCTGCTCTGTTAAAACCAAGACACAGTACCCAGTTTGGGTATTATAGGCAGGTGAGAGAAAAGGACATAGAGAAGATTTCTGGTGGTTTTTTTTTGAAGCTTTATTTTTATCCAAGGATGGGGGAGTCTGAGCATCTCTACCACAGCTGAACCAGGAATGTTCCAATCTTTATTGGCAGCATCATGGTAATGCAGCAAGGATCTAATGTTGCATTAGGTGTTTTTGTTCCAAATAATGTTATTTCTAGGACTAAATAATCTCCAGACTGATTTAAGTGTCCATATCACCTTCCACTGAAGCCAGTGAGAACAAAGTCCCCAACTACGTACATCTACTTGCTAGCTGCAGCGTGCTCACACTAACTGAGATTTATTTAACTGATTTTCAGTAGAGCTGACTGGCCATGTGGATTTGCAGTCTCATGGATTGCAATTTGAGCTTTGGGGTATATCTAGCTTGCACACTGAGACCAAAACTGCAACTTTGTGCAGTTTTTAGGTGCTTGTGGCCAGGGTAAAAAAGCCACTTGGTACCACGTACACACTATTTTTAAGCACTGACCTTGCCTTTGATCTCTTTCCAATGCCTTCCCCCACATACAGTTCACTAACCCAGCACAACCCACTTCTTTCTCTGTGGCAATTCCTGAGGTTTTGTTGTTGGTTTGTTGTTTTGTGGGGGTTTTTTTAAGGAGGGAGATTCTCCTTACTCTTACCAAATTTGGAGAACAAATACTGGTGGCTGTTAGTCAGATTCCAGCAGAAAAAAACCATAGAATAAGGAAACTAAAGGTTGTTCAACTCTGGCTTTTTCTGTAACATATTGAGTCAGGCCTACTTCAGTGACCCAGAACTGGTCTGAGTTGTCTTTGTTCAAAGTACCACAGGAGCCCACGCACCAGAGGTATGCAGGCACCTGGATTTGTTCCCTTGGCAGTTCTGCAGGAGTAGGTGCTTCATTTCACTCATAATTTTAAATATCTGCTTTGAGGTAAGGTTAAATGACCCCCATTTGTGTTTTCCGTTGACCATAAGGAGAATCAGGAGCACTAACTGTACCCTGTAGATTCAAAGGTTTGATAAACCAGTCTTGAAGTCATAAACAGAAACATCAAGGGAGAGATGAGGGACCTTACCAGAAAAAACTCAATAGCCTTCCTGCTATTTTGTCCGATGGACTGCTTCTGCATTTTACTTTAGAGAGTTATTGAAGAAAAAAAGCAAATAAAGTCCCAAGAAATTACTTGGACATAAAGGACAAGACTTCTTTCTCCCAGTTCCCAGTTCAGGACTGTACACACAGAACTACGATCAGGTTCTCTCCTGCTTCCTCTCCTTCTTGCTCCAAGACATTAGCATTTATGCTGCACAGGTCCAACTCCATCAGGGTAGGGGAGACACTATCTACATGGACAGACTAAGAAGGCTGGATTAGTTCAGAAGATAAACCAGTAAAAATTGCTATTACAGAAACTTCCTAACACAGTCAACAGATAATAAAATGGACATTTGTTTTCTAGAATAAAAATACACCAAATTAAAGTATTGTACATTTAAAAATTCTAAAGGACCTCATATTTTTATGCAAAAATGAGTGAGAAACTGACATCATTATTATTAAAGTCAAGAAAGAAATGGGTAGAGATAATATACTTGGAGATATTCATGTTACCTCCTTCAGGGAGGGAAATGTGTATGCACATATGCACTTGTGTGTGTGCAAACGTATGCAGTGAGGGAGTCAGGAAGGGAAACAATTTTATTTTCCTAGACACACTAAGAAAAAAAGAAAAATAGATTATGGTGTATTTCTCCTCATATAAACAAATTAAGCTTGCACAATAACAGTTTAGAAATTTCTTCTTTGTATCAGCACAGATTTCTGAAGTAATGGACTATGATATACTTAATAACATGATGAATTTGTAAACATATGATGAGTAAAACAAAGAATATTATCTTAATCTAATGGAATAACTTTTTAAAATACACCTCAAAGAAAGCATTAACTGCTTGATGCAAATGGTAGATGCTGTCTTGACTTTACGCATACAGCAAATTAGCTCATGTTTAAAGCTTTAAGGATTTGTTTGGGCTTCTTATAGTCTTCCTGTTTGCCTTACTATTATCCTACCATATCCTATCTTCTAAGCATGGGAAGTTTACCTGGAAACGTTTATTTATTTTTTCAGTTGACCACAATTCCTTGAGATAATTGTTTTAACAGTGCCTTTATGGCTGGGCTGTTTCAAGTCAATGTGGCACACCAAAATTATCTCGAGTCAACCTGTTGAATTTCTTTGTGATTTTTCTCTCAGGACCCAGAACTTTAAAAAAGCTATTCTTTTCTTCCCTGAGGTCATTTTCCAAAGAAAAAGAGCTACTGGGCTTATAAGCAATGAACTCAAAGCTTCTTCAAGGCATTTTCTTTCATCACGTTCTTGATTTTATGAGTTTTTTCATGGCTACCCAAATAATTTTCAGCAAGTTGCAGCACGAAGTTTCACTAATGACTGCTCAACAACTATCAGTGAGTGGACTCCAGGTGTTCCAGGTCACTCAGATGCTGCAGACTGCCTTCAGGCCCAGGAACTGCTGCAGCCAGAAAAAGCTAGCTCCTCAGAGATGGAGAATGTGAGGAACCACCAGGGCTTCCTACAGGAACCAGGGAGACATTACATGGATGAACTTGATACTTCTGAAGTAAAATAATTCATGATCCAGTTATAAACCAGCTCACCACCTACATAAATCTGTTTTAGGAAACCAGAGTTTGTACACACTGACACTCTCCAAAACCCAAACATTGTAGTAGTTGCATCACCACCATGAATCGCTTATTGGCACTTCGTATGACTATTAAGTACAGATGATGTATTTTGGGGACTCTTTATCAAATATTATGTGGAATAAACTTCTGCTCTATTATTACCAGTAGACTTTGTGTAAAAAGTTTGAGATCCAAGGTACATACATCTAACACAATGTAGTCTGTGTCCTAAGCTATGTAGAAGAGAAACACAGAAGAAATAAAAAAGCCACACTACCCTCACTCTTTGTAGTTGGTGAATTGAGGGCCAGATTTGCTCTATATTTCACAGCAATCACTGGCAAAGCTGAAAAATTACTCAAGAATCGCGTCCTAACCATAAACTTATGCTTACTCTCTTGGCATAGAGAGAAATGGGAACATGCCCAGGATGCAAAGCAAATGCCAAGTTGTAGAACGGTCCCTGGAGTATTTTGCTCCCTGGAGAGAGATTAAAGTCTTGCAGTACATATAAACACCTGCCTAATGATGACAGAATTGAATGTATTGCTTCTTGCAGCAAAAATGCCTCAGAAATAAGATACTAGATGCCCTATTGAGATCATCCAAAACAGCATGTGTTGCAGTCATCACAAACTTCAGGTGATAGCCTAAAACATCTGCAGTGCATGTATTGTGTGAACACCAAGGCACAGCTCATAGAAACTCTGCCTGGGACCCTCCAGAGATTGTAAAGTAGCTGATATGTGATAAGACTTGAAAGAACACCTCACTTCATGCTTCTACCACTACTCTCATACAGCAGCTCCAGTGGAAGCACTGCCAAGTGCCTTAGCTGCGCACCTTCTCCTTCAACTTATCATACTCTTAGGTTAGTGAAAACACATTTTTGAGGCTGGGATAATAAGCTTGAACAGAGACCTTAACATAGAACTGCTGCACTTTGCTTTTGGGAAGCAACTGTCTTCTACAAGCACTCACACCACAAAGTATTTCTGAAAGAAAACAGGGCTCAAAAAATGTTAATGAAATGCAACATTTTAAAGAGATCTTTTTAATCCCTCTTGACACATCTACATGGTCAAAAAACAAAACTGTATCATAACCAGCAGCCATTGGAACAAGTAGTATAATGCCTATACAAAAAAATCTTTCCAGCTTTACTGTGTTTAAAATTAGTATGGATAAAGACAGTGACTTTCAACTGAATCTATCAGTGGTGTTAAAGGGGAAGGACTATAATATATATATTGCCTGTAATATGGTTAAATTTGTGGTAGAAATGGTAAAGCAATCTACACTGCAGTTATTTGATATTGTTGGATTTCATTTATGGAAAAAGAAAGGTTTCATGAGTTTTTATTGATAGAAGATTTAATCAAAATGGTCGGTTTTGACTGGAGAGAGTTAAACATGCAGATTGAGGAGGAACTATATTTGCAGATTATAAATCAGGCAAAAATGGTCCATGTTCACTTATTTTCATTTCTTATCCTCTGGACAAAAATCCCTATTTTATTATCTGGAACAACTGGCAAATATTTTAAAATACAGTCCTTAGAAACTACAAATTTAACTTCACTCGTCAGAGCCCAGGCCAACAACAGCTAAAAGAAAGAAAGAAAAAAAACAAATCCTTGCCCCTGTTCACGCTTTCCCCACCTTCATGACTATGTTAGTCTCAGAAAAACTTAATAGGACTGGTGAACATTGCAGTGTGCCAGGGAAGCTGGTGCACACGGGCTATTTTAGATCAAAGGGAGAAATGCCTTCCAAAATGCCAAAAGCTTCCACACCCTTATACCAGGAAAGTGTCAACTCACCTTTTCTGCTGTATCAAATATTATGGGAAGAGAAGAGTTGGTGTCTGATATGGGCAGACCTCGGACATTAAAGACATTATGGACTGGACAAATACAACTTTCAGCTCCTTTTGGAAACAGCCCATCCTGGTGCACAAAGGCAATATACTTGCAGGGCCATAGACAGCATGTGCCAGCTTCAGCCCTGGACTGACTTCAGTTTCTAAGCTGGCTTGGTTAGTAGATCCAAATGAAGAGCTTCACAGTAATGTAATTCCCAAGATGACAGTGACACAGAAGGTATGGTCACTGCAAAAAGAGAGCAACCTCAGAAAGAAAAATCAAAAGTTTTTTAAAAAATATTTCCTACAAGTACCTAGAAACTAACTGGATTAGGCAGCCATTTGAGCTCTCCTAGCTCTCTTGAGAGCATGCCCATCTTATCTTTTCCTATCAGAAATGCCCCACACTGTGGCATTAGGGAGAGCATATAAAACAAGCCACTATCTAAAATCCAATCCTCATGCTTCTTCTGCATCCTGCTATTAGAATCATAGAATCAGCCAGGTTGGAAAGGACCTCTGAGAACATCAGATCCAATCCTTGATCCACTACCACCACAGTTACTAGACCATGGCACCAAGTACCATATCCAATCTCATCTTAAAAACCTCCAGGGACGGAGAATCCACCACCTTCCTGGGCAGCCCATTCCAATGCCTGATTACCCTCCCTGTAAAGAATTTCTTCCTAACATCTAACCTAAACCTCCCCTGGCAGAGCTTAAGACCATTACATTTAAGATGTTGGAATATCACCGCTTTCCCAGTAGGATCTGATTTGCACTTTTTATCCATTAATTTGTCTAATACATTTTGAAATTCTTGATGTGTTTTGACTTCACACTTTCTTGCAACAGCCAGTTGTAGAAGTTTATTACAGGCTTTGAAGAAAGGCACTTTTAAAAACCTGTTTTGAATTAAATTCAATCAGTTTCAATACATGTACTCTGATCTAGTACTGTAGAATTTGGTAAACAATTTAGCACTCATGCCTTCTTGATGCTGGAAATCAGCTTCATACCTCCTCAGCTTTCCCTCTAAACTGAAGAGAAATCGTAAGCTGCTATTACTTGTAACAAATTTAATGTCCCTTTCCATAACTTTTGTTTTAAGAAAAAAATATACTCTTGTTGAGATGTGGAGTTCAACTGATGCAATACTGAAGATGTGGAGGCATGAAGATTTTCTACAGTGCCAAAATGTCATATTTGGTCCTGTTCTCAGTACCATTCCCAATGTAGGCAATTTTGGCACCCTGAGTCATTGATGACAAAGAACTACCAACACAGTATGGTTTGGACTATTCTAAAGCACCACCGAGTTGTTTTGGAGATGCTTAAATTAGTTCTGGATGAGAGACTAGATCACACAACAGCAGGATAATACCATGCAGAGATGCTTGCTTAAGCCCTAGAAGATTTATGAAGGCAGCATGCAAACTCATCCTAGATTTGGCAGTAGGTTATCCATCTAGGATGCCTTCAATGACAGTGTATTGGGTAAAGGCATGCAGGACAACAGTCCTCCTATGCATTTGAAATATCTTCAGAACAATAATTCTTTTGGGGAGCCCTTTCCTCTCTCCCCAAGGCATATGGAGCCCTGTGTCTGATGTGAACAACATCACAGCCCATGTACTATAGAATTAATAATTATCAGGAAAAAAAAACAAACAAAAAAACAACAAAACAGTGACTAACAAATTTTCCACAATTTAAAACTTGCTTTCAGTCACTGAAAAAATTTATCAGTATGCCACCTGAAGGGCAAGGCATAGCTGTTAGGTGACAGCAGAAGATGGAAAGTATGAACTACTTCCTCTTCACCCAGTGCTGCATGTCTTCTCCCTCCCTAACTACACCACCGATGCACCTCAGAAAATATTTATGAGTTCTCATTCAAATACTTCAGCTGATAAATTTAATATCACATTCCCTGGGGTAAGCAAAAAATAAAATATTGCATAGGCCTTTGCACATGTGGAGATTATATTACTTTACAATGAAACCCAGCAAGCTGCACATTACAATTTTTACCACAATCTCCTTGGTAGGAATGTTTCAAATACATTGCATATGTGTGAATACAATATAAGCATACTGAAATCCTTTGAACACTGTAATACATCAGACACTTGAGGCAGCGAGAAAAAAAAAAAAGGAAAAAAGACCCTTCACCTATCTTGGGTCTTATCTGGTTTGTGCTGTCCTTCATATGTTTGACACTGGTGTTGTCTGTTCTTGTGGATGGTGCTACTTACAGTGTATGAAGAGAACTTCCAAAAAACTGGCTCCTTGACCACACCCCCCTAACCTGTTCACTTGTTCATTATATCTGTGAAGGAAAGCAGACGAGACTACTTGCCCCGTGTGGTACAGCTCCCAGAAAGACAGATTAAAGGCATTGCAGCTGTACAACAAAGTCTGTGGGTCTATGCAAACACATTTCCTACATACCATAAAAGCTCCAACATCTGACGTGCTGGCGTTTTACAAGGCTGCAATACTGCGAAGTGGGCATAGAAACCGACAACATTCAAAGGCACTGAAAAGAGTCACATTCCACTTTGTTTCCTGCGCTGCCGACCCGTC
This sequence comes from Lophotriccus pileatus, assembly GCA_035583135.1. NCBI lineage: Eukaryota > Metazoa > Chordata > Aves > Passeriformes > Tyrannidae > Lophotriccus > Lophotriccus pileatus. Next base: position 58,874,054 of record JAWWES010000115.1, read on the forward strand.
GGGATCACCGCGGCACCTGCTCCAGCCGCCGTCCGGGTGCCTTGGCCGGGGCTCGGCTGCCATCTCCTGCCTGGCCGGGGAAGCGCCGCCGGGAGCAGCCAGCCCCAGCACGGGGTCCTGGGAATGTGCCCGAAGCTGGCACGCCAGCCAGTCCCAGCACGGGTGCCCAGGGAGTGAGTGAACGGCAAGCAGAAGGGGGCTTGTGTTCCCCGTCCTTCCAAAGGGCACTGTTTCCCCAACTGGAGAAACTATAATTCACAAGCTACAGGCACCATACTTCCCCTTTGTGGACATGCCAACCTGAGACCCTGCTAAACTCTATTTTTCAAGAATAAAACATGCATGGCAGCTTTTTATGCTTAAACCAAAATGTCCATAGGTGTGAGCATTCACCATTCCTAAAAAACAAGGCATCAGCAAGTTGGTGCACCCAGGAAGTGAAAACACACCATCAACTCCCATGTGAACATTTTCATACCAACCTTCACATGGGAACTCAGTGGCAAAGACAAAGCTTCATCAACATTTTTAACCACAAAACCATAGTCATCTTCTTTTTTTTGTGAATTTATTGCCTTTTTCTTTTTTTAATACATTGCAGTCTTCATCCCAGTAGAGCCCTAGAACTTTCTTAGGTTCTGCTGGTTTGCCTTTGAATGTCATAAGTCAAGTGTAGAAATAACAGCACATGACTGCATATTTAAAGAATATATATGCCAAGAGACTTGAGCAGGATGGCATATGCAGCCTTTTTTTTCCCCCCGCTAATATTATCTCAAGCTTTGTAATCTGCCTCTAAAATGGCACATGTGTGCATGCATCTTCAATCTTCCACTCAATTCTGTCTCTACAGTTGTTCTCCCTATAGTTTGCTGCTCATTTTATGGGTGATTAATGGCATGAAATCAATAGTAAGACAGCATCACCTCCAGGCTTGCTAGCAGATTCTCCTGTGTGTCATTGACTCAGCTTCTTGCTATTCCTTGCTATTTTTGCTCTGTTCCCACATACTATTAACCATGGTGACCAGTCTGTCTTTTCTTTCCCACACATCCAATCCTTCCCCTTCACTCATCTTCTCTCCCACCACCTTCCCATTACATCTCAAGTCCATGAATGGAAGCACTCAAACTTCCCCTATCAAACACTTTACATTCAATAAGAGTGTTAGAAACAATTATGTTGCTTTAACTAATATTAAAAAAAATAATAATAATTTGAGACCTTATATAAGAAACAGCTTCAGGTCACAGAAAGTAAGCTTATCAAAATCCTCAACAATGTAACTAGGGTATTATGGGAAGGTCTAGCTAATATTACCTACATTCACAACCATACTAGCTCAAGTCAATAATGGTATGATTGATTTTATCATAACATTATGGAAACAGACTTTCAAAGGGCACTGCAGTTCTATCCCTGTTTCTTGGTTGCAGGCCACTTTGGCTAGAAGTTTTTCTTCTCATTATAAGAAAAACCACTCATAACTCACGTCCAAACAGCAGGTTTAGGGGCATTTTCACACAATTGCAAGTAGAAGAGGCACGTATATTTCAATTAACTTCCACTTGAAAAGGACATGTAAATGGGCTTGAGGGTCAGACAGAATGATTATGCTGCTCACAATGGTCAAGAAAGATACAGACATGATGGTTTTAAGAGAAAATGTTAAGAGGTGTCATGCTGAGTTTAAAACAACTGCTTAGACAGCCATGAGGGAAGAGTCAGAACCAGCTGAGATTTTACTTGGAGGGGTGAGAATCAGCCTCTTGTATAAACAGGAGTTGAATTTATATATTGTTTAAAATACAGTAGCTTGCTAAATTCCATGCATGTAAAGGCATTTCTTGTTCATGTACTGACAAACAGTGTATTTCTCTGCTCTGAAAAAAAGCAAAGCTGAAGGCTGTTACTTGAAATTTGTCCATTCAAATAAATGGATGAAAAAGAGAATATATACCATAGCTCCTATTGACATATGAACACTTTTATATATATGGATATCTGAGGGTGTTTCATTTTTTTGTGGAGGGGTTCTACAGAATGTGACCTCCATTCCTTTAAACACATACTTCTAAAACTAGAGACATTTTGTTTTCTCCCCACCCATTTGCCTTCCTAAACCTGTCCCTAGCATCTGTATTATGTTATCCAACACACTGGCTGCTAACAATACAATCAATATAAAAGGTTACTTAGGGGTCATGGCTTTTTTCTGTCCTCAAAATACAAAGCTTATTTTAAGAGGGACTTGAACTCTTTCACTGTGGAAAATGTCTCAGAATCATTCAGGTGAGAAGAAAAAAAGGCATACCAGAATTACAATTTTTTTTTGTCTATGAAAACAGGAAATTGCTTTAATAAACATACTTTGCGCATCCGCATAAAATAAATTTTTTTAGCTTTCTAATTCATTGGTAAGGTTTTACAAGGCAGGAACTTGGCAGGCTAAGCAATAAGCTAAATGCCCATTATTTCATCACTTTTGGAAAATAATACCTGGATAATTTTTTAAGAACATTGACATCAAAACTCTACTGATCTGCTCCAAAGAGGAAAACTTACCTTACAGACACTCACCTTAGTCTGACTACAGCAAAGATGAATGGATTCCTGACACTGACTGAGTTGGAGGACTACTTGAAGGTAAACAAGTAATCAGATAAACAAAATAATAGTTATGCTGATTTGCACATAAATATTTTTCCCCTTGTAGATATTTTTTACATAACTCTGCTTTGTAATAACTCTTTGTACATAACTCTGCCTAATAATGTCAGTAATATGAGAGATTAAATATCGGTAAACAGATTTTTTAAAAACAAATGAGGTACAAACAAAATTGTATCAGTTTGTAAATTTTTTCAAAGAAAATAGTTACTTCCAGAAAGTATCCACATTTCATGTAATGTTGTGTTCCTCGCAGTGTTCTCAGTGAAAATATACTAAATACTTTTGTATACATACCATAAAAAGTTCCCAGTTGCTTTTGAATTGAAAGAGGGCAAAAAAGCTCTTCACAATAAAGTGATTTTCAAATTAGTTTCCATTAGTTCATATATGAACTATGAACATGACTGACACTTTCAGAGATATAAAGAATGGCTGAAAGTTCAGATATTTGTATAGTAATTTACTTCCATAAGAGATTGTATCATAATTTAGGACAGATCAGTACATGAAGCAACTGATGTGCATTCAGCGCTTTTTGTATGTGGACTTGCATTCAAAACCAATGCCAATGCATCAAAAATTACCCATGCATGGGGGATCATTATACACAACAGCATAGCAACCACTCCATCTGCTCAATTTATTAAAGAGACTCAAAACAAACATTTGTTTGCTGACCAATGCCTGAAAAATTTTCTGTGTATTTACTTAACTCTCTAAAATCACTGAAAAAATAATTTGCCATTACTTCTGTTTTCCTTAAGGCTAAAAAAACAAGCCAGTCACATCTGTGCTCACCTAACATCCACCGTCTAGTTCAATGGCCTAACACAAATTACAAACCCTAGTGAGGCTTCACATCACAAACACATGATCTCCAAAGGAGACAAGACTGACAAACGGATGTATGTTCAGAGTTCCTTCACATTACTTAACAAGATACCTTTGCGAGGTCTCCAGGAAAGGGAGCAAATCAGGGAAAATGTTTGCACCAACTTCAGTAACATGCACACCTGATGCAGTGGCTCACAGCTAGGACATCCAGGTTTTCCAAAACAGGAACAAAACCAGACAGGTAGAGGCAATTCTAAATCTGAAACATTATTAAATCAGAAAATACTGGGGCTTATTCTTGTTACAGGATAGTGTGTGGTTTAGTATTAAATACATTTTTTCTTCATGCAGGATCAGTTCTCATCCTCCACAAAATACTAAATGTGTTAAATAAGATATGAAGATAATACTCTTCTCTTGGTAAAGCAGACAAAATAAACTGTGCTCTCCATATAGGATTGGCTGGAGCCCACAGAAGTGCTTGTGCAGCACAGCTATTTGTTGCTTACAAAGCCCAATACCCCGACGTCTGTGCAAATGCAAAACATATCAGCACATTACAACGGGACCTGGATGTGAATGAGATGTCCTAGTGTTATAAATTAAAATTACCGGGCTGCAAAGCTGCAATAAAGAAATGGTTTATTAAACAAATAACAAACAAACAATACAAGTTCGACATATGTCGGACCCTCTAGAGAGAGTGCTGTCTCTTCGGTTTCTCCGGCTTTTTATTCTATTTCGGCTTCGGGTTATGCAATCCTGAGGTCCAGTGTGAGTTTCTCAATGTTGTTTGAAGTGCAGATAAGAATTGTGGCTGGCACCAGGAGCCAGGTCCTCTTTAGAAAAAAGTGTGTTTGTTAAATTACAATCTAAAAAGGAGAAGTTTATTCGTCTGTCCCTTGCAAACTTGTTTCCTGGAATAAGGATTTATCCTGTCTGAAAACTTTCCTGGAACTGCTTTTGTCCTTTACAGGAACTGTATTACCTTAAAAAAAGGTGTGTATTCCTTTGTCTACCTCTGGATTAAGATTCTTCCCAGCAGACGGCTATGTGATCTTTACTGGAAAGGGGGTGTGTTACAGATTCTCTATAAAAAATTATGATTTTTACAAATTATTTCATTTTTGAAAGAAAACATAAAAAATTATGATTTTATAATTCATTACACTAGTAAGAAAGTGCCTTCAAGTGGGGCTTGTTTTCAAGTTCTATTTAGTTTAAAACATTACATAGTATGTTCTTCCAATGCTCTTTAGAAATCTGTACTTCACACCTTCACAATGACTTACCAGCATTTCTTCAAAGCACTCCATTAGCTTTCTACTTCACGTTGAAACATACTTTAGGCCTGAAAACAACAATCTTTCCATGCAAAACCACCAAAACCTGGTATTTTAGTCCAGAAAAAAAGAAGTTAATCCTGCTGCTTTTGCCAAGCAAAAGCCACAAAACATGCATCATTACTCAAACCATTCTGTTCTGTATTTTCCCTGTTTCACAAGGAGAACCTGCAAGTGACATTAAATATGACCAGCAAGAGAAAAAGTCAGGACCAGTCTTAACTCCAAAGTCTCTAATTTCCAATTGCATGTTTAATACTGTTTAATGAGGTCCTTTTCAAGGGACAGGTCATGGGTACCTTTAGGATGATGACTACATATGGCTGTAACTTTTAAGTGTAATCCAAAGTCTACTCCTCAAAAAATCTTATCTGAAATCCTGCAGGACATACCAATGCATCAATAAAGCAGACTGAGCCTTAATCAGTTCTCCAATCCCAACTCTGCATAGGTTCCAAAGTCACTTGCAGAAAATGAAACATTACACTAAAAACTCTCAGCTTGATACCTAAGCATTTTGATCAGAAAATCTGGATCTCAATACAGCTCACTCTAGCAAAAAGGATTTAGGAAGTGTTGATTCTATTCCAACAAAATTTAAAAAAAAAACTTGCAATGAAAAGTTGCCATTCCCTAGTGTTAATATTCATTGCTATGTAAAATTGTGACATGAAAAGAAAAAAGAAAAAACACCAACAAACCAACCCACAAAGAAAAATATTCCTAGACTTTTATTAAGGTATCATTGTATTGCAGCAAAAGAAACACTGCCTAACAAATTTGCTCATGACTACAGCTCTCCTTACTTGAACTGCTTTTCCTAAGGGCTAACTGGTCATACTTCACAGTATTTCAGAGCAAACGTATAACCCAGCTACTGCTAAAGTTGCCAATTACAAGGGTACAAAAGCATTATATAAATCAAGCACAAAAACCATATTGATAAAGATGTCATTTATCCATTAATTATTTTGTAAACTTAAATAGTGTGCTGGACTCTTCTCAACTTCCTTGCAGGTTTAACTTGTATGGATTCAACCACGGAATAATTTAGGTTGGAAAAGATCATGGAGTTAACTGCAAACCAGACACTGGCAAGGCCACCACTAAACCATATCTTTTATTATCACATCAGATTTCTTTTTAGCTAACTCTAGGACTGGTAATTCCACCACTTCCCCAGGCACTGTTCCAGTGCCCGACCTTTTTTCCTGATACTCAATCTCTTGATGTCCTAATAATCTCTTCAGCCTCCTTTTCTCCAGGCTAAACAGTGCAAGCTCCCTCAGTGGCTCCTCCCAAGACTTGTGCTACAAACCCTTCACCAGATTTTGCCATCCTCCTTCTGACACACTCCAATACCTCAGTGTCTTTCCTGTGAGGGTCCCCTAACTGAACCTCAGTAAGTTGTGAACGCTCAAGATCATTTCATTTACCCAGCATACCCTATTTCCTCTAGTGTTATAGTTGGGCAGGCAATCTAGTGATGATACCATTATTTTCAAACAGTTTTCTCCATAAATACTGGGGGAAATGCAAAGGGAAACTACTTCAGGTATTAAATACACTGTATTTACAGCCTTCCACGTTCTGCAAGTACTAACAGACAGACACTTTCAGAATTTTTACTCAAGGTTATCAACTTGTTTTATTCACCCTTTTCAGTGATAATTCCTACTTCTTTCACTCCAAGATCCTAATCTCAGAATTACAATTCATCTAAACAAATATTTTTCCTTCTTCCATCAATATCCTTCCTATTTTTCCAATAGCAAATCATAAAATAGTCTCCTCTGAAATGTTAGCATGTGTTAGTATTAGTGCTTTACATCACAAGACATCATTATAGTAGATATGCAAGTAGGTATGTCTTCTCCATTCTCCTAGGTTATTTTGTGTCAAAAAGTAACAAAATGAAAAGCTGTATTTTAACCCAAAAGCGAAACATCTGGAAAAGCTGTTTGCTTGCATAGGCTTAGAAGCTGCTTCCTCAAATTTGAGAGTATGTCTATGAATTTCATCTTTTAAGGAGTCTTCACTCACTACCCTGGAGAGACTTACTGAATTGCACATTTGTTACACTGCATCCAGAGATGCAAGGAATTCAGACTACTCCCAAAAGGTAACAAAAAAAAAAAAATTCTAGTTCAGTGGTATATTCAATTAGACACTTTCCACCCTCAGCAACACATAGGCCATTGAAACCAAGTACACTACTTTTGGATCCCAACTTCCTTTGTCAATTTAACCCCGATAAACAGCCAGCCAAGGAAAGGCAAACCACAAAGCCCATTAGACTGCCACCACCACCAGTTTCAGACAGTTCTTTTCTCTATGATGTAGCAACAAATGTTATAAAAATTAGAACAAATTGCACAACTATTTTATTCAAAACTTTTGGAAGATGCCTTAAGAAGGCATCATTAAGGGAGATGTCCTTAAGATAGGACAAAAGATGATGCATGTTTTAGTGTGCTTCTGTATACAAATCACATAAATTATTAGCCAAACTCAACTGACAAAGTTTGTCAATATTTAAGTCTCTCAACTCCATTCAAGAAATACTCCCTCATTCTCAATATTGAGAAACCTTCAGTAAATTAATGAAACAAAATCTGCAACTAACGCTCCTATCTACAGATTACCTCTAATTTCAACTACACATTGAACAAACCCAAGTGGAAAATGTTAACATTTGTATATTTGTGTTAACTTTCCTCCATTTGCAATACCAGCTTGACATTAAGAACTACTTCAACTCCTTCATGGAGAATTTCAGACAAAACTGAATACACATTAAGTTCAGCAAAAGGATATAGACCTTGCCTGAAGCAGACTTGAACAGATGACTCCATTAAGTACACCCGAAAATATTAGTTCAGAAACCTCTCAATCAAAAGTCATCCAGATCTAGCTACTACAAAGCTGTGACAGGGCCAAAACTAAGGGACATGTCAAGAGCTTAAATGAGAGCAGCAAGTCCATCTGAATGCAGCTGGAAAAGATGCTTGCCTCCACACTACACAAACAACTGGGGATATCAAAAGCGGAGTTACAAACCATAAAAATTCAAGTTGAAGAGCCTGAGAACAGACAAACATTCCCATCTCCTCACCCTGCAGGTACCCAACCCCACATATTCACATTCATGTCTTTCAATTTATCAGCATAATGGAGCAATTCCTTATGGACTCCACTTAGACCTGCTCTGCAGGAAAGATGAGACATATAAAACAACTTGTAGGAGAGATAAAAGCAATCAAATTCCAGTCTCAATCCCACACATCTCAAAAAAAAAAAAAAAACAAACCAAACCAAAACAACCAAAAACTGGCAGCATCACAGGTTCTGCACATCACTGAACTACTACGGAAAGCAAGACACTGGGCAAGTTGGGAGTGCAACAGTGCCTCGTCTGAGCAAGGGAAAGCTCTACTTGGCTACCTTGTCTACCAAGAACTGCAGAATCAGATCAGCAAGTACGTGACACTACTTATTATAAGATACCAAAACCCACAATCTGCCTCCACTGAGCCAGGGTAACCAGTGTAACATCTTGTGCCAATTGAGATCCCTGAATAATTTAAGACAGCATTTATGAAATTTCTGCAACATCTCAGAAGACCTGGATAAGGGTTAAGGCTGCTCTCCTCATTTGTTTCAGCACAGGGAGCCAAATTTTCATCATAGATGGAGCAGCACTTCAGGTTTTCCTTAAAAAATTAATCAGAATTCCTGCAGAAATACAGACCTAAGCACTACCGTGTAAAGCTAGTAATTAACTGTCTGCATGTCTGCATTTTTGCAACTGAAGTTGTGCAAAGTTCTCTTGGCTGGTAGCCTCTGGGGTAGGAATAGGAAACAGAAGCACCCTAGAACAGGAATAGCAGTGCTCACCATGATGTTTTTAGCAAACTGAGGGGTAACATACTAGTAAACTACATCAACACTTGCAAAGTCCTTCCATCTTCTGATGTTATCCTTTGCAACTCAAAGAACTATTCCACAGACACGCAACCATTAATCACACATACACTAGTCAGGTTCAAAATTTATTTTTCATTCATTTCTTGCACTTGAAGTACTCTTCGATGACATCTTTGGCCTGGGATTCCTTGCCATAGTCCTGTAACACAAGATAATCCATTAATAACATACAGATCCATTCAAAATTTTACAACCTAAGGGAACTAAACAGTTATCTTATCTGCTTAAAGAAAGTAAAATGTGTGAAACAGTTGCAAAAGTATGGAAACACACACAGAAGGCATTAGTCATTATTGTGAAGCTGTAGCCATCTCTTGGGACCTCAGAGACAACAAAGTCTTCAAGGCTCGTACTGTGGCTTTAGTTTACCAGTGTCATTGTAAAATATGCTCCGCAAAACACTGTTAAGTTGAGCGGATACATTGAACTGGCATTTTTTTCTTAAGCAAAGCTTCCTATTTTCTAGTCAGGTCTTTCCTTTTAATGCTTACTGGCAAGAGAGCATAAGGACTTCAAGGACAAAACCATTAACTCACAAAACATATATTAGTGTTTTAAATAAACATGAAAGGGAATATAAAACATAAGGAAGAGCTTATGTTCACTATCAACAATATAAAGTGACTGTTTATAAAAATTAATATAAAGAGCTCTATTGCTTTATCTAAAATAAGCTTGTGTTTGCTGCCTCTTTTCGCAAGTCAAGAACTAATCTATAATTAACATAATCTTACCTTGACAACCACACAACTGCAGCCCACTACTTTGCGAGGTTTTCCTTCTCTGTCGATCTTGCAGAGACCTACCCACTCACCCAGCTTCTTGTTGTCATCAACCTGCGGTGCAGAGCATTGCATCACATTAGAACTTGCCATTTCTAAAATAACTGGGTTCAGCCCAAAAGCTGCTGTACTGTCAGAAGCTTTGGGTAACGGATGGCTGATTTCCTCACAGGCATCAGCAGAGGGAGCCAAAGTATCATCATCGTACAGCTTGTGCCCTCACAGCAGGACTGCTCCCGTGCTCCACCCACTCACAGTAATAATTCTGTGTCTTGTTACACAGGACACAAGAACTCACTTTTAACTTTGGGAAATACATGATCCACATCCTTTGCCATTTACATCCACAGTTTTTGTACTGCTTGTATGCCAATCACACAGAACTAAACCTCTGCTAAGAGAAATTTTGCTTAGATAAGCCATACACAGAATTACAGTACATTGTTGTAAAGATTCAGTTCTCTACATGCTGAAACAAGCAGCATAACTGCTATGAACTTGTGTCTTGACACTTACCTTAATTAAGTTGATCTGATGTTCTGCACAGAGTGCTTCAACTAATTTTACATATGTGGGTTCATCACAATTTGAAGCCAGAACACAGAGATGGGCTTGGCGTCTAAAAAAAGAATGAAAACTGACATGTAATTTCAGACAATATTTGGAAATTCTTTATAATCAAAATCATAAATGAAAGAATTCAGCACATGCATTTCTAGAGAGCCACTTCAGAAGTTTAATTTTTGGTTTTGAGACACCATATGCTTTTGAAATACTAAATATACTTTTGACATGATGCATCACTTCTGTTTTTAATATATACAACAGGCTATTCATAGTTAGCTTTATGATCAGATTCTATTCCAATTTTGAAAGCTTTTAGAAATTCCACTAAATAAATTTTCAGCCATTGGAAAAAGGTCTAATAACTGGATAAACACCAGGTCCCATAAAGAACTGGTGTCACTGTCAGAAAGCAACGAAGTTACAAGTTGCTTTTTCTTGTTTACCACAGATTACAGTAATTTAACATTAGAATTGTAATTACTAAAAGCTTGCATTTCCACATCAAGCTGTTATAAGCTCTTCAGAACAATCTTTTCTACTTACGTTCAAAGAAGCTGTTATGACAGGGCCCCAATTCTAATTAGGATCTTTGTATACTGTGGTACAATGTTAAGATACCAAAGGGATACCTGACAACAGAGAGAGCTGAGTAGGTCTTCTATGCTTAACCTAGTACAATGTGACCTCTACAGACAACACCAGTTTTCTCTGTGACCTTCTTCATTATGAGTGTTATCAGAATGTCAGAAATGTTTCCAAGCAAGAACCATCACAACCAGATGTGTATAAACCTTGTACATACATCACCTTTGAACACACAACATATGAAGCTGCAGCTGAACTCACAAGAGCTCTTACAAACTAGATGTCAGTCACCTAAATTGTATTTTTCCTCTATTATTTAGCGCCTTCTCTTAGAGGTTTTCGCATACAGGTTTGTCAGACAGCAGTTATCACTCATAAGACGAGTGAAGGGGTATCCGACAAACTGTGAAGTCATCACCCAAACACTGTAGCATTACCCTAAAGCATCTTCTCTTCTTGGAAGTGTGCTTCTGCATACACACACACAGGTGTGTAGGTATGCGTATACACACAGATACAGTGCTTCACCTGACAAAATACCGTAGCTGATTACCTTAGATGGCACATGAGGTAAGTTTATTACTGCTTTCACATATTTAACCCAATTAAAATCTTAGAAAATTTTGAGAAGACTATCACTTCTGAAAACACAAGGCTCTTGAGCCCCAGGTTTTCACAGCTACATTCTGCAAGCATCATTCCATTTTCTTCACAAAACCCACACGCCCACATGAACACTTGATGGCACTAG
>JAWWES010000115.1:58893663-58931908 GCA_035583135.1 Lophotriccus pileatus
CGGGGGGCAGCCGCTGCCCCGCGGGCTCCGAGCGCTGCGGCCGGGACGGGACAGGGAGCGGGAGCGCAGGGGAGCGGGGCGGGTCCCCGCAGGACCTGCTGAACGCCGCGGGGCCGCGGTGCGGGGCTGTCCCGGTGGGGCAGAGCGCGCACCGCATGAGGCCGGGCGCGTCCGGGGTGGGCTGACGGGCGGGGGTCGGCACCGCAGCGCACCGCAGCGCATCGGGCAGCTCCCGCCCGCACGGCGAAGTCCGCGCTCCTGCACGAGGGGAAAAAAAGCAGCACCGCTTGACTTAATTCTCAGTGCAGGGAGGATAGAAGTGTGGTGTGTTTTTTTTTTTTGGTTGGTTTTGTTGTTGTTGTGGTTGGTTTTTGTTGGTTTTTTTTTGTTGTTGGTTTTTTTTTTTTTTGGTGCGGCTTTTAATTTTCCAACCTGATTTGTAAACTGTTCCCCTCTATCAGGGAGATAATACTTTGTTGTTATTTTATTTTGTATTTCTAGATGGTGGAGCAGAAGCGCTCGGTGAGGAATCGAGACGGTTTACCAGAGAACAGCTATTTACACTGGCTGCGACAGCTTCTATAAACTTCAGTTCAATGATATGCTACTCAATCCTGGGACCCTTCTTCCCTTCAGAGGTAAACGAACGACTTAGTCAGCTACTCTTTACACTACTTTTTTTTCATGTTGAAACTTTCAGAAGTATCTTGAACTCCGTGGGACCTTTATGGTTGGCTGTAAGCTCTGAGTTAAGACTTTTCAATTGTGGAAATTCAGTGATAGCCTGATGCTAGCATAGACTGTGTGTGTATGAGGGTGACCTGGATCCTGTCCATGGACTAATCTTCTCTCTGACTACAGAGGTGACAGCAAACTAGTAATATGTGATACAAGGTGGATTCTTGGAGAAATTGAAATAGTTCTTTACTCAGTGTTGCGTAGTAGTTTCATAGAGCTGAGATTAAACTCAACAGTGTTCTGACTTGCATTTCAGTGCCCTAACCACTCAGTGACTTTTTATTTTTCGCTACCTCTCTGTTAACTCATTCTGGGTCATCCTTAACTGTGTTAACTTCCTGACCTAGCAATTCTAGGGAAAAAAAAAAAAATCCCTGCTTATGTGGAGTGAATACAGTGTTTAAATATAGGATGGGAAAAAATGGTCTTGGTGCCTTTGCAGCAGAAGTCCATTTCTCTCATGACCAAATTGTTCCCAAGTATTTACGAAGAAATGTTTTTTTGCTCTAAATATTCCTATATACTGCTTGTGTCCAAGTAAATGTATTTTGTCAACCGAAGTAAGTAAAGAAATTGGTGTTTGTTATAGGAAGGCATGTTACAGCGAAGGTAACAGATATCTCCATTTGACTGCTCTCTCACCATGCAAGGAATCAGTTTTGTAGTTGCACTCCACTTGCACACACTGGTGCACATCAGTTGAAGCCATCTGTATAAAGTCTCTCCACCCGTTCAGCAAATGACACATTTTCCATTCACTGAGGAATAACCATGGCTTTTCTCTTAATTATGTATTAGAAGTGCAACGTGTCTTTAAATTGCTGTGCTGTTTTACCTTATGAGCCCCTACTGCCTTTGAAAAAGGAAATTGCTTTCTAACTTCATTAATAGACAATTAAAAAAATTTAAATGTACAAAGCATGAATGTTATTCACCTCAAGAATTTGACTTCATCTTTACATGGTTGTGATCTTTTTTTCCAGGCAATAAAAAAAGGTGCCAGTAACACCATTGTTGGCCTGATTTTTGGATGTTTTGCTTTGTTCAATTTCTTGTCTTCTTTAATCTTGGGAAATTATGTAAGTATAATTGAAGCTGTAACTTATTTCTGTTCTGACACAGGTCGATAAATGAAGACAGTTCTTTAAGGCTGAGAAAAAAGATGTCTCTTCAGTTGCACTCCTGCAGGCTCGTGTCTGCACTAATTGGAGTCTGGCCAGTCAGTCTGAATCTGATCTAAGTCTTGTCAGTGGTCTTCTGTAGTTCTTGAGGTAGCACAGGGCGATGGACATGTAGCTGTTTTGTTAACTGTTCTGTTTGTTTTGTAATCTGAGTAATCTGATGATCAATTCTGCTTTCTGTTACCTCCTTTCTCCCATCCCCCATTTTATTTGTTGCACTTGTACGTTCTGTTTACCTTTGGCAACGTTCTTAAGGTGTTTTGTTTTTTTGTTTTTGTGTTTTTTTTCTTTAGCTAGCTGCACCCCTTCTTCTTTTCTGGTATGTTGTCTTTTTTTTTTTTTTTCCTCTGCTGCTTAACTCAGTTTCCCCTTCAACTTCATTATATAGTAATATGTGATAAATGTCTCCAATTCTTGCAACTTGAGTTTTCCCACAGATTCAGGATTTTTCTCATGTTGAAGAAATTACAGATAAATTACAAAACTGTTCGTTTATGTGCTGGAGCACTGCTGTCTACATGTTATTTGCTATGGCTGCTCAGGATCATACTGTAAGCTGGAGGTGCTGCAGAGTCAAAAACTTTTCTGTCTTTGGCTGGGCAGCCTCTTTGCTGACCCTGTGGTGAGTGCTTTTCCCTGGCGTTGAGGAGGCTCATCAAAGTGGCACACGAGTGCCATTGCTAAGTCCAAGTCTTGGTGCCTATGAGGGCACTAAGTACTTTACTAAGTACTTCACTAAGTACTTTACAGGGAAAAGAGCTAGCATGCCATCCTCACTGCAGACAACCGAAGTGAGCATGAGTAGACATGGACAGTGCAGCAGTCAGAGATCCTGAGGGTTTTAATGAAACTTAGCAAAATATGGGCTTTAGTAATAATGGCTGAAAGGCAGGGACTTCGTCCAGGTCTGAAAAAAGAAGGAGTCTGAAGTACCTGCTGCCCTTAGGGAAAGCTGCAGCATGTAATTAGAAGTTCAAATGTACTTTGTTACGGAAGTGAGTTATGGCACTTTATGGCATGCGTCCCATCGTCCTTCGCTCTACTGATAGAGTGTGAAATGAAGGAAGGTGGAGTCCTTTCCCTAGTAGTGAATGGTGAGGCCTGAAGCTAACGTGCTTGCCATGCTGAAGTTTTGTGGTATTAAAGGTAGTGATAAATTTGCTTTAAAATCAACTTCCATTGACTCCTCAGCCATATACATGACAGGTATTGCTGGCCTTTCCTCAGTCATGGTGCTAGAGGGAGAATGTATTACTTTGTGTTTGTTTGTAATGAGGACTGCTGCTGTAACCTGCTACTGCAGAAGCTGCAGCATGCTGCTGTGGCATAGTTAACTGCAGCATTGTCTTAGCATTCTGAAAACTGGATTAAGTCACTTAACCATTCAGAGTATTTTTAGGTTCAGTGTTGCATAAAGGTACACCAGCAGAAGCAGTATCTCCAGATCTTTTAGTTACATGTGCTATAAAGTGCCCATAATGTTTGATTTCTTAACAGTAACTTATGTTGGAAGATTTTTGATCTTTCCTTGAAATACTAATGTGTAAAAAATGGTATTTAATTTACAGCTTACACGTATCGGAGCAAAATTCATGTTTGTGGCAGGAATGTTTGTTTCAGGATGTGTGACCATTCTGTTTGGGTGAGTAATTTTTGTTGCATTTGTCTTCTGATCATTTTCATTCATATGAAAAGAGGGATACAAGAACAAAATTAGAAACTCTTGGGCATCTTTTGTGTGTTGGTTAGGTCACTTAACTTTTTATATCTTTAGTTTTTATCTTTCCCTTGTAAAGCAGAATGGACACATTTCCCTTTTAGTAGCTTTCAGAGTCTGTTTACTACTTTGAAAACAGAGGAGGAAAGGTTCTATATATTTAAATAACTAGTGTAGTTCACTAACAGTGAGAAGCATGTCAAAGTGCAGCAAAAAGGGAACTATTTCTGCATAACATTTTAATTTCTCTTTTCTTGAAAATATTCAGTGCAAATAGGAAGCTTTGCCAGGCAGGTGAAGAGGCTAAGTCACTCATTTTAACAAAATAAATGTTTTATTAGCAAGGCAAGAACCTCTTCTTAGGTAGCTGTAACAAATTGCATCAGACTTCTTGCACAGGTGGTTGAAAAAGCTATGAAGTACAACAGAAGATGGCATTGGAGTTTTTCACAGGTTAGGTTTTACATGTTCTTTTCACTGCCAAACAAAGGTGAGAAGGAGAAAGCTGCCAGAAATAGTTTGGTAGAGTTTGAATGACTTCAGTGATGTGATTCAAAAATATGTCTCAATAGAAAGCATTAACTGTCTTGTAGCTGTGTCCTTTAATGAGTAAGAAATGATGATCCAAGGGCCTTTAGTAGATGACTCCTTTCATCCATTTACTATTGGGATTTTTTTTTTTTCAGAATGCTGGACAAGGTGCCAAGTGGACCAATGTTCATTGGTTTTTGCTTTTTAGTAAGAGCAATTGATGCAGTAAGTTTTGCAGCAGCAATTACAGCATCATTTTCAATCCTTGCAAAGGCATTTCCCACTAATATAGCAACTGTCCTGGTAAGTGCAAAAAGCAGTGTTAGAGCTGAGTACGTGCAATATGATAAATTGCCAATGGTCAGTCTAAAACCAGGAGGAGAAAATCTGTTATCTCATGTGTAGGCTTGTTTGAGGTCACCACGTAATTAGTTCGTAATCTAGAATCACAATCCTAGAACAAGTTCAGGCCTTAGCATAACTCCAATTAGATGTAAATTAGGCAGTATATATTAGTTGCTTGTGCTTTGAAGACAACTGACCACTGATGTTGGAATTTACCTCTTCAGTTGAAATCAGTCTATTAAAATGCTAATACATCTTTTAGTGACTACTTCTACATGGATATTAAGGATCCATGTGGATTGATTACAGAAATTGATGAATTCATTCAAATAATGTTGATTTAAATGCCTGAAAGATGCAAAACTGGAAACAATTTTGGTTTCATTTTTCTAGTCTGTTGATAAGAGTCATGTATGAGAAGATGAGAGCTAGAACTTCTTGAAATCTGGAGGGCAATATTTCTGGTCATCAATGATTCATTTCAATCAGAGATATTACCCTTATTTAGTTGGGGTTTTATGGTGTTAGGAAGAAAAATTTTGTATTTAATAAAATGCTGCTTTCTCTTTTTCAATAAATTCTGGTTTCAGTTCAAATATAGACTAACAGAAATAACTAGATTAAATTTTAATGAGTGAACAAATGTTGAGAATTTGCTTAAGAGCATTAAATAAAATTGGAAGAGTTGATGCTTTTATTAAAACTGTTGTTAAGCTGTATAATTACTTCTATAAATAAATGTCTATAAGAATATGTCCTCCTAATTTAAAAAAAACTATTAAATTGTGTCAGCAGTGATTAGCTAGCATTTTCTTTGGAAAGCAGTTTATATATTGTAATCATGTTTTGGATTTATTCAGTCAATAAGGTTAAGGTTTCCTGTTTGCAAATTTAGAGATGTAATTTAAATAGGTAAGTAATGTTGACTTAAAGGGACTTAGTTATTCATCTTATGAGCAGAATTAAAAAGGAATGGAATTATGTTGTGGCAGCACAATAACCATGATACGTGGCTGAAAACGGTGTGTGGTGATGAAGGTCATTTCAAGACCACAATTAGAAATGCTGCGCAGCCATGGCTTGGCAGCTACCTTTCTTTAAAATCTGGGAAGGGTTCTGTAAGAAGACATGTGACTTCTAAATGTTGGTCTGTTTACCATATTGTGTGGTCTAATGTCTTTTTCTGCATGAGAATGAAATCTCTTCAAATTTATTCATTTAGATGTACTGTCCTTAAATGGACATGATGGAGAGTTCTTGTTACTGTGAGCTCTGAAACAGGAGGCAGAACAAAGTGCTGATAGTTTAAAGCAAGGTGCATCCTATGGTAAAATTGTAAAGCCTGGGGGAGTGGATGAGATATTTTTAGCCTTGCTTTTCATTGCCCTTCTTGATAGTGGTAGATACTGAAAAGCACTTTCTCTCCTTACCATTTTGGTATCAGTTTTCAGCCTACCTTTACTCCTTTGGTACCCTAGAGAATGTATGGGGAAGTTATTAAATGTAGGCACTTGTTGAAGTGGGAAGTTGAGCTTATGTCAACATGGTCCCTCTGTTGGAGGTGGTATGGACTTCAGAACATGAGCAGTCGCACTTTTCTTATGGTATCAGGTTTATCTTGTCCACTAATCTATACTAATGCAATGTCTCAGCTTCCCCTCAGTCCCTGCTTCATTAACTCAGAAGGGCTAAATGTTGTACATCCTGATTTGAACCGAAGTCTCACAAGTCAAATCAACCATTTTTTATGGTTAATGAGCAGTGTGTTAAATCAACAGCTATTCCACATTTCAAAGTTTACCAAAATGTCTCAAATCTATCTGGAAATTTTGAAACTTACTAGTTATATATTGTTGCTAGTTATTTCCTCTGCTAGGAAAGCAAAAGGCTGCAACCCTAGGCTGACCCAGGGTAAGAACTTGGCTAGTGCTGACTGTGCCTGTTTTTGGGCCATTTGACCACTCTGACTTGCATCATTAAAATTAAAGATGAGGATGAGTATCTATACTATCTTTCTGGGTTCCAGAAGTTATTAAAACTTTAGCTGTAAGCGGTTTATTACCACCAGCTGTTACTGGTGGTCTGAATGTTGAGGCAGATGTTGACTGTGGTGACTTGTAACACAAGAGGTAAGTATAATTGTATTACTGTCCTTTTACAAATTAGTATCTTAATAAAATTTACCAGATTATTAAATTATAGCCAAAACAACCTGAGTTATCCCTATTGCAATTTCATTATTATTTCCTACCCCTAAGAAGTGAATCAAGACAGTTGGTTATGAAGAGAAGGCTTTAACTTGGCACATGCACTTCATCCCGTGAGATAGTGACCCATCTGAATAGGTTTGTTTGGATCCTTTCCCTCAGGCTGGAGTGCAATGGCAAGTGGAAGAGATATTTCGTTTAGCCTAAGTTTTCCTGCAGATGCTTTCTGCCACTAGAGCATTCACCTTGCCTCAGGACTGAGACCTGTTAAGTAACAGCAGAGAGGTGAATGCTGCAGTACACGTGGTTCTCTGTAGTGAACCAAAAGAGGTTATGGCTGTCATAGAGATAACTGTGAAATCCCTTTCACTGTCCTACCTTGTGAAGGTCACTGCTAGCTGTTGTCTTTAGTGAAGTAGTGTCTTTTTACTTTTCACTAGCCTACCTAGGTTGTGCTGCTCCTCGGACAGATTGCTTGCTTTTTATCATTGCATTGTATTTGCTCAACATACTGACTTCCTTTTTGCTTGCTTTTTCATCCTTTAGGGCAGCCTCGAAATTTTCACAGGACTTGGACTGGTGCTGGGTCCACCTTTAGGTGGCTTTTTGTATCAATCATTTGGTTATGAGGTCCCTTTCATTACTCTGGGATGTATAGTGTTGGTTTTCGTGCCAATGAATATGTGCATATTGCCAAAATATGGTAAGCATCCTTCTACCTGCCTCTTCCAATCACGTTTATTTCTCATGTATTTAAGTGTCTTCAAAACTTTTCAGCTTCTGGAGTCTGATCCAAGTCAGAGGGCAAAGCTTCAGTTGAATTACCTGATCATCTTCATCAGGCCCGTGTTTTATTGCTAACCTAAATTCATGTGTACACATGGCCTGGAGTGAATGCTCCTCATGCCCATTTCTGCAAACACTAAGAACTCTATGGAAGTGAACTGAGATATACTTTTGTTTTCTTTTGACTTCTTAGCTTCAGGGCTCATAAAGGACCAGTTGTGTCTGCTTCATATAGGTTTGTCATTGCAGCTACTTGAAGAAAAGCTGGAGATAGATTTTGCCTAAAACAAGAGAACTCAACATCCTTGAGGAGTTAACCATGTGCGTGGGGAAACTAATTACGGGGAGAAAAAAAAAGATGTTTTTTGTACTGAATTGTGCAGGATCCCATTAACATGAAAGAATGTTAAAGTTAATAAATGAGGTGTTTAATGAAGCACTGGAGGTCATATAAATTTGGCTAAATTTTAGATGGTCCTGCTTGGACAGAAAACTAACTTAAAGATGTCTTCACACAAGACTGTAATTGCAAGGTTACAGTTCCGTCATTTTTTATAGAGAAATGAAAATATAACATTAAAACGCTTCCTTAAAAAATTGTTTATACTGACTTTTAGAAGAAAATTGCAGTAATAAACTGTGTGTTGCTACTGCTGGCTTTCCTCCTGACCTCCCCAAGCTCTGAAATTGTCTGGAGTCATGATATTACTAGCCAATTTGAATTAATGTTAAATAAATGTTAACTCTGAGGTGGTGGATGCCAGTGATTGAACTTTAGGTTCTAATGTATACTTTGAGACCTCATTCAACTATTAAAGGAGAAACAGCATCAGGAAAGCAGCCTGACTTAGAAGTGCCATGTAGTGATGACATCTGAAAGAAGTTTCCTGGAGTACAAATTGAACATATAGGAGACCCAAACACCTAGTTGCTTAAAAAATCTGGCAGCTATCAACTGATAAATAACAATCTTTTTATCTTACTTTTAAACCATGTTTCTTTGTTTGGATATGAATTGTTCATGTATGTGTGCACGTTGAGACGTACCCATGAGAATTTCATTGTATATGGACTAGCAGAGAAGTAACTGTTTTTACACATAACTGAAGTAGTACATGCTTTTATTCTTTTGAAGTTGGGGATTTGCAGTGTTGGAATCTAAATTGTGCACTTTTCTTCTTCACCTATGAAATTAGGTTTTTCACCATAAAAATAGTATAGTGCGTAATAATCTGCTATTGACTCTCATTTGTTATGTAACAGGAGTAATAGGACTAGAAAAAGAGAAATACTGATTTGTTTTCCGTAGCAAGAAGATCAATCATGAGCTTACAATAATGCAATTTTCTCCCCCACCCCCACCCCTCACCCTGCTTTCTATTGAAACAGATTCAATCCCTAGCAAGGAATCCTTTTGGAAGCTTATACTTCTACCAAAAGTCTTAGTACTCTGTCTCACTATATTTTCTCTAAGTGCATGTTTGGGCTTTTTGGATCCCACAATATCTCTGTTTATTCTAAAGAAGGTAAGTCCTGCTAACATGCATTGAACTCTTGAGTTGCTAAATAGTAAGTAACTGGTTATAAATGTGGTTTAAATATCCAAAATGAAATTGAGCTTCATCCAATTATACTGCTTTAATTAACTGTTAATGGTATGATTTCCAAATAACCTGATTTCCGCAGTACTGACAAGTCAATTTCCACTGACACCATATCATCCTGCTGGATCTTGGTAACTTTGAGAACAAGTAAACGTGAGGCCTTTAAAAATGTGCTTTTTCCACTTAATTGGCTTTCAACAGCAAAGTACCTTCTCTGAATAGGACACAGCAGCTGGTTTTGTAAGCAAGGGACTTTTTCTTCCTACCTGAAATAAAATTTTTGAAAATTGCCACAGTCACTGACGGTGTTACATCCCTTGATGTGAGCACTTGTTTTCTGCAAAGTGGTGTCACAGCTCTGCATTCTTTTTCAGCAATCCTAAAATTAAACTGATTGCAACGATGTAGTTCCCAGATGATTTCACTCATTCCTTAAAGAGGCAAATTACATTCTATTTATTTATTATTTTAATACTTATTTAGTTTTCTACTTTATTTATTTATTTTTCCCAGTGGTATTTAATGTAATGGATTTGAAGTAAGTAGTTCCTCTGTGAAATTAAGCACAGTTGAGTTCTTTGTTGTTTTTCTAAGGGATAGTGTTTCACAGGTGATTGTGCTCCTACTTTTTGTCTGTCTGGTATTGTACTTAGAGCACTTATCTGGGGTGAAGGGGACTTGGTGTTAACTGCTTTCATCAGTGGAGGTATGAATGTACATCCCTCCATTACAAGGAGGGATCTGTAATTATCCCACTGTAGAATATTGTGTGCTTCTGTGGCTCTTCTGCTTTCCTTCTGTACTGTGCTAGCAGATACTTTCTGTGAAAGGGCTGTAGCCTTCTTGGCGGGTGTTCTAACCACTGAATTAGAGTTATTATCATGTGCTTGCATATGGCAAGGAAATAATGAATATTTATGTAGTCAATTCCACATGAAACAGCTTAGGATACCTTCTGTTAGTCAAGACGCTCATTTGAGAGACTGGTATGCTTTTGGTTCGTTACACATTTTGTTTCAGAAATGTGCTTACAGAAATAAGTCTCTGCATTAGGAAAATGTAGACCTTGGGGTGTTTGCAAAAAAACTCTTATTCATTCTCATAAGAATCATCCTCTGGTGGAAAAGTTACAGTTGAGTTTTATAGCACTATTTACTTTTAAGATGCGCTGATTAACAGTGGATGGCTACAGTATTATGCTTTTCTAAGTGCAAAGCAAGCTGAAATTGGAGAAGTAAAGACTAAATCCATCTAATTTTCAACTGTTTGAAGTGACTGTTTCAAATCGGTCAGATAGTAATGTTAGAAACCAGCGTGCTGTTGTAAGGGGCGTAGCATAGTGTTTCTTCCTGACATTATTTAGGCTTTCTATGACTACAGTTGTGTCAGGTGTTTCTACCACTCCATGTTTAAAAATGTTGTGGAAAGCAATGAAACTGAAACTCTGTTGATGACTTAAAATACTTGAAAAGCCTCTATATGGTATCAGTAAAATTATTAAAATCGTGCATTTCAGTATGTTGAATTTCAGTAATTTGAATTGTCCTCTAATGAATGTAGCATATATGATTTGTTTTGGGTTTTTGTTTTATTTATTCCTTTCCATAGTTCAAGCTCCCAACTGGTTATGTGGGCTTGGTGTTCCTTGGTTTGGCACTCTCGTACTCCCTGTCTTCTCCCCTCCTTGGACTTGTAAGCGACAAACTGCCAGTGAGTACTAGGTAAAGATAGAGGACTTTCCATATTGAAGCAATGGATGTAGGTTTAGGCCAGTAAAGGGATCTGGCTTTCAGGGTCTTGCACATGCACCCATTACTGCCAAGTGGAAGGTCTCTTTTGCAAGACCCAGGTAATTTAGGAATGTCCAAAGCAGTAAAGGACATTGGACAAGCAGTTGAAGTGTGCTGAGCTTTTCTAGTGGACTAAGCACAATCTGTTTCCAGACAATATGGAATAGAGAGTGGGAAGATATGTTCCAGTTACCCCTGTTTTTGACCGCATCTAATTGTATTAGCTTTTGAGAAAAGGAATAGAGATGTTCTGGTTAGCTATATTGACTTTATCTCTTAAAAACTATAATATCCAATCTAGATCAGCACACTGGCGATCTATAGTCCTTTAGCTCTTGACAGCACCACAGAAAGAGACTTTGACAGTGAAACACCTAAAACTGCCTAGTTGAGAGCCACTGCAAATGGATCAAGGAAACCTACACTTTGAATGCTGTGCCTGAAGGATAGTGACAGTTTTCTGACACTGTGTTTTCCTGACACAAAGTAATAATGGCCTTTGTACATTAGAATTACATAGAATCATAGAATGGCCTGGGTTGGAAGGGACCTTTAAAAGCAATGCTACATGATATTTCTTATATTAAAGAAGAGTAAGACCTAAAATACTTTGCTAACAGAGAAGCACTATTGCTCAGTATCAGAAAGAAATCCCTGTATTAATGCCAGTGATTATATTGGCGGTGAAGAAACGTGCATTCACTATTTGGTGTTCAGAATTGGCAGAGAAACTTGAATTTCCATTTTGTCTGTAATGATCGTCTCTACAGGGGTCATACTTCTCAGACAGAGATTTAGAGCAGGAATATCAGGAAAGACAAAATAGCTACGTTACAAATTCACAATTTTAAATTGCATACCTTGTCTTTCACAGTACACCAGGAAGTGGCTGCTGATAGCTGGAGCCTTACTGACAGCACTGTGCTTTTTTATGTTAGGACCTGCTCCAGTATTGCACATTGAAAGGTAATAACTGCTTCCTCTTGAGCCTGCCCCCTTATATGATGTTTTCAGCCTTATCATGTATGTCCTCAAGTTCATAATTAGCACCTCTGACCACAAAACACTTTTATTTTTATGTCTAGCATAAGACTATAAGTGTAAAGCAATGAAAGCATCTGAAAATGGAGATTTTACAACTTCATAAAATAGATCCTTTTCCTTTGCTTTTTACTCTTACTGTGCTCATAAAGATTTTTTTCTCTCTGTGTATAGCTTACTGAGGAAAGTGCCAGATTATAGTTTTGTCTTCAGCTAGCTAAGTAAAAACAATGTCCGTTGCACCTGGATGATGTATTGCCATACCTCTTAGAGTTAATTCACAACAAAACACTCTACTACATTTACAAAACAACTGTACCGTCCTTTTGTCCTAGGTTAGATAGTCTCTTAAAGATGATGATAGAATTGTTAAGTGTAAAATTCCTCCTAGGTTTCTAATTTTTAAAGAATTATTGAATATATTGAAACCGGAGAGGTGACATGTTTGAGCTGGTGAGAAAAAGAAATTAGTGATGTCTTCAATATTCTTTAGCTAAGTGTATTTGCTTATAATATTCTAGGCTACAAAATTTTAGCGTCAAAATTCTTCACTTCTGCAACAAACCAAGTCTGGAGCTTGGACAGATGCATTATGGAGTTAAGCTCATCTGTTGACCTCTTGTCTATGTGCTCCTCCTTAAATCAACTTACGATTTTTAACTTATCAGCAAAACTCCATTTGATAAGAAAATATGCAATTTGAGCACAGGTTCTTCACATTCTTTTAAAAAGTCCTTTTTTAAAGCAAAGAACTGTATTTTTCAAGTCTGGGTACTGGCTTCAACAAACATAGTTTGCTGATCAATCGTGGAGTGCTGATATAACAGCCATCAGTGAATTGGGGTCCTTTGAAAAGAATTTTAAGCAGCTAACTTCTTTTAACTGCCTCTTTTTCAGTCAGCTGTGGATGTTTGTGCTAATGCTGGTTCTGATTGGCTTTTCCCTTGGCATGAGTGCTATTCCAGTGTTTCCAGAGATACTACAATGTGCATAGTAAGTAACTGGTTCCAACCCATCTTTCATACTACTGGCAGTAGGAAATTGCAACTATTTTTCAGGGGTGTTACACTCTGGATTTTAAGCCATAAGCTGTCCGGAGCAGTTACATGTTATTTAAGACTTTTTAAGCCTTTTGGTTCATTATAACCTCGAATTCACCTCCGAAGAAAGAGCCACACACTCTTCTCTAAGAGAAATCTTTTTTAATTTGGCGGGAAAAATAAGACATTTTGGCAAAAGGTTTTACATATAACAGGTAACATATAACTGAAGAAAAGCATTTTACTAAAACACCCTGCACAAAGACCCATTCAACAGAAAACACCCCCTGTAAATAATGAATATACCGGCTTTAGTAAAACACAATTAGTTTGTTTTAAGTTACCTGCAAGAGAAGGAAAAGAGTAAAAGAAGACAGATGAAAAGAAGAAAGAAAGAGAGAAGAAAGAAAGAAGGAAAGAGAGGAAAGGAAAAATGGTTACCGAAAAGATTCGATGATTCACATGGTGCAGGCAGCAGGAGAGAAGAAGAGAGAGAGAGCGCTCACATGGAGTCTCGTGTATTTGTATAGTTCAGTTTTCTCTCCCAGGCAGGATATCCAGTCAGTGTCTTCCAGGCCAGAGTGAGGTGTGCTGTAGCCAGTCACATTCTCCAGGGGCGTGGTGTGGGTGGGCTACCAGGCAGGTCTGCCTTGACTGACAGCCCAGCTGCAGGGCCATGTGCTCTGCATGGACTCAGCCATGTTGGCTGCAGCCTTCTGGCTCTGCCATGTGCTCTCAGGGACCTGGCCCTCTGAGCTGCAGGCCATGGGCTCTCAGCAGGCTTTATGTGATAGGGCAGGCATATCTTGTACCTGCAGGTCTAGGCCCTGTCCTTCCCCCCACACACACAGTGAGTTGGTTCTGACTCATATCAATGATTCAGTGAGATTCGGATCCAGTATCTCACAAGCAGTGAATATGAAATGTGACTTTTTTACCCCTCTTTGAGACAAATGCAGCTAGTAACACTTAAATGCTTCCACTACTCCCTTGTCTTAGTTTTTTCTGGGTACCCCACTCATTATACTCCCAATATAACTTTGTAAATGTGTACCTCAATGCTATGAACACACTCAAGTCCATCAGACTTTGGGTCTTATAGCATCTGGTGAACCTGTGTGTGATTTCATATACATAGGTTTGTTTCAGCTTCTGAGGACTACTAATAGCAAGCAGCTTTCACTGGATTTTCAGACTATATTGGCTCTTAGAGCTGCACTTACAAGAGTCATATTTGCTCAAAGTACAAGGTCCATGTTGTGGCTTGGCAGTAATGACCTAGAAGGGTCTTGATTTACTCTTATTACTATGTTCCTTTTGGAACAAGGTATTTTCTTCCTAAAAGCCACCTGTCACTTGTATGAAACATGGGGAATGACTGTGATAGTGTGATGTTAGTGATCTTACTCAGAAAAATTAAGAGAGGAGTAGCACTCTAATCCTCCAGAGAGGCAGCAAGGAAGAAAGTACTGGGTAAACAGACATTCTAGTATTCTACTATACACTTTGGGTTGTTAACTATTTATGTAGTGTGCAAATTAAAAGAAGGGGAAAAACTCGATAAGGAAAGGCTATAGACTGAGACACAATAATATGTTGTATTACTCTTAACTGGCCTGTCTTTCTGCAGTGAGAATGGATTTGAAGAAGGTCTGAGTCTGCTGGGACTGGTGTCTGGACTCTTCAATGCCATGTGGTCTCTTGGGTAGGTATACACTTTTTTGTAGCCTAGGAGAGTTTGGATGTTCGACACTATTGCCGCACAAAACCTGGCCGCATTGTAACTGGAAGTCTTGCCTTGCAACCATTGTATTGACCTTGATTCAAAAGTTTCTTGCTAGACAGGTGCCTGGTGGGCATGTTAAAACAAAGCTTTTTACCCAACAAAGGGTAAAACTGGTTTTGACAAGATGCTGAGCTTGTCTTCCTTGAAATGTATTGTCCTGCATATCAAAAAACTGCAGTGATTAAGTGGATGTTTGCTTGCACTTCTGTGTGGTCATTTTTCTTGTGACTAAAATATTTAATGCCCAATACAGAGAGAACTGGACCCTAATTTTTCACAAAGCTATGTCCACCCACATGAGGTGAGCTAGAAGGTGCTTGCTCCTGACTAATTCTGCTTTCCATTTTCCACATTTTCTCCTTTTGTATGTGATAGGGTAGAATCTTCTCTTCTTTTTCAGCCACAGCAATTATTTAAGGTCTGTGTTTGCATAGCTTAGCAGAATGTGTCTGTATTTATTACTTAGTGGTCATTGACATAGAAATGAATGAAAGGTGCTACTGGCTGAGTGACCCTTCAGAGCTGTCACTCAGTGGAAAGTGATAGAGTGCCTCTGTTGACAACCACTTCCAGGATGTTTTTATCTGTCCTGGTAGTCCTCTGTGGCTGCAGGTGTGTTTCAGTGGCACAAATTTACACCATTTTTTACAAGCCCTAGCTGTCCAGATGTCCTGTTTATTTGGCATAGGGTTCAATACAGACATACATAGTATAAAGTTACAATACCTCAGTTTTTGCTCTTATCAAGCCCAGTTTTATAATGTAACTGTCTTCTAGGAAATCTCTCTGGTTTAACAAAGTTTTGTCCCTTTTGTAGTGAGAGACCTTTCATAAGGAGATAGCAGCTGCATAACCTTTCATGGCATTTTTAGACAGGCATTAAAGGTGCAGGGCAGTTAAGGCAGAGCTCAACCTTGCCTGTCACAATGTGCCTCCCTGCCTGCCTATATTCGCTAGTCCTTTGTCTTGAAGTTTGGAAGATCTGTGTTTTGATGGATCAGACTTTGAATTTCTCTTAGGATAGAACTGATCAGCGTAGATATTCTGTTAGAACATAGTCTTCAATGGGTTCCCTTTACTGAAAAAGACTGCATTCAGCTTTCTGATGTGGGTCCTATTTCCAGCTGAGGAGGTGACTAGACACATTTATTGGGGCCTTGGAAAAGAAAGAATTGATACTTACTGTGGATTATAGGGAAGTTAGGTCTGTGGAAGACAATTTCATTGTTGACAAAAGTGAGAGAATCTATGAAGGAAGGCCACAAAACACAATAAAAGAGTTCTCTAAGAATATGATATGTTATCTTTTTTGTTTGGGATGCCAATACGTGACTTTGACTTGTTACAGGGCATTTGCAGGTCCCGTTCTGGGAGGATTTCTAAATGAAAAGCTGGGTTTTGAATGGGCCGCAGCCATCCAGGGAGGATGGGCACTGTTAAGTGTAAGTAGTAACACATTTTTTGTTTTGTATCTATTGCAGTTACAAGCTATTGCATAAAGTTGTTACTATTATTACAATTGTAACTGGCTGTTTCCTCAAAGGGGCTTGTAACTGGAATATTCTATATCATTGAGGCAACAAGGAAAAGGTATGCTGAGATATTTATTCTTTATTTTACTTACAGTCATCTAAAGCAAACCTTTGAAAGCTATGCTTCCATTTTTTCCTCATTACCAACCTGATAATGAATGATGAGTAGTAAAAATATTGCTTAAATCATTTGTCTGTCTGGTTTCCTAAATCCCTACTGACCTAAACAGGCACATAAACAAGACAATGCTTATTCTATACAAGCAGCAGGACCATGGCATTAATGAGCAAACCCTACTGATATTTCCTCCAGAAAATATGTGTCTCTGGGGAGAACATATTGCAGCCTTTCAGTACTTTAAAGGGATCTTACAAGAAAGATGGGGGCAAGCTTTTTAATAGGGCCTGTACAGATAGGACAAGAGATAATGGTTTTAAACTAAAAGAAAATAGATTCAGACTAGGTATAAGGAAGAAAATTTTTACCGTGGGGGTAATGAAACACTGAACCAGGTTGTCTAGAGAGGTAGTGGATGCCTCATCCCTGGAAACATTCAAGACCAGGTTGGACATGTCTCTGAGCAACCTGATCTAGTTGAAGATGTTGCTTCCCGTAGCAGGGTGGTTGAACTAGCTGACCTTTAAGGGTCACTTTCAGTACAAACCTTTATATGATAGTATGAATGAATAGTACATGGTTGGGTGCAATAGCAGGGAACCAAATCCAGTGATCCACATAGCTCTTTGCATGTAATATGCTTTTTTGCTTTTAATGCTGGTACTCCATAGAAGTATCTAGAGAATATGCAACCTGTGTTTTCTCTCCTGTTCTTTTCCTTATGCAAACAGTTCCAGTTCCAGCCTGCAAAATTCTCCTGGTAATAATGAAGAAAGAACTCATCTCATGGGCAGTGAAACATAGCCAGATGTACTTTCAATTCTCTGTTTAGTATTGTGGTTTAATCTAGTATTGAGTTAATGGACTGGACTTAACAGTGCTTCATTATTCTGGAGCTGGGACATGATCCCTTATTGAACAACCAGTTGTGGTTTAGTTAGAGCTGCATTACTGTTTTGAAACACTAAACACTGACTGCCTTTTTTTTGGAAGTTTTCATAAGTGATGAGTAACCCTCAGCTGTCAGCCTGTTTAACTGTGTTCCATGTACAGTGCACCACTGTATGTGAAGAGATGTGTTTTCAAATGTCTGGTTTCTATACTCATGCATGCTGTGCATTATTCTTGGGTAAAGCTACTATTTTGCTACCATGATTTTCTGTACCTTTTTAAGGGAAGTTCATTATCTTGTAATACTATAACTGATAACATAAAACATTAAGACAGAATTTGAAATAACAAAGCATTAAAAGCACAATATTATTTTCAATAAAACAACTTTTTCCTAAGTTTTGTAAGTTTTCTTAGAAAACAAGATTCCAAAAGACTTTGGGTCTATCAGTTTGTGTATTATCTTGAGAGTGCCTGAAGATGGGAGGCAAAAGTAATGAAGAGAAGAGTTGCCATGTCTATGCAGAACTAAGTGATTTTCAATCCTGGAGGAGATTTGGCGTCTTCTGTATATGTGTGTATACATACATGCACAGATCTATGTATATTTATATTCTATATGAAGACTCAGCTTGGTGTGTGTGAGATTTATATTGCTAGTAAATGCTGGCTGTAGTGTTTGTACTAACTACTTCTGCAAAAGCAAATCTATCAAGAGTCTAGGGCTACTATGGGAAAAAAAACATGTCTCCTCCTCCTCCAGATGCTCGGCAAGAGAAACTCAAGGGGAACTGAGACAAGGACGTGCCTGGCAAACTCTAGACTTCCTGACCTTGGTTGTGGCAAAAGTCTTTTAATTTGTCCTTGAGCCCATAACTGGGTACTGGAAGGAGTTCTATGTGGTACCCTTTTTCCATGAATAAGAGAAGTGGTCTGTCTAGCAATTTCCAATCAGTTTCTCTTGTAAGTAGCTACTGGATTTTACATAAGAAATGCTTCTTTCTCTGCCAGAGCTCTTTGGGACTAGCAGGAGCAACTGCTCTGGTAGCCAGCTATGAAACATCAGGCTATGGAAGGACAGGCTTGCCCTAGGAACATCCCGTCAATAGCTTTATTTCTTTTTTGTGCCAGACTTTACTGAAACGAGGAGTATACACCTCAGCTTCTTATGAAATGCTGACCATGCCAGTGCTGATGATGAGCCAGGTGAGAAGGAGCTGAGAGGGCTAGAGTTAGACACAGGGCGCACAAGATACAGATCTATAGACATGAGACTTAAGTAGCTCATTTTGTGCAATGACTTGTGCACTTACCTGATGTGTACTGTTAGGACTTCAGGGTGCCCAGGATTATGAGAAAGGGCACAAATATCACTGAAAGTAATGAGCTGTCCTGCTGCATGTGAACTTCACGAGACTACCAGTAGAAACTAGGCAGGCTTAACTAACCCCTTTAGCTTCCTGGCAACACAGTTGTACAAGCTGTGAAGCTGTGATGAGCAGGGACTGTGCTGGGTATAGCCAAACTACAACCGGCTAGACCAGAGCAGCCCTGAGCAGGAGTGGCACAGGTAGTGGCTGTGTGGTGACACTGAGCTTGGGGCAGTCTGCTTGCCTCCTGCAGCCCTGCCTACCCACTACTCCCTTGAGTTTCCGCAGGCATGTATGCGTCCTGGTCTCTGCTGAGATTTCCCAAACTGTTTTCCTGCAGTGACCCAGGCTTGCCTTGAGCTGTGTTACTGCAGCCATGCCATGCCTGACTCATTTGAAGATCTGGCAGGTGATGTTTCTTTGGCTGCAGCACAGTGGTGGCTTCTCTGCAGTGGTGTAAGGCAGAATTGCTCAATGCTGGTGGCTCTCTTGCCTTTGATGCTGTGACATTTTCCTGGCAGAGTGATTGCATCTCCTGGTGTCAGCTTTCTGCCACCTGGGAAACTCCCAGATATTGTGCAAGACTTCCTCCTTTTAAAGCCTCCTGCTTTTGCTTGCCTTTGGCCTCTTGGGTGATTTCCAGGCTCCAGACATGGGACTTCCTAAAGGCTGTGCTTTTGCTGGGCTTTTGGTGCTATCTGCTCTGGAGGCCTGTTCCCTGGGCACCTATATTGCAGCCGTCTGTGAGCACAACAGCGGACACTGAAGTACCAGTTTCTCCTGAGGAACCCTTGATGCTGATGGAGAAAAATATGGCAATTTTGGAAGTGGCCATCAAAGAAGTAACCAGACAGGTATTACGATCTCATTAGAGACTTTGTTTGAGTAAACACTGACTGTCTTTTCATATCTTAATGGTGGTTTTGGTGGTTTATATGTTGGTACCAGGGTGCTCATATCACTGTGATTCCTGAAGATGCCATTTATGGCTGGGTCTTCACAAGGGAAACAATATACTCTTGTCTTGAGGATATTCCAGACCCGCAGGTGGACTGGATTCCATGTGCTGATCGTGTAAGGTATTGTCTCTGTTATAAATGGGGGAACAGTGACAAGAAAGATGTCTGCCTTTAGGAGCGGTGTTCAATAGTTTTAAGTGTCTTGGAACAACTGCTGTGAAATGAAGCCAGGCTAGACATCATGTAGTTGCCATGAATAGCTTCAGACAACTCTCTTAGTAATTTTTCTCTGTCATTTTTTCTCACTGTAACTCTTTATTTTAGTATACCAGAAAGGTTGAGATTTATTTAAAAGAAGAAACTTATTGGGATCTAGCTTTCAGTGAGTAATTCTGTACATGTTGTAGAAAATGTTTACGATACAGGAATATTAGGAATATTTCTGAATAAAATAACAGCTACTGCTGAAAGAACATACTACATCGTTCCAAACTTACATTTTTGACTCATGATTTGGTAGCCTTTTTATTCTGTTATTTTCCTTAATAAATTGCTCCATTTTTTGAAGCTGCAGTAGACAAGTAACAAAGCATACCATAGAGGAAACAAATCAGAAGCTACCTCAGCACGGCAGCAGAAGGGAGACTTGGTGTAAGGATTTGCCTTCACTGCAAGGAAACCCTCGTGTTCCTCAGTTAATGTGAGATGATGCAAGAAGCACAAATCTGCTGCCTTCTGTCAAATAACAGAAAATAACAGTCTCCTATTAGATATGGCTAACCTAGACCTATCTGTTTTGTGATCTGTAATCTTAGTGTTAGAATTTTTATGGATTGAACAGTTTTGATGTTTTGCTTCTTTCTTCCTTCGCTGCTGATTAGGTCTGCTCCCTCACCCATGCTGGAAAGACTGAGCTGTCTGGCAAGGAATAACTCCATCTGTGTGGTTGCAAATATGGGAGACAGGAAACCATGTAGTTCCGTGATCTAAGGTGACCAAGTGATGGCCACTATCAGTACAATACCAATGTTGTCTTTGACTCAGAAGGGAAACCTGGTGGCATGTTATCACAAGGTGAGAAGATTTTACAATGTTCAGGAAGAGCATGATTCTCAGGTGATAAAGATGAGAGACAGAAGCTGCTTCCCAGGCTTAAATGTATTTATACATTGAATCATTATAGAGCAAGTATCAGAGGGCAGGTGGAAGCCACTGCCTCACAATATCTTTGTTCCTGCTATTGTGAATTTAATAGCAAGTAATTAAATTAAAGCTCAATAAGCCCTCCCCCCTGTTTTTACTGCATCTCAATAGGAGGTGACACACAGGATATTTAATGTCCTAAATAAATTCTTGCTTACTAAATACAAATCCCCTACGCTGATATAAATCAGAACCACAGATATTTTTTCTTGACTTCTCTTGTAGTGGTATGAATTCTCCTCTTTGAAACTGAGGTATAGCATGTTCACAACACATGTTCTCCATTACTTGTATTTAAGTGAATGAATATTCAATGTTTTTTAACTTAAAAGATTGGATTTCTTTTCTAATATTTTATTTCCTCCATTCTTTCTTTTCCATGAACAGTACAACATTTTTATGACAGAGAAACAGTTTAATTACCCTAAGGATCCAGGATTTGTGATTTTCAGTACATCCTTTGGCTACTTCGGCATTTTTACTTGCACAGACATACTCTGTCATGACCCAGCTGTAGTTTTGGCAAGCAGTTTTCAGGTTGATACCATTCTGTTCCCAACTGCTTGGATTAACACTCTTCCACTGACAGGTGATGTGATATTGCTCTAATTGGTCTTGTTCACATGGGCAACATTTATATCTGTGTAGTGCAGTTGACCGGAGCAGAAATTCCCTTCAACATGCATACACACGTGTCAACAGGATTAGGACAGGAGTACTTGTAAAGATATAAAGGATTTAAAAATGTGCTATGTCAGAACTCAGAAATGCTTACGTTGACTATAACACCTCTAGTTATTTGTTAAATAATGAGTCCTGAGAGTTTATGAGTGTTATTCTTCATCTTCTGACTCTCGTGTTTATCATTGTTTTGGTCATGTGAAAGGTCATACTTTTGTTTTCTCCACTAGATGGAAACCTAACTCTGAGAAATGTTCTTGTGAGTCCTGTAAATAGTACTTCTGTGCTGGAGACATTGTGCAGGCTTTGTTTTCACTATTTTTCCTAAGCAGATGCTAGATCTCAAGCACAAGTTTTGTGTGCATGCGCTTGCAGAATTGAAAAAAACTTCCTGCTACAATGTAGCTCCAAACTTTGCCATCCAAATAAACGCAGATATGGGCCATTCAGTTAGTTCTCAGTTGTTGATGACCCAATGTCACACAACTCTTATTCCTCATGGATAGGTTTTACTCTGGGCATTAAAGATTTCTGTATTTATGTAAAGCACTTGAATAAAGATGTGAATTTTGGTAATATCTTTTACATACAGAACTTTTTGATTTGACAGTGTTACCATTTATTTTAGTCAGAGTTACTGATTTCTAATGCATTTAAACTCAAGGAAGAATATATAGCTTCAGCCACTTAAATCAATATAGTCAGCACATTAATCTTGTCACTTACAATACATGAAACATCAGAGGTTGGTCTACTTTCCACCGATTGCAAAAAACATTAAGTTACAATTATAATCTGTGAAGACTTAATTTAATTTCAAAACATTCTGGTAAACATTAGAATAAAATTTTGCACATATATAATTAGTGAATACTGCTTACCTGTCCCATACATCTGCTTTCAGATTAGAAGCTTTCTGGTGTTATGTGTTTGCAGGGAGTGGTATTTATGCCCCAGACAGTCAAAAAGCATATTATTACAATGCTGTAATGGATAATGGTCACCTTTTGGTGACAGAACTGACTTCACACCCACGTCTCTCTCCTGACTATCCTGATGCTGTTAACTGGAAATTATATGCCAGCAAGATCAAACAGCTTCCACCAAACAGACACTATTTCAGTGGGGTTGTTTACCATAATCTCTTCTCCTTCATGGAACTGTAGCCACTTTTTCATGGGCTTGGCCTTGGCACTGGGGACAATAGACAAAAAATTCCTCTGACTTTAGTGGTGTAGGATTGAGGTACATAAGAGTGGGTTGTGGCCCAATAAAAACCAGTTTTTAATTATTTGAAAATTTTTCTGAGTAACAAGCCATTTCCACAATACTGTTCTGCGCCATCTCTGAACATGCACCATTCTAAATCAGAGATTAATAGAACACCTGAAGGTTCTTATTTACTTTGAAAAAGAAACAAGCCTCAAAACACTGTTGATTCAAAACACAGTTATTCAACTCAGCATACAGTGTAATGTGTTATCATACTATGCCCTAACTCACAACTAGATGAGTCTACTTGGACCTTTCTGGCAACATTTTTAGGGTGTGAAAAATTTCCTTTCCACAAAACTATTGACAACTGTGTCACCTTTTCCAAGCAGGCAGGTGGGTCTGTATCAAAAATTCTCAAAATGAGCAGTTTTTCAAGAGTATTTCTGTGTTCCCATTAAATGGTTGCTCATGCTGGTGTGAGGGAGAGTCAAGACTGTGCCAGCAGGTGTCGGTAAGGGCTAGTGAACAGCTTGAACAGATGGAATGCACTGGCACGTGTGAAAATGACTGTACTTTTTAGGCAAGTGGACTGGATTACTTTGTGTGGTGCCGCTCAGGTTGCTATGTGTAGCTAATTCTGTTGTTTGTTCTGCAGGTTTGTTCTGCATTAAAAACATTGCTTACATTTAATCTGACCAACATAATAAAAAAACCCAGACTTCCAGGGTGCAAAATACATTGTTTTTTTGACAAAGTGAATATTTTAAAACCAAGATTTTAGTCTGTAAAAGTATCAAATCGGAATCCTCTACAATTCATATAGTAGAAATAATGCAACTACTTGTTTGTGGAAGAAAAGTACTGTATCTTTAAGTTTATGTCTGTGCCCTAGGATATGGTGTCCTGTTACAGCTAAGTAACATGACTATGTGCTGTTGCTAAAAATAATCGGCTTCTGATTTCCTCATCCCTGCCCACATGTACTCACTGCTGTGTACTGATTGCATGGTTGCAGGTGTGACGTTTCACACAGGCTTCTCCACAGCAAGATTAACCCTTCGAATGCACGGAGGTCTTTCACACGCTCTGTCCTAGCACAAGAAAAGAAGCAGGACCAGTCTGAAGACAGGCTCCCTCTATAGCTAAACTGATTTAGCACCAAATTGCCTTCTGTTTCACAGAAGTAAGTTCTCGGGTAGCTGCCATCAGCAGGCAGTAGCAGAGACGGGGGTGGGTACGGTACAGGGCTGGGAAGAGTGGGTTGGGAGGATAGAGGTGTGGGAAAGCAGACAGACCTCTAGATAAAGTTTCCCCTTACATTGTCCACAGCAACATATAGCATGGACTACTGCAGTTTTGTCAAGTTTATTCAGTGGATTTGTTTGTTAACTTGTGTTAGTTCCTTGTTCCTGGGTGAGCTCCCAGCCCTGCAGGCAGTAGGCAGATAGAGGCAAACAGGGATGCCTCCACCCCACTGTAGTGCAGAAACCCCCTTGTCCCAGCAGTGTGACTTGAACTTTGCAGGGCAGTACCCCGGCACTGCACTTGTAAATTTTTCTGTTCAGCCCTGCCAGGTCAGTCACTTTTGTGGCTGATGTCCTCGCTATTGCTAAAGAAGGCATCATTTCCTACTTCCTCCTTCAGACTGTTGTCTGATTGTAGTTAATATGATTCAATCCATATTTGATTCAGTAAGAAAAGTGGGGTGGAGAGAGGGGGGAGGCTTCCAAGCTACATTAGTTAAAGTATCTCTGAAATCTCTATTGCAACCTTTATAAAGGCTCATGTTTAAGGCTCCTAAATTAACATTCTGTATCTAGTAATGTGTGTAGAGAAGTATTTGGAGGTGAATGTTACCAGATAGAAACCAATGTTTCCAACGGTTGAAACCCTCAGTCAGCACTACTCTTTCAGAAAACTTTGTGGTGTCTACATTCATCCACAAGTCTGTCATTTCTGAGCCAGCTCTACAATGGCAGTCTGTTGCAGCTGAAAGCAGACAGCCTGTTCTGCTTTCCACTGTTCAGACAGCTTTTCTCAAGTGAGAATACTGCAACTACTAGAAAGACAAAAAATTGAAAATGTCATAGCAACAAATGCATTTGAACTGAGTTGAAGATTAAAAGTGAGGGCCTCTCAATACACAGCGTGTTTGTGGGGGCAGGGAAGGTGTGCAGAGGAACAGGCATGCTTACTGCTCTTCTGCTTCAGGTTAGTGAGGGCCAGGCTATGAGTTACTTAGCTGCCTCATTTCAGAGGACAACATTCCCTCCAGATTCATATTTTCTGGTAGAAAGCTGTTGGAAAGTGATGTACAGCTGAACAGAAGTGACTGGGAGAGACACTTAGGTGAACTCAAAGGGGTAGTTCTGTTGCTGGCATCTGAAGTGTATGACATCAAGTATAGTGAGATGCTAATGCAATTACTTTGGTCTAAAGAAACTTACTGCACATACTAACACATAACACAGGAATTGAGGAATATGAAGATACTAGCATAAAGCAGTTTTTAAGACCCTCAGTTTTGCCACTCAGACTTCACAGAACACTTGCTCCACGGGTGACACATCCCCCTTTCACCTGGGCATCAGAGATGAGCCAACAGAGATAGCAAAAGTCTATTATAATCAGTGATAGAGAAAAGTATACCCAAAAAAATGGACTATTAATTCTAGACATGTTTTTAATGATTTTTTATTGGCACAATTAGTCTTGGCATTCTCCAATATTTTAGTTATGTTCAGTTGCGACATCCTCAGTGTGTGCTGTTGTACCTTCCCCTATATCCCCAAGATAATGTTTTAACAGACCAGCAGTTTCTCCCTCTTTCAAAGTTAAACTTTGTCCCTGTTCTCTTTTCTATGCATATTCCTTTTGCACTGTTTGTCCATGAGTCAGAGCACTCCAGGAGCTGCAAGGTACTAGCCATGCTCCCTTCCCACTTTCTCCTGCACACTGGGATATTCGCACTCACAGTCCTTCAGGCCCTTGCCTCCAACACCTTCATTGCAGCCGTCTACGAGCACGCGGTCATCCTGCCGGATCCCACAGACAAGCCTGTTTCTCCTGCTGATGCTTTGGCCCTGATGAACAAAAACATGGATGTCTTGGAAGGGGCCATAAAGGAAGCTGCCCGGCAGGTACTAGATGTATCATGAGGGTTGTTAATCAGTGCTTTCTGCTCCATCTGACCCCCCTGATGGGTGAGCTTTTAACAGAGGCTGTTGTGACAGGGTGCCCACATCATTGTGACTCCTGAAGATGGCATCTATGGCTGGCAATTCACGAGAGAATCCATCTACCCATACCTGGAGGATATCCCTGCTCCAGTGGTGAACTGGATTCCCTGCACTGACCCCTCAAGGTGATTCCTTCTGCAGTGATTTATTTGATTTCAAACTAGTATCTCATGAAGTCATGAGCTGCTCCCACTAAATGCATGGGAACTGCCAATGCTTTTGACGTAAGTTTCAATTAAAATTGAGTTTGAAGGTAAGTTACATGATAAAATATATAGCATGTCCATGACTAATTGGTGAGGGAAACATGTTAAAAACTTTTTTTTTTAAATTGGGCACTTAAAGGAGAAGTTCAAACAACATACAGTTTTTGTGCTACAAAAGTAGGGGAAATGTTTTTTTTTTTTTTTTTTGTAAAAGCTTTGATGCCAGAATGTGCTGCTTTTCATTCTGCTTTCAATTTTTTTCACATTATTTTGAATAGAACTGACTGTAAGTTATTAACACTAGTTTTTCCTGGTTTTTTGTTTGTCTTTTACGAATGCCATGTTTAAAAAATGCACACATACCATTTTTCTGGACAGCCAAAAACTAGTTTCTGGGCAGCTAATAGCAGAGGTAATGAGCTCAGTAGTTAAAGTTCAAACCTCAGAAACTTTTAATTGTAGTTTTCCACAATTAAGGTAAGATAAAGTCTGAATTGCTAGAGTCTCTGTGCTGTAGAACATGATCTGTCATTCAAGCAGCATATTCCAGCAGTTACAAACTAACCTGTAGTTGAGTGCTGGACTTTAGACTCTTACAGCTTACACTAAGTGCTCAGCTATGGAACTACAACCATGGTCTCCCTTCTTCACCACATCTTTCTGCACCTGCTTGATGATGAGGAGCTTCTTGTTATATCTGTGAGGATATAATTCTTCAATGGTTCTGAGAAGAAGTGTCATAATGTAGTGTAGTAGTGCAGGATGTGCGACTTTTTACTGAGATATAAGTAGCTAAAATATGCAGCCTTTCAGTGAATCACAGAATCACAGAATATGCCAAGTTGGAAGGGACCCACAAAGATCATCGAGCCCAACTCTTGGGCCTGCACAGGACCATCCCCAAGAGACACACCATGGGACCAGGAGTATTGTCCAAATGCCTCCTGAACTGTATGAGGCTTGGTGCTGTGACCACTGCCCTGGGGAGCCTATTCCAGCACCCAACCACCCTCTGGGTGAAGAACCGTTTTCTAATATCCAACCTAAACCACTCCTAACACAACTTCAGGCCACTCCCTTGGCTTCTGTCACTGGTCACCAGAGCGAAGAGATCAGTGCCTGTCCTTCCTCTTCCCCTCACGAGGATGTTGTAGACTGCAGTGAGGTCTCCCCTCAGTCTCCTCCAGGCTGAACAAGTTAAGACCTCAGCCACTCCTCATACACCTTCCCCACAAGGCCCTTCCCCATCTTTCTTGTCCTCCTTTAGATGCTCTCCAAAAGCTTAATATCTTTGTGGAGTGTGGGGTGGCAGTGTGTCTAAGCAAGTGTTTATTCCAGTTCTTCCCACAGTTTTCGCAGAGGTGATCTCCCTCTTCTAAATCAGGGGGTTTATTAGTGGCTTTTGGGAATATAACACCTACCATCACTGTCTGGCAAACCTCATTCCATGTTGGTCCTCGTTGTGTGGCCCATGCACACCTTGCAAAGCCGTATGCATTGCCACATTGCAGAGGGAGATGGCTGCTCTCTCTATGGCCTGGTACAAGTACTTCAGATGTGGTACCAGTTTCTGGCACATGTCCTGTCATATCTTGAAATTAATAGCGCACTGCTCTTCATGCCATGGCTACAGGTCTAAGTGCTCCTGTCCATGGGAGGAGATGAATTGCCTTGACCCCTTCCCCTGCAGTATTCCACAGCTCAACTCTGCTTAGTGTGCTTAGGACCCAGAGCTATGGTCCTCTGGTGTCACTATGCCAGATGTTAAAATATTTTCTAGTGTGGCATCAAGTTAGTCTTCCTCTGGAAGAGAGTCCTCTCCTACCCCTTTCCCAGCCCAAGGATTATCTGCTTACTGCAGAGCATGTTCCAGGTGCTGAAAGGGACTGGCAGACATGTCCTTGCAGATGCCAATGGGAAGGCTCCAGGACCTACCCCAAGGTGCAGGAGGCAGTCTGAGGGAGCACTGCAGCAACTCTGTGTATCTGCCTGCCCTGCCGCGGCTGCAGGGTTGGAGGTGCTGCTGGTGTGCCCTCAAGTACTCCAGTGATAGACACGACTGACAGCACAAGTTTTGTTAATGGGGTTTTTTTCCTTCCCTAAAATACATTAGATTTGGTCCAGCACCAGTGCAGGAACGGCTCAGCTGCATGGCCAGGAATAACTCCATCTATGTGGTTGCAAACATTGGGGACAAGAAACCATGTAACTCCAGTGATCCCGACTGCCCCAGTGACGGTCGCTACCAGTACAATACGGATGTCGTCTTTGACCCAGAGGGGAAACTGGTGGCTCGTTACCACAAGGTAAAGTAGCCTTGGAAAGGCAGGAACTAATTTTCCATTAATTCCAGAATGTCTCATTTGGAAAGAGAATGTCAGTCATTGTCCCATGTCAGAGTTCTCCTTCTGTTTATAATTTAAAAGAATCTCTCTCTTGCTATGGAATATTGATGCCAAATTTGCATTTACTGTTGTGTTTCTCAAAACAGACTGGTATGAAAAATGATTGCTCTAGTGCAATTTAGTGGCATATGATTTTGGTTGACTTCCCCAGGTCATTAATTCCATACTACTGGAAATCCTGCTGCTTAAGCAGCTTCAGTTTTCAGTGCCATGTTTTCACCAGACTGCTCCTTCATGTTCCAGGATTTGAAAATGTTCATCTGTATCTCATTTAGATGAGTACTCTGATTTGAGAAAGGCAGGCCTTTCCTATAAATTTTTTTCTGATGCTGTTTCAGCATTGTTTTTGTACAATGGGAATTATTTGGACAAAACCATGGACCTAAGATGGGTGTTAAAAGAGATGAGGGCTTTGAAACATTTGCATCCAATGAAAATTCTTTCAGTATTATATTCCTACCTGCAAGTTCCGTCAAAGTTGTTCATGAATTGTGTGCCAGATATCATGCTGATGTGGCTAGAGTGAAGTCAGTTGTTTATTTAAAGCACTTTGGGCCCAGTATCTCACCT
This sequence comes from Lophotriccus pileatus, assembly GCA_035583135.1. NCBI lineage: Eukaryota > Metazoa > Chordata > Aves > Passeriformes > Tyrannidae > Lophotriccus > Lophotriccus pileatus. The sequence continues at coordinate 58,922,819 of JAWWES010000115.1, forward strand.
GGTTGTTCGGAGATGATGCTGGTATATTTATTTGTGAGCAAACTGGATGAAGGGAACATTGATAATACGAGTCTGGTTCCCCCTTCATGCCAACCTGGCATGACCCAGGTGCTGAGTTATAAGTTCAGTAAATTTGAACCTCTTTTCTGACTTGCTGTCCATGTTTATTGTCCAGGCCACTTGAACAATACTGAAGAATTGTTAGAAAACATGTATGTGAAGGAAAAAGGAAAATGTTGGAAACCGAGCATGTTTGCAAACTTGGATTTTTCTGTTGGCTTGGATCATCTGCCTTTCCCCCATCAGCATAGCCTTTTTTTTCTTCTCTGTTCTACAGTTTTCTGGTATACTGTCTCATGCTGGTGCTGTGTACTCACAGTACTTCTGGCATCTCCACCCCAAGGTCACCAATTCTGTCTATTGGCACCAGAACCTCCCTGCTCCTCTTTCATTATTATTTCTCTTCTGTGTGCATTTGGGTCACCAGAAGTATAAACTAGATAGGGAGAGTGGAGAGATTATTTTTATGATGACATCAGCAGACCTGAAGACAGCCAGCTGCTTTCCTAGCTAGATGCCAGGGCAATATGTGTCTCCCCATATCCACCTTTTGGATACTATGATCATAAAATTTTAGCTCGATTTCCTCCATGTGATGGGTTCCTACACAGGTCGAAGATTTTCATAAGTCATTCTGAACAGTTTTATGGAGTGACTCCAGGATCTCACAGTAAGTGCCTCTCTAACTGATTTATCTTTTTTCCTTCCCCTACAGTATAATCTCTTTATGATAGAAACTCAGTTTAATTACCCAAAAGAGCCAGAAGTTGTCACCTTTGAGACTCCCTTTGGGAAGTTCGGCATTTTCACTTGCTTTGACATCCTTTTCCATGAGCCTGCAGTGGTCCTGGTGAGCAAGATGCAGGTGGATACTGTCCTCTTCCCAACGGCTTGGATGAATGTCTTGCCATTTCTGACTGCAGTTGAGTTTCATTCTGCCTGGGCTATGGGTATGCGTGTCAACTTCTTAGCTGCCAATACTCACAAAACCAGCTTTGCAATGACAGGTAATTTAACTCTCACTTTCTCTGAGAAATCTTTATAACCGTTAATCTATATTTCATGTTCTACAAGGTGATTTTGCAGAGGAATGTAATGTGTTTATCTGGAAGTCTAGTCACCAAATTTTAAACCTGACAGATCCCATCCCTACTGTTGCCATACAGGACACAGAAAAACTTTTATTGTTTTCTTTGCCCGAGCTTCATAGGCTTTTCCTTTCTTTCTCTAATGTCTCTAAACAAATAGTAAGTTACTGCTCCTTATACCTGAATAGAAGTTTTGACACTTAGGCTCCTTTCCTCTCCACTTCTAAGTCTGTGACTGAATGCCAAACTGTAAATATACTTGTAAAAAATATACTTGTAAACCACATACATGGCTACATTTATTCTGGCCAAATTAAAGACTTATTTGTAGCTGTATTTAACATGGTTATGGAAAAGCTTTAAAAACAAATTTTCAGACCTGCTGCAGTAACAGTGCTAAGAAGTCTGCTTTTTCACTTTACAATGTAGGACTGATTTTTTAGAGCTTAGTTTATGGGATAGTACATTTCAGTTACACCAGTATTTTCACTGAGTTGTGAAACCAAAGTATTTGGGCTTCTCATTTGACATGCATGACAGGCTTCTGCTTATTGCCCATTTTATGCAACTCTTTGGCAGTGATGGGTATGAGAGATCTACTTTGATTTCCCTCGGTTGCTTGGTACTGGTCAGATGTGAATTCCCCACATTGGGAGGAGTTCTCAGCCAGTTTAAAGGGGGCTGGACAACTGCTCCCTTCTTCTGTGTTCACCAGGCCCAGCCTGTGATACTTGACTGTGTTGTGTTTTGGATTGTCTGAATCGTAGGTGGTCCTTTCACTTCAATTAGCTGAGAATAAAGGAATTACCAAATAACTTAATTGCATACAGGAAAAAGAGAACTAAGAGTCTATAAATATAACCAGAACAGAACAGAGCAAACATCCTCTTGTTTGGCTACACTGAGGAGACCTCATCTAGGAGAATAAATGCTATTGTTTGCCAAAGCATGAGCTCCATGTACTGAGTTGTTAATGGTCACCTTTAGAGGCTAAATTTCTGTAATCTTTGTGGATTACAGATGATGAGCTAGCAGTAGGGACACTTAAGAAGACAATATGATTTTTTAAATTCTTGGACTGACTGTTGTGCTCTCCTCAGGAAGTGGTATTTATGCACCAGATGGAGCCAGGACATACTCCTACAATATGAAAACTGAAGATGGTCACCTCCTCATTGCTGAACTAGATGCACACCCTCGTCTTTCTCCTGCCTGCCCACCTGCCGTCAGCTGGAGCTCATATGCTTTGAGTGTCAAAAGATTCCCACAAAATGACCATGATTTCACAGGAATCATTTTTCATGACCAGTTCACCTTCACTGAGCTCACGAAGCCTGGGGGAAGTCTCACTGTCTGCCAAAAAGACCTCTGCTGTCACCTGAGCTACAAGATGGCAGGGAAACGAGATGATGAAGTTTACGTGCTGGGTGCTTTTGATGGGCTTCATGTTGTTGAAGGACAGTATTATCTGCAGGTAATTATTTGGAGGAGGTTACTTGCTTTAGGAAGCTTTTTACGGGGAGAAACTTTCAGCTCTGTGGCGGAAAAAGACAAGGATTCTCTTGTATGCTGGAGTCCTGGTGTTGTTTTTGATAGCAGTGGAAAGGAGTTGCTTAAACATCTAAGCCTTTAAAACATCCTGCCTTTAAAACCAACAAAGTCAGTGGAGAGGTGTCTAAGCCTCTTTTAAATTCCCAGAGAGCACTCAGATTTTTTTGGGGTGTGCAATATTGGCTAAGTTTACATCCTCTTCTGTGACTATCTGCAGTAATTATTCTGAATCTCCTCTGCATCACAGAATCACAGAATAGTTAGGATTGAAAGGGACCTCGGGAGATCATATAGTCCAACACCCTGTCAAGGCAGAGTCACCTAGAGTAGGTTACACAGGAATGCATCTGAGTGGGTTTTGAATGTCTCCAGAGAGGCAGAATCCACAATCTCCCTGGGCAACCTGCTCCAGTGCTCTGCCACGCTGAATGCAAAGAATTTCTTCCTCATGTTGAGTAGAAACTTCTTGTGTTTTAGTTTATGGCCATTACTTCTCATCCTTTCACTGAGCACCACTGAAGAAAGTCTGCCACCATCCTCTTGGCACCTGCTTTTGAGATATGTATATGCATTGATGAAATCCCCTCTTAGTCTTTTCTAGACTAAACAGACCCAGCTCCTGCAGTTTCTCCTCATAAGAGAGATGCTCCAGACCCCTAATCATCTTTGTGACCCTTCCCTAGACCCTCTCAAGCACTTCCTTGTCTTTCTTGTACTGAGGAGCCCAGAACAGGACACAGTACTCCAGATGGGGCCTCACTGTATCTTCATCAAAGAGTTGCTGTTAAAAACCAGTTGATCATAGCTATCTTTATGAGATAGTTTAAAGTCTCAGAGAGACTTTAATTTTTTGTCATTACCCAAATCGTAGCAATGAAGTTTACTGAAATGGCATATGACTTTTTCCTGTCTTCCTCTCTTTTAATCAAATGTTTGGAAAGATAGTGAGTTACATCCTGGTGGAATTTGCTTAAAGCCATATTTGAAAACATTCTTTGCCTTCATAATTAAATTATTGTGCCAGCAGACTATACTTTTTTTTTAGTTACTTCTGTCTGTCAACACAGCCTCTGCATACCAGCTGGTACAGAATTCAGGATGTGAGGGGAGGTCTTAACCAGAAAACAACTCGTCTAATGCAGTTAGGAAAGTAGCTTGAATAAATTCAGTTCTTGGTGAGGTTGGTTGTAAAATTTATTTCAGTGGTTGTGGAAACTGCTAGATAGTCTCTACCAGTAATGAAAGTTCTAGAGAAGACAGGAATTTCTACTCTTCCTTTTTCCCTCAGTATTTTTTCATTTCTTCAGAACATATTCTTTATTTCTCTGCTTATTTGCATTTCAACACAAAACCATATTCATTGAAGAATAATACTTCTGATTTTTGAAAATATGCTTCTATCCCCCAATATCTGACACGAATAGAAAAACTCCATCACCTATCAGCAAAACCAGCCAACATCCTTCAAATCACTCCTGAATAACAGGAGTTCTCATGCCTTGTTTCATATTTCCTCTTGAAGACCGTAAATATTTATCAGCTGGATAATTAAGGACAATAGGGAAACACTAATTCTTACTTTCCTCTATGTGCTACAATAACTAACACTAAACTCTAACAGAAGGTGCTAACTTCATCACCTTGGCCTATATTCACCAGGATTTTGATAGGGAATATCAAATTCAGATCTCCCATGGACTACCAGGCCATCTAATGAAGGGTCATTACCAAGGTGTACAAATACTAGTAGGCAGACCTGGATGTACACTTGCACAGTGTACCCGTGAGAAGGACTTTGTTTCATTTGCCTGAAATTTCCATTCACAAACTTATCTTGCACAGGGGAAAGGAACTTTCAAATAAGAGAACTGGCAATAGCAAGAATTAGTGGAAGTGACAAGACTGGGCTTCAGAGGTGAAATAAGGTGCTTTGGCAGCACTTACATGAGAGACGGCCTACTTGTAACTACTAAGGCAATGCATATCAGGAACACTCCCAGTCTGATCAAGGGGTGAAAAAATAAGTTACAATTAAAAGGAGTTGCCCGAAGATTATGAAAAAGATCCTGTGACTCTCATCTGCTCTGACACATACCAGCTTTGATGACACAAGGCTTTCCCATCAGAGTGTTTCTGTCTTGCTAAATGCGTTGTTGTCTTCTTCTCCCCACAGATATGCACACTGCTCAAGTGCAAGAGCACAGACCTGGACACGTGTGGGCAGCCAGTGGAGACGGCTCAGACCGAGTTTGAGATGTTCTCCCTCAGCGGCACATTTGGCACCAACTACGTCTTTCCAGAAGTGTTGTACAGCGGGGTGCAGCTGGCCCCTGGGGAGTTCGAGGTAATGGGGCACCCCGGAGCTGTGTCATGCTAGGTCCTCTGCAGGATAGTCATGGAATTAACTGTGTCAAAACAGCTAAAGTGAACTATTGATCTATTAAATACCTTTTAATGAAATCACTCGTTTCAGTAAGACATATGGTCTGACATTCCTTCTTCCTGTTTGTCACATTTTTCTGAGCTCTTGGTGTGTGTTCATATAGGTACTCCTCTAATGACATCCTTCTCTTACCTTTTTCAATCAGGTACTGAAGGATGGGCGCTTGATAAATAAGACAAAACCGACAAAACCAGTTGTTACTGTGACACTTTTTGGACGGTGGTATGAAAATGATCATCTGAAACAAGGCCCACAGCCAACAGCCATAATTGATGCTGTACACTCTTTACATCCAAATGAGATACAGCATCCTCTACTACTACAAAACCTGCTACCACTTCTTGGTCAGAACACGACATGAATCATCATTTCTTGGAAATCTCTGTTGAACCAAGACTTGGAATTGAAACATCAAATTATTCAGGTTATCAGTTCTGAAAAACAGCTTGACAACACCTCCTATCTGCACTGGATGCTATTCGGTGATGAAACAGTTTGGAACTGGTAAACAAGTCACTGAGTTACCTGGTATTACATAGCAGCTCTTCCCTCCCATCTTCTCTACGTCTTTCTAGTCGTGTAACACCAACATATGCCTTGTTGTTTGCTACTTCCTGTTAATGCTGGGTGGTGCTGCCCTGCAGATGAATTTACTCTAGGGGTTAGGGGATTTAGAATTCTACTTCAGACCAACTAGTCCTGGTGAGAAGGCACTGTTCACATCTTTGGTTCCTCTTCTCCACCAGTGACCTGTGTTTTGTTGCTGCTGCTGGACCCTAGTGACCTTCTTTCAGCACATCAGTTTATAAACGTGTGCATGATTTGTGGCTGTGTCCTTAAGAGTGGTCAGAGACCTCTGTTAGTCTTATTTCTCCTTCCTTTTCTTCACACTGGCACCATTCCTGGTCTCACCATGATGCTCTCAAGATTCTCAATCCCCTGTATTTCTGTTATGGAGCTGATGAGACACTGGGAGTGCAAATACTCTCCAAACTCCAGCACTGATTACCACTGCTGTGTGCATATGACCTTTTTTGTTTTCAAATGAAAATAAATACTCACATGTGACATAACACAGTCTCATGTCTCGTAAACATAATGACATGTTTATCAAAAGACCCAGACAATGTTCTCTGACTCATGAGAGCTCAGCATCATTGCTGATAGAGCCACACTGTCTTAAAATCTAGTTCACTGTTGGAGTCAGTTACTGTCTGACCACAGACTGATCACACTCCAGCAAGGGATTATCCAGTGTGGTTCTCTTCCTGTGGGTACAAACTCAGTGCAGATACTGTACTTGTGCCCTGGGAACCTAGTGGGTGATACCACAACTTTCTCCTAGGGAAAAGATCTGGATTTAAGGGAAGCACCCAGGAAGGTCTCATCTTAGCAGGAGTTGTGTGGCCAGTCTCATAACTGGGAGGCAGCTTCTTCAGGTTTGTTTATTGCTGTTTTCAGTCCTCTGGATAAGGGAATGTGTATGCTTGTAGTATGTAGCCTAACCCTGAATCTGGTATCTTGAATCCTGGATTTGGTTCCAGGCCATTGTTTTTTGGTTAAGGTATGTTTGTACATTGAATATTTTCCTGTAGAAGACTGGCATAAGCCATCATGACACTTAAGTTCTTTTTGCTACAAGGATTGCGTAACACTTATTGTGAAATATGTTCTTGTGTGAAATGAGTCAAGCATACAGAAAGTAATCTCATGCAATTCCACCCATTACCCACATACTGACTTGCTCTGTATAAAGACAAGACTGCGTGTAGCCACAGATGACAACAAACGCATTTCCAAGGGCAGTGCAGCCAAAAACTGTTTTGGTACCTTACAACTGAGTCAGAACCAAAGAAGGTAAGAAACTTGGGTAACCAAACACAAGTGATTTTTGTGCATATGCAGCTTTAGCTTCAAGATTTCTTCTGGAGTGATCTCTAGTCATAAGAAAGCAGGTTGCAATAGGCAAAATTTAGAAATTGTGGCTCCTATTCATGATGCTCTTCGAACAGAGACCTTTGGGCACCAGAGATCTTCAGAGCTCAGTTACTGAGTGGTGGGTGTGCTAATGGGTTTGCTCAGACAATCAGCCTGCCTGGCACCACCCTGAGATGTGCAGCAGCCCCCAAAGACCCTGAAACTCTGAGCCGGTGCTGTGCTGGGGTTGCACAGGCAGTGCCCATGCTGGGGACTGGCCACCTGCCTCCTGCAACCTGCAACCTGCACCCCTCACTGCCAGGTTTGGGCAGGAATGTTTCTGTGCTTGTCTCTGCTAAGACTTCGTGAACTTGTTTTATTCTTGTGACTCAGGCTTGCCTTGAGCTGTGTTACTGCAGCAATGCTATCTCTGAACTTTCTGTAAATCTGTCAAGTGATATGTTTCTTCAGCTGCAGCATAGTGGTGACTTCTCAGTGACTTCCTTGCCGGGGGTGTAAGGCAGAATTGCTCAATGCCGGTGGCTCTCTTGCCTTTGATATTGTGAGACTTTTCGGACAGGGTGATTGCATTTGCCAGTGTCTGTTGGCTTTCTGCCACCCTGCGGAATTCCCAGGTTTCATGCAAGACTTCCTCCTTTTAAAGCCCAGTCTTTCTTTGCCCACAGCCTCCTCTTGGGTGACTTCCAGGCTACAGACATCAGGCTTCTTAAAGCTTGTGCCTCTGCCGTGTCTTTGGTGCTGTCTGCTCTAGAGGCCTGTCACCTCCAAACCTATGTCAAAGCTGTCTGTGAGCACAACATAGTCTTGGAATCATACAATTACTGAAGTGTTGGTTTCTCTTGAGGAAGCCTTGGTGCAGATGGAGGAAAAATCAGTCTTTTGGGTGACACAACATAAGTGAAGAGGAAGATTTTTTCAGGATGAAGAATATTTTCTTTGGTTTCCTCCTAAGTGGTAAATAATGAGCCAGGTTATGTTCTTTCACCCTCACAGATATACCACAAGTTCTAACTAAGGTTTTTCTAGACCTCACCTGAAACTATAGTAGTAATATTCTATTTACAAAATACAGTGCTAAAAATTGCCTTCCATGAGAAAAAAAAAACACAAACCTGCTTTCTAAGGTAATTTCAAACACCTTATTGTGCAAAAAATTCCTTTTGAAAGGACAGTAGTAAGAAAAAATCTGTGTTAATTCTTTCTCACAAAACGAGCAAGTATGTTAGCTCTAGGCATAGAGGTCAGCACAGTTCAAGGAATAGTTTGCAGTGTGAGCCCAGCAAGGAGGACATTCTTGAGGCACCCACTACAACTTGCCAAAAGCAAAAAGTATGGCGGGACCATACGTCTCATAAGTACCAATAAATTATCTGCACTCTGCAACATGATGGCTGTACTTCATGCAGGTGGTCTGCCTTCAGCACTGGCTGAAGCTTTAACTGGTGGCACCATGTGCAGTAAGGCTATATGGAGTAGTGTTCCCTAAGCAAGGGAGTCTGGGCTCATGCCAAAATGGGTTTAAAAGCCTGGAGAGGGATGTGCAAATGGAGTGTGCAAGTGCTTCTTCTAATGGAGCCCCTTGTAGATTATCATTGCTTCTGACAAGCTCTGTTAGCCTTTTGTTCTTCTTTTAATTTTAAACATTTCTTACTGGAAACAAGGTCCCATTCATAAAAATGTTCCTTTGACTTTTTATTATAAATAAATGTCCTGATTGTTGGCAGAAATATATTGGACCTTCTCAGATTACTCAACAGATGATTTTTTTCCAAAACAACCTGGTTAGTCTTTACTCCTCTTTCTATCTGCTTTATATTCCCCATGCCTGATCCAGGAGCTGCAAGGCACTGGCCATGCTCCCTTCCCAGTTTCTCCTGCACACTGGGATATTCACACTCACAGTCCTTCAGGCCCTTGCCTCCGACACCTTCACTGCAGCCGTCTACGAGCACGCGGTCATCCTGCCGGATCCCACAGACAAGCCTGTTTCTCCTGCTGATGCTTTGGCCC
>JAWWES010000115.1:58932045-58957201 GCA_035583135.1 Lophotriccus pileatus
TGACAGGGTGCCCACATCATTGTGACTCCTGAAGATGGCATCTATGGCTGGCAATTCACGAGAGAATCCATCTACCCGTACCTGGAGGATATCCCTGCTCCAGTGGTGAACTGGATTCCCTGCACTGACCCCTCAAGGTGATTCCTTCTGCAGCGATTTATTTGGTTTCAAACTAATATCTCATGGAGTCATGAGCAGCTCCCACTAAATGCACAGGAACTGCTAATTTTTTAATCTAGTAAAATCACACGTACTGTAGACATGAGATACAACAAAAAGAAGTCTTAATTAAATGGTAATGGGAATATGCCAAGTAAAAAGCAATGAGACAATCTTACCTTAAACTTGCAAAAGGGTGAAAATTTTAGGCAAAATAATTATTTAAAATATGTAAAATTTTATCAATTCAGATCACTCGTAAAAATTCTCTGTAAGTATAAGCTAGTTCATTATCATGTCAGATCCATAGATCAGACTAGGTGATGGAGTCCTCATCTCATGTGGCTGAGTTATTTCTGAACCAAATTGCAAAACATTATATCTAGATCTGAAAGAGGTGTCTTTTGGAAATCCAGCCACTTGCACAGTCTGCTGTGTTAAACAGACATTCGCTGAACCTGTGTCAGCAGGGGACACCAAGAGGACCAAGTTTGTGTCTAAGTTAAACTTTTATATTCTTTTTGAAGCTTTACAAAGCTAGATTTCTGGAGTCCTCCGCCCTGTAAATGCTGTGTCCACTTTTTGTTAAAGGCTTACAGACAGCTGCCTAAAACAGAGTGAAGATTATTAAAAAAGACTAAATTGCCTTTTGAAATCAAGGCTTAGAGATGCTTGAAAATTTATTTTTAAGGTATTTTAAATTTATGTCTGTATATGATTTATTCTCCCCTTTATTCTATGAAGGTCTCCGTATCTTGTGCTTGTTAGCTGGGAATTCTATTCACAAAGAAAATAACATTTTTAAGGGTATAGGAAAGAAGAACACAGTGAGACCATTTTCTTTTAAAGGTAAAAGACACTGTCAATTTAAAATGATGCTATGAACAGAGAAGAAAATGAACAGAAACTATGATTTAATCTATGCCTTTTGCATATGGGGATGTGCAGACAATGAAATATTTTGAATGCATTTCTTCTACAGATGCACTTAAGCTTCTAGAAGTTTTTTCTTCTTTCACTGAAAATACATTAGATTTGGTCCAGCACCAGTGCAGGAACGGCTCAGCTGCATGGCCAGGAATAACTCCATCTATGTGGTTGCAAACATTGGGGACAAGAAACCATGTAACTCCAGTGATCCCGACTGCCCCAGTGACGGTCGCTACCAGTACAATACGGATGTCGTCTTTGACCCAGAGGGGAAACTGGTGGCTCGTTACCACAAGGTAAAGAGGTGCTTCAGCACCATCCTGTAATTTATTATCAATATATTTTTAATCTCTCCATCACCACTTTCAGCTTGTTTTTACAATAATTTAACATTATTATAAATTGTCAACCAACTAAGGATGATTTGTTGCAAGGATCTTAAGGCCAGAAGGAAAAATGAGCAAGTGCTTGATGAATCAGAGGTTATTGCCAGGTGCATTACAGCTGCAGAGAGCTTACCAGCTGCCAAACACATAAGGGCTACATTTATGATAGTAAATGGTAAAGAAACAGTGACAGAGTTTTCCATACTCCATAAATGTTAGCTCATCCTTTATACATTCTGAGCCAAGTTAGTGCTTTTGCAAGGGAAGCCTTAGCAGAGTTTAGCATCTAATATTGGCTGGGCTTAGCTTCCAGGAGGTCGATGTGGCACAGCTACCTCATTTTGTAGGTGGATAGGGTCAGCTGGATGGTTTCAAACGAGCTGTGCAAGCCAGCTCAGGTACCTCAAATCCCAGATTTGCTTTAAAGCCTTTCTCAGATGCAAAATAGGTGTTCATAATCTTGAGGGGGTCTTTTTACTTTCTAATATGCCATTTTTTTCACCTGCAGTACAACCTGTTTAGAGGCGAAACTCAGTTTAATTACCCAAAAGAGCCAGAAGTTGTCACCTTTGAGACTCCCTTTGGGAAGTTCGGCATTTTCACTTGCTTTGACATCCTTTTCCATGAGCCTGCAGTGGTCCTGGTGAGCAAGAGGCAGGTGGATACTGTCCTCTTCCCGACGGCTTGGATGAATGTCCTGCCATTTCTGACTGCAGTTGAGTTTCATTCTGCCTGGGCTATGGGCATGGGTGTCAATTTACTTTCAGCAAATACTCACAACATCAGCTTTGCAATGACAGGTGAGTTACATTCAGGAAAGGGAAATGGTCCTCAGATTCAGAAGCAGGCAGAAATATTTTAGACATAGGAAGTCTCTGGAAAATAGTGTTTCAGTCAGACTAAAGGTCTTCATGGTATGGTACTAAATCTAATAAACATCTTCAGGCATCAAAATGCTGAATGTACTGGAAAAGGAAAAATTAGAAAGCCCGTGACATTAAATTTTGACAATTTGAAAGTGGAATTTTATTTCAAAAACAGCACAAAGTTTCACTTAAATTTTCATTCTTTTGTTTAGAAGCATCATTTTTTGTTTAAAATTCAATCAACAGCTAAATGGGAAAAAATGTTTAAATCAGAACTTAATAATGTACAACTGAAAAGAGGATTCCTACTGAATAAAATACGTTCAGATTTTGGGGCTGCTAAGGAATTAGAGATATATATGTTTTGTTTTGCTCTGAATAGATATTTACTGCCTTTTTTTCCCTGTAAAGTGAGAAAATGCTGTTGTAGCTGAATCTGTAACTCCTCTGAACCCTAAGTGAAAACCACAAAGGAATATTTTAGCCTGCCCTAAATAGACTGAAACCCTGTGTTTCATTCTACACATTCTACACATAACTACCCCCATGGTTTCCTTATTTGTCAAATATGCCACTCTTAGAGCCCTGATCTATATTAACATAAACCTAAGTTTTAACACTGCCATGGATATTTTAGCAGTTCTATGCTTTAAAATTCTTCCAAAACTCTCCATAAGGTTTTGACTGAAAATGTTGTCACTGACAAACAATACCAGTGTGGCACGGGGTGTGACTGGCCCCCCTTCCAAGCCATGCTCTGGGGTGCTGGCTAACAGAGGGCTGGTGATTGTCCTTGGCAGGCAGTGGGCTGTTCACTCCAGAAGGACCTGCCGCCTACCATTATGACACTGAGACTGAGGAGGGATGTCTCCTGCTAGCAGAGTTGAGTGCATACCCCTGTCTTTCCCCCACTTGCCCTCCTGCCATCAACTGGAGTTCGTATGCCACAAGTATCAAGACATTTCCAGGAGAAAACAACACTTTTTCAGGATTGGTCCGGCAGGATATATTCACTTTCAGTGAACTCAGGCACAAAGCTGGAAATTACACCGTTTGCCAAGGAGACCTCTGCTGTCATCTGATCTATCAAATGTCAAACAAGAGGAAAAACGAAGTTTATGTCCTGGGTGCTTTTGATGGGCTTCACGGTTCTCTCATAAAATACCACTGGCAGGTAATTATTTTCTTAGGGGTGAGTGCGGCTACCCCAACCACCCCAAACCACTTGTCCACTACTACATACTGAGAACTTTTCTTTATATCAAATCCAGATCTTGATTTTGAAAGTTTAGTGGTGTTTTGCCTTTCCTTATCCTCCTCCCTGCAGATATGCACGCTGCTCAAGTGCAAGAGCACAGACTTGGACACGTGTGGGCAGCCAGTGGAGATGGCTCAGACCAAGTTTGAGATGTTCTCCCTCAGCGGCACATTTGGCACCAACTACGTCTTTCCAGAAGTGTTGTACAGCGGGGTGCAGCTGGCCCCTGGGGAGTTCGAGGTAATGGGGCACCCTGGAGCTGTTTGACGCAAGGTTTTCCAGGCTGTGGTGCTGAAAACGGGCACGTCAGCAAAGTCGCACCCAAGAACCACTTCCAATGGTTTTGCAGACTGTAACTCAAGGGCTCACATTAAAATAGGTGGATTGACTTAATCCTTACTGATGAGAACGTATCAGTCATATCAACCTCAATGCTGAAGTTGAGAATCTCTTTACTGTCTTCTCTAGCAAATATGCCTTCCCACTTTAGGTCCCAAATCTATAAACAACAGCTTTCAAGGAGTTATTTTCTACAGGTTTCTGCTGATGGGCATTTTAGGAGAAAAAGAAATCAAATACTCTTGAGAAATTGTCCAGATGAGAAAAATTGCTTAGGACTATCACGCGTAAGAGCAGAGATCCTACTCAGTTAAAAAGTTAAAAACAGTTTTTTAAGGCTTTGTAGTGTTCGTTTTTTTATTTGCAACTTAGAAGAGACAATGAGGGCAGTGAAAAAGATCTGAGAAGATTAGGGGAAACAAGGGTGACTTTTTTACAAGGTAGGGAATAGAAAAGCATTGTTCACCTTGCATACTTGTTTTTTAATAGGACTTCTGTAAAAATATACACATCAAAGAATTTATTGCTATGCTAAAATAGGATCATAGTCTGACTTAAAAATGATATGTTGTATTTTCTTAACACATGTGTGCTTATTTTTTGTCACAGAGGCTCTTAAAAAGTTGCTGATGTTCACAGTCTCTGAATAACAGTGATTTCAAATTGATATGTAAAAGTAACTAAGAAAAGCTACATATGGCCAGTAGCTTGAAATTTTCTACTTCCATCTGAAAATTGTTTAGGGGTCTACAAATAAAAAAATATTTCAAATATGTCCTATATGTGTATATAACCTTCTATGAGTATAATGAGAACCTAACAAATCAGTTATTCTCACTTTCACCTTCTCCATTTTTGTCGTGAGGTGGAGAAAATGATCTTTATTTTCCCAAGATAGAGGAAGTCTTAAAAACCTCCTGGTCCAAGGAAATGTGGGAAGGCTATAGTGGGAAGGCTATGGCAGAGCCAGAGGGAATTCTGGTTTCCTTCATTCTTATGATTGTTTAAAAGTGTTGCATCAAAATATTCAACATCTAAGGTCTATTCTTTCTGTACTATGTGATATTACTACTCTGTTAATGGACTGTTAGTGTCATTCTTTTTCTTTTCAATTAGGTCCTACGTGACGGGCGTTTGAAAAGTAAACACGGCACATCGAAACCGCTCATAACAGCGACACTTTTTGGAAGACTTTATGAGAAGGACCTGCCACATCCTCTGCGAACCTCCCAGTAACATGACTCCTTAGGTGTTACACAATCACTAGAGACGGGAGGGGAATTTCCTCATGACACATAGCAGTTATCCTGTATGATTCCTCTTTCGCAATCTTTCACTTCTGCTCAGCAGCTGTGGCAGTTTGGTTTATTTAGGAGAAAGGAAAATGATCACTCTGTTGTGTGTACCTTTTTAACAGTGCTTGAGCTGGTGCAATTATTTTTTAGTATGACTGCTCTCTCACATGAAACTTTTAAGTAGAAATTTCGTTTCCCCCAAGATATCATATAGATTGCTAGGATAAGAGTAAAAAGAAGACTGAGACCAAAACGTACGAAAATGTGGTTTGCCGTTTTACTGCATAACAAATTTTCTCCAAGGAAGCACATGATTTCTGGTTTTCCGTGTGCTGTGGCTTCTTAGCATGCAATTTTATAGGCTCTTTCCAGGAGTTGTTTCATCCTGGAAATAAAACAGCCAAGCTTGTAATTAGGGGAGGAACTGTACCACTTGGGAGCAGTCAGTCAAAACAGGGATTCAAAGTCATGCTTGCTGGTGCCTTGTTCAGCACCTCACCCTTTTCTCACCTGATTTGTGGGGCTGGCCTAGACTAGTCTTCCATCAAACAGGAGAGGTTTTGGTCAAGCGTGGTTATGACTGACCTGTGGCGACCCTAATCCCACGTGACTGTTCCTTGTGTAGTGTGTATGCAGTCCAGAATTTCAAGATACAGATGGCCATGCTAACGGTGGGAACTGACCCTGCTCCCAAGCCAGTCTTGTACACTCGAGGAGCCTCTTGTGTTGTCCACAATGGACAACAGTTTGAGAAGGGTAAAAAAGATTGACCAGGCTGCTTGTGAAGGTCTGCAGTGTCATCCTGTTAACTACAAGTTTGCACTGGGATCAGTACAGTCAGGCACACACCATGTAAAGCATCTCCACAGCAGAGCAGATGGGACCTTCTCCCTGGGGGTGCTCCCCTTGGTCGTGCTTCCCTGTCTGTCTTCAGTGCTGCTCACTCAGGCCTCTGCACTTGGAAAGCTCCAGGAACCTCCCTGAGAAAGCCAAGAGTTATCCTGACTTGTAAGCTCTGGTACTGAAGAGCATCCTAAACCAGTTTTAGATGTGAAAACTCTGTCAACTACCCCTGCATCCTGCTCTTTTGCTCTCTGCCTGATACCTTTCTGTTCTAGGCTTGATGATTCCTTGAGACAGCTCGGGCCTTGTCTCCAGCAGATAGGTCTGGAAGAAAGGATTCCATCTGGAGGGATCTGCTGCGTCCCACAGCCCTGTCAACTCACAGGCACTGCCAGGCGCTCCCACTCAGGCATGGAGCTAAAGCCACAGCTCCTCCTGCTCACGTGCCTGCTGCTCACCTCTGGCTCCCCCTTGGCTGCACTTCTGGTGAAAGACACTATTATTACCTGGCCTAGAATTGTTCGAGTGGAAAAGAAAACAAACCAAAAACAACAAAGGGGAACTGCTACTGGAATAGCACATGAAAGCAATTTGTCTTTTGTTGTCACAATCAAAGCAGTTTATTAAAATCGTTTTTCACTGCTTAGCAATTGATGAAAAAAAAAATCTGAGGGCATTTTAGATATAAATGCCTCACAGAATCATCAGTGACACTTTTGGAACAAATAAACTAAAGACAGCAGTAGGCAAAGAGCAGCTTTATCAGCTCAGCAGTTTAGAGCATGTTGTTAAAAACACCAAGGTTATGGGTTCTATCGCTGTATGGGCCATTCACTCAAGAGTTGGACTTGATGATCTTTGTGGGTCCCTTCCAACTTAGAATATTCTGTGATTTTGTGAAACACTTTGCAGGTTGATGGTACTTTAAATACTATTTCAGGAATTCTAGACATTAATTTTATTATTACTAAGTTCATCTTTCTCCTATCACATTCAAACTTCCAAAAATATCTGTAGCAGTGGAATCAGTGAGAGTTCATTAATGTTAATGAAACTGGGCCCCTGGGAAGATAACTAAGTTTTTAAGTAAATATTTTTTAAATTTAAGGGCAGATTTTATGCCATGTTCTGCTCCCTTGTCCCTATCCAGACTGTGATAATTGAACATAAAAATCTCTCATGCTTGCTGGCATTTCTGAATTCAGGTACATACTGACTAGGATACAATTAATATTGCTAGTTAAATAGCTTATAGGATATCAGAAAAAGGCTCTTGGATTTCATCAGTTGGGGGTAGAGAAGTCCAAGATTCTTTGAAATTTACACTAAAACTAAATGTGAAGAATGCAGACCTGCAGTTCTATGTGCTGCACAGCTTTCCTATCCCTGAGAGGGTTCCAAGAGTGACATACAATAGACCTAGGAGGAATTTATTAATCTCTTTCCCTAGGAGGAATTTATTAATCCCTTTCCCATTTCTGATAAAAAAGCAAGAATTTAGATGAGCAGAGAATGAAGTTGCGTGGACTGTTGCAGCAGCCTCAGAATAGCTCCATCATTTTAATACACAAGAACCACAATCCCTGCTTTTGTGTAAGGATTCCCTAAAGGGATTGCAAAAACCAACCAGATGTTCACCTCAGTGACTACAGAAACAAACTACAGAAACATTCAGGATACAGAAGCAGGGAGGTAATCAATGACAGATGCAACAAAACATGTTAATCTGGAACAGTTTCTGTTAAATTCACAGAAGGTTAACCATCTATGTACTTACCTTCCTACCTGCTAGATGGGAGTTAGAAAACAGAGAATGTTAGCTCATCTTTAGGAAAAAAAAAAAGATAGAATTCTGTCCTAAGCTTTCCTTATGAGAGAGAATTTGAGTTTCTGAAAGAACTGGAATATTTACTGACTCTGGGGCAGATGTGCCAGAGGAGAAAAATCAAATTAATTTATAAGTAATTCATGTAAATGACCACACCTCAAAAGCTACTATAGATGGTATCTTAATGGACCCCATAATTTTCTGAGCTGGAAAAGCCTGCTCTTCACATGTCAATATTTCTTCCTTCTACCTTGAGGCTGGCCAAAGCAAACAAGACCCACCTGTCCACAGTGTTTCTGACCACACAGAAAGAAAAACAAGTCCATAATAGATTTTATTGATGCAAGACTTCAGAGGAAGGTAGAAAAATACTCCATTAAATCAAGTATGATCCAAACCTTGCATCTGACTTAAGTAAAACTGGTAATAATTTTAGGGAAACTTTAACTCTGACTAAAATCTAATGTACTTTATTGTACATATTGAATTAAGGTAAGCAGGCCTTGAGGAAAAAATAATCTGGTGTTTTGGTTTTTTTTTAAGAGAGCAGGACTCTTCAGCCAGTCTTAAATATAAGTACCCCACAGTACAATAGTACTGGAATCTACAGCCTGCTGGGCTTGCAAATGGAATATTAGAAACAGTCAAATTTCTTCAATATTTCTAGGAAAACAGCATGTGTCTGTTGTAGTCAAATTCAGAATTTGTGAAAGGCAAAAGAGAACAGTAGATGAGAATGGAGGCTATAGCAGGTTGCTTGTTGACATATAAACCTTTCTGAACCCCACAGGTCCCACTAAGGGCTTAGAGAAACCTCAGGGGAGCAGAAGCTGAAGGGCTTGGCTCTCTACAGTACAGCCCACCAATTTATGCACACAAACTGATCCAAAGTGGCTCAACTCTCCTCCCTGGGATTACTTTTTAAAGGGAAGAATGCTCCTTCTTATCTTTCAGAGCAATACTAAACCTCTTATTGTTTGAAGATGACGGATACCGTCAATGAGCTGCAGGTATAGTTCTCTGGTATGGTAGAAGGTATATAAATAGGAAAGGAACAGCTCTTAAATCCCTGCTACAAACCATATAAACATCAGAACATCACAAATATCTGACTAGCAGAATTTTTCATTTGAAGGAAACAATATATTTTTAATCAGTCTTGTTCTCACATATGGTCAAAGTACTATGCTTAGAGCTTTTTGAAAATGTCCAGTCTGGGATAGACAAATCAAATTTTCAAAGATAACTGAAATTGTTGAAGTTTGTCAACCTTACACAAAATTGAAAGGAGGGAGTGAAACATTGGACAATCTTAAAAACAGTTCAGTGCTGTTAGGTAGCACTGTACCTTGACCACAATGAACATTTCTCTTTATTTTGCATGCTCCTTTCCATGAGCCTGGCTTTAACTTACTTCAAATGATTAATCTTTGCATATGCTAGTGGCTTGTGTCAGAATAGATTTATTATACGCTTATCTTTTCTGAATATTTAAGATTTACGTCATCCTGTTGATGAGATTTTTCCATCAGGCTCTAAACCAGTCAGACCAAGCATTAAGCCACTCAGCTAGCAGTTTCACATGGGATGAGTCACTATCGCGCTGTATCCGCAGGCTGTGCTGGGTTGTGAGGAGGAAATAACTCCTGAGAAGGTCCCATCTCCCTGTCATGCAGTCCGAAACATGCATGAGCTGCTAATATACTAGTCCAGGATATTATTTTGTTTCAAAGATGAATCTACTATGGTTAGCACTGAAGGTAAGATTATTTTTCTGCACAAATTACTGTGTTCTTTCTGTAATGAACAGCAATAGCACCAGCAGCAATGAGGTTTCGGTGATAGCTGAGAGGATGATTTTAAAAGCCATTCCCAATAGATGAAAGAGAAAGATAGCTAGGGGGCAAAACACTTTTTGGGCACAGCTATGAATTTAGAGTAAGGCTCTTTGAAAGAGGCTCTCTCTCTGTGAAATTATTTGAGGACCACAAGGACAGAATAGAATCATACCTGTTTACTGCCCATCTCCTCCCTCCTCTGTGTTTGCCTTCTTGTTGGAGGTGGTGTTCAGAGGTCGACGAATATCGACAAAGCAGTCAAAATCCTAAATTCATTCCTGCTAGATCTTGGCTGCACAGAAGCAGTGGTGAGGCATAAGAGACCTGCCCTGCTGTGTGTGTGCCTCTGCTCAGGACCCACAGAGCAGCCGGGGTGATTCGCCTGCCCTGCCGTGGGAAGAAGCAAGGGGCTGCTTCTGCCTTCGGGAGCCCTGGTGCTGCTCTCTGGCAGAGCAGTTTTGCTACTGAGTGAAGGCAGTGGACTACTTATGGCATTACTTAGCAGGGATACCAAATCTGCACCCCGTGCAGAGACAGCTTCTTGGCTTCATGCGGATGTGTTTGCTTTGCTCTTAGAACATTATTTTCTTGGAATCTCTTTTCCTCTGTGCATTTCAGAGATCTGTATTTATATTGGGGTTGGGATTTATAGTCCTCATCGTAAGCATTACACTTGGAGAAAGAGCACAAACATTACATCACTCTGTATAAACATCTATTTTTATTTGGCAGGGAAAACTATGTATAGAAACCATGGGAAAAGATCTAGAGGTCAATCATCTCATCTACTCTCCTCTAAATTCCTCTGGTATAAATCTGGGCTAATTTCAAACTGTCTTCAGGGGAATCGCACAAGGTTTACAGAAACAGCATTCAGCTTAGTAGTTGTCACATCTTCTTGTTTAACACATATAATGAAATAATTATTTTGAACTAATGGTTTATTGGGAATTTATGACTTTCCCCTTAATTTCAGGCATGTGAATGGAAACTTAGGAAAAGAAACGTTTTTTAAAATGAACCACATGAAAAAGAAAAATGTTCCTCTGTCTAATGGATACTGTAAAATTATATTTTCTGCCAGCTGACCAAACTGTACCCACAGAAATGCAAGCTCAAATAATTACAGTAGAAATTAATGCTATCATGCCTTTTTTTTTTTAAATGGTAACCATTCACATTTCCAATCCCTTTTCTCTTCCGTGTCATTTCCAGTGTCCCTTCCACAGTCTTGCATGAGAAAGATAGAATGATTTTTTAACACATTTTTCAAATGGGTTTGATGTCTGGCAAAAGTTCTGTTTTCATTCCCTTCTGTACTGTTTTCCATTTTAATTATTTTATGTTTTAAAAACAAACAAGAAAAGTAGAGGCCCTAAGGTATTCTAGACACCATGATATCATCTTTTTTTGTTGGTTTTCCAAAAATCTGAAAAATACTTACTGCAGAAATACAAATTTTTCAGAATGAAAAACCACAGCAACAATTTTGTAGAAATGTTTTTACTTTGAATTTTGATGCATCTTTATTATGTGACAGACTCAAAAGGCTGTTAAACACTGACTATTTTTAAGTGCTTTGAGATCTCACAAAAATAGAGCTTGACATATTTCTCTTTGATATTATAAATAACAAGTCTGAGAATATTTTCACGATCCACATCAGCACTAAGGTGCAAGAAAAAGCCTGTTTGAAGCATCTGCCCAAACAGCATGAAAGCTTGTTGCTAAAGTGTTCTTTCTTGCTCTAAATTAGCTGACATTTTGACCTGCTTAACTACTTAATTATCTTGATATCTTAAAAACTGCTGCTTTACTTTTATTCCAGCAAACATACCCTTAAATACCAACCTCCCCATGCTCACAGCTTCCTTTAGATCTGTGGTTCAGTCCTTTCCAGTGCGTGTGGGTCTTGCAGTACAAGATACTGAGATACTGAATACCAAACACTATGCCTGCGGGTTTGTGTTTGGTAGAGGAGTGAAGGGCATCTCCTAAAACAGTCTATACAGAGACTTCATAGTGTGCTCTCCAGCAGTTCCAGCCGCAGGCAGCCTCTTGCCTGGAGAAGCACCTGATGGACCCCATGTCCCTCCCATCCCTGCTGAGGGAAGTCGTGCTCACCAACCAGCCCCAGAGCAGTCCCGCTGCTATGCTTTGCAAAGTACATGGTAGCTGTTTTTGCAGCCCTTGGCCCCAAGAGGATTGTGGTAGGAGCAGGAAGGCTGGCCAGCTCCACAGACAAGTCTTTTCTTCTTTAGAGGTGAAGTCTAGATGAGAGCCCAGTCGCATTGATAGCAGGGACAAAATTCCCCTTTAGTGTCATCATGTCACTTACTCTGCATCTTCAACTTTTAAAATAAATGCAATTATTTCAAACTATATAGGCATTCCCTGCAGTCAGCAAGAGAGCAAACACAGCCTGTCCAAGGGACCTGTGTTCAAACTATCTCAGATTTCTTATTTGAATTTCCCCACCACCAGCACATTTCAGTGTCAAGCACACCGTGCAGGCAGACAAGATACAATTGTCATAAGGCCAGTATATCTGATAAAGCCTGCAACATGTTGTTTTGCATAACGAGGTTTTGACTCTTCCTCTTCATTTTATTTCATCTCCCTGAGGATTCCTAACACTTCCAAAGTCCTCAGCGGGTTTAAAAAGAAGGAGGTTGTGTCCTGGAGAAATGACACACATGAGAGGAAGAATGACAAGATGTAATTGAATGTTACTGCAAGCCAGGAACTGGAGTGAAATGCTCACTGACCAGACTCACAGCCTGGCCCTGAGAGGAGGCAGAGCAAAACCCACACTCTATAGCTGGCTGCTGTCTGCAGCAGGGAAGACCTGCTCAGGGCAGGAGAAGGTTCCCCAGACCCAGAGGGGTCCCCCAAAGGTTTGCTGGTTGCTGCCAGGGAGATGCCTCTGAAACAATCACTTGAAACAGAGCTGCCTTTCCAGATTGTCTCCATGAGTTTTGACCACTATATCACTCAAAGGAGAGGGCATGGAGGGAGAGCAGTGTGTGCATGTATGGATGGCCTTTGACTAAGTTCCCACAATGAGCTGGCCACCAGACTTGTTAATAATGATGAGTTCTGCAGAGAGTAAGACAACATGGATTTGTTCCCTTAAATTTTACCTTCCTATTAAATGTGTATGTCAAGACAGTAATTACCAAGCCCTAAACCTTCACTCCTCAACGAGAAATACCTGTATGCAAGAAAGCACACAGCTATGCATCTCAGAAGGGTGAAAGCCTCTTTCAGAGTCCAGTATTTAGGTACCTAAAATGTCTTTTTCACATTTTCCCAATTCTGAGAAATTGGACCTGACTCCTCTCCTCAACATATTCTCTCGATTCTCTCAGGTGATTTCTCACTCAGCCCCATCATTTTTTCTGCACTTTTTTTTTGTTAGAACAGTCTCCTCCTATAGCAGGGAGAACCTTGCAGTGCAATATGCCAGTCTGTCTATGAGTGCAGGCTCAAAAAAAAAAAAAAAAAAAGAACTGAGTTACTTGCATTAATTTTTGATTTTTGAGCACACAACATAACAGCTAACCCAGGTCATCAGAATAGCTTGCAAGAAGTAGTATCTTAATCTTCCATATGCCCCTAAAGCACCCAGCGTAACTGGGTTTTAGCTGATGGTCACCAGTCTTTTATATTCAGCAGTATCACTGTTTTAAAAGGCTGCATGGTCCTTTGTGGAGCAAAAAAATTGATGTTTCTTATCTGTGAGTCTGGTACAGCCAATAATAGGTGTTTACTTAAAACACTTTTTCAGTACCTGTATCTTGCAAATAGCTGTTAACTGATGAGGCTATTAGATTCAACCTATTTGTTCAGCAATCAGAAGAAGGCTGGTAAATACACTCTGTGTCACTCTGTTCACAATATGCCTTTTCAGGAAAATCTTACATTCTGCTGTAACCTACCTATACTTATGTATACTACTTAGAGAAGGGAGACTACATGGTGTCTTTGGTTCTTTACTTAGGTAATATTAAGCTGTTCACAATGTGACCATAACGTTTAATCGAATAAGTAAACTTACTTCAAATGATTTCAATTTACCTACAAATAAGGCCCATTAAACAAGAATGAGTGTAACAGCCATGGTTTTCTTCTCTCGGTGGGTGACAAAATAAACTGTTTGAGCTACTATTCGTGTCAACAGCTGCTCCTGAGTCAAACAGACAAGAATATTATTCATCACACCAACATCCTCCAACTATGTGGAGGGGGATTCTGGAGGCTGCTCCAGCTGTGGATTAAAAGCCTGCCTTCTCAAAATTTGTCTTATCCAGAACTGTTATGATGGTGAAGAGGTTCAGCTGCCTTTTGAGATGGTCTTTAAAAGGAAGGAATACCACTCAACAAGAAGAAAACAAATGAGCATCAAGGGCAGAATTCTACCCAGCATAAAGGAAGAAAGGTAGGAGAACAGGTTTTTTAAGTATGTTTCATCATAATTCCATTTTATTAAATTTTAACCTTTGGAATTATACACAGAAGGGAAGGATTCTGCTTTCTTCTTGAAAACTTCTTCAGAGGTCAGCTCATTTGAACAGTTTGTCTCAGTTTTCCATTTTATGCAAAGCCACTCACTTGATATCAGTTTCTTTCCTCACTTGGCTGGAGTTTCCCCCATCCTTTGGTTGGAGTTTCATCTTTCTACTGGGAAAAAAAAATTCCCTGAGAATATTACTTTTTTAAAAGAAAAACAGTTTTCAGGGGAGATCATATTCCTTTAGGCTAAATAGATTTTCTGTCAGAGAACAACAGAGAAGTTATTATAATTTTTAATCTTAAAGAAAACTAGAGATAGCATGTTAATTCTTTTTAGTTGGCTTCAAAGACTGTTTTACCAGATTTGTTTAATTAATTCACCATATAGAACAAATGAAGTTCAAAATCTATGGAACACATTTATAACCTTAATGGGCTGAAAACTTTTATAATGATGCCCAGTATATACAGTTAAGCTGGTGTTTAATTATATCTACTGTGAAAATTGAAAATTTGTGTTAGTAAGTATCCATCTGGCTGTGTTTTCTTCACCTTGGTGTAAATGATGAAATAAGGAATGACAGGCAGGAAAAGAAACATGAAGAGACTGATAAAAAGTGAAGGAAAAGGTATATGAAGTGATAGTTACAATGAGGTGAAAAAAGAGCTGAGATTGTGTTAAACATTAGTAGGCAGAAAAAAGGGGAAGCAAAACAACCCAGTATAAATAAATAACCAACCAACCAACCAAATAAAAAAAATATTTTCAGATTTCACACTTCCTGTATGTTTGGATGCACCTTGTCCCTGGCACGCAGGTGTCACTGCCTGGCCCTACTTGAAAAATCCCTCTTTATAACACAGGGTAGCTGTCAGGGCTACAGTTTATCATCTATATCCACTTAGCCTCCAGTGGCATGATGTGCTTGAAATAACATTTGTTTCAATATGGGAAAACTCTTTTGGTATTTTGTTGCATTCTATCTAAAATAATCAGAGGCAGCAAACTCCCAAAGCATATGAGTTTAATTAGTCCTGGCTGAAGTGCCACGTCAGTATTTTTCTGACCTGAGCAACCATTTAATACTATAATGATAGTACTACTGAATAGCATATGCTAACGATCTTTATTTTTCACAGTAACACTATTTTTCTGTTAATTAAAAGGAAAACAGATCCTTCAACAATGAATATTGCTTGCCAAGTGCTTAAGTATTTTCATTAAATGCTTTCATAGAGTTGTAAAAGGGACATGCTACTGCATACACAAGAGGACAGCAGTGTATATGTCTTCAGATACAAACTAAACTAAACTTGTGTCCAGAAAATATTTCTTTGCATGTTTGTGCTTTGGCTAAAAACAATATTAACGTAATAAATACTCACAACAGTGCTAAACTGCTAGCACTGAAAAAAATACAACCCAGCAGAAAGGATATTTGCTCATAGAGCAGATAAT
Organism: Lophotriccus pileatus; assembly: GCA_035583135.1. Taxonomy (NCBI): domain Eukaryota; kingdom Metazoa; phylum Chordata; class Aves; order Passeriformes; family Tyrannidae; genus Lophotriccus; species Lophotriccus pileatus. The sequence continues at coordinate 58,947,762 of JAWWES010000115.1, forward strand.
GCTTCAGGTTAGTCAGGTTCTTCCGTTATATTTTGGCAGCAAAAGGCAGAAAAGTTCTTTTCTCCTCTTAGATCTTTTACCTACATCTCTATTTACAGCTAAAGCCTGCAAGAATTTTTCCGTAAAACTTGATTTGGTGAGTCAGTGCCGTTTGCCTAAAAAACAAAGTTTGTGGACACTTTTTGGTTTCAGCAGGCTGCACAATGTTCATCCTTCATAAATAATGAAATGTGAATTTCCTACACATCCGACTAAATGAAGGTTTCTAAAATTGCTATTTTTTTCCATCCCTGCAGCTCTCCCCATATAGAAGAGGAAAAAGCAGTTGTAAATTTACCTCAGCATTAGGAAAAACAGTACTTGTTCTGCATACCTGTGTGGATTTGAGACTCCAGTAAGGATGCAACTGTGCTGTGAATCCATAAATGGCTCTTGCATAAGGAGCAGCTGGTCAAACAGTACTCGTGTTTCCATGTATATCTTCATGATTTGCATTATTCTAGCCACAGTGGTTGGAAATTTGACAGTTATCATCTCAATAGCACATTTCAAGCAGCTCCATACGCCTACTAATTTCCTGATACTTTCAATGGCTACAGTAGACTTTCTGCTGGGATTCTTCATCATGCCTTGCAGTATGGTGCGCTCTGTTGAGAACTGCTGGTATTTTGGGGAGCTCTTCTGCAAGGTCCACACAAGCATGGACATTATGCTGAGCACAGCTTCCATTTTCCACCTTTCCTTCATATCCGTCGACCGTTACTATGCTGTGTGTGATCCTTTAAGATACAAATCCAAGATAAATACTTTTGTTATCGTGGTCATGGTGTTCATAAGCTGGACAGTCCCTGCTGCTTTTGCTTTTGGGATGATCTTTCTAGACCTGAACTTGAGAGGAGCAGAAGAGATTTATAATCATGTCCATTGTGCAGGAGGATGCTTTCTCATTTTTAGTGAAACTTCAGGTATTGTGGCCTCTGTAGTATCTTTTTACATCCCTGGATTTGTTATGCTGTACATCTATAAGAAAATATACTCTGTAGCCAAGAAGCAGGCAAAATCCATTGATGCAATTTGCAAAAAAAAGATGCAATTTGAAATGAAGAATCACATTTCATTCTCCAAAGAAGGGAAAGCTGCTAAGACATTAGGCATAATAATGGGAGTGTTTCTCATCTGCTGGACTCCATTCTTCTTCTTTACAGCTACCAATCCCTTTATGAATTATGTCATACCTCCTGTTCTCATCGATGCTCTGGTTTGGTTTGGCTATTTAAATTCTATGCTTAACCCAATTGTTTATGCATTTTTTTACATGTGGTTTCGTAAGGCATTAAAAATTATTCTGTTTGGAAAAATTTTTCAAGAGGACTCTTCCAGATCTCATTTGTTTTTAGATTAACATGCTTTAAACGGTTGGATTCGTGGCTTAGAACTTTCACCTGGAGGATGAACTCCTGGATGTAAGAACTGAAAACAAAGGATGCACCTATTTATTTACGCATTTACCAAATCCAGTTCAAGCAGATAAGCAATTGTGATTTACATCTTCTTCATTCCAGATTGTATGTGATGTTTTGATTAGATTTATTATTAGATATTTATTTTCAATGCACAGAAGAGCAAGACTTATGCTTAAAAAAATTTACAATAATTTATATACCTGATCTTAATCATTAAAAAACTATTCCGATACAGCAGATTAATTTCTTGAACAAGGTGTATCTATATTGCAATATTTGTGTTCATTTGTTGTCCTCTAGAAAGAGTGGAAAAACCTTTCCCTTTGAATTTCTTTACATCTTTGAGTAATTACCCAAAGCTCTTTAAGTTTTGTCCCTCCCCTTCAATATTTGTGCAGAGTACAAAACAGATCAAGAACCAGCCATACCTTCACATTCCATGGAGGGAAGATGAAACAGGGAAAAGTTGTGTTGCTCTATCTGTTTTCATTTCAACTAGTGCTTGACACTTATGAGTTTGTCACTTAAAGGCTTTGTTGCTTAACTAGATCAAAAGCATGCTTAACCAGATCAAAGACAAGAAAAATATGATGTACAAAGTGAAAGGCAATTACAAAAAAGCAACATTGTACCTGAGAATGCAGGTTCTAATATCTAATGAATGTTTAGATGTAAAATATTTGCCAATTTGCATCTTAGGGAACTTTTCTTTAGCTTGGAGATATTGTTGTTTTGTCTGATGGCAATGCTGTGACAGCTTTTGAGGAAAGCATACAGAGAATTGTGAAGAAATCTAGTGGCTGAACTCAGATGGATTATGGAGGACCAGTACTGGCAATGGACAGGAAAGGATTAGTATCTGAGAAGCGACCATGGAGAGAAATTGACAACTGTACTGAAGTAATAACTATACTCAGCAGTATGCTCTCCATTTATGTTCCTTGTGTAAGTGCACATCATATGTGTATCTTGTCTTTCTTTTCTGCAATTTCTAGAGAACTGAAGCACTCTATGCTGTAAAGCACAGAAGCTGAATGATGATACATTTCAGCAGCCCAAAATATCAGTATATTGGGTTGTCTCTCTTACTGTTTCATTGCCATCTTGTAAAGTTTGCACTCCCCAAAATGACATAAAAAGGAACAATGAAATATACCCCACACCCTCACTTGTGCTGTGGATCCTTGCTAATGGCAATACGACTAATCCTTTATGTCACAAAAATAAAGTAAGATGAAATAAAAAAAAATCTATCTTTCTAACAAATAATGGGTAATTCTCTTCTTCATTCATCTCCAGTGAGTGTGGCTTGATGCAGTTAATTTTCTCATGTTCCGTGTTACCTTCTGAAATAAAATATGTGATTACTTGGACACCTTGATCTCAGTTAAAATAACAGTTTCAGAAGTGCTGCCAGGTGATACCTCCTTTCTTCTGGTGGTATTATAGATTGAAGAAAAGATAGATTGTCTATGACAAATGTTGCCCATCTGAGACTTTTTAATGTATACTTTGGAAGTTCAGCACATATTGACATAGTCCCTTCAGGAAGGCAATGAAGTTGTTTCTTTCCCTTTGTCCATTGTCCATCTAGCTAAAAATCTGGAAACATTACTGTGTTTCCAGAGAATTCCAGCTCTACCAGATTTCACAAGTGGTCACTTTATCAGTTATTCTGGCATCTCTCTGGCATTGTTTAGTGGTTGTACGAAAAGTTTGTGAGTGAATGTGATCCCAATTTGCTTGTGGGATAGATAGTAATTCAAATAGAGTATGTCTCTGCAGTCTGTGCCTTGACCCTAGTGCAAAGCTGCTTGGAAAACCATAGAAACCAGAACCACACTCATGAAGTGATAAAAATTGTGGGTTGAAGACAGTTTAAAAAAAGAAGACAGTTTAATAGGTAGAGCAAAAGCTGCACATGCAAGTAAAGCAAGTTAAGGAATTCATCACTACTTCCTATCTGCAAGCACATCTTCAGCCATCTTCCAACTCAGAGGAAAGCATGGTTGGTTACTTGGGAAGACAAATATTGTAACTCCCAACATCCCAGTTTCTACTTCTCACAAGGTTTTACTGATGAACATAACATCAAATGCTGTGGATTATCTCTTTGGTCAGCTGGGATCAGACCTCCCAGCTGTGCCTCCTCCCAAACTCTTGTGCACCCTCAGACAATTCACAGAGAAGACCTTAAGACCGTGTAAGCAGTGCTCAGTCTTAGCTAAAATTGGTGTTGCATTTTTATCAACTTTTTCATCACAAATCCCAAACATAACACCAAACAAACTACTATAAAGAAAATTAGCCCTATCTCAGCCAAAACCAGTAGAGAAGGCAACCAAACATCGCAGCTGCACAAGATCACCACAATCTATTGAGTGTAAATGGAAATAGTAGAAGAAATTTTCAGTGTATAGATCAACAACTCTGTGGCAAGCTAGTCTAGCCAAGATGTAACCAATATTTATTATCTGCAGAATTGAGAAGGATTTTCCATACAGAGATTGCTGGTGACCTTCATCTATAGCTAGAAGACAGGACTCCTTGTTCTTAATAACCTACAACATAAGCCAGCTTTGTGCACAGCCCAGCTCAGAAAGTTTCAGAAATAACTTTTTCCTCTAGTGTCCTATTACCTAAAGGTGGCACTTTCCCAAAGAGCTTCCTTCCTTTCTATTTACAGAGAGCCTTCTCTAGCAGTGTGACTGTAATGAAGCCCCAGGTTACTTTCTCTCATTAGCTCTAATCACAGCTATTTCTCACTGTGAGGGAGATGTACAAATGAGATATGTTAATGAGGCCACAGGGACTCTATTTGAACCCAAGACATGGATAAATAAGGACAGCACAAGAAAAATACCTCCTGCTGCTGTCCAAACAGATTATGAGTTAGGTCTAGTGAAACAGAATATACTGTACTGCGATCTCAAAGTATCATAATGCAAATGATGCACAAAGGGTATTGTTAAATTCCTTATCAACACATTTAATTAGTGATCTTAAAGAGTTCCCATCTGTCTACTTTTTGCAAAACGAATTATTCCCCCGTGCGTGACTTCATATGTCTTAACTTCCCCAAAAACTTGTGCAAAGCAATTATTCCAGCATGATGAAAGTCTCTGATTCACCAGTAAACTTCCAGCTGTTCATTTTGCCACCAGTAAGCACAATTTGCAATGTCATCTTTCTTTCACGCTTTGTACAAAACCGACAGCAAAATTCAGAGTCCTGAACTGCTGCCTGTATTCTGCCTTAGTCCCTGTAGCTCATGTTTTGGTGGACTACATCATGCATGGTGTTCAGATTTCACGATCTCTCAGGTACCAGATGCAGGAGGACAGGGAAAGAGGAGAGTCCTTTCTAGGAACCTCACAAAGAAATCCTCTCTCTAAAATGGGAGTATTTTAAACTGCTAGATAAAAAAATACATTACTACAGTGTTCAAATGGAAAAACTGAGCTCTCAAAATCTATAAATATTGCAAAGTGTATGGATTTCTTTAAATCATTAACTCACCTATGTTGTGCACACTGTGCACTCTCTGTCCTCTACAATGCATTAATAGCCATCCAACAAGGGGGAAAATACTGGATACAGTCAAACATAAGACACAATGTTCTACAGAACTCTTCTGCAGATTTTCTGCTCATCTTCATTATCTACTACTTCCACACTGCTGCACTGAAAGACTAAATTTGGAAAAAGATTATGTCTACCTGTAAGCACTTTTTGACTAATCTGTTTCCATTAGACAAGGTATAAAGTTTATAAACTTCTATGATGAAATGACTGGCCTGATAGACAAGAGGAGAGCAGTTGTTATGGTCTACCTAGACTTCAGGAGGGCTTTTAACACTGTCTCTCATACTCCTGTAAGATTTTCACAAGGGAAATAATGAAGCTGGATGAGAAGACCATGAAGTGGATTGAAAACTGGCTGAATGGAGCAGATTGAAAATTGGCCAGGCCCACAGGGTGATGATCATTGGCAAAAAGTCTAGTTGGAGGCCAGCAACTACTGGTGTACCCTAAGGGTCAATAGTCAGTCCAATCCTCTTCAGCATCTTTATTAATGATCTGGATGATGGACCAGAATGTACCCTTTCAACATCAACCATTCCATGATTCTGTGATTCTATGATATTTAATTACTTTAATATTTACTGAGTCTTGGGTAATTTTACATGGTCTTGCATAACCAGCTACATTTAATTTCCTACTTTTTAGGTTTTTTAATATGACCTTTTCCTTTTCATGCTGCCACCTTAAATCCAATTAGCTGCATGGGTAAGTGAAAGTGTTTCTATGAAATGATTATGCAAGAGCCTTTGTAAAACAGATTAATTTCTTAAGAGGCCAGATCCACAGCATAACTTAGACAATGAAAACTCCACAGCCCAATCCTAGATGTCTCGACTTCTATTTCCCATAGGTATAGGAAAAGTCCATTTCCTCCAACACCCAGTACTTACAGCATATTGACTAAAAGGTATCTGTCAGTAAAAGAAGGATCACTGAAAACAGAGTGCATCCTATACCCTTTGGACTTTCTCAGTTACCAACAGGAGCAAACACTTCATTGAGAAAGCTTGAGCTTGTCTTTTGCTCTCCATTGTTGTTTTATTGAAGGAAGCTCAGAGTAATAAAAGCAGCTAGTAATAAGCAACCAAATAGTTCTCTTCAATCAATATTTAAGCCCAATGGAAATGACGGGGTACAACATGACTTGTCACATGACTAAGTCTCCAAAAGAGCTCCCCTGTATGTAAGGGTAGATAATTAATAGAGCAAATAAAAATGATAGTGTTGGCAATACAGGCACTTGGCTTTGTTTATCTCCAGTTGACGTAAACCCTTAAATTGCATATGTAGGTTTAGCTCAAAATCTACTGGGAATTAAACGTAATGTCATAAAAGAAAAATAAATTCCCACCTTTCATTAATCAGAGCCAAATCACAGAGGGGATCTGCCTGTTACCAAGATTGCAATTTTGCAGGACAATAACAAAACAGAAAAATGTTTACTTAGAGAATTTATTTATGGTACTATTAAAAGAGATGCAGGGAGGCTTAGCCTATAAAACTGATGGCCAAAATCTGGTTTTAATCTTTTGATGCACAGACTCTGTATTTTCCTTATTCCAGGGTGATACCTACTGGAAAAAAGATCAGTAGACTGAACTGCTTCACATGTTCCATTTAAGTAGGTTAAATTGCTGTGGAGAAGAGCACCTCTTTCTCCTCCTATTTCTAAATTTGCTGTTAGTCCAAAATATATTATCAGGAGAAGAGGTGAAAGGAATGGGACTGGTTTTTCCCAGATAAAGGAAGAGAATTTTTTGCCCCTTGAAACTGTTCACTAGTGTATTCATTTATAACTACTGCACCTGGACCACAGTGCAGTACAGGGGATAAGCCTCAGCCTGCCTTCACACCCTTTTCATTAGTGGAATTATAGTGATAAAAAACAAGTGTATATGTAGGGAAAGAAAAGAATATTGCTTATCATACCAATTTTACAGCTGATTTCCATCAGATGTGTTTATTGTTAGTACTTTATAATGCACAGCAGGTGAGTTTATCATCATAAATAACTTGGAAAGTGGGGGTTTAGCAACTGATTTGTGTCTCTTAAGATGATCATTTTTCATTAACTGAAATCTTCAGGAAAGCTAAGGTATGCCAGTTTGCATAACGTTTTTCCTGTAGAAAAAATATCAATATTGTAAGATTAAGGAGACATATAAATGCTATATAATATTTTCAGACTGAAGTGACTTGAGAGGTTTCCTTGTCCATGCATGTTTTTCTTCTACCAATTTAAATTTACTAGTATTATGATTTATATAAAATACAAGAATGGTATTTTACAAAATGTTCCAGGTACAAAAAAAGATATATATTATCATATGGATACGGCACTTAGTACCATGGTCTAGTAACCACCGCAGTAGTGGATCAAGTGTTGGACTTGATGATCTCAGAGGTCTTTTCCAACCTGGCTAATTCTATGATTCTATGATAATTTAGTTAATTTAAGAGGCAATTAAATTTACTTTCAACTGCTTTGTTTTAATTACTTGCAATTTATTTTATAATGGCTTCCAGTTACTAGATTTCATGTACCATTTCAGAAGAATAATTGGTTGTAGTAGTCCCTATTTAAGGCAAGAGAAAATTCACCACTGAGTTACTACATTTCATGAAGTAATTGAGTTCATGGGCTTGACTTACTGTATCTTGTATTCTCATGTTAGGATTTGGAGTCTGTTGGAAACTTGTGAGAATTAAATCTGCTGATGGAACTGCATCTCTAAAAGAAAAGTCTAATAAAGGATTGATTATGCCTTCTCCAAATATCTTGAGGGATTTGACTGATTGCTCTGAGTTTGGAAACAGATCTTGTCCAGAGAGCTTTAGGTCAGCAGGAGTATGAGAGATACTATATCTATTCAAAACAGCAGTCTTCATTCTCACCATTTTAGGGAATCTGGCCAAAATAATTTCCATCTCATATTTCAGGTAGCTTCATTCTCCAGCCAATTTCCTCATCTTATCCATGGCCAGCACAGATTTCCTGCTGGGCTTTGCCATCATGCCCTACAACACGGTGAGGTCTGTAGAGAAATGCTGGATTTTTTGGATTATATTCTGCAAAGTTCATTACAGTTTCGACTTGATGCTCTGTTTAGCTTCCATTTTTCATCTTTGAAAATTTCATCTTGCCGTGGATTGGTTTTATGCAATCTGCCACCCTCTGCATTACACCAGCACCATGACTATTACAGCCATAAAACAGATTGTAGCAGTCTGCTGGTCAGTGCCTGCTGCTTTTGCTTTTGATGTGGTTTTCTTGGAAGTTTATGCTTCTGGAATTGAGGGCTATGAAAAGCTAGTTAAATGCTTGAGCTCGTGCCCTATTGTGTTCAACAAACTGTAGGGGGCTTTTTTATTTACAGTTGGTTTCTTTGCTCCTGCTTGCATTATGATAGGAATTTATGTTAAAATTTTTGCAGTCTCCCAAAGGCACACGTGGGAGTTGAGCCAGGCACACAGGCATGCAAAAATTGATAAGAAACAGGAGCTTTCTAAGAATAAAGATAAGAAAGCTGCTAAGACTTTGAGTATTGTTATGATGGGTTTCTTAATATGTTGGTTTCCTTGGTTTTTTTGTAATCTTAATTGATCCGTTTCTAAATTTCTCTGTTCCTTTATCTCTGTTTGATTCTGTAAACTGGCTTGGGTATTTAAATTCTTTCTGCAATCCATTAATATATGGATTTTCCTATCCATGGTTTCAGAAAACATTTAAATATATCTTAAAAGGCAAAATATTTAACAAACATTTTCATACCATAAAACTTTTATGTGAAGATCAGTCACAGTAACAGATTCTATTAGTGACAGTAGGTCTAGAAATGAAAAAACAGTGGCTTACTGGGTATTCATGGTTCAGTAAAAACCTGAAATGTATAATATGAATTTTAAGAGTCAATTCTGTAAAATTTTCTCTAATAAATCAGCTATTATCTCAAACCTATCAGTTCTGCAGAACTTTCTCTAATAAATCAGACTAATTTATGATATTTATCTATCACTTGTTTTCACTCTTAATACCTGGATAGTGTTTCAGAAGTATGAGTCTTTCTAGAAATTCTTAATGCATTGAATTTGTTTTTTCTTAATTTCAAAAATCATTTATATGCTGCCCATAAACTCAGTATTTCACCTCATTTTGTGTGCATACAGCTAGTTTTCTTAGGGTTCACCATTAATAATCCTGAACTGAATACATCCAGGCTCATATTGGTCTTTGTCACTCCTTTGTAAAGGGGGCAGATGTATAGTCTACTGTTATTCCCAAGCAAATAGAATGGGAGTATAATTTTGGCTTGAAGTTGACCTTTTCCTGAAAATAATAGAATCAGCTTTTCAACCCTTATTTCTTGTGTGCTTGGGAAGGAGTACACAGGA
>JAWWES010000115.1:58988266-59005022 GCA_035583135.1 Lophotriccus pileatus
AGGGGTGAACTTCTCCCTGCATCTGGAATTGTATAGCTGAACAGTTAATGCAGTGCTGGCTTTTAATTTTCCCTCAATTATCTACTTGTGTTCAGCTTTAGAAGTAGGATAAATATGTAAATAACTTGGAATGCAAATATTTTAAGTATAGGCCTTTTTTTCAGGGAATTTTTATTTAAAACACAAACCTGCATTTTCTGTACTTGCGGTTAAATAACGCACCTCTAGGTGGCGGTAGGACACACCTGAACTTTTTCTGCCTCTCTTTTGGTTTTCCTTTTGCTCTCCCTTAGAAAAGTACATACGGAATCACTGAGCATCATGGCTCTTGAATCAGAAGGGAAAGTGCCTTGGAACAAATAAAGGATAGCTAATGTTCAGTTTTATAAATATTAAAACTCTATGCTATTGAAGATAACACTAGCCAGTTACCCTTTTGTTTGTTTGTTTTAAATAATGCATTACCCTGACCACAAAAAAGAAGCTTAATTACCCTGAGCCTGTGTTTATCTGTACGTGTGACCAGCTAAAGGTGCCCAGGAGAAGCATGGGCAGCCGGACAGTGCCTCAGCCCAGCAGTCAGGAGGCCCCACTGGACAGGAAAGGTCTGGCTCTCAGTGGCTGGTGGTCAAACTGTAGGCAAAATTCAAAACTTTTCACTTCAGTTTTGCTACTTTTCAGCTCAATTAAAATACAAGCTGCAGGAAACCCATCTTACAGTGCTATTCTCCCTCAGAAATTCTGTAAGTAGTTTATGCTCCTCAAACATCTGCCTTGAAGTATTTTTTTTTTTTACCTCATGCAAAACTAGGTACTAACTTATCCTTGTTTTTACCTCGGTGCGCACAGAAAGAATTGGCTGTAGCAGTTATTGGCATGGGATGGTATGTAAAGCAGTGTAGAAAATCTAATGTCTAATTCACTGGAGACTTGTTATGAAACAAAGATTAGAATTAATATTATTACTAAAACTGCTTCAAGGAATTCCAGTTTTATCTAGCTGGTTAACATAAGTCATGGGGTATTTTCTTCTTTTTTATGAAGTTCTGTCTTTTACAGACTTCTTCTATGGTATATGGTAACATACTCTCCTTTTTGCTTTCATTTTTTTTTAGTATGGTTTTCTTCATTACGTAGAGTTGTCACTTACTGCATTTTTAACTGTTTTTAGAGATCTAAAAAAAGATAATGTGCTAGTAAAGTGAGGATACCACATAGTATGATACCAGCATATTTTCTACCTACTATGTGGTACATCAGTCTGCCTGGGGAGGGTCACAGAAATACAGGGAAGACAAATCTACTCCTAGCTGAGGGTCAAGTAAAATAAGTTATCCTGGATATATATTCTTTTGGTTTAGAACATGAGGATGTTAAGCTGAGATAAAGCATCTTGAAGATATAAGTCTTGCAGTGTGGAAAACTACATATCCTTGAAGTTTCTGTGTGTTTTTCTCCTTGCTTTCTCATGTGACAGTACTATATATCAGGCTGAAAACAAGGTTGAGATGATGTATCACTTTTTGCAGTTCAAAACTAATATGTTTTATGAAATAAATTTAAAAATCACTGGCAGTTTGTATCCCACATTTAAAAATGTAAGATTCTCAAAATTGCAATTTAAACTAGACATGTTTGAGGTTTTAATTTTTTTTGTTTTTAATATACTGTAAACCTGTGAATGCTTGGTGACTGTCTCTTCCTTGATGCACTGGTTCTGAAATATTTTTGTAAGATAATGTTATACCAGTCTTTCATATGGCATTCCAGATGGTATGCATAAAATATAATTAAACCAGAATAAGAATTGTGCTGCTTACTTAAAAATATATTATAAGTCCTGATTTAGATTTATTATAATGAAACTATTAACTAATCTTGAAATTGCCTCTTTCTACCTAAAGACTTGAATACATTCCCATCCTTTGTAAGAAACCCTGGGCTTTGCCCTTGGCAAAAACCATTCACTAGTTGTTCTGGGACTTATAAGTGGAATCTTTGTAGGAGGTTGAAAAAGTCTTGAGTTTCAGTTTCTGTCAGCTTATATGGCTTTAGAATTATCAAGAAAAAATGCATAAAACTACGCAGGAATTGTCTTTGCCCATTAAAATTTCTCTTCTTCTTCTCAAACAGCTGCAGAAATACAAAGAATACTACATCAGCTTGGAACACCACAAGACACTCCTGAGTTGAGGCAACAGCTGTGAGTACTTCACAAAAAAATGTTTAGTTTCATTGTCTTGTAAACAATCTCCTGGTAGGTAATGAGGTCACTTTTTGTTAGGTAGAATTCTTGATTTCACTGAGAAAGGTGAATATACGGAAATATTTGAAACTTAAATGTTGAGATATGCTTTCTAAAATTAATTTTGGATAGTCTGTAAACTGGAGTCACCTGTTTGCCCATGCATGTTGCCTGCAGTATTAGTATTCTATAAAACCTGTGCTCTGTGTCAGGGAAGGGAAAGTGCCACAACCACAAAGCAATATCACTATTTAAAAACATACACCTGTACCCCTCCACTCCAGTCAACACTTCTAATCTGTCTGTATAAGTTTCACTAGATAATGAATATATTGGAGTGGGTTTTTTGTGAGATGGGATGATGGGAGAGAAAAGGGAATGTTGTTTTTAGTGATGAAAGCTGCAGTAAGGGATGACATTGTAGGACAAATATGTACCAGAAATAGTAATATAACAGCAGTGAAATCAGACTCCAGGGCAGATGCTCTGCTGTAGTTCAGTCACCTAAAGGTGATCTTGCATTAGTATGCCTCTACCAGAGACAGTCAGCTGCTTTCCACTTCTCTGCATGGTCTAATGAACCAGTATGATTTTTTCCATTGAATTCCTTTACCACATTAGTCTCAGCATCATGAATGCACATAAACGACGTGTTGTGCTCACCCTGTAGGTGCGACAGTTGGCGTTTCAGTGCGGTTAATGCTGCGCTGTGGCCGTTGAGTAGTAGGAGGATGTGGGTATTGAACCAGAATCATCACGTTCATTTTGTGTGAACAGCCAAATTGCTTTATAATACCCTTAGTCCAGGGCCCATAAGATTAGACAGGTACAATCCACCATGGATATTCTACTGGTGACTGGGAATAGGTGAAGATATAGTTTGTGCAATAACCTGACAGATCTAGGCAAAAATTCACAACTAAACAGGATAGAAACTTTTGTGAAGGACGTGTTCCAGTCCCTTTATGGATGCAATATATATATCAAGCTTCCTTGAGCTTTCATCTGTCCATTTTTCACTTGTCTGAACATTTGGCCTTTCCAAGAGTTATTTGATTATTTTAAATATTGATGATGATGGTTTGATAATAGCTTTGCAGTTAAGTGAAGAAAAGAGTAAAGATGGCTTTGTGTGCTTTAGAGAAGCATTTAGTGCTGCTGCTTTTCTGAGAATCAGTAAGATTCAGCAAAGGAACCCAATAGTCTCTAATGAAAATTTGCATTTGATTTTAGGCAACAGAAGCAGCAATACACCAACCAACTTGCCAAAGAAACTGACAAATACATTAAAGAGTTTGGATCTTTGCCTGCAACAAGTGAACAGGTATAAAACCAAAGAGCATGGGTTGTTTGACTATCATGTTGGCTCATGTAGAGTATTTGAGTCACTTCAGTTCTTCTTTCCTATTTTCAAAGCACTGTTTATTTAGTCAACACATTTGCATAGTGGGGATACTTAGAAGAATATTTTGTTGCAGTCCAGACTTGTCCCAAAGTTGTTTTTATGTATCAGGAATGAGGTAGTTTGACTGAAAGGGTGAGAAACAAGGCAGTGCACTGTGCCTGCCTGTGATTTCAGGTAGCTGGACACTTTGTAATCCATTGCAGAGATGCTAAATCTGACTCCACTGACACTCTGACTGCTTCTGGGGTCAACGCATTATGTACAGTGTCTTTGTTCCACATCACTCAGATCAGCATATGTGCTATATCTTGTCCACAGGCTTTTCCTTTCTTAAGAAGAGTAGACAGCAGCTGTTACTAAAACAACTTGGGCAGTCTTTAAACTCCTTCTTTCCCAGGTCTGTGTAAAATCTTGTCAGGATGTTACACGTGAAGTGGCTGTTGTGATTAGCACACTCTTGTCTGCCATCCTATGGTTTCTTGTCCTGGCAAAATCTGTCACTTACATAAGAGAAGAACAACAGAATCCCAGAAAATATGGATTTGGGTTATTGTTTCTCAACTTGCCTGGTCACTAGAGGTTACTAAGGAGCCCTTGGGAAAATGAATGGTCTTGAAACACTGAATTCAAATGGTAGGCCATGATCCATGTGTGCTCATCCTGTCAAGCTTTAAACTTCTAATCACAATGTTAAAACTTGGTCTTAATACATAACACTAGTTCAGGCAAAGCATATTTAGTTTGTTGTCTTTTTTATGGTTTCTGTGTTTCCTTATCTTGCACCTGAAAAGTCAGCAATGAAATGTTTTACTGTTTAATTTTACTCCTTTTATCAAAGCATCTCAACAAAATGCATAAATAACAGATTCATGAATGGCAAATTACAGCCTTTTAGACATTTGGAAGGAAGGTTGATGTATTGTATATATTTAGGGAATTATGGTTTCTGCACCTTTTCTCTCTATTCAGTTACCTTTGCATATTTTAGCATTCATGATATCAAAATATTTTACACCGTAACAGTAGGTTTTATAATCAGCAGATGATAAGGAAGGTAAAAGCTTTCTTATCCCTGCCCTTTTCTCATTTCCAGCTATTAAACGGAAATGAATACATCGGTTTCCTCTTTAAATGCACTAATTTGTGCAGAGTTATATTATTCCAGAAGGAAAGAAGGTTTGTCTGTGCAATTGCAAATGGTTTTGTAGACAGCCTTCACTTATACCAATTTAGAAGAAATAGAGAATATATCTTAGCATTGAGCAGACTGGAAATAGCAAAGCCTGGAAAAGCCTGAGCTCGTCTGAATTGGTGAAACTTTTTCTCCTATAGCGTCAAAGGAAAATACAGAAAGACCGTCTTGTGGGGGAGTTCACCACAGCACTTACAAATTTCCAAAGACTCCAACGGCAAGCAGCTGAGAAAGAAAAGGACTTTGTAGCCAGAGTAAGAGCCAGCTCAAGGGTGTCTGTAAGTATCAGAAAAATGTGCCATTTTACTCTTTACAGTGGTGTTGGTGGTGTTTGATGTTAAACTGGCTTCCAAGGTGCTACTTAAAAAAGCTCCTATCTGACCATAAATACTACAGACCATGTGTTACAGGACTGTACAGAAGAGGCCTCATTAAGCTGTAGTAATCTCCCATGAGAACAGTTACTTTTCCCTTGCTTTTGTCACAAACTACCCCCATGTTCCTGCTGTAGTCTTGCAAAAGCAACTTAGAGTAGATTTGGAAATGCTTTAACTGTTGCTTTAGATATCAACAGATTTTTTCTTATGGGGAAGAATGACTTGCCAGATTTCTGTAGAGTATTAAAGTGAAGAAGTGCTGAGGAGCTTCAGATGTTGAGCTTTTTGTGTTAATATATCAATTTTTCCTTTTCACTCGGTGCCAAATACATGTTGCTCTACTTACAAATTTTAGCAGGCAGTTACTAAGCTGAATGCTTTTGCTTGTATTTGATCTTTATGCATGCATAAAGCAAAATCAGGATGAGAGCATGTTAAATCATGTTTCAGTTTGAAATTGACTTTCTAAAAACCTTCTAATATTGACTCCTTATAGAAATGCTGACAGTGCTCCTTTCAGGGCCATAATGTTCTATTTGTATTTTTAATCACTGATCATGTAGGGTGGTGCTCCGGAAGATAGCTACAAAGAAGGAACACTTGTGTCTTGGGACAGGTAGGTTGACTTAGTTCACAAGCCTTAACCTAGCTCAGAATAATAAGTGGCCTGCAGGGAAGACAGCTGCCCATTGTTTTTTGGATTGGGTTTTTCCTTTGTTTTCACTTGGGGATTTTTTTTGTTTTGCTTTTCAGAACAATTGCCTTTTTCTGGAGGGATTTGGGATAGGTTGTTCAGTTAGGCATTCTTCTGTAATGCTAGCATAGAGAATAGACTTTGATGGCATAGATGGGAAGAAAAAAGGAAGAGTTCTCCTGATGCTTCAGCTGTAGCCATCTCCTTAAGCTCCCCTAATCTGCCTTTGGGTTTTTTGAGACCCAGACTTAGGGAAGAAGAGTCCAACCTGTGAATAGAGTAGATCTGTTGTGATAAGGTCCCAGTGTTTACTGGGATGTCCCATTGCTTCCATATGCTCCAGGAACTGCTTCTTAGTCTCAGATTATTTTTGTTGTGTAGCTTGCTTTTGCCTCAGATAGATATCAACTCTGCAGTTTATAATTCAGAAGGAGCTTTGCCCTTGTATTCATATTTGGAATTTCCATTCAGTTATCTACTAGCTGTCTACTAGCTTTGCTACAGCAGCAGCTTCCTACACCTCAGGTGTGACGGTTATGCTGTCCTTGATAGCTAGACAGGCAAAGGTAAAAACATGCATTTTGTTAACCAGTAATGTAAAATGTGCTATGTACTTAACTGTCATTTTATTGTTTCTCACTGTGCCTGTTCAATTCTGTGTGAGTTTTGGGTGTTTTTTTTTTTGTTTGATAGTCAACCACAAGCACAAGTGCAAGATGAAGAAATTACAGAGGATGATCTCCGCCTTATTGAGGAGAGGGAATCTTCCATTAGGCAGCTTGAAGTAAGTACAGGTAGTTTTACAGCAGAATATGCTTTTGATGTTTCCATGGCATGAGCATTAATTGTAGAAGTGAATCTTGAGGAGATGTGTGTGTGTGTTTTTTCCTTCAAAACTGAAAATACTGCCTTTAGATGTGAAATGTGCATTTGAAATGATAGAATCATGAAGGTTGGAAGAGAACTTTAAGATCATCAAGTCCAACTGTCAACCCAGCATTACCACTGTAACCCCTAAACCATATCATCCAGGGCCAGATCCAGATGCCTCTTAAACACTTCCAGGGATGGTGACTCCACTACCTCCCCAGGCAGTCTATTCCAATGCCTGACCACCTAACCTAAAGTGAAAAAAAATTTTCTGATATCTAATCTGAACCTCCCTAGTGCTAAAACTAATGCAAAATATGTCCTACACAGGCTTTTGTTAATTTGGCTTAGACAGATACATTTTAAGCAATGTTGTCATGAATTTTTCCCTGCAGTTAAACTTATAATACAAGCATGTGTCTAGGTGAGCCCTCAGCTATGAGAGATCCTGTTTGTGATATGTTGGGAAGTGTGCTTCGAGCACATGCTCATCCTCAGTTTGATTTGGTGGTTAACTTTATTATGATAAACTTAGTCTCATAGTACCAAGAAATCCCTTCCAAATAAGTACATAAAGTTGGGGTTTTTTATCCTGTATTATAAAGAGTCAGGGATGTGCACTCAGGAGGAGATGGAACACTATTTAAATCTAAATATGCAGAGATGCTTGAATATGTGGTGTCAATTCATGCTATAATTGGTTCTTTACAGGCTGATATTATGGACATCAATGAAATTTTTAAAGATCTAGGAATGATGATTCATGAACAAGGTGATGTGATAGGTAAGTCCAATTCAAATACTATCTGAAAAATTTTTATTCAGTTTCTCTGGAGAGCTGCAACATAGAACTTCCTGTTGCTGGAAAAATTCCTGTAATGAGAATAATAATACTAAAGCAAATGAGGTATAGCCCAATAGCAGGTAGTCTGGTTGAGGTGACTGGGAATACATAAAATGTGTTTAAAATGAAGTTTAAAACATTATGTAGATTTTCATGTGTATAAAATGTCTTTACAAGTAGTTTTTTGAACTGATTACGCATAAAGTTGGAATTTATGTGGGAAGTTTTGCTGTATTTGCTGATGATATGTGTGCAGATTCAGCAAAGGCTTTGCCTTCCACACAAATAGGTTTAATATTTTAATAAAATGTGATTAGAGAATACATTTTCTGAATTTGTTGCCAAGTCATGCTGTTGTCTATGTCCAGCGTATATTTTCAGGGCTTTTTCTGTCACCTTAGCCCATAATCTGTTAATATTTTTCGGGGGGAAAAAATAAATCTCTGTCAGTATGACAGAATACCAAACTAGCATTTTGGGATTTTTTTTGGTCTGTGTGTCTGTTTCTTCTGTTTTCACAAGCCTTAGGAATTTTTTAGTCTGATCAGAGAGTAGTCAGTAGCAAGTTGGAGTGCAAGTAAAAGGTTAATATAGAAAAAAAAAATTAGAAGTGCTGAAAGTTTTTACTTTGGTTGGTATCAAAGCTTCAGTCCTGCATCTAGAACAGGGGAGCTGTTACCTGACATGGATTCAGCCACTCATTGCCTGGGCAGTTCCAAAATGAGCTCTGGCATAAGTATAGGGTGGGTCAAGCTTTCATAATACAAGGTATAAAACTTTGGATATTGATGAAGACACCAGCAATTGAGGGGCAGCCATTACATATGCTCCCAAGAGTATTTCAACATGCTGAACCTTTTTCTGGGTTATGATTAATAAAAATGTGAAATCTTTCCTTTTAAAATAAAGACAGCATAGAAGCCAACGTGGAAAATGCAGATGTACACGTGCAGCAAGCAAACCAGCAGCTGGCAAGAGCAGCAAACTACCAGGTAATGCCAATGCCGACTGCCAGTTGTGTGTCCTTTCTCAGTAGTCCTGACTTCCACTTTTTTATGCAGTTCAGATTTTGCGTAGCAAGTTCCTCAAGGCTTGAAGACTTAGTTATAGGTTTATGTTAGGCTACCATGGTGTTTCTAGGTCACTATAAAACAAAAGTCAGTGCCTCTGAAAGCTCTGAGTTTCCTGTAAGGCAGTTTTCAGACAGGCTGTTGCAGAGACTTCTATGATTCTATGAGAGTACCTGGAGTTCCATCTTTATTTAAAACCAACCAACCAAAAAACTCAAAACCAACAAAAAATCGCAAACAAACCAATGCCTTGTTTATAGTTCAAGAAGTAAAAGGTTCTTTTAAATGGAGAGCAAGCTTCTAAAGATCACTGGAGGAGTAAGGAAAATAGGCAGAAAAGTCTTCTGAAGACATTGCCAGCTAGCACCGATTTTTGCTGTCTACAATCTTCTCAAAACTCATATTTGAAACTGTCAAACTTTTTTGAAAAGCCTTTTAAATACCTTTAAATGCCACTTCTTTATAACATTTTTGGAACTTACTAGAAATAATCTTATTAGTGATTAATCTTCCCTTTTAAGTTAGAGTTAGTCCAAGATTTTTTTTTTTTTTCAATCCTCTTATGTGTTTTAGGAGTAACCAGGACAGTAAATGAATGATGGAATGTCTGAAGCATTGCTTACGGATTTCAGAAATGGGAGAGGGTGCATCCTTGAACCATATTCTGGGTGGGACCAACTGGCACATTAACTATAGCTGATGGTTCCTATTTTGATAATGAGAAAATTCAGGGGAAAAAAAATTTAGTAGCAGCCAAAATTTTTGGTGGAAGGTGTTAGTTTTCTGGTTGAAATTTAAAATTAAAAACTTCACGTTTTATTTTGAGGAGCAAGGGGTGAATATCTTCTGACCTTAAAGGAAGGTTATCGATACTTTTGGACACGCTTCTGTTCAGTGGGTCTTGCAGCAGAGACTAAACATTGTTCAGATTTGTCCTGTGTTTGTTTGAAAGGATTGTGTAATTTGCTTTGGATTTGAACTTTCCTTTGCTTGCACTGATCCTTGTTCCAAGGCACTGAAAAATCATTTCCACTTTCAGCAGTCTTGTTTTAATTTCAGCAACTATTATATCTGACCCACTCAAGGAAGTGTTAGAGGCCTGAGTGTGGTAGGGACAGGGCTGTTGGTACCCTCACAGCTCTTGTTTGTGGTTGGATGAGATCTGCATCTCTCATCTGCTGTGTGGAGAGCATTCACACAGCAGAGCAGTTTCTCTCCTTTCTTTCTCCCTTTTCCAGTGCTGCTTCAGCACTTGTATGAATGATGATCAATCGTATGTGAAAATAAGATTGCCATGTCTTTAGTCTACTCCCTTGCTTAAGTAGTCTTACAGTGGAAATGTTTGACTTGAATGCATTGCTGTCGAGGGGTGGCCTGCAGGATGCAGAAGGAAGAGACTTGAGTGTAAAGAGAGAACTGTCTGCAGGGTCTAAAAAAGGAAGATATTCCAGCAAACAGATTGAGTTCTAGCAAGTAAAATGATGAAATTAAGAAATATTAGCCCACAATGGGAGAAGCAGCAATGAGACAGTAAAACTAGGAGGGGAGAATTGTTAGGAAACTTGGTAAGTCTGGGTGGTACTCGGCAGAGAACTGACAGCTCCAATGAAGAGCTGACACAGATGTTGTTCTTCAGAGGGAAAGGGAAAGAGAAGAACACAACAAAACCACCCAGGCAGAAGAACTTCTGCCAAGTAGAGCACAGCCTGGCTTTACTTGTGGGGCTGTGGCCTAGAATCCCAAGATTTGAATGCTGTTATTCCTTGGCTATCAGCAAAAGATCTCAGGCTATAGGCCTGAGAAACCCATTGCTAATTTTCTTTACTTCTGTGAAGGAAATCTTCTGATTCCATATCTTTCAGATAAAGGATGACAGATGGCTTCTAGTCTTAAGTGCTCTGGTATCTCAAGTTACAGATCTGTATGGGAAATGCAGAAGTTCTGAACATGCTTTCAGTTTACGCTTTATTGTAGTAATGTCTATATATCTGGGTCTCTAGTTGGGTCTCTTTTGTTTGGTTTGGGGTTCTTTTTTTGGTTTGTTTTGGGTTTTTTTCTTGTTTGTTTGTTTGTTTTTCTTCAAGTTGCATCTAAGAAAGTTGACAAAAACAGCTTTAAAATAACTCTGTGAATGGATGCACAGAAGTCTAAAACTGTAGTCTGTTTTTCCCTTCTGTATATACATTAATAGTCTTTGAATGGTTTTTTTTCCTAGCAGACCATTTCTATCTCCCCTACTGATTGTCCATCTTCCTCTATAAGCTGTCATCTGCACTCTCACATTTACTTCCCCAAGTGTTGTAATTACATCCGTTCATTATATTACTGCATGCTCTTCCATTAGTTTATTAGGTATGTCAGAAAATAACCACTGAAATATTTCCATTGAATAATATGGCCACAAAATAATGTGGATAGCTTTGCTTTTATTTTTTTCCTTGAACCTCTTTACATGACTTGTTAGTAAGGACACAATTTAGTTAGATTGCACAAGAAGTAGGAGCATCTGAATAGCCCTCTGATGTGGTAGTACAGCTTTCAATCAACTTGTTTTTTTCTCTGTTGGCAGCAAAGATCCCGAAAGAAGATGTGCATACTCATTGTTATACTTGCTGTTGGATTATTGCTTCTTGGACTCGTCATATGGTTATCTACAAAAAAATAAGTCTCTGGAGAAAGCTTTGTAATTGGTATTTAAATTAGGAAAGGAAATTCCTACTCATGGTTTGCTTGTTGTGAAGCATTGAGTAAATAGTAGTTCTGTACTTCATCACACTTACTTTTTTTTTTGTAAGACATTTTATTTTAACCTGAGAAATAATGTTCTCAGTACTACCATCAGTATAACTACCTGCCCTCTTGGATGTGGGTGCTGTCTTACGAGAAAAAAACTGGCAAGGTCATAAACTGTTCCTTTAACTTAAACATAAAAACCTCTCAAGGTTTAGGGGGCTAATCAAAGTCACATAAAAACGTCTCAAGGTTTAGGGGGCTAATCAAAGTCATGATAATTTGTTTTGACAGAGTCTTTTGGGATGTTGCTAAATGTTGCTGCCAAAACAAACTCCTGGATTGTTGCTTGAGGCAACACATTTACATCTCTGAATTTATTTTTAAGATAGAAATGTATTTCTTGTCTGTGTCCCAACTATCCAAGTCACCTGCCCATTTGATATGGGTGGTTCAAAAATAAAACTTAGGTTGCTGAAGTTGGTGTGATCTCTCTTTTATACATGAAGCCTGTGAATTAAGCCTTCAATTTTCTTGAAATATTTTAGATGCTCTTGTTTCTCTGTATCTGGCATCGAATATGGTTATGTCTGAAAGCCTACTGCAGAGGTAGGTAGGGTGGATTGTGTAATCATGTCAGTTTTTTGTTTCAGTTCCTGCATTAAGAAATACTGTGTTTTATGTGCACACATCTGGTATCTTTGCATCTGAAGTGTGCATCGATGAGTTTGCCTAAATGAAAATAAGGTCTAGTCTGTGAATTGTTAGAATTACTGGGAAAAATAGAAATTCCCAACTTCCTAGCTGCACTTGAATGTCACTGTTCTGAAACTGCTGTGATATGGTTTCCATGAACAGGTCCAACTTTGTATGTAAGGTCTTTCATACAGCTGAAGAAAAGATGATTACAAATTCAATTCCAAGTTCAACACTGGAATTTGAAATTAAGTTAAAATCGGTTGAACTGATTGAAACTATTTAAGGCATTTGATGCTTATGGCCTTTAAAATGACCTTCTTCCTTTTGTGCCATTTTGTACTAATATATTAAAAATATAACAACACTTTTTTGCCAATTAATCTATTTGCCTTTTTAATTGATCTTGGTGAACTAATCAGAAACTGTATAGAAGAAAAAGTAACTTCATCTGTATTTTATAAAGTTCTTATACACCAGACTGATAGAGAATGCACTGTTTACATGATGAGCTATGAAATATTATTTGGGAACAATCTAACTGTAAGCATAAATGAACTTTAAAATTGTAACTGTGCAACCAAAATAAAGGTCTTTTAAAGAGTACATTTTTCTAATAGTTGCATTTTTTTTTTCAGAATCCATCTTTAAAAGCACAGCTGTTGTCTTTGCCTTTATGTAAATGAGCGAAACTTCTCTGAACAACCCCAGAGGATTTCAGCTCCACTGGTGAGGCAGCCCAGGGGAACCTCTGTTCCTGTGCTGCACTTCACAGGGTTAATGAAAACGCTTCTGGATCTTGCATTCCCACCTGTGTGAGCCCAGCCACAGGAGGAGAGGCTGCTTTCTCTGGGTGGCTGCTGACAATGGCTGGTGCGGGTAGATGTTTACTAGCTCACCTTCAGCATAGCTGTTGAGGGATTTGCATCCATAGTTTGGGAAAGAGGCTTGTGCTTCTGTGTTTGAATTTCAAAAGCAATGGAGTAAAAATAAATTCTGTGAAACTGTATGATTATGTTCCATGTAATATCTCTGAGACTGAAAAGGGAATTCAAGTTGCAGTATGGACTCTTTTGTGTGTTGAGATCCCAGCTCCTATCTTCCTGTGGCTGACTTTGTGCTGAGCATGAGGATGGGAGTCCATTTACCCTTGTTAAGTAGCCGTCAGGTATGCTTTGGGCCACTGCAAGCTATGTTAAGGCTGGCACTAGTGATGCTAATGTCTTGGATTTTTTGTTTTCAGACTACACTAGTCTAAAAATAGAACAACAGTCAGCATTGTGGGTGAGTAGCTTTCTCACCAGTGAACTGACTTTAACAAACTCTTTACACTATTGCAAACAGGCACAGAGACATGGTCTGATTCTGCTTGCCCAGGGTATCCTTTTCACTGCTGCAATACCTCTGTCAGTGACTGACTGATTCCACTGACATGCTGAGGAAGCAAAAGCAATGCTTTGGCAGCAGCTCTGACTCCTGACAGATCAGAAATTCTGTCTATGCTTTATACTTGTTACGTTGCATATGCATTGTGATTTGTCTGCTTGTTTGGTTTTCTGCTAGGAGGATCCTCTACTAAAACATAACCTGAAGAATATTGTTCACCTTGGGAAGAATGTTGTATTTACTGATGGTCTATTTACCTTATAACGGGATGAATACAGTCTTTACTGAGTTTGTCCCGGTGTGACTGCAAAGCAGAATAGCCAGTGTATAAAGCTTCATCCATCAGGAGTTGGTGAGAATCAGGCTTGGGCAGCAACACCAAATGACTTGGAAATTCTGCTAGTTGTGCCATGTTGCTTTTCCCTAACCCCTGCTGCAACCTGCTGCCCTCTGTTCTTGTTCTTCTGTGCCTGATTTGTCTGCGTGTCTTTATTTCCCACATGGAATTGGCTCTTTATTTTCAGAGTCATGTGCCTGTTCAGCTGCTCTCTGGTGGTAGTGGTTGGGGCACTGTCAGGGAGAAGAGCACTGCTGAGAGGCCGCATGTGTTCTTTGCCACTTTCATTCATGATTTACTAAAAAAAGCAGCTTATGCTGTGTGGGGGTGCCTTTCCCATGTGCTCTCAAATGAAAATATTCTTCCTTTCTTAAATCCCACTGGAAGTGGGACACTGGACCCCTTTACCAACTGTCAGAAGTCACAGGGATGTCCTCGCCTGGGCAGCCAGGTGGGGCCAGCCAGCTCCAGCAGGCTGGGTGGTTGCTGCTGCTGCTGCCCTGTCTGTGAGGCAGGGGGTGGTGGGGAAATCAGCACTGCAGTGTTTACACACAAGCTCCTGTACCTGTTGGAGAGACCAGCCTGCAAGGCCCTAATTGCTCATTAAGAATCTTGGTTCTGTAAATTTTCAAACTTGATTAGGCAGAAACAAAGTGCTGGGAGTGGTTGTATTTAGAGTGTGTTGAAGGGCATAAAAGTTCTTTTTTAAGCTGTCCTTAGTGAAACTTTATCATTTCCCTCCCCTGCATGTATACACTCTTAAATGTATAAAATGCAACTTACAAGTATTTAAATGAAGCTTTGATATCTATTTAGAACCCAGTAAAACATGTGGATTTAACAAGTATGAGTCAATGTTTTTAGAACAAAGATTTTGGCTGTTCCAAATTATCCATCAATATCTGTCAGATTAGCAAGGCCAAAAAATGCAATCAAAGCACCCTTCATTTTACTGAAGGAACCTGCTAAGAATAGTTCCTTTGTAGTTATCTTAACCACACACCAGGGGTGCTTTTCTG
Organism: Lophotriccus pileatus; assembly: GCA_035583135.1. Lineage (NCBI taxonomy): Eukaryota > Metazoa > Chordata > Aves > Passeriformes > Tyrannidae > Lophotriccus > Lophotriccus pileatus. Next base: position 59,003,132 of record JAWWES010000115.1, read on the forward strand.
TTCTTTCTTACTTTTTCAAAGAGCTGAAAATCTTTGAGGGGCAGACAGCTTTTTAAAGCTTTCTTTCTCCCCCTGCACTCCCGCCTCCTTGGAAATTGTACTTGATAATCAGCAGGGTATGCAATATCCCCAAGCTAACTTCATACCTAAGAGCCTTCTTATGTCACCCACTGTGTGTGTATAGTCAGCAAATATGTTTGATGTCAGAGGTATGGGCTAGATTTTTGTCATCAAAAGTAGTTTGAAACCATGAAAAAGAAGTTAATGTTGGGGAGCAAGGGGTCTAAGGGTGTGGGGGAGGGAGAGAATGACATAATCTGTTAGTGAAGTTGGAAAGAACCAATACCCTTGTAGATGATCACTGTATTGGGTTGTTTCAAGGACTGTGTTTTTGGGTATCACATTTTAGAAGAGATGACTTGCTTTGTTCTTGTTTAGTTTTGTATGAACCTATTTGATTCTTTTGGGAACATCAGTGAGAGAGGAATGCACAGAGATCTCCTTGCTGCTGGATATCAACAGTTGATGACTTTCTGTTTCTTACGATACCCACGGTGAAAAGTGGTGCTTAAGTGGGTGCCGTGCAGCTCTCCTTTTCAGTTTGCAATTAAGTCCAGATCTCTCACTCAAAGCTGTTGTGGAGTGAGGAGTAATTATCCTCTGATGAGGTGCCCACCTGCAGAGCCATTCTAGATGCTATTGCAACATAAGAATTGCAAGAATAAATACCTGAAAGCAATCAGCTTCCAGACATCTTTGTCCTTGTATGCGTTTCTGATGGTGTCCCTGACACTGCAGAGGTTTCTGTAGCTTATGAATGCAGGTAGAAGGCATTTATTTAGTTCTTTATATTTCCTAATATATAATAACCTTCAATGATAAAGAGAGTCATATTTGCATAATAATAAAGAACTCCACAAACCCAGAAATAATCAGAAAAAGCAACAAAACGTTGGGGTTTGAAAGACAGGCTGGAAAGCAACAAACAATATTGAGACTTGCTATTTATACAACTCATTCCCCACTTTTCCCAATGGCTATATTGAATGTCTAGGCTTGAACACAGTTGCAGTGATTTGCTTTGCTCTCCTATTCCAAGTATCACACACTATTTCAAATACCAGAAAGGTACTCAGGGTAAGGAAATGCATCACACTTGTTGAGATAGTGTGGTGTTGATATGGTGTGTTGATGTGTGTTGATATGTTGTGGCCTACAGAGGAAGGCCACAAAAATGATCAGAGGGCTGGAGCACCTTTCTTACAAAGAAAGTCTGAGAGAGTTGTGGTTGTTCAGCCTAGAAAAGAGAATGCTCCAGGGAGAGTCATTGCAGCCTTCCAGTACTTAAAGGGGTCAGCCAAGAGAACTGGACAGGGACTTTTTACAAGGGCATGTAGTGATAGGTTGAGGGGGAATGGCTTTGAACTGAAAGAGGGTGGGTTTATTTTTATTTTTATTTTTATTATTTACAATAAGGCTGGTAGAACACTGGCATAAATTGCCCAGAGAGGTGGTGGATGGCCTAGCCATGGAAACATTCAAGACCAGGCTGGATGGCGCTCTGAGTAACCTGATCTAGTTGAAGATGTCTCTGGACAATGCAGGGGTTGGACGAGGTGACTTTTGAAGGTCCCCTCCAATCCAAATGATTCTATGATTCTATATTTGCAAAAATATTCTAAAGAAGAAATATTCACTGTAAGTGTCTGCTCCTTTGTAGTCATATCTCTGTACATGGACACAACACTTCTTTTCTTCTGCTGATAAAATATAGTTTTCTGATTTAAGACAAAAATAACATAGATTAAAATGCTTGTTAGCACAAGAAAACGAATCAGTTTGAAGCCCTTTTTTTAACTTTCATTTTTTGAAATATGTTTTACAAAAATTG
>JAWWES010000115.1:59007148-59035612 GCA_035583135.1 Lophotriccus pileatus
TGTTAGCACAAGAAAACGAATCAGTTTGAAGCCCTTTTTTTAACTTTCATTTTTTGAAATATGTTTTACAAAAATTGCCCAGTAAGCCAAGCATTTCCTTGCAAGTCAACCCTTCTGTCATCTCCTCTGCCTGTCCCCAGTCCCCAGTTTACATCTGAACATTGCCAGGACCATGAAAATTTGACCTCAGATTTAACTTTGCCGCCAGACTTAAGATATCCACAAACTCTCTACCTAAACTGCAACTTCTCTACATTTTCAGTAGAAATTATTTCTCAAAAAAAAAAAGAAACATGAGGTTTATGATTCATCCATTTGCAAACACAGCTCTACAAAAAAAAAGGCTAAAGGGATATATTGTAAACCATGCACATAGACTAGGAGAGTTTTGAAAACCCAGAAATATTGCATAAAGACCACAAGACTAAACAAAAGCAAGAAAAATATTTGAGGGGAAAGGATGAGGTAGGGGAGACAGAAAAGGATCTTTCTATATCTTGTGCTATAGAGAAGGGCAGAAACAAATACAACAACTGTAGGTCTGAGAAACTGGACATGACTGTGGAGGGTTGTACTGAATAACACTATGCAACATTGTTCTGGGCAATAAATGGTGTCTGGCTATTAACCCCTACAGATGACTCAAATTTTGGAAACTAATCTTCCATGAATAGCCTTCTGAAGCTGGCCTTCTTTACAGCCAGAAAGCCCATTTTTGCTGGTGTTGTTTCACAGGGAGGAGAAAACCAGAAACTGTTCTGCATGTTGTGTTTCGTTTGATTCCTGAGAATTCAATAGTCTGGTGGAGTCATTTTGGCTATGACTCTAGGGAAGTGGTCAGTTCCCTGAATTTGACTTGCCTGTTATTTTCTTGTTTTCTGGAAGGGCTGCATTTGGAGTAAAAATGTAAGGAAGACTGGAGCAGAAACGGGACATGTTAGGAAGGCTTGTAAAAGGATTAAGAAGACAAAAGTATTGGCATCATAGTAACATGATGAAATTGAGATATGCAGGCATAATTCAGCTTGACTATGCATAAGTTGTTATAAGACAAAATATATACTAGTCTCAAAAACTTAGCAAGTCAAATATTTTATTAAGTCATATTTAAAATTTCAGGAAGGCATAAATATATTTGCCTGAACATCGTCCTTAAGATTGTAAAGAGTCCAAGGGTGTTGTATTTTAATTACTTTTTTCTCTAAATTATTTCTATGCCTCCTCATCTCTGCTGTTCTGTCAGGAAGGTGCTGGTGAAATATGAGCTGTTCCCAATATGAGTTTTTTCATTTGTGATTTTCAGCACAATTCCTCTGCACCAAAGTCATGTCTGCAACAGCCCTGTGCTATTTTGTTGGGATGTTTCTAGCAAGAACTGTGCCCCAAGCTGTGTTCTCTGCTTGTATGCAGCAACCCTGATCCCCAAAGGAATGCAAGGACATGACTCTTCAAGACCGATATTTTTTGAAAGGTGTGTACAAAATACCATGGCAGGTATGGAAGATGTAGTAAAATCTTATGCTAATCTGACTTGCTGCTCTTTGATGCCAAGGATACATTGAATGTTTTTTTCTGGCAATGAAACCTTTTTTAGTTGGTTTTGGGTTTTTTTGCGGTTTTTTATTGTTTTTTGAGGCAGAAATTTGGGTGGGCCTTCGCTAATTGTTTCTAAAGGGAGAAAGGAGGAGGTTTATTAGCTTGGCCTTCTGTCTTTCCTTGTTAGGCTTTGCCATGCAGATAGAGGATCTTTTGATGTGGCCCTTAACAAAATCAGACTAAAATAATTTAAAGAAGGCAGAAAGTACAACATTATCAAATGCTTTATCAGGAAACCATTTGACTGATGAAAAATTTCTGAGCCCTAAAAACCCATGGGGTTTGTAAATCAAAATGAGAAAGGAGAATGCAAATTTTACACTGTTTAACCCAGCCTCTAACAAAAGCTCTTTTTAGGAGTTGCTTTTTGGTTTGTTTTTTTTTTTTCTGCTAGTGCAGGGTTGTAAAATTTTCCATGGATGTGCATTATACAGGATACTTCCCACTGTGCTAAGTAGTGCTTAATGACTATTAGTCATTATGGGGCTAATATTACTGATTTGCTTTCAATGGGTGCCAAGGTACTTTGGGTGTTTACTTTGTGAAAGATGCTGTGGGGGAGGGGATGAGGAAGACTTAACAGGATGGCACTAGTCTGGGCTGGTGCATGGACATCATCTTGGATGAGAACAAGTGGGTGACAGCGGCACCTCAGAACCATGCTGCTTCTGAGGTAGTGATAAGGAAATAATTTTTTAAAAAACCCAACAAACCAACAAGGCAAATCAACAAACCCTGTCTGCTTGACACTAAGGCAACAGCCTAGCAGTAGAGTCTGAAGCTTGAAATGCTATGGTATTCCTACTTAGGCTGTCTTTTCCCTAAAAGGGGATAAGAACAACCTGAACAACTTCCACACCAGTCACCCTACTAGTGACACTTTTTCCACCAGCTACAAGAGTACGGTCTGGTGACACACCATGCAAGATCTGCCCGAGATTTGGAGATGCTCTCTTGGAAAACCCTCAACAATGGTTTTAAAAATCGTTAGTCCAGATGCAGGTTTGCTAGAAGAACAAGAAGTTGACTGTGGATATTCCTTGCACTGGCGGTGATATACGCCACAGAGAAATCTCTGACAAGAGGCTGTGAGCAATAAACTAGCAATTTGCAGGGAAGGTTGGGTTTGGACTGCAACCTCACATCCTACCAGGGATAATGAGTGTATGGTGTTAAAATAACACAGAAGCTCCGGAAAAATGCTGAGGAGTCAGGCTCTGGTCTATACTTAGCACTGTGAAATTATAGTACAGCACCAACAAACCAAAGTTCATTACTTGTAGACCAGCTATTTAATAGAAAACTGAGTATTTGACTGTTGCAGTGTCAGGCTTGTAAGAATAGAGAAAGATGAATGAAGCTAAACAAACAAACAAACAAACAAAAATTATGACTTTAAGTCTGTGAAATGCCACTACTTACTGAAAATGACCCGTTGCGCATCTGGGTTGGAAAGAAGAGGTCAACAACAATATTGGTATCACATGAGTCTTCTGAGGTTGTGACCACAGATGGATGTGTACTGCTGACTTCTCCAGCTTCCAGAGGGTTTGGGAGAGAGTGCTGCTTCCTTGAGGAGCTCTTCTTCAAAAATAGAACCATTATGGGCACAGATATATGAGCTCCAGAACAAAACATTGATCTCACTAGGGTTATATTTTTCTCTTACTGATTGAAGAAAAAGGAGAAAAAGAAAAAAAAAAAAACAAACGAAAAAACCCCAACAAACTTCTTTTCCTGCTCTGAGCTAGAGTAGTGTATGAAAACACTACTTGTCTTCAAAATGCTGTATCATAAAGAAACCATGGACTGTAGAAGAATTTTCTGTTTACAAGGTGCTTCATGGGCTCCATCATCACACAGCATCACCCAAGTTAGCTGCTTGAAATCTTGGCACCAGCACAAAACTTTTCAAGCACGACCCCCCTCCCCCCCCAAGTCTTTTGCAAAAAATGCAGTTTGAGAGGTCTCTGACCTCCCTTCAGAGGGATATTTGAGAAGAATTTTTTGTGCACATGCATTCCCATATCCAAAATGCACAAAAGCCACCACTCTGATACTTTCACTGTTAATAGTTTGTGTGTGGAATTACTGCATAAGTCTGTCTAACACACACTGGAGCTGCTGGCTTTTCAAAAGGAGCACCCCTGTTAATTTACAGCTTTGAAGACTGGCAGGAATGGAGGTTGGAGATGTTTTGCCATCTTTATGCTTTTTTCTCACATAAATCTTCTCTTTGGGAGTGGGGAAAGGACAGCCCTGGCTTTGGTGTTTCTGTAGATGAGCAAGACTGAGGAGGGGAGCTCTCAGTATTCTTTTGCAACCTCTTCCCTGCCTTCCTCCACCCAAATCACAAGATGATAACACAACCTGAGCTGAAGTAAATTTAGGAATCATGTGATCAGTCTTGTTTCTTGTATTCAAAAGCAAAGGTTTTCCTAAATTAAAACAAACATTTAAGTTATTTTTTTTACTTGTCAAGTTTTCATATTGAAGAGCTCCAGCTCCTGGAAGTCCAAAGCAAGTTTGGCTACCGAAAGAGGTAGTTTCTTTTTCCTACAGCCCAATGATCTTTTGTCAAAATGGGATTATCTATGTGGTTCCTAAATATCATGACTAATACAAAAGGAATTAAAGCTTCAGTTAAACCAAAAGCCAGCAAATAGGCAGACACTTATGCATGATCTTTGCTTTCCCCTCACACCCACACACCTCAGCATAACTGGAGTCATCTGATGGCTTATAAAGCAAACAAGGAACCAAATTCATATCCCCAGCAGAAAGTGGTAAATACAGCTCCATCCAGAAGTCCCCACAAATAGTCTGTGATTATTGAGCTCAGCTGGTACAGTCACATGCCGAAAGGTTGCTTATGTAAGTCTGGGTTTGAGGCTACAGTCTCATGGGTATATTAACAAACCTGTCATCACAAAAAACTGAAATAACATGTATTCTTCCTTTGGATTGGTATTGTGTGCTCCAAGCAATGATTTGTTCAGTTAGGTTTAGAATACTCCAGCTTTGATGAAGTGAGCCCTAATTGGAAAACTTCTGTGCCCAGGAACATTAGACAGCTGCAAATCTGTACCGTAGTGCTCGTATTAGAACAGCAGATAACTGCTTTTCTCCTGATGTTTAGAAGAAACATCTGCAATCTGCTATTGTCTGGACTTTCTCAAAAAGTCTAGAAATCTGTTCATCATACCTACTGTCTCTTCTGCAACACTTGCATAGTGTCTTTGAAAAAATATCAGTAATTCATAAAATATATGCATTGATAACACTGTATCCTCAACATAGCTGTTTTGTAAAAGAATAAAAATGCAATGATATAAATAATTCTATTAGAGTAACTCTTAAACGACCAAACTGAGCATCAAAGAATGTTTAACTAGATACAGTCTTCTCGTATGGTCATAAAACATCTGTCCAGATCCTCTCTAAGCAATCAACTACTGAGAAGGTGAATGGTGGTATTGCAAAGCAATTACAAGACTACCTCATACAAATCTGGGGCAGACCTGTATAGCAAACCCCCCCTAAAAAATTTTGAAAAAATATATTTTTAAAAAAAACAGATTCTTGTCAAAAGTATACTGAGCTAGGCTAGTTTAAAAACTTTAAAAATATAATTTTGCGTAGACTTATTTGGAAAACACTGGGTTAGGGGATGTTTAGAGCAAGTAAAATAAGTAAAGCAAGTAGCAGAAGCAGTGTAGAGAAAGGAAGGAGAGATGGGAGAAAAATTTCGATGGCAAACATTTGGGATTTGGCTGGGAGAGCCATCTCTTTACCCAGCAGAGATGCAGTAAAAACATGACATGGGCAACAGCCTGAACATGCTTCAGATTGCATTAAATTGATTAAAATCTCTTACAATGATAACTTGTAATTAAACATTCGAATTTAGCTTTCTGATGAAGCTTTTTTATTTCAAAACTACGTCTTGCTATCTCCTGCCAATGTAAAGGCCAGAACAGCTACTGTCGCTCTGATGTCAGATCACCATAGAATCCTTTAGGTTGGAAAAGACCTCTAATCATCAAGTCCAACCATTAACCCAGTACTGCCAACGCCACCACTAAAGCATGCCCCTAAAAATATTGCCCAGAAATTCTGTGTCCCATGAAATGTTACCCAGAAATTTCTGCGCCCAATTCACAGCTCCAGGCTGAGCTGGAACGTGCCTGAGCATTAGGACGATGGATCCTGCCTGGAAGTCTGCAGGGCCTGAGTACCCTCCCTGTCTTTTAGGAAGCTGGTCAAGCATTTATGGTTACCATGTAACTTTTCCATACAGTTGTCCTTCTTGTTTTTAATTTGTACAGTTTTTGCTTTCAGTGATGCAGTTGGGACGTATCTTTATTTGCAGGTCATATTTTTTGCTGTAATTTTATCCATAGGTATTTACAAGCCATAATCAACTCATCTCACCTTTGACTCAGAGCTAAGAAAAGGAAGGAGATTTTTGAGGGCTTCAGTGCATCTTTAGGTCATTTTTTCCTGTATATTTTCAGTTTCTTTTGGAAATCTTACAGTTCACTTAGCCTTGAATCAGCAGTTAAGAATTTAATTTCTCAACCTGTGTACACTTCATATGCACACACTTTATTTGTAAACTCCATATTTCAACAAAATTTTCGTTGCTTAAATACAAGCCGTCTTGTGTGTATACATGTTTTGTGGGGCAAGGGGGAGGGTTTTATATATACAGAGCAAAATGTATTTCATCAGTTCTAAGTAAAAAAAAAAACCAGCTCAGCAGGGTGCTTTAAAGTTTTAGAGATGGGTATTTTTTTCCACCAAAGAATGTTTTCCTTCTCAAAGGCAGAGTTACTTCTCTTGTTTGCATTGGGAATTTACCACTGCCTTCAGTGAAAACAGGATTGGGTTCAATAGTTTGCTGTGTTGAAAAATTTTGGAAACATTTTCATTAGATGGAGTAACTTCAAGCTAATCTTTTTAATATGTGGGGAAGAAAGATGCTACTGTTGTTGTCCAAAGGATGCAGTACATTTGGCACCCTCTTTCTGCTACATTTTTGTTTCTTGTGTGTATTTATAGCTTTGACTGGCTATGTAGGCTGTTTGCACAGAGGGTAGGGCATGGGAATACTCTCTCCTTCTGCTGAGCAACACATCCCCCCAAAGGCATCAAGTTCCACCTCCTGCTCTCCTTCTGTTTTGTGTTTGTTCTGCTAATTTTAACGTTATAAATAAGAGGGGAAAACTAAACCCAGAGGTAAATTATGCTTTCTGAATCCATCTGTCCAATTAGGAAAAAAAAGCAGAGATTGTTCATTTACATTTAGAAAACTGGATGCCTAATGAACTTTGTGAAAGCTGCTCAGGAGGGATAGTCTTCAGCTTCTTCCAGAAGTCATACAGGTTAAAAACCTATATCCACCAGCTGCTTTCTGAACTGGATCAAGACAGACAATAAGGCAGTGAGGCACAAGGACCAGGAAGTGCCTTCTTCCCCTCCAAGAGCAGCTGTGTTGGCTTCCACACAGTCAAAGAAATATATAAGGTGTAGAACAGCAGTTATGGGCCTGGAAGTTATGGAAGTTATGAACTTCCAAGATCAGCCACCCAACAGAGCTTTCTAACAGGAAGAATGGTGGTGGATTGGAGTTGGTTCCATCCAAAGGGAGAACGAGAGAGGAGAAGAGAAAAAAATTGACACTGATAGACATCGTGATGGGGAGGCAAGACAGACATCTCCTAGGTCTGATACAGATAAAAGGTGATTCCAGCCCATGAGTCAGTGTTTGGCTTAGGTGGTCTCAGGAAGTTAATTGTCACCTAGGAAGTGCGTTACTTAAATAAAGACTTTCACTTTGATTTTAGTCAGCCCATCTTAAGGAAAAAAATTTAAAATCAACATGTCTATTTTCAACCTGCATTATTTACTACTTTTTAGTAAAAGAAATGTCAATATTAAATCATTATTAACGTAGTAGCATATATTCTGTCTCTCAGAAATTTAGTATTATGTGGAGATACCAAATGACAATATTTAATTAACAAATAAAATCTAATAGACAAATAAATATATAAATATAACAATATAACAATATATAACAATATTAAATATAACAATAATAAATATAACAAATAAAATCTCTCTACAAACTTTTTATAACCAGTAAAAAAATCAGTTAAATTGGCTTTCCAGATTTTTACTCATGTTTGAAATTGCCAAGACAGAGCAGAGAGAAGCATTTTGACTCCATTTTTTCAATGGTGTTACTATGGTGAAAGTCCACCTGGAACCAGGGTTCTTCCAGGGTTGGCTGTCTTTCTGCACTCTACCTCTGCTCCAAATAAATGGATTCATCTGGCTATATGAGAGGAAGAATATAGGAGGTACTTTTTAGATGAAGAAGTACTGGAAGAGGAATTATTTTATGGTGTTTAATCCAGCCGGGTAATCATCAAAAGCTTTGAGATAACATGGTTAATGAGACTATGAGAAATCAATTTAGAGATATACCATAGACCCTCTAAAGCCAGAAACCTCAGAATCCTCATTTGTTTTGAAAAAGTCATTTTATACAACCCTAAATTTGATTTTTCACCTATGGTTTTTGTGCATTTTAAGTTAAAGACTTCTCTCCAAACTACATGCTGCTTTATCCTCACTCTGTATAATAATTTTCTCATTTGTTCAGGCCTACACGTTACAACCATGACCTCTGTACATAAACTAAATATGGCAGATTTTAGTACTGTGGGGTATAACCAGGTTTAGAAATGGTAACAAGTTCTCGGAAATAAGAGATGCACTTTCCTTCCTGGTGCTACCCTATTGAGGCTTCTCCCAGGAGTTAATAGGAGCTGGGGACCAAACAGAAAAGATCACAGAATATTAGAATGGTTTGGGCAGGAAAGGACCTTAAAGATCATCTAGTTTCAAACCCCCACTGGGGGCAGGGGCACTTTCCACTAGACCAGGTTGTTTAGGGCCCCATCCAACCAGGTCTTGAGCTCTTCCAGGGATGGAGCACCCATCCCTTCTCTTAGCAACCTGTTCTAGTGCTTTAGCACTCTCACAGTAATTTCTTCCTATTATTTAAATATCATATGTCTATATATATGTATCTAATGCTAAAAAGCATTTGAACTGTGTATGTCTTGTGCGATAGATGGACAGACATGTAGAATTGTGATTATGTGTGTACTAACTTAGTAAACATATATATGAAGCATAAGTAACTATTTTAAAATAGTACTCATCCTTAAAGGAACATGTGTTAAAAGCTATTTCTCTTCAGGGAATATCAGCACCAGAACAAATACACTCAGGGAAAAGTAAAAAACCTGAGATTATGTTAAATTCAAATGAAAGGGAATGAATTCTTCCCCACACCTGAGGAGATATGACTGTGTAAAAATGCCATTGCTGAGGTATCCCCTGGTGGAAGACTTGCTGTGAATCACCTCCTAACATTACACTGCATGACTGACTACGGCTAAGTGCCTCCTTCTGCAGAGGTACTCGTAAAAGAGGGGAAAAGACAACAACCACAACCAAGAGAAATGAGAAACTCTTTGCTCTAAAGCCTGTTGGCTTTTCCAACTGGTCTAATAAAACTCTTGCCCTCCAATTTTGTCTCCCAAGAGAAGTAGGAAGTTTTTATGAACTTGAGTCAAGGTATTTGGAAATTTGGCAATGTCTGCAGAAACCAACCTGTCAATGAGGAAAACAAAGCTAAATGATTCTACTGCTGCCCCGAGCACAGGGCTGGGAAAATATTTTTTTTCTAACATTGATTTTATTTTTCTGTCCTCAAGCAAGTTATTTAAAATATCAACCAACATGAGTCTGAACTCATCATAAAAATAGCTGAAAGCATACTAGTCTTTATTTATACTAGTTTGAGATTAACAGAACATTTAAAATGTAGGTTGTAGGTAGCACAGCAGAGCTCCAAAACTATCTTAATTGGAGCCAAAGTCAGTCTTCTTCAAGAACAGAATGGTTCACCTCTGTACTCACTGTTTCTAAACTTTGCTTCCAGCTCCACTGATTAATGTATATTACTTCATAAAAAGAATTTGCATCTCCTCGGTATGCCTATCTGAAAGCAAAAACAACCGTGTCTTATTCTCTACTACCTCTGGCAATAGAAAAGAAAAATTCAAAAAGGCAAAAAATGTATAGAAAGAAAGAGAATTAAAGACTTCTAAAAGTCTTCATACAGCTACTCTGTTTACAGTGGTCAATTAAATTTTCCACTTTACAATGTAAAAAATAATTTTCAAGTATTTGGGAAAGTGGGGGAGGAGGGGCAGAGAAGAATAAGAGGGGAATAAAAGTTTAAAGACCAATACACAACTTCTGATACATTTACATGGCTATATTTCTATTCTCCCAAGTGCAGCTTCAATAAACATTAATAAAATAATCATGGTGCTTTGTTCTCTCACCTTAATTGAGTAGGTTAAGAAAAAACTGTTGTTCCAAATTTGAAGGTTTTTTTCCTCTAAGATAAATATTTTAGACAAATGTTTAAGAGCAGCCAGATGATTGTGTATGCCCGAGGAAATGTTTGGTGCTGATGGAGGCACAGGTGGAATGTTTCCACCCTCCTCTTCTTGAAGCAATTTTGGACTCAGATGAAGACAGAAGAGTTTTCCAGTTCCCTTTACCTGTGCTGGTAGTAATCTTCCCTAGGAGCCTGTCCTGCTGGCTCAGCATTTCAGAGAAAACATCGAGTTCAAACCATAAACTTTCCTGCTCTCAGTCCCCCATCTAACGTTGAACAAAAACAGGACTGTCAGTGAAGCTGGGTTTTTTCTGCGTTGATATTATTCCACTGTAGAAAGCTTCCAGCTGGATCTGCAAGCTGCCTCTCTAACTGTTTTGCATTGCCTTGACGTCAAAATCTGGATTTATCTAGGTCATTCCAATGGAGAATAGAAATCATTAAATTAAAAGGGTAAATAAAAGGTATTTATTTTCATTTTCATAGGTGAAAACAGAATTCTTGCTGCCCTCTGTTAGCAAGATGGTGTCACTATTGGCTAGCTACTTTATAAAAAGTTTATAAAAGACTTCACATTAATTAGTAATGCATAATCAATGTTCAATATTCACAAATTTCCTGCATGTATGCTAAATTGGATAAGAACTAGCAGAAAACTAATACAAAGCATGCAACAGAGCACAGGATATATTAGAAACAGGGTGAAACCAAACCTTTTTGTATCTCCGAGAAATGCTGCTGCCTGAAAACTGACAGGGCACACAGCTCCTGCTGGGTTGCTTTTTAGAAAGAACACTTCAATGCCAGAACGCACCAGCACAGGCAAAATAGGTGACAGGTCACTACTCATGATCAGGCTAAATCTTCAGAGTTAATTGACTCATTAAAGAACAGCAGAGAGGCACACACCTGAAGGAGAGGATGTCATCCAGAGGGACCTGAACAAGCTCGAGAAACGGGCCCATGGGTATCTCATGAGGTTTAACAAGACCAAGCACAAGGTGTTCCACCTGGGTTGGGGCAACCCTCAGTATCAATACAAGCTGGGGAATGAACAGACAGAGCAGCCCTGCTGAGAAGGACTTGGGGGTGCTGTTGGATGAGAGTCTGGACACGACCCAGCAATCTGCACTTACAGACCACAAAGCCAAATAGGCTGCATCGAAAGCAACGTGCCCAGCAGGTTGAGGGAGGTGATTCTGCCCCTCTACTCTGCTCTGGTGAAACCCCACCTGGAGTACTGCATCCAGCTCTGGGATCCTCAGCACAGGAAGGACATTGACCTGTTGGAGCAAGTCCAAAGGAGGCATCCACGATGATTCAAGGGAGGGAGCACCTCTTGTATGAGGTTTGAGATTGTTCAGCCTGGAAAAGAGGAGACCCAATTGCATCCTTCCAGTACCTGAAGGGAGCCTACAAGGAGGATGGAGAGAGATTTTTTACAAGGACATGTCACTACATGGGACAAGGGAGGATGGCTGCAGCTAGAAAAAGAATCGATTTAGATTAGATATTAGGAAAAAAATTCTTTACTGCAAGGGTGGTGAGGCACTGAAATGGGTTGCCCAGAGAAGCTGTGGATGCTCAATCCCTGGAAGTGTTTAAGGGTAAATTGGATGAGGATTTGAGTAACCTGATCTATAGGAAGGTGTACCTGTCCATGGTGAGCGTATTGGAACTAGGTGACCTTTAAAGTCCCTGCCAACCTAGGCCATTCTCTGATTCTACTTTTTTAGTCAGTACTTTGGTATATGAATCTTGTTGTGCAATGGTCTGAGGGAACAATGGGCAAGCAGATATTCAGAAATGGTATTAAGAGATTTGAAAAAAAGAAACAACTTGCTGAATCTCTCTGTGCTTGGTTAGACAGCTGCCTTCCTTGCGAAGTGGTAAAATTGAGTTCAGCTCAGAGAAAGTGGTGGTCTGCTGTTGCCCCGTGCCCCTGCCAGTAGCATTACTTCTAGGTGGAGGATCAGATTTAGACTGTGTTTTCTTCATATGTTTGGTCTACTTATGATGCAAAAAAATTCTGACAAAGTTGCCAAAGTCTCTTAATATGAGTTTTGCATGTTGTTCTGCCCTGCCTGCAGTGAGCCTCTTCTAACTCTACTAGGAAAGTTTTATTACAGGAGTATTGTTCTTGGGATTATAAATAGCAGCAAGTTGAAAAAGGTTGTTTTTGTCACGGTATTTGTAGATCGAGTGTGCAACTCCGTAAAATTGTTTGGATGGTTTATTTTAATATAAAAATATCTGCTAAAATTTGGAAAGCAATAGGCCTGCTATTCCTGCACTTTTAGTCTAAACATTGCCAGCGCAATGGGGTGAGCAGTAATGCTGAGTGTGGTATACTGCTGGAAGACGGGTTACCGGCACCCCCAGGTTTTGGTAAAAAGTCACAAGGGTTTGGGAAGTACAGGCTTCAGAGCTGCTGACAAGCAGCAGACCCTTGAGCCATGCAGGCACAAGATCATTCAATTCCACAGGAGATTACAAGAACCCAAGTATTGTTTCCATTCCAACTCTCAGCCTCCAAAACGCCATTTTTCCCCACAAAGGAAAAGTAAAGCTCACGAGCAATCTGGGGTTAGTTCCAGAGGTGCAGAATAGTGATGCCCTGGCCACAGGCTGAGCTGCCACAGAATACTCGTATGCTGGACTGTGCGGCCACTGTCCACACTCCAAAGCCGCCGCAGCTCACTAGAAATAGCATGGCTGTTTGACGTGAGTGTTACCTCTTTTACCAGGCCCACTATAACAAACTCCTGGCTCATCTTCTCTGAGATACTGCAGTTTATCCAAGTCACTAGATGATGCTGCTGCTTTGCCTTTTGACTGAATTACTGGAGTGATCCCAGTGTGAGTTCATTGGAGTTTTCTTTCTGTGCCTGTTTGCAGTAAGGGGAGCAGGGATTGAGCAGAGGTGCAGGGGGCAGAGGGCAGGCTTTCCTATATGAGGAAGTGTGTAGCTTTTACCTGTGACAGCCTCTCTACAGTGCCCACGTATCTTAAGCTGTGCTGGGGGAAGTTTAAGTTGGATATTGGGAAGAAATTTTTTACAGAGAGAGTAATCAGACTGCCCAGGGAGGTGGTGGATTCACCATCCCTGGACGTTTTTAATATGAGACTGGATTTGGCAATTAGTGGCATGGTCTAGTAACCACGGCAGTGTTGGATCAAGGGTTGGACTTGATGATCTCAGAGGTCTTTTCCAACCTGGTTGATTCTATGATTCTATGACAATCTCACCATTTTCTGTTTTGTCAGTCATCTGAGGTTGTACAATTGAAGTTCTTGCTAGGGTCAAAATAATCTATTCCCTCTAAGATTGCTTTCATTTTACCAGTTTTTAATTATTGTTTTCTCTCATTTCTTATGATGCTTTAGGTAAAAGTAAGTTTCAGTGCTTATCTATCCTTTTTTAGTCACTTGCTTTTCTAGAAGATATTTTGTCATTTGATGTATCCCTCACATGACAGTAGGTGGTGATATTCTGGAAGCTCGAGTGATTTTGTGAAATATTTTCACGCAAAAGCCAAAAAAAGAAGCATTACTAATTCCCCTTATGTACTAGTTTAATTGGCTTTTATAGAATTAATGTTTCATTTTTGATGAGTACCCGACTTTTTCTTTTTCATTTAAATGTGAAGAAAACACAATTCCAACAGCGTAATTTTCTTTTGAAATTGATTTGGTATTGCTTGGAGCTTTCAAGGGCCAATAAGACTTCTTGCAGACTCTTAACTTTCCCGTTTTGGATGCTATGATATTTTTTGTTTCCATCCAGATTTGCAGAGGGCTGGGAACATTCCTCCAAACCCATCTTTCCGTTCGTTGCTCTTCCCCGGCAAAGGCAATGGTGGTGTGCCGAGGGAAGGAGGGGCAGCGTCTTCTACGGGTGTGTCGCGGATCGCACGGCCGGGCCGGCCGGGTATTGGTGGCACCGGGGACGGTGGCGGGGGATGTCAAGGGATACAACTGAGGTTTTGAGCTGTGCTTTTGTAGCCGTCTCAGTGCAAATCACTCGGTGGGTCCTCGTTTTCCACTCAAGAAGCAAAAAGAACTCTCCCGACGGGGGATCTCCTGCATCGTTCCATCCGTCTGCCGCACTCTGCGCTCGCACTGAGTGAAGAAGCGGCCGAGAGCGGGGAATCGCCCGTTTGCCTCCGGGCTTCCTCCCTCAGAATTCTTCCATCGGAGTTAGAGCTGCCAGGGGGGCCGGCGGGGGTCTCCCGTCCGCCGCCTTCACTTCGCTTCCCCGGTCAGGAGAAGGATTTTCGCTCGCTAACGCCGACTCCGAGCATCTCCCTGAAAAGCCCTCGCAGCGAGCGCACGGCAGGTGCTCCGGGCTCAACGGGGTCCGACTCGTCCCCGACGGGGACGCGGGATAGCTGGGGGCGGCCGCAGCTCCGGGCCGGGGCGGGGAGCGAACAAAGCAGCTGCCGAGGGCGCGCTGCCCCGACGGGGCCGGCGCGGTGCCGCCCGCAGCGGGGGCGGAGTGACCGGGGCACCCGGCCCCTTCGCTGAGCACACACACACACACACACGCACGCACACACACCCCGCACACCGAACACGCCCGCACGGACACACGCAGAGGCCGCTGGTGCGCGGCGAGAGGATGCGGCGGCTGCGCCCCTGGGCGCTGGTGCTGTGCGGGCTGCTGTGTGCCGGTGCCGGTGCCGGTGCCGGGCCGTCGCTGCGGAGCTACCCGCACAGCGCGGTGCTGGACGGCGCGGACGCCTACCGCCTCCTCTGGGGCCGCCGCGGCAGCGCCCTCGCCTTCCGTCTGGAGGTGCGCACCCGCGGCTACGTGGGCTTCGGGCTCTCGGCCAGCGGCAGCATGGCCTCAGCCGACATCGTGGTGGGGGGCGTGGAGAGAGGCCAGCCCTACCTGCAGGTAAGGCCCGGCTCCTTTATCTCGGTTGCCGGACCGGGGTCAGCGTTGCCGGCACCCCGCTCCCACCCGGCTTGTCGGGTCGTCTTTGTTCGCCCACCTTCCCTTCCGCTACTTCTCTCTCGGGATGCCCCTCTTTCCCTGCCCCTCTTTTTTTTTTCTCCTCAGCTTCCTCGCTCCGCATCTCCGTACCTCTTTACTACTCTGGAGCCTTTTGATCACCTCTCTTTTTCGGCGTTCATTTCCCCTGCAGGAGATACTCCTTTTCGATACTCTCCTTGCCAACTTTCCCTCTAAAATTCTACATTGTTTTCGTTTAAAAGTGTCAGGTTTCTTTCCTTTTTATCCAGAAAATCCAACAACCCTTTTCTCTCTCCTTGGGCGCTCTCCCTGCCTGCCCGCTAAGCCTAGACCCACGGAGGAGAGGGGAGGGATGGAATGGCAGTCTCTCCCAAGGAGGTGCGCCACCTTTCCCCTCATCCTGCCAAAAACTGACGGAGCTTGGCCGTCCTGATGCCGCCTGAGCTTCGCATTTCTAATCATACTGGCAGGAGAGCAGGATCCCACCAGCTTCCAAGCCTGCTGACGTCCCCGTCTGCGGGGGCACAGCCTCTGATGCTGCCTTCTCTGCTGTTCCTCTCCTTACCTGGAGGTGTTTTGACACAGATGTCGAAAGGAACTTGCAGAGTAACCACATGTCCTCGGTCTGGTAAAGCAACCTCAGAAGGGCCCAGCTGTATTGGCATAATTTGCTTGGTATGTTTCTGTAGTAGTCTAGATGTTGTCAGGGCTCGATTTGGGAACAGGGGTGTGAAACAGAGACTCGTCTGGTGCTTCCAATGAATCATCCCTTCCAAAAGGTGGCTGGTGGGGTAGGAGCCATGAGAGAGGAAGGGACCCACACCTTTGAGCCCCTCTCATCAACCTGAGATACAGCTTGGAGGAGATGCTCTGGGGCCAAGGGAGCAGGGACAGCTTGTCCCATGGGTGAGTGAAAGGGGAATCAGGCCTGGAATGACATCTTGACACCCCCAGTTGCTTAAATAAACATTTTAGAGGCAATTTAAGAGCAGAGTTTTTAGAACTAAATTGTTAGAGTATGGTCTAGAAGTTGTCTGTCTTTACTTCATTGTGTTAGAGCTTTTTGATCTTTAAAGCTGCTACTTAAATTTTAGGAGCTTTTACTTTAAGATTATGGAGTTTTATTAGCATTTTACCATAAGAAAGCTAAATGCATAATATGCTTTCCCTACTATTTGTCAAGATTTTATAAAATCTATACTTTTCCCAAAAAAGGGAGCCTTTCTTCTTTTTTTCCCCTCTCAGTTTGCTGTATGAAGTCTAAGCAAATATTTGTCTTCTCTAAGTTCAGATCAATTTTTCAGAATATTGTTTTCTCCATGTTTCAAAATGAAGATAATTTTTGTGCAAACCTGAACCTAAATAAAATACTAATAGTAATAAGAATAAAAGCTATTCTGCTCATGGAACAGTGAGCTCTTCTCTCACATAATGTAAGGTTCTCTGGAGGCTTACACTTGAGAAGATACACCTACTAACAATCAAAAGAAACCCAAACTTCTTGCTTGTTTAGTTCACAGATCCAGTTAGATCCAGCAAGCCTTTTAGAAAGACATTCAAAACTATTGTAAACACACCCAATGGTAGAGGATTCATCACTTCCACTGATAGTTTGTGGCAATGATGAGTCTGTGTTGTTCCTGATTTCCAGTATTAGTTTGCCTGGGTTTAGGTTTCAGCTGTGTATTTTCTCTGCTATATTAAAAAATGTACTCTCCCTGCATCCCACCTCCATAAAGTTATTTATGTGCTGCAATCAAGGCAATCAAGTCACTGCTCAATTTTTTGTTTTTCATAAAATAAATAGATTGAGCTCTTTAGCATCACAGGATGTTTTCCCCAGCACTCAAAGCACTTCTGTGACTCTTTCCAATGCCCTTCACAGGTTTTCATCATCCTTTAGGAATGTCCCCATACAAACTCCGTTCTTCCACAGATTTTGTTCACTGACATTCCATGACAAATAGAAAAGGACTGTAGTGCCTGCTGATACAGAACAACCGATAATTTTTTCCCGAAACACTAATTTAGCACAGAAATGGCTATGCTAAATGTTATGAATTATTTTGTTGCAGTTTTGAGTGCAACTCAAGTATTTCTTCTGTGAAATACTCCTGTTATGCTGGCTTGCAACATGTGGCCTTCCCCATCCCCATTCCTTTTTCAGTTCCAGGCAGCACAATTTCCTTTTGAACTGGATTGAGGTTTTTTTAAAAAGTTGCTCAGTTAAAATATTTCCATATATTTCCATACTTGCATCAACAAAGAAAGGACAGAAACGAAGATGGCCCTAAGATGGCCCCCCAAATTCGTCCAAAGGCTTTTTCTGGTCAGGCAGGAGGGATTGCTGTAAAACAAATAACTTGTTCTAGAATGCTATTTCAATAATATCCAATTCTTCCCTTTATCGTACACACAAATGCAGTTGATATTTTAAAAATACATTCTGTGTTAAT
The DNA here is from genome assembly GCA_035583135.1 of Lophotriccus pileatus. Lineage (NCBI taxonomy): Eukaryota > Metazoa > Chordata > Aves > Passeriformes > Tyrannidae > Lophotriccus > Lophotriccus pileatus. Next base: position 59,024,670 of record JAWWES010000115.1, read on the forward strand.
TGTATATCATCATAATTTACATTATTTACTACTGAAAAAGATTTTTTCATAGATAGCACCCTTGAAAGTATGTGGTTTTATGCCTAGCTGCACTCCATGAAATATGTACACCCTATAATGAATGAACTTACTTTTCTATTTGGTTTTAGAAATATGTTTTTATTCCATGACCATCAGTTGGAAAATGTGCATCGTGGTCTAAACTCTTAGAAGGGTCATTTTTTGGTTTCTTTGAAAGTCTTGAGATGCTTGTTAGTGGCCTGACATTCAGATGATGTTCTGAGACACCTTTATAGCCTTTCAAGTGGGCATTGAAATTGCTAGTCTCTTGGGTCAATTTGCCTCTTTCCCCCCCCCTTTAATTCTCTCTCCTTCTTTAAAAATAGAAAGAGTTCTCGGAGGTAAGAGTTCTCTTCTGGGAACAAACATGTAAATTAGACTACAAACAAGTTAGACTACAGCTGTCAGTAAGGGTAAAAGCAGATACTCCTTAGTCTGTGGAACATCTAGGTATTGAGGTAGAGGAAAACTTTCAGATAGTTTTCAGAGAAGAAAGTGCCATTTCCTCTGGCATTTATTCCTCGCCCTCATAGAGCAAGTAAATTCTATTCCCACCATCAGTAGGTAGTGTTTGCCTTGAAAAAACAAGTGTCTCAAAGTCCTGGATATCCAGGATTAGGTTTTACTTTCTCATTTTTCAGGTGTATCCTGAACTTGAATGTAATGAGCTATTTATTTTGTTTTGCTTTTCTATGTTTCAGCTTATTTAATCTGAAAGTTTGCCTGACATAAGGAAAGGCTAAAATTATTTGGAAATCTGAGGTTTAGTTTTCTTAAATTATATCAAGATGAAAAGTGTTACAATGTCATGAGAGAAGAACAAACCTTCGTGGTGTACCAGAGTCGTTTTCTGAAGAGCATTTGAATGATCAGAGAATTATACATTTACTATAATAACATTTCAGAAGGTATTTGAAATGGGAACCTAAGCATATTTTGTGAAGATTTAGAGGACATAGCATGGATATATGTGTGCATACATGCATAACTTTAGTGTATTGTCATGAGAAGAGACACCTCCACCAAGCAATAGAAGAAAAAGAAGATCAGTGAACAAATTATTTTCACACATTACTGAGAGCCCTGTGGTGTCAGATTGTGTGAGGTTTGGGTGAGCGTGTTTGAGAACAATAAGATACCAATGGGGGTTGATATTGGAAAGCTGTCTTTGTCTCTATAGGAAGGAGATGGACTTAGGAGAGTTCATACTTAGCAAAATATTACCTTGAAATATTGCCATGGTCACTTGCAGCATGTGTTACTCTTCATACAAGTGACAAGTTCTTGGGGCAGCCTTAGCTTTTGCATTTAGTTTTCTTTCATCTTTTTTTTCCCCCTTTTTTTCTTTCTCTTTTTTTTTTTTTTTTTTTTTCCTCCCCCTAATGCATCTCTTTGTGCTTATGAATTGACACAGCATGCATTTTCAGGCTAGACCCATGCTTTTCCCTTGGTCTCCACCCCTGTCTGGAATTGTGCATCCCCACCCACAGCACGTAGCTGCTGAGAGCCCCGTTTTGGGGAGAGTAATCCTCCTTGATGAATGCCTATTTTGTGCAAGTTATACAAGAGAGTTGCATTGTTAGAATCTTCTGTTGAACTTGCACAAAAATAGTCCCTACTCAGGGTGAATAGGGACTGTGTGTCACTAAAAAGTACTTTATTATTCATTAGAGCCTTGCTTGTTAGCTGTCACCCAAACTAAAGAATATCTGTTATCAAATGTATCCCATAGAGTTAGCTTAATTGCTCAAAGGGAAGTACTTGGAAGAGATTTTAAAGGACAGAAAACAGTGAGCATTTCAGTACTCAACGATATGCTGCTTTTAAGTGCACTCATGCCAACAGCAACAAAAGAAGTGTTTAGAAAACAACTTGAAAGGCACCAAGAGATGCAAAGCAAGTGCCACACTGACATATCTCTGTCGGTGTTTTGTTGGAGGTATTTCATGCCTTTGGGCATTGGGGCAGAATCTCCAGATGACTAATGTCTCCCTCTTGGCTTCGTTGTGGGGCATAAAGAGACACTCCAGCGTACATCTCCACTGGCTGGGTGTTTTGTAGTTTTCTTTCAGAGGTACAATAGTTAGGACAAGGAAGAAACAGTTGGTGAACAAAAGATGGAAAGAATTCTGAAGCTGTTTGCAGGCTTTGGGGGAACTTTTTTCAAAGTGTTATTTTGTGTGTGTTTGTGGTTTTTTGTTTTGTTGTTTGTTTTTTTTTTCTTTTATCTTTTTTTTTATTTCTCTTTTGGATTTTGGAAACACCAAGAAAATGAAATTTTCCTCCAGCTCCCCAAAAATGTGGAATTGTGGCCACCATGAGTGATGTAAAGGCTTAAAATATTGGGAGAATGATTTGATTTCCAATATAAACAAGGATCACAGAAGTAGGAGAGGGAAGAAGGGAGATTTTATAAGGCACATACCGAAATTTTGGGAACAAGTATCACTAATGGTTGTGCTTGAAAATCCCCTAAGTGTTTTTAATCTTCCTCATAATTGAAGTAATTGAAGTAATTAAAGTAATTAAACCAAGAAAACTTGTACTAGTTAAATGTGGCTCCTGTGTAAGGAATGTTCCTTGCGATAAAGTGCAGTTGTACGATTGTATCATGCAGTAGCTCCTACTTACTGATTTTCTTTCCCTTAAAACACTTTAATACATGTTTTGTCTAGTCTCTTTTTGTTAGGACAGCCTTTAATCTCGTTTAGTATCTTCTGATATAACTGGAATATAAAATCTTAAACTGACATTTATTCTCGATGTAAAGACTGGGATAGGCCCTTAGGACTCCACTGCAAAGTCAGGTTATCCATGCCAATATGAGATGTTGTATTTCAACCTCTAACTGCTCGTGCTTCTTTACACCTTTGTGTGGTAAGTTAGACGGGTCTCCACACTCCAGTGTTTTCATTTGTGTGCAGCGTAAGTGGTATTTTTTTTATCTCTCAGGAATGTCACATAAACAAAGGGGTGTCACTACCAGCTGTAGGCTACTGAGAACCACCGTGGGCAGCATTTAACTAGATACAGGAAATACCCTGAAGTGTGTTCAAGTGACACAGTTTGAAAGAGGAAAGACGTATTTTTAAATAAATGATTGTGTTTAATGTGCAAAAAATACAAGCCCTCTTTTTATAAAGAAAATGTATGTACATACACGCGCACATACATGGGCATTATCTGTTTCTGTAAACACTCAAGTGGAAAATGTATCTTCAAATGCAGACATACACATATACACACTGTGTATATGTGTATGTCTGCATTTGAAATACAGGCACACCCACAGTTATTTGTTAGAGATAGAAATTTTCTGTCCCTATCAAAGTTAGTAGTGCACAGGAAGTAAAAAATCCACATTTACTCTAGTGTATTTCAGCCAGTTTAATTGGAGCTATACCAGGAATTAAGCACAGTTTCTCAGAACTGCCCGCATAAGCAAGATCCAGGCTTCCTAGCAAGGACCAAGTCACTTTTTGCTAGTCTGAACTCACTTATCCCAGCTACTTTAGGAACTTACTGCAACTGCTTGATTGCTGTTGCTCTACCTTTACTATGGCTATTTTTTTCATTTGTGTCTAATCCCAAGATCGGCTCAGTCAACTGGAATGCTCTCAAGGTGTTCTTGCAGGCTCCTGCTTTGTGTTAGGTTTCTGTGGGTGGGCTCTGCTTTTCCCTAACGTAAGACCATAGTAAGATCATTGCCTGAAACCCAAGCTGAAATTTGTTTGAGATTGCAGAAAAGTTTGGTTTGCTTATTTGTAAACTGACGTTCTGTTTGCTTCTTGTCAATACAGTGTAAAAGCAGCTTCTTTTTGGTGGTAATATCTAGTGTGTACTGGAACCTTGAGCAACAGGATTCCATTTAAATTGAATATAACAATGAAAAAGAGAAATGTTAACCGCAGTTATTTTTTTGGAAACCCAGAAAGGCATAGCTTGGTGTTTATTTCAAACAACTGTTTCAGTAAGTTCTGTACTGCAGTAAGCTGTTCACCCTATTTATACCAAGATCCTCTCCTGCACCAACTTTCATCTTTGTTCCAGCTTCATGATTCCTTTTGCCAAACTTGTCATTGGTCCTGGTCATAGACATCAGTTTGGTAATTTAGGGGCGTTTGAAACTCCATGACTTGGCTACAGAACATCAGTGGGGACGAGTTGCAACACAGCTTGTTTTTCTGTGGTTTCCCATTCCACTTTTTTAACTTCTAGGTGTTAAATTGCTGATAAAACAGCAGCGATCTCCCAGTTGGAGAAGGGCAGCAGGCATAAATTGGGGTGGCAGAGTTGCTCACAAGCCAAGCCCACAAGGCTATTGTTGGATGAGGCCACAGTCTGAGAATTACCTTATGCTCCCTGAGGTTTAAATGAGATATAGATATAATTTAGTATGGGGAATGGATATCATAAACAAAACAATCTTATACATTGTAAAGATCTGGGTAGGTAGTTCCATAAACACCTGTTTCAGTCCGTGATGACAGCTGGTAGGGCTTTTGGGGTCAGCCTTCCCTTTGCAGCTGTGCTTGCATTCTTGAAGGAGAAACCAGCCTCTTTTCACATCCTTAAGAAATTACTTTCCCTAACTGTTTGTGAAGCAGAAATCAGAAACCATATATGTCACAAACCATTTTTTTTAGGAGGAGAGAGGCTAATGGGATTTGAAAAACATATAACATGATCAGCCTCACATCTGGAAAGGAACATAAAATAACTTATACTGTCAGGAAGATTTTTCATTTTCCATATGTTGTTTCAACTTCTAGGTAATATGAGGAAGGAGATACTTAATTATGTGTCAGATTGCACAACTTAGTCCAGAGTTTAGTACAGCATTTTATGCAATATTATTAAAAGGAGTACAAAAACTTTAAATGTTTCGTATGTAAACAATTTACATAAGCAAATTCTGAAATAAACATCCTTGTTATCAATCATTTAGTATGAACAATAACACTTCTGAAACTTTGTTTTAAACACGGTTTAAATAATCAAAGATATTAATTCTCGAAAAATATAGTTGCTTCACCCTTTTCCTTCTGTAATTCTTATATTTCTGTAAAGGTGATTTGTAATTTGAAAACTTTATCTTCATTAAACCTATGATATATGCTTTGTTGAGCAAAGTCTGCATAGTTTGACTTAAAATCTCTGTGAACAGAAAGAGGTATGTATGGTTCCTGGGCAATATGGCATTATTTTGTTCAAAAACTCATGAACAAACCATTTTCATGTGAGAGGTTCAGCAACTAAACTCTTGAGTTGCTTAGGGGTTTTTTTTCGTTACATTTTTTGTTTTATTTTTGTGATGAACATCTGGATAATTTTCAACAAAGGAAATAAGAATAGTAATAGGAGCAGTTTGCTGACTCCTAAATAGTTCCTGGCAAGTGTACTTGCAGTTGATTCCTCTTGGGTGTTTCTGCTGCACACAGTGGAATTGTAAGAACTGGGGAATAAACAGACACTGTCTTCCTAGGCACTACATAAATTTGCTTCCCAGGTATTCTCAGCACCCAGGTATTCTCAGCACCCGGATATTCAAGACCTGTTTGAACATAGTGTGTATCAGGCAGAGAAAGTAAGCAGAGACAAGGAATTAATTACTTCACAGAACTTTTCAAGTGAGAAAGATTATTGTTAGTTTGTCAGATTAGCATCTAGCCACAGAACAATTTCAGGTGAGCCACTGAAATCAGTGAGGTTCTGTTCATTGTGGACTGCAGGAGTGGGCAGCAAGCACCTGGGCAGGCAGCAGTGTGAGTGCCCAACACAGCTCTCAGCCTATGAGGAGGATCCTGGTCTTCTCCTGTGGCCTGGGTTTTGGGACCACCTTCCCCAAAGCATTCACCAGCAGCCACAAAATGAGCCCCTCGTAGTGAGCCAGAGATGTGACCTGGTTTTGACTGTCGTGCAGGTAAGTGAAATAATTACAGTGACAGTCACATTATCAAGGCACATCTGAGCTAATACCTTAATTACACAACTTCTTTGAGTTATTTTTGTGTTCTCCCCTGAGGCTCATAGAATTCAGGACTATACCACAAGAGTTTTTTGTCTGGCTACAGCTGTGTCTTCTAGACTTGTGAAGAAATGGTGAAATTCACCAGCAAAATATTTGAGTATGAACACCTAGCTTTGCTTCACAGCTTTCCTTCACACAGGTTTCAGGCAAAGACTTTGAATTTGTTCACATGAGAAAAAGCTGTTCTTGAATTTGTATTCCTCAGTATTTCAATGTGTGGATGCTTTTTCTGAGTGCCTTCCTCCAATTTAAAGTAACATTTCAGCAAAGGTATCACACTTCAATAAAAGCTTATGTTCACAAGGTTACATTTCTCGTCCACACAAGCCCTTACTATTTTTAAGCAGAAGCAGAGATTCCACGGAGGAGTGTTTTCAGAGTAGGAATGGTATTGTGTATAGACATGCACTGCCTCTTTCCAAGTTCTGATGCAGGGCTAAAGTGGAGTGTTTTGATCCCATTAATTACCCATCTTCAAAGAACCATCCCAGAATAAGTCTATTATTTCCATCTGGAAAAGCACAAATCCAAAAGTATTTCTCTAAACAAACAGAACTCATCAGTTCCCTTTCTTTCAGGTCCGAGACCCTTCTTTTGCTTTTTTTGGTGATTATTTCTCCGTGTGTCTATTCTTTGACATATGTACTCATTCATTTGTATTTGTAAGAAGTGATGATAGGAAAAGAAGGACTCTGTGGTCTCTTGCACACACACAGATTTCTAGGGTAGGATTAAGTTTAAGATTACAGCTCCTAAATAATCCCTTAGTGAATTAATAAGGTTTCAGTTATTTTTTATTAGTATCAAAATGCTTGGATGTAACATTTTGCAATTTTTCAGCTTTGTTATCTCAACTTAAACAAAAGGGGAAAGCTAGAAATCTCTCCAAAAGTAAACAGAGGTCCAAACAGCTACAAAAGTAAATGCCTGCCAGAATCAGCCAGTGATGCATTATTTTGCAAGTGACACCACACAATTAATGGTGTCTGCCTGTTTGGTGTCAGAAATACATTGATTTGTTAAAAGCCTCCTTTCCTACCCCAACCCAGGTAGAAACAGCCTAGAACTTAAAGGGGGCAACCAGAGAAAGTGCATCTGAGGCAGTGGCGAGCCCTTTCCAGGTGGCTAGGGTAGGAGGAGGGAGAGGGCTGGGTCCCAGCTGCACTGGGCTTCAGGAATTTAGGGTGAGGAGGTTAATGACCTGATATTGCTGCTCTGCTACTCCATTGTACCAGGCCTTTGCTGAACCCTTGATGGGGAGCATCTTTCTTACTAACAGTTCCCTCATCTCTTCCAAAACCTCAATCTAATCCCAGCCCAGCTTTTGAATGAATTTAGCACTTTCCATCCTAATTAAACCATAGGGTTTCTGGTTCCAGTTGATGCTCATTCAGAGTTTGTTTTTGTGGAGAAATGAAAAACACAGGAAAAGTTGTGAAAGGACAGAACGACAGTATTGTTGCTAAAATATTAAGTGAAATTAGTTCTCTCTGTAATTTCTCCTGAAGTTCATGACATCCCAACCTTTATTTCTGCAGTTATGCGCAGGCAGCGTGTTGCTACTCAAGACATCCTTTAAGCTGCTTATCAGTGAAACTTGCTTTCTTGGAGATTTTGTATGAAAAAATAATTCAGTGCCACCTCACATATATCATTTGCTTCAAACCTGATACTTCAGAATTTTACATGTTTCAAGGGGCTTCAGTATTGGACATAGAGTTTCATTTTTAATATTAGATTTTAATAATAATGGGTCACCTTTTCTTTATAACAGGATTATTTTACAGATGAAAACAGAGTACTAAGAAAGGACCCTCAACAGGATTACCATCTGGAATATGCCATGGAAAACAGTACACACACAATATTGGCTTTTAGCAGAGATCTGCACACTTGTGACACAAATGACAAGAGCATAACGGTAGGAGACTCTGACTGCATGTAGACAATGAAGTAATTAATACAGTTTAATTGTATATGTAGTTATTAAGCTGGTTATTAAAATCTCTTTTTAGTAAAAAGACAGAACTAGAGAAATTCACTTTCCAAATATCTGTTTGCTCAACTTAAATTAACCAAGTAAAATACTTGCGCTAGTTTTATTAAGCTCTTATATTTTCAATTCCTCTTCCTTTGTCCTTCTACTTTAACACATTATGTTCTTTAATTTCTAACAAGAGTACAGGGGATTGAAACAGGTATCTCTGGGCCATCAAGTTCCATATGCCACAGTTGCAATCATTCAAGAAATGCCAAATTAAGAAACACTTTTCAGATATTACACTAACTTGTAATTGGTCAATGAAGTAGATTTTTTTTAAAGTATTGAGCAGACATATTTAAATTATCTATTTATTTCCTTATTCAAAATTAAGAAGTTAAAGAATTTTATGGTAAAACTTTCCATGGTAAAATACTTTTCATGGTAAATTCTTGTGTTGCCCTAGGGACTGCTGTGCTATTTCCTAAGCATAATTTTAAATTACATGAAATTGATGACTTCTGTATTGGAAATGACAGATAGGTTAGACAAATTTGCAAGACTTTCTATGCTTTGGCTTGTTTACTACTTATTTTGGAAGCTGTAATGTAAGAGTAAAACACTATTTTCATTATCTGCGTTTTCATAACATATGCAATAATAGCAACATGAGAGGCTGAAAGATGCAGGAAGCAAAGGAAGCAAACCACAGCTGTATAAACCACCAGTATTCCAGGCAGTCAATGGATCTCTGTTTTTCACACCTGCTCCAAATTCTGAGCGTAATTTAACATTCTGGGACACTTCAGGATTTATTAGAGCACTTTTACTCAAGGGTGATTATTGCAACCTGAGAATAGTTTACAGAGAACTGATCTGTGCAGTGACTGTAGATTGATTTTTAAGATGTAAATCTGTCCTGTAATTGAATGTCTTCCCTAGTATGTAAGGACAGCATTTCACAAATCTGAGCCCGGAAAAGGTTTGGTGGGGAACCTCTTTGCTGGCCAAATAAGTAACATCTCTAGAAAAATATCATGCATTTAGTTGGATACCTCTTTAGGAGTCTGTTCTGCCATTTGCAGACGTGATTTCAGCTCACAGCATTAGGGAAGGAATCTTTCAGAGAAAGATTTAACTTCTGCGTATCTCCAGTGAACCCTATACATTATTAATTTTAAAGGCAAAGTTGTGTAAGTAGATCACTGCTGCTCTGGTATACATTGTCATTGTTCAAATACAGCTACATCTATGTCATAGCAATTGTAGGAATTATGGGAACTATGTAAGGAAGGTGTTGTTTCTGTTCCTTATGGGCTTTTTGTTTTGTTTTGTTTTGTTTTTTTAAGGAGAGCACAGTGCGGGTAATCTGGGCCTACCACCACAAAGACATGGGAGAAGCAGGTGAAAATTACCATGGATCTAATCGTGGCACAAAGAGTCTACGTTTGCTAAATCCTGAGAAAGAAGAAGTCTTATCTGCCTCTCTGCCATACTTCGACTTGACAAACAAAGACGTAAGTTACTCCATGTTTTGGGTTTATGTGGAGATGGCAATAAAGTGGTAGCCAAAGCTTTGGGCTAACACAACAGGTAGTGTGACTTCTACATATAGATTAAATATAGGGAAGGAATTCTTCCCTATGAGGTTGATGAGGCAGGGTAACAGGTTGCTCAGAGAAGCTCTGCATGTCTCATCCCTGCAAGTGTTCCAGGTCAGGCTTGATGGGGCTTTGAGCAACATGATCTAGTGGAAGGTGTCCCTGCCCATGGTGAGGGGATTGACATAGGGCAGGATAGACATTCTCTAAGGTCCCTTCCAAGCCAAACCATTCGGTGATTCTATGATAATATTGTGTTCTTGCCCTTTTTATTAAGACAGGTGCCTGTACCAGACAAGGATACAACATATTGGTGCCAAATGTTTAAGATTCCCATACAACACGAAAAGCATCACGTGACAAAGGTGAGTGACTCATACTGACCAAATTTAGAGGAACTCAGATAGTAATTACACTTCAAATCAATTCTTGCACTTTGAAAATTTTTTTTATTGCTTACTGGAAGGAAAAATAAGACCTCTTGTCTGTCTTCACAAACACATGTCAAGCGTATATGTGCCCAGAACGTGATTCAGGTGTGCCCTGACAACTGCATGCACAAGGACAGAGCCCCTTTCTTTCTGTTCTTTTCTCTTCCCCTTTGTTCTCTCTCCTTTAAGAAAATGACATTGAAAATTATTTATCTGTAAATATTTCTAGCAAAGTTGTCTAAAATCGTGTTACATAAAGGTTCTACTTTTGTATAGGAATTTAATGAATTGCTTTTAACAGATAGTAATTTTAGATTAAAACATAATTAAATGGTGATATTTGTTCAAATAAAGGGACAGGTTCTTATTTGATTCCAGTCACCTCTCTAGTGATGGCCAGTGTGGAGTTATGCCACATTACATCACATAAGCAAAGACACTGTTATCATCAGCCATGTAAAAGCCAAATGTTATGAAAAAAAGAGGTGGATATTGTAGTTTATTTAAAAATTAGTGAAAATGTGTGTGTAAACGTTCACACAAGACTCAGCAGGATCCTAGGTGATTTTAAAGCCCACGTGCATAAACATGTTTTCATATAACATGTTTTCTAACTTTCACTTTGAAATTGAAAGCTTAGGAGTGCTGAGGGAGAGGTAGTACTCACATTTCTTCCCAAGAGCAATGTACTGAAGACCTCATAAAAGGACAACTTCTTACTGTTCTAAAATGCCTAAGATAGCAAAATGAGATAGTTCTGACCCTCTGTTTTATTTTTTTTTAAACCCATAAATGCCTTAAGGATACAATTCTATTCCATTTTTTTTTTTATTGTCAGT
>JAWWES010000115.1:59035712-59050445 GCA_035583135.1 Lophotriccus pileatus
GGTACTTGATGTTTAATCACATTTGAAATTTATGACCGCTACTTTCACAGGTCTTTCTGAAAAGCAGAATTTGCTTGTATTATGGTGTATATGTCAAGATTCCTAATTTTCTGCTTCCGAGTGAGAGATCTTTAAAGTGGTAGGATTAGAATCAAGCTTTCCCTGTTAAATTTGGTGGAAGGTGTTCCTTCCAGAAGATACATGCTGTTCTGCTAAAAAGTTTTCTGGAATTTATTTTCTAAATGTTTTGCCTGACTGCACACACAGTTGCTCAGTTTTTAAAAAATTGCGATTGGTTTTATTATCTGAGATTTTAGCTCAGAAATATGCTGACTAATTTTTCAGAGTAGTTTTATATTTTTTATTTTTACAATGTATAAAGAATATTAAAATTTTAGAAATAGTATTTTCAAAAAAGCATTTTTTTAAATAAAATTGAAAGTTACAGTAGAATCCTCAGTGATTTTCCATCTTCAAAAAGCAAGAAAATTTCCTGTTACTGCTTAAAAAAATGTTTAGAGAGAGAAAAACGAATACAGAAAGAGAGTAGAATTATGTAGAAACACTTCCTTAACCTTTCTTTTCAGGGGCACAGCTTGTATTTTCATATAAGTGACTTTTTTAGATGACACAGAGAGGGTTGCTGTGGAATTGTATCTATGTGCTCTTGCAAACTGATTAAACATTTCCTAAAGCCTACTAATACACAAAGGATGGGGCTTACGGCTACTCGGGAAGATATTAGCTATGCAAACAAAGATTGAATTTCACAAAGGGGAGGACAGATTAACTGTTTGGCCTGATCAAACTGTCTGTGTTAGTTAAATACTTTTGTGGGTGTTGATTCTGGATTCATTCTGTAACTCAGTTTTCACATGAAATCTGCACATCTCATTTTTACAGACAAAAAAAAAAGGGTTTAGAAATGGTAAAATTTGTCTCTTGTATGATTTAGTCTACTTCAGTAGTGTACATGTGAACTGATTTTGGTCATTTCTGTCCTCCTGTATGATTTTGTGGAGCACTGAAGTACACAGCTCAGTGCTTGTTGGACAAGCTGTGCTACCAAAAGTGTGTGCTTAGCTGTGGTGATATGTAAATCTTGTGATAATCTGGAGTCTCAAGTAGGTGCAACAGCCACAACAGGAATTTTTTTTCATATGTTCAGCTGTTCTCTGTCATTCCTTCCTTCCTGAAAATTGCTCTGAGCACTTTATAGTAAAGTGTTTTTTTAAAAAATATCAATTTCATCAGGAAAGCATGATGTTTTAATGAAGGAAACTGAAAAAAATTAGACCTATCATTGAGGGTAGAGGATAAGACTTTTGATTGTTTCTGATTAACAAATGCCCGGTTCTGAATTCAGATTCTGAATGTAAAAGGATTTTTTAAATTTCTATTGACTATGCATTATTTTAAAAAAGAATGTATTTAAGGTATTTACAAATATATTTCATAAATACAATCTAGTGTTGCAACAGATGGGCAACTGATAATACTTGGACTTAGGCTTCATCTCCTCTAGTTTCTTCTGTTAGCACAAGACAAATAATAATGAGCATAAGAGATCTCTAATTTAGTCAAAAGTAAATTATGTAAGACCTTAGGTCTTTTCTTTGTCTTTGCATAATAGTCACGTTGCTTTCTGGGAATCCCAGGTAATGGGAAACAACACATTTTCACTGATCAAGCATGCACCATGACATGTAAATTGTGAAAGAGATAAGACTGTAATCTTGTGTTCATCTCATCGGTAGAATAAGGAATAGGCGATTAAGTAATTTCTCCTTGTGTTACATTTACCAATGGAGAACGGAGCCTCACTGCAGTAAGGGGGATCCCAGCCAGGGTTAGGGCTTCTCTGTTAAATCTCCCTTTGTTTCACATCTCTTGCAATTTTTTCCCTAGGGAAGAGATTGTGTCTTCCTACATGTCCCTACATCACCTTCTGTTACAAGATCTTTTGTAATGCCTCCAGGAACTTCTGGAGATATAACTCATACTAACATTATGCCTGCTGAGAAATAAAACAGAATAAGAAATTTCTCAATTGCTGGGCATAACAGTGATAATAATTACCCAGATCACAACCAAAACCAGGCACTGAGCTGGTTTTGTGACTAATGGTGTACATCACTCCTCAGTTCAAGCTGCCTACCTGGCTGAATTGTGGCTGTTTGAAAAATTGTTAAATTTCTACAGATTTCCTTACCATGTGTATTCTGTTAGCAGAACCACTTATAACCAATTATCGTTCTGAAAACAATAATATGCAAAGCAGGTGGAAAGACTTAGTGGGAGGTAATAGCAGGCAACCATCTTTCTTCAAAACACCTATTTGCAGGATGGCTCTGGAGTGCTGGACCTTGGTTGCTATTCACATGGGAGAGCACATGGCTGCCTGTCTGCAAACTCCTCCTGCAGCTATGTGTGCACTGGCCTGTTTTGCTGCTTTGAGCTTCAGGCTGTGGTATGTGCCTCAGGCTTACTATCCAAGGGATTTTTACTTTTCTCACATAGCGAAGTTAGCCGAGAGCCTTCTCAGAAGTAGCTTTCTTAGAAAAAAGAATTCCACTTCTTGGCCTAGACTTTCCAGAGATGGGTTTAAGACTATGTTTTGCTAGGATATTTGCAGTTCTCTGTAAATACAATTATTCTGACTGGTCCCGACTGTTCCTCTTAATCCCATCCCCAAAAGAAAGTTCTCTGGTTTCGTTGTGCACGAGGAAGGACCTCTGCTCCAGAAGGACCTGTCAGAGGGAGGGAGAGAGGGATCCACTGGTAGAGCAGACACACGGGCATGTACATGCACCCACCTCTGCATGAAAAAGGCACACTGAGGGCAGCTCCATGGGTGTGGAGAGTCCACACAAGCAGAGACGCTGAATATCAGGGTTGGGAGAGGGGCTGTCAGAGACAGCTCACCCTAGGGAGCACACCCTGAAAAGGGGAGTCTCTGCAGCATGCTCCCTCTTGTAAATTACCAGTTTTAAAAGTCTCTTTCTTATTGGCTCTTCAGATTTAAAAAAAAAAAAAATTCAGTAGCAGTACACTGGAAACTTCCAAAATCTTGTCACGTTTGTACTGTTGAGATGTCTGATTTTCATGATTTTCGGTGTGCATGGACGTATATGTGCTGACACATCTCTCTCTTTTTGACAGGTTGTGAGTCTATTTGCTGACAATTGGTTTTTTTCTGTCTATTTGCTGAATTTATTTTTTGCTCATTGTGAGGTGGCATCATGCAGATATTTACAGTTAGCAAGAAAGTGAAAATTTGTTTTACATCCATGAGAAATACTGTTTTTGCTTTATGTTCACAGCTTGTTCTTACTGCATTTTCTACTTGTGTTTCTACAGATACAACTCGTTTTTATTACTGTCTTTAGCTTAGATTTCAATACTTCATGTCTTTTGTTACTTCAATTTAATTGTACTGCTCATTAAAATAACTGCATCTGCTAAAGATTCATTACTCTGGCTTCACATTAATCACAGGTCTCCCATGTGCTTGACTATTTTTTCCACTGCAATTAAAAAACTTTAAGATAGTGTTTCCTCTATTGTCTCTAGGTTTTCTGTGAATCCTCTAGACCTGTGGTCTCCCACTCCAGCTGACAAATTGTTTAATTCTGTGTGTAAACCGAAAATTTACAGCATGTACTGGTGAAGGAATGGTATGTTTATCCTACATGCCAGACGTGCCATCATGAATTTGTGGGAACCTTTTCAGCTTCAGTGCATAGCATGTCTGTGCTAGTTTCAACATTGTAAATTTTCCCTCTATGTTTTCTTAATTCCTTTGAAATATACTGTGTTTTCCTTAGAAAAAGTATTTCCCCAGGCTTCATTAATAAAAATCCTGTAGTGAAAAATGTGTCAAATACTGAATTTCACTTTAAGAGTAGGAAAAACAATTTATGTAAAATAGAAACTATAATTTGATAGCAGGGTCACTTAGCTGTATCTACATGTCCTTTCTCTAAGAACTACTCATTTTCTTTCAGTCTCAAACTTCTCAGGTTTTTTCAAAACTAGTATAGGCAGAGAAATACCAGCAAAAAGGCTGTGATGTGGCTGTGCTCATGAGCATAAAATATTTCTGATTCTGTAAGAGAGCTTTTTTAATAGGACATCCAGTTTTAGAGGGCCTTTGGCATTGGAAAGGAGGATGGTAGGTTGCTTTTGTAATCTCTTAAACGTTTGGATTCTTGTATAAAATAGTCCTTCTATATGCATTATTTCAACCTGCTTATGAAAATTGAATGAGCAGGTTTAGCACTGCTGAAATGGGGAAGAAACCCCATCCTGGGGTCTAGGCTATGTGGTCAAAATTCAGCATCTCCGAAGTATAACTCATGAATACTCAGGAAACATAATAAAGACAGTCAATTTTAAACCATGCAGCTGTGCTTCCTCTTATCTAACTTGACTTATGGGTCTGAGCCAGCTGCTTAATTGACCTTAATAGTGGCAAAACAAGCTGTGTATCAATTTAAGAAGGTGTCTGAAATGTATGAGCTCAAGCACCCCCTGTATGGTTCAATCTCTCTCTCTCTCCACTGATGGATGAGAGAGCCCAGACAACCAGCCTGTATTAGATAACTAACTCTCAGATGAATGAATCAGGGAAGATGTATCCCACCAGAAAGGTCAGGGGAGAGAAGAGATTATGATAGAAGCAAATATTGCAAAATAATACATTTAAAAAAAAGAATTTGCTTTTAGGAAAAATGGACTTTTCTCAACCACAACCCTGTGTGATTTTTTTGGCACTAAACTTACAATGTGACTAGTGAAATAGGCTAAGCATATAATCAGAAAAAATTTAGTTATTTAGCATTAGTTGAGAAGCATTACATTGGACATATTTTTATATAAGCACTAAAGTTTTCCACTGCTGATCTCCTTAGAAGATGGAGCCTCTTTTCAATTAAAGAAAGGCCTGTATTATAACACACCAGCAGCTGCTAGTTAATCTTCATGTTTCGGGGCAAACTCTGATAAGGAAGTAAAAACTCCAAAAAACTTGTTGCCAAGGGTAACTCTGCTTTTTGACAGTGGAATTCTTTAGTAATACCAAAGACCCCAGTGTGAAAATACAAAGGGACTCCAGTTTAAGAGACTGATTGATTGGAAGCCAGAAGGGCAGCTTGTAGCTTGCTGTACCTAAATGAGGGCACTGATTTTTAACTTGAGTGATACCAGACAGTAACTGCTTGTTACTCTCTTGGGCTTGAACTTTTACATTTTGCTAAATGTGATAACTCTGGCAAATTGCACCATGCAGCCTGACATAAGCTAATGTTCTATATTTTCCCATACGTTCCCCTACAAAGCCATTGCAGCCTCAGTAAATTAGATTGGCAACCAAACAATCATCTTAGGTTGCGGAGCTTGTAAGCTATCTGCCCTTTGATCTGGAGGGCTGGCTCTTCAGTGCAAGCCTGAATTGGCCCATTAGGCTTAGCAGTGCTAAAGATTTATGTAACCGAACAGGCTGGAAATTAAAAGTTTCCCAAGCACTGTCTCAGGAAATAACAGAAATACATTATTCTCTCATATTCTGATAAATTATTTCATATGTAAAATTGTTTGAGATAGTGTTGCATTCTGTGATCAAAAATTAAATTAGATGTGACCAGAGATTTTACTGTAACACCAAACTTTATATTCCTTATGGAACATATTCTTATTTTGTGGTAGTCTTTCACTTCACTTGTATGTCTTAGCGATAAGAATGTTTAAGTTATGCAGTTGTTTCTGCATTATTTATTCCATACTTGGTCTGCAAAAAGAACCTACTCATTTCTGTTATCAGCAAAGATGAACTCCTACTTAATTTAGTCCATTTTCTTTTGATTTTTGCTTTTTAAATAAAAACATAATCTATCCATAAAGGCAATGTGTTTACTATGCCAGCATGTGGTTGGAAAATATGTGTACTGTGTGATTTTCTGGTCAAATAAAAGTCAGAGGGTAGGTCGTTTTGAATTAGACACAGGGTTAAACGGCGGGATTTTTAAGTTAAGATATGACTAGAAGTGAGCATGGAAAAGAGAAATGCTTATTTTAGTAAAGATGCCTGAGTTTCACCTCCCAATTCTGAGATGATTTGTAGGGTGACCTTCAGGAGAGGATTCTTAATGATTAGCCCCATTTTGTCTTGTGCTATGTCTTTATTTTTCCTTCCTCATCCTTAGCTTTGCTTTAGAGTAAGCCTATGACTTCTTACCTGAAAAGATAAGAAAATTGTGTCTAGAAATTGTCTTCAGCCAAAAAATCAACCCTTTTTATCATAGCAGGCAATAAAATACTTTAGAGTAGGATTGGGTCTAAGAAGAGCAATTATAAAGCATATTTTGTGCCGGTATCAGAATAGCAGGTGCATAGGTAGTAACATCTGTCTTGATGGAGGTTATGTGGATGGGCCACACGACAAATCTAACTTGGTCCTACTAGCATCTTGGCATTGCTTCTTAAGATCCACTTTCTAATTCAGACAAATCACACAGTAGCAGCATCTTAAGCAAATTTTCTATATGGCTGATATAATTGCCCTATATATGATATCACGATACCCTCTCCATCTCTGCTGCCGCTTGCCAGGCACAGTAGTCACAGCCATGTCCAGAGAATAGATTCATTGACTTCACATTAATAACAGTGGGAAAATAGACAGACAATGGTCAGACAATGCTACTCCTCTGTGTCCACGCATAGCATACTCTATTGGGTTTGCACAGCCAGGTTTTGGTAGCCGGGTGGCTACAGGGGTGGCTTCTGTTAGAAGTTTCCTCTGTGCCCAGTTTAGCCAATGCCAGGCAGCTCCAAGACAGACTGACTGCTGGCTAGGACTGAGCCAATCAGGAATGATGGTAATGCGTCTGTGATAACGTATTTAATAAGGGGAAAAAAAATGTTATTGCATGGAATTAAATGTGGCCAGTGAAGTGAGGAGCGAGAATATGTGAGAGGAGCAACTCTGGAGACACCAGAGTTGGTGAAGATGGAGGGGAGCTCCAGGCGCTGGAGCTGGTATTTTCTTACAGCCCGTGGTGCAGACCATGGTGAAGCAGTTGTGCCCCTGCAGCCCATGGAGGACCATGGGGATGCAGAGATCCACCTGCAGCCTGTGGAGGAGACCTAGGCCAGAGCAGGTGAATGCCCAAAAGAGGGCTGTGGATCCATGGGAAACCTATGCTGGAGCACACTCCTGGCAGGGACCTGCAGACCCATAGAGAGAGAAGCCCACACTGGACCAGGTTTTTCTGGGAGGACATGTGTCCCTGTGGGGGACCCACACTGAATAAGCCTATGCCTGAAGGACTGCACCTCATGGAAGAGTGACCCACGTTGCAGCAGTTGGTGGAGAACTGTTGCTGGTGGGATGGACTCCTGTTGGACAAGTTCGCAGAGGACTGTCTCCCATGGGAGGGACCCCACAGTGGAGCAGAAAAAGGGCTCTTCTCCCTTAGCAGTGGCAGAAACAAGCTGTGATGAACTGACCATAACCCGCACTTCCCCATCTCCCTGTGGCACTGGTGAAGGCGAGGAGCTGGAGATTGGGAAGGAGGGAGAAATGTGGGAAAGGTGTTTTTAAGATTTATTTTACTTCTCATTGTCTGGATCTGATTTTTTCAGGAATAATTTCAATTAATATCCCGCAGTTGAGTCTGTTTTGCCCATGATGTTATTCAGTGAATGATCTCTCCTGGTCCTTATCTCAACTCATGAATTTTCGCTATATTTTCTCTCCCCTGTTGACTTGTGGAGGGGAGTGATGGAGCAGCTTTGGTGTGTGCCTGGCATCCAGCCAGCGTCAACCCACTGCACATATATGACATGAAAATCCACACACAGGACAAATGAACCACTGCTAGATGGTGAATAGTTTCTCTTTACACCAAGACTGATGTTACACCTGCATGGAAATAATTTACATCTTGGATCTAACTGAAATGCACAAAAAATCCACTTAAACATAAAACACCTAATCCTGAGAAAAACTAAATAATATCTAAGCAAATTATTATAAACTACAAGTTAATGCTCTTCAGTCTCCTTTTTCAAGTTTGTTAGGCTTAAGTTGCTTGAACTGGAACTGTGTCTTTCTGTTTTATAAAGTGCCAATCACAGTTTTGGTTTCTAGAGATTGCTATGGTATAATTTTAATATAGACTTCAAAAGAGCTGTATAATCTGAAAATAGCCTGTGTTGTGTGACTTCATGCTTGTGTTGAGGGGTGTTAGGTCCTACAGAAGAGTACCAGGACCCGACTCTGGGTGAGAAAATGGGGAAATCATAGTATTAATGTGAGCATTACTTAACTGCACTTATTTTATAAGCCATCTCATGTTTGTATATTAACCCTGTAAATATACGTTTTTAGAGGGTTATGAGCGATAGTTCCTGAGAGCTGTTCTGCTGAATCAGGAGGCTGTGTCATGTCAAAATCATAAACCCTGTACTTACTTTGTCCCATGATTTCCTTCAGCAACCTCTAGGTGCCAGGGTGTGCAGGTTGGTGACTCTTCCAGAGCTTCAGTACCCAAATGCCTAAGGTCTATCTCACATTTGTTCCCTTTTGGTAGTCCTTCATGGAAGTCAGCATTTCCTTTTCAGAAAATGAAAAATTTCATAATAGTATACTTCTGTATGTGTAAAACAAGAAATGGACAGGCTGTAAATTCTCACATGCTCTGTCTTTGGGCAAAGCTGTGCATTCACTCCCAAGCAGGAGGAGAAAAAGTACAATGTTATTTAGCTACATGATTGAGGGGAATGTTTTGCAGTTGTACAATAGAATTAAAACCTTCTCCATTGCCATCTCAAAGAATAGGTGGACATTGCTGTGCATGAATAGTGATTTCAGGATTTCATGAATGGAATACCTTCACTGACTTTATTATTTATACTACTCAAATTGTATGTTCCTCTTAAATAAATATAAACTTTTTGTAGAGTACCTGTTTTGGCTTTAGATCTGAAACATATTTGGTTTCATATTACTATAATATGATATTGTTTTCACAGGGAAGGAATGATGCTGATGATTAATTGACAAATAATTCTGCTTGGAGAGGGTCAACTGTGCTGAGAGATTGTGGTCATACTGAATACTGCAAACCACTCTGCCAGTGGTGCTGCTGCTTAGGAGTGCAATGAGTGTATTGACGGAAAGTGTAACCAAACGAAACATGTTTTTTCTTGACATGAGTTTTTTATGAGATTGTTCCTCAGGGTTATACTTTTTAACTGTTACTAAAGGCGTTATCTTAAATCTTCAGACATACGTCAGGCAGAAACAATGTTTTATGGGTATTTCTTTTAGCTATACTTCTTTTGGATGTAATCTAAATTACTGTATGTCTTTAAAGTCTGGAACTCCTTATGAGTGGCAGAGTTCCAGGTGATTAAATAGGAATAAGAACTTAAGAATGGACTTGATGGCAGAGAGAACAAGAAGTCCCAAACCCATCTCTAGTTCTCATTTTTAAATGTTTGGGATTATTGTTTGTTGTGGGTTTTGATTCCTACAAAATTCATACAAATTTCAATACTTTAAGTTTCAGGGAAGTTTTGGTCTGGAAAATTTTCATCCTTGAAGGAAACCTTATCTAATCACATCTAATCACATGATAAGGTTAATGTTGGGGATGGTTGCTCTTGCCTGTGCCTTTTTCTCACCTACATCTCTTTTTTTATTAAAACACAAAAATCAAGAGCTGCCACTAACTACATAGGTTATATATTCCTCCAGCTGGAGGATGTGAAAAATATGCATAAAAAAATGTGAGTGAACATTTTTACCTTTGAAGGACTAATCAAGTTAAGCAGTGATGCTTCCTGTTGTACATCAGTTTTACATCATCTCAGATGACCATGAGTGAACAAGAAGCAGTGGCTTTGCTCTGCCTCCTGATTCAACAAAATATACGCCTTTCTAAGTAAGTGGCATGGCATAAACTCAGAAGCACTTGGAATAGAGAGGGGTTTAAAGAGATTTGTCAGTAGTGATGACTGAATTTAAGATCTGGATTGTACAGTGAGGAAAACAGAAATGGGCACTTAGCTGTGGACATGCAAATGATACTGCTGATCTCAGGAAACATTACAGCAGTTAGTCCATGCTAGACTGCAGCCAGTTGAGCATTGGAACTGTCTCTTTCAACTCTGTCTATTCTGTGGTATTAATTTAATGCTTTCTGACAGACAGGGTAGGATGGAGGCATGGGGAGGGTGGTCTCTGCCTGACCCTGGAATGCCTTAACTCTGGGCTGAAAGTCTCCAGCAGATTAGTGTCCCAGATATGACACTGGCATAGACAGGATTTTCTACTGACATGAGCTAGTTGTGTTGTTAGGGTTAAAACCCTGTTCTGCCCTGGAGTCATGGACTTACACATCTACCCCAGCTGAGAGGCATGTTTCCAGCTCTTGAGTTTTTGCTCAGCGCATTTCTGGGTTGTGTGCAAGTGTTAGGCAGCAAATGGCTGGTGGTCTTCTTTCAGAAAATTTATAAGAAAATAAAACTGTATTACCGAGGGCTTTTTCTAGAATACATGGAGGTTTTTTCACTGAAAAAGACCCAACTTTGTAAAGCAAACTATTCTAAGTATTTACTTTTCTGAACAACAGTCTAAGACCTTAAAAGAGATGTTTTAGATAAATATTTGATCGTTTCACAATTACACTTCTGAAAAAAAAAAAATCAGAAAAAATCTTGATGAATCCTAATAAGAAGAAATTGTGTCAACCTTTGAAGAAATTTTCCAAGTCAGATAATTTTCCAGTACATGTGCATGGTACACATTTGCAACAGAAGTACAACGACCAAAGTAATCAGTAAGAACGTAATAGTTCTTCCTGATGAGGAGTATAGAAAGCCTATAACTCGGTCTTCTGCTGCAAAACTTCTCTCAGCTAGACTCAGCCAGTACTGAGTTTCACAGCCATTGCCTTTTGGTCTGAGTTAATCAGAGACATGGCAAGCTCATACACATAAATGAACCAACCACAGGCTAGAAACTCTCCTAGATGCAACAGTGGCAGGACAAAAATCTTATGTCAAATTTTTAGTCTCCATTTTGAGACAAACCAATTGCATTTTCTTCCCTGTGTCACCACCGACTACTTACATGAAGTGTGGTGTAAGTCTGTGGCCTTATTCAGAGTCATTTATATGGCAATATGTAATCCCATCATGTCTTTAAAATAAAAGATTAAGTTGGAGCTACCTTTTTGAGCCATAAAAAAAAAAATTATGCTTTTCATTGACATTTCAGTGTAGAATCATCGCTTCAAAAAGATCAGAAAACTTAAGTTATTTTCATATCCAAAAATAAATTCAGGTTGGTTTTTTTTTCTGACATTCAAAGGGCTATATTTTCTAAATAGGGACACTATGGTGAGGCTATGGATATATTTTACTAACTTTCATCATCTGCACAAACAAGCATGAAGAACAAACCACAGCTGTTAACATCAAAGAAAAGAGAGCAAATAAAAAAGGAGAAAAGCAGGAATAAGCAAGAAAGGCTTCCATGGTTCTGGAGATACTTTACTTTTTCCTTTTAAGAAATCTAACTTCTTGAACCTTTTGAGGTCTTTTAATTTTCATCTTGTTTAATACATAAAACATTAGTATCTTGACCCTGCTTTTCATCACCTTGAGATACAAGCCACTGTTATGTTAAAATTTTGAAATTTTTTTTAAGAAAAAAAAACAACAAAAGAACATATGGCATGTTCAGTTTGTGCAATAGATAAAGGGATAATAGGATAAAAATAGGAAAAAAAAGGGATAACAGATAAAGGGATAATAGTAACCATGGCGGTGCTGGATCAAGGGTTGGACTTGATGATCTTGGAGGTCTTTTCCAACCTGGTTGATTCTATGTTTCTATGACTGATTCTATGAAATAGAGAAGAGAGGAAGAAAAATTGAAGCTGAGTAACCTGGTCCTGGCAGATATAAACATTGTCTTTGTTCATGTGATGTCAGCCTGTTGACTAGAACAGGGCTTCTGTTAAAATAACAGGTGGACAGCACACACCTTATCTGGCTTAACATTCTAATGACTTGAAAATTTTTGAAAGTCAGTGTTTTCAGAAGTGTTAAGAGATTCAGTACCATGAAAGGGGCTCTGTAAAACTTCTCAACCTGCCTGATGAGTACAGGTCATGTCTACCAAGCACCATAACCAAAACCCCTACTTTCAGTTGCAGAAGGCAGTTATTTTCATTTACATTTGAATGTGGTGTACTTTAAATACCTCCTTCTTTGAAAGCCCTGATTTGAAGTGGTGCAGGATTATAGTACCCCTATTATGTTTTACACCTGTTAGTGGGAGTCAGATGGGTTCATATACGTGAACGTGCTCAGATAGAAAGACCTTTTTCTCAAGCTTTCAAAAAAAAGATAAGAGGAGGATGCAGGAAGCAAATCATCATGAATAATAAACCATGAGCTTACCGCAGGTTTCATGAAAAACAGGAGAGATTGTGTCTTGTTGCATGCACTTATGTTTTGCAATCCCAAACATGTTGGGCGTTTTGATGTAGCGTGAATGTGGGGCTTTTGTTCTCCGTGCCTCTGGCAGTTAGGAAATGTCAAGCAGAAAATGCACTTTGCCTGCAGGGGAAGAAGCCACCGAGGTGCCCGGTGGTGCAATATCTCTGCAGGCTTATTCACAACATGGCAAAGAGATGAAGCCTGACAGCTGGGTCTTCCTTGCATGTCAGCAACAGGGAAAACACCACAGAGGAACCTTAAAGAATGGGCTAAAATGGGGAAAATAGGTAGTTACATGCATATCATTTTTTAGTCTCCTCTCAGGTTTTTTCTTGGCTCCCTTGGCTAACGAGGTGAATAGGAATTCACAAGGACAGGAGAAGGAACTACGTTTCAAAGTCAGGTTTCTTCATAATTACTGAAAATGAAAGGTGGATTCCCATTTTCACTGCAACTATCTAACTTACTGTCATTTTTTATCTAATTACTTGACTGAAAATGTCATTTGAGAGTCCCCTTATAGTGAGAGAACAGAGCAAACAAGGCTATGTATAAATAAGAATCCAAATAAAAATTAACTGTTTGCTTAAATCTGCATAGTTTAATGATTATTATGTACCGTACATATTTTTATCACTTTTTTCTGTATTTCATTCCTTTGCCCTAATGTGCCATATCAAATTATTATCTTTTCCCAAGTATTCTAAAAGTTGCACAAATTGAAACTGTAAATTGTGTTGTCATTTACTGAGGCTGCAAGTGCTCTGGAAATCAGGCCACCCTGATCTAGATTTTTAATTGTAGATACCTGCTTTAACAACTGATTTTACGCCTGGGACTACTTATGTGCACTTCTAGACACGAATGATTTTCTGAATTTGGCCCCTAATTTGACAAACGTGGTTGTTGTTCATCATTACTTGTAAGTCTGGCCAGAAAACAAGAATTTTGTTTATTTGAGAAAAAAAAAAAGACATTTTTGAATTTCTTTTCAGCTTGGAGCAAAGTAATCTGTACAGATGTTCTTTGTGGAAAGTGAGAGAGAAAGTGTGAGGCAGCCTAAATAACCAACTTATTCTATGAGCCAAATAACAAATAGCTGTGTAAAGGGGCAGCACTCCCCTGGGATGTAGAATGGCACATTTAAATCCCTATTCCAGTTAATGACTACAATAGAGTATGAGATCATAGTTTCTGACTTTCTTCTCTGCTGAAGTGATTCTAGTAAATAAATACAGTTCAATTAATAAATTCAGTAAATTCACTGGATCAGAGAAGGGGAGCTCAACGTATCTAAGGGGTCTGGTCTTCTTTCTTCTCTCATTTCAATGAGAAATAACGATGTGAGCCTTAGGGAGCTGACCATTAAAATATCTCTGTACATTTCTGAATAATTCATGATTAATTGAGATTTTTCTAAGATGTTTTTCAATAGAACTTTGACCACTCCTAATATTTTCTTTTTAAAATTTGTTTAAAAGCAGAAATAGAAAGACCTTTTCAACCAAGTTGTAATAAAAATGTGTAAAAAGCATAACTTCACTGTTGCTCTTCATGACTTATTTCTGCATCTGAACAATATAAGTTATCCTACAAGATGCAATGGAAATATGTTTAAGAATTTATTTTGGTTTAGTTTTCCTTTTCTTCACCTAAGAAAGCCGAACAAAACTGCTTTTTGAAGTGCTGTTATTGTTTAGGTAACTGACACTAAAAAACTATGACAGGATGTGAGTTTCTAATTTTGGTGATGTCCCATTGTTTTGAGAGGAAGCTGGTTTTGAAGTAGTGATTGTAAGCACAGCATGCACTGGGATCTTGTAGCAGCAGGCAGAACTGTCACATGTTGGGACAAAAGTACTCCTTTTTCTTGGTAGATACAGGGATAATATTCCCATAACCGTTTCTTTGACTAACCTATACATTATGTGGAACTTCAAAATTCTTGAGATATATCCTGCTATTTAATATATAAGCTGCCATGTTATAATGGTATTTTTCTTCTGCAATATTTGGATAAATATGCAGGTATATGATGCAGCAGAGGGAAGAAGCAACATCAAGCTGAAATCGATATCTGAATCTTTGTCATTCAGTCTGATATATTTGGGATTGAATTCTTGTTTAATAGGAAAACTGACTCTTATCTGCTTCGAAAATACCTTTTACTTCCATAGTGCAGTAATTCACGATGATGGGAGGATTACTGAAAACAAG
>JAWWES010000115.1:59050545-59110285 GCA_035583135.1 Lophotriccus pileatus
GGGAAGAAGCAACATCAAGCTGAAATCGATATCTGAATCTTTGTCATTCAGTCTGATATATTTGGGATTGAATTCTTATCTGCTCTTATCTGCTTCGAAAATACCTTTTACTTCCATAGTGCAGTAATTCACGATGATGGGAGGATTACTGAAAACAAGGAACAGTTCAGATGATCTCCTATGAAGTATTTCAGTCTTGCCTCAAGAACAAAACTGTGGTGCATCCAATTAAACTGGCATCCTTCCATTGATTTCTAAGGCCAGTGAAGTGGGTTGTGCACTTCTTGGATGGACATGCAGGTACTTGGCAGCATTTGGACCCCCCAAGAGCCCAACTTCAATGGTACTTTATGGATTCGTAGCTACAAGGGCGGTCTTGATACACATGGGCTCTGGCTGCTTCTTCCCACCCTTCCTCTTTTGTAATTGATTTAGTGTTTTGAATGAAATGCAGAGAGATAAAATGTGTTGGCAATATTTTAATAATGTAATAAACTGTTCCTGCATACTCTGTTCTGGTCCTCTGGTAGTACATGAATGTACTTACAAAATAAAATGGATGTAAATTTAGGATGTATATGTATTCTTTTCCTGTTTAAAATAGCCTTCTCTTTCCTGATGCTCTCGGTGACCCTGCCTTGGCAGGGGGGTTAGACTAGATGACCTCCAGAGGTCTCTTCCTACCGTAACTATTGGTTCAGTACTATTGAAAGGCAATGCTGCATGGCATCCTGTGTCTTAAGAGTTGCATTGCCAAAGCTTGACTTTTCTTTTGAAAATATTAATCTTTATCTTATTCAGTTTGGAGGTAGATATGATAGAATGTGATGAAATCTTTGAAAGCAAAGGCAAGGGGAAAACTCCTTTCATTTTAATACTGTCCTCTATATGCTGGTATTTTGTGGAATATGATCTTTCTGAAAAGCAAAATAAATTTTTTCAGAAGTATTCATGTTTGCCCCAGGGACATCCTCTCTGACAGAGATGATTTAACATCATCCATCCAAATAGAGAGCGAACACTTATATGAGAACTAAATAATTTCAGCCTACCCTGAAGTTTGGTGATCTAATTATACTGGGGGCACCCGGGCACCACTGAGAGCCCTCCAGCTAATCACTGCTGTAAACAGGCTGAAACACCCAAGCTCTCAAGAATGACTTCATGTTAATAAAGTCTTTATAACTGAGCAGGTTTTAAAATAATTCTAATTTCTTGTAGATGTCAAAAAAATTGGTAAGTCCATTTTGAGCTGCTGAGGAATGTGGGGTATACCTCTAGGCTCACCCTAGATACACAGAATCTACGGGCAGCTCTAATTTCAAATACTACAAAAGAGGCAGAAACAGGGGTGAAAAGCTCTGACTCGTTCAGACACCAAACTGGATCAGACTTTCAGCTGGTTTATACCCCTTTGTGCTGGAATGTTGTTAAACAAGATTGGGCAGGGGGGAAGACAAGTGCAAGACTGGGATGGGAGAGGAGAGAACAAGAAAGGTGGTAACAGAGGTTTTGTCAAGATGAAGAGTTTATTTCTGTTCCCCATTAATGCATTTGGGCAAAATGAAATTTTTGGAAACTTTGTTTCTTGAGTTTTCAGAGTGCTGAAGCTACATCTCAACTTAACTACAATATCACATCAAGTCTTCCCTTTTAAAGTAAACGTATTGTATAATTTTTATATCTGTCTTCATACTTGCATTGAAATAGTCACATTGAGATATATTTTTTTTTTCTTTCCTTTTCATTTTAACCTTGACAGGTTGAGCCACTGATTCAGAAAGGCCATGAGAATCTGGTGCACCATATCCTGCTCTACCAGTGCAGCAGCAATTTGAATGACAGTGTGCTGGACTATGGGCATGAATGTTACCACCCCAACATGCCAGACTCTTTTCTCACATGTGAGACAGTCATTTTTGCCTGGGCTATTGGAGGAGAGGTAGGATGAATGTCTGTCTAGCATGGTTCATCAATGGGGCTTTAGGAGGGGGTGTATCATAACAAAGTTTCTTCCTACTATATTAGGGATTACTTAAACTGTCCCTTTTTAAGGATACACAATCACAGTCCCTAAATGTCTCACCAGTAAGTCCTCAACCTCTTATTGGCCTTTTAAGTACACAATGCAGTGGTGATCCTGAGTGACAAGCCAAAAGTAACTTAAATAGTATAGATGCCGTAGGGGAGCTTTGGAGCATGGAAATCTATCACTGTATCAGCTTGTCCTATCTGATATGAAAATACGCTGCCTCCAGCAATGACCAGCTACCTGTGGAGAATAGCCATGTCTGTAGGTGACTTTGTAAAGTACACAGACACAGGACTTTCCAAATAGATTTAATAATTGTGTGCCTCACCAGGACCTGGTTTCACTGTTGCTCCATTCAGGCATATCGTTTCTGAAGTTTCCTCCCTGGCCCAAAAACACATCTTTTCAGTGTAGGGGAGATCCTGTGTCAATGCTGAGCCAGCACAAGGACCACTTCGCTCATGGCAATGGGGCATACCTATAGAAAATACAGGCTCTGATTGCCGTGTTCACCCCAGGCTTGTTTTTAGCTTATTTCATATGTCAATTTAGGCTCCAATTAATGCTTTCAGCTGACAAAATGCCCCATTACTGCCAAAAGAATTCTACCCCCTTGATTCACTGTGTGCCCATACAAATGATGGTGTAGGCACAGAGAGTGACTGGGGTGATGATAGTTTCTGGAGCCTTCATTTGCCAGCCTGCAGTCCAAAACCATCTGCGAGTGCTGCAGTGTGAGGAAGCCAGAGCTGTTACATGGACTTTTCAAAAGAACTTTAATCCACTGTGAGCATTATCCCTGATGTATGCTTTGAGCATTTTTGCCATCAGCTATGCTCTGACCTAGTATGTATACTTTCGAGTGTCTTAATCTAAGTGAAATTAAAAATTCATATAAATAAGTCATCATTTAACAAGCACTATGGAGGCTTTTGCAAGGGTGATCCCGATGTTAAAGATCTGTAGAGAGGAATCTGACAGATCTGGGGTACACTCAGGTTTAGCCAAGTACCCACTTCACAAATTTCAGTTTACCCTTACATTGGATAAAGGTGATAATGTTTTTTACTATATACTACAACTAATTCATTAATGCCCATCAAGCATCAGAAAGTTGGAATCTCAAATTGCACATTTCAGAAAGTTAGAATCTCAAATTGCATATTAAAATATTACCTATATACTATAAAATGTTGCAGATTAATTCCAAGTACAGTGAATTAGGTAAACGAGTTCATTTAGGAGATACTGGTATTTTGGTTTGAATCAGGAGCGAGCGTCTGAAGTAAATCTCCCAGTTATTCCCACTTACCAAGCTCCTTTTTATCATCATGAGTGGTTTGAGAATTTTCACAAGCACCTTTGGAATGAAGTTAAACTGAATGTGCAGGGGTGAACCCAGCCCCTCCTAGCAATAAATGGGGTTCAGTGCATGGGGCCTGACCAGAGCTTGTCCAAAGGACCATCAGCTGGGGACAGTGGGTCCAGCACAAGCTGTTTCAAGGTACAGAAACTACTTCTTTTGCAATACTGGCTTGCTAATGTAAATGCAGCCATGAAGATCATCTTTATTGTTCAAATAAATTTACTTAGAGTACTGTGAATTGTGCAGGAAAAACAAGTTAATTACATGCTACCTCAGTGTTCCCTGGAAATTGCTGCTCGTAGAAACTGGGAACATTTAAAATGTTGATTCACTTCTTCATAAGGGTTTTATTGTTGGGCTAAGTGCTTGATGATGCAATGTTTATACATTTAAAATTAAATTTTCCTTTTCTGCTCAGACAATAAATACAGAATAAATAATCATAAGATCACAGGATAATGCAGATTGGAAAGGACCTCAGGAAGTCTCTAGTCTAGCCTCCTACTCAAAGCAGTGAGGTCAAGCTTGTTTGCTCACAGTTTTGTCCTCTAGCAGTCAGGGGATCTACTATTTTATACTGACAGAATTATTTAGTATATCGAGTATATAATAACTCTATTATATCACAAAGCTGTCATGTTCACAAAGCTGCAAAAGAAGTTAGCTTTGTAAATTTTGTCATTAATGTGATCACATCATTGCAGAAAGAAGTCATTGTATTTACAAAGAGAAATTAACTATGGCAAAAATACCTGAACTCTGTATGCGTGTATTGATTTCCAGGGCTTCACCTACCCTCCACATGTTGGCTTATCCATTGGCACAGCATCTGACCCTCTGTTCGTTCTTATGGAGGTGCATTATGACAATCCATCCTACACAGAAGGTTTGTAGCCTCACACTCTTTAAAACCTGCAACACTGGAACATGTACTAGACACAAGTGCTCATCACTGCATTGTGTGGCGAACAGAGCAAACACAAAGCCGTGGCTTATTTTTTCCTGATCAGCAGTCCCTGGTTCGCAGTGTTTTTCTCACTGCTCTCAAAAGTTTATCCCAAAGTCAGTGAGAGATTCAGGTATACAAGAAATTGTGGACCAGGTGAATATATCTCCTTTTATGACTACATTCTCCTTGTTATCTCTCTCTCCGTTTGCTGGGAAATGCCCTATCTGCTTCAGGTAGAGGCAATAGAGTTCTCCTGATACAACACCAAACCTGCCACTGGGTGACCTTCATTTTTGTATTGTCACCTGTGTTTCCCCAGTTTGGGTCTCGTGGTGAAAGGCTGCACTGTTTCCTTCCCTTTGTGACCTGGGGTAATGTTTTCCTGAGTGACTCAGATTGGCAGTCACTGTTGGCTCCCAGTCAGGAGCAGTTCAAACATT
Source organism: Lophotriccus pileatus (assembly GCA_035583135.1). NCBI lineage: Eukaryota > Metazoa > Chordata > Aves > Passeriformes > Tyrannidae > Lophotriccus > Lophotriccus pileatus. The sequence goes on from JAWWES010000115.1 coordinate 59,055,333, forward strand.
TTTAATTTAACATGGATGGTTTTGATTGTTTCTGATTTTGTAGTCCTTAACATTCACTTTTCATTTGAAAGGTGGCCTCTTTTCAGATTGTTTATCAACAACTCTGACAGACCATAAAACTGTCTGACATTTAGATGTTAGCAACCAGTCTGAGGGGGAAATTCCACAAAGGAAAAATTCAAGTTCATGAGATTTTATGAATAGCTCCAGAAAGGGAGTGAGTTTGGATTCCCAGATACTAAAGTTGGATATTATGGGATAGGATATATCACCCTAAATGTCATGATTCATATATTGAAGACTGGTTGATTACCCTTTTTAATTGGCTATGCATAGTTCGTGTCCTTTGTTCCTTAATAATTATATACATTACTGCATCTTAGATATTTTAGTGACTGGGTAACAGTCCCTGCTCTGTCCCTCTGCCACTTGCTTATCTTAAAATAGACTGCCAATATCATATTGATGTAAAATTTGGCTTCAGGCACTGCTATGTCTGTTATGTTTTTTCAGAACACTAATATAGGACACTGGGAAGCCTCTTATCTTCTCTGAGATACTTGATACGTTTTTGCATTTTTAATTTTCAAATTTGAAATTATTTCAGTGATTATTCATAAGTATAAAGTGAACTACCAGAGTGTAGCGGTTGTGCAAACACAAATTAATTTTTTTGTGTGTATCTTGACTAATACAAATGACTAATAATTGTAAACATTTAGATGACGAAGGTAACATGAATTATTAACAGTTACACAAACACATATGGCTAAACATATGTGGGTAAACAAAATAGATTTGTATCATTTTGATTGTTAAAAACTCAGCCTCAGCAGGCTTTGGTTCTTTAAACTAACTTTTGAAATCAGTAGAAGTGCTTATGTCAGTGCAGCATTAAAATACTGTAATTCTCTCATCTACTTCACTCAAGGTGCTGGTATTATGTACAGGTTTGGGATTTGGTAAGCAAATGTTCATATTCAGTTGATGCTCTCTTAATTTGAGAGACTGTAAAAGGGGTATAGTTTGTCATTTGAGGTATGCTGTAATGTAACAGGCAATCCTAAGCAAAGGAAAAATATAGTCAATGATAGGGCTCCAGATGAAGTCATAGGTAAAATTCACAAGCAGAAGATAACACACGGCTAGATAATTTTTAAGAAAAAAAGCACAGAAATTTTAAGTTTTGCTTTAAATATTTAATATGAAAGTCACACACGGAACCTTTTGAGGTCTTATTATTTCCTTGTATTGTTTCTTCTGCCTGTGATTTATCCTCTTTTCCCTGAAATCCATGTTGGATATCTCAGTGGAAGGAACACGAGGGCTACAGAGAGTAGATATTTTTCCTTCACATGTAAACACCAAAGAGAACAAGATACTGTGTTTAAAAACTGTCCTGTGGACTGGCCCTATTTATTACTTCCTGCATATGGTCTAAACTAATTTCCAGGTTATTGAGGTTGATTCTTCGATTTTCATGTAAAAAACTTAGGACATAGCATGAAAAATGTGAAACAATTTGGTTTTGGGTTTTTTGCATTTGAAATACAGATTTATAGCCATGGCTCACTATGTTCTTTTGTTGCAGGCTTGATAGATAACTCTGGTCTGAGACTAATTTATACTCCAGTTTTAAGGAAATATGATGCTGGGGTTATTGAAGCTGGTCTTTGGGTCAGCCTCTTTCACAATATCCCACCAGGCATGCCTGAATTTGTGTCAGAGGGTCACTGCACGCTGGAATGTCTGGAAGAGGTATGACCCCTGCCTAAATCCATTGGTTTTCATTCACAGAAATAGTTTTGGAGAGTCACTTTAACTTCTTGGGAAGATTGATGTGAGCAAAGGCATCTGGTAGTACATGTTGCGCTCCAAAATGTTGAGTCTTTTTGAACTGGGTATTTAGGCTTCTCGATGTTCAGGCTGCTTTACTTACATGAGTAGTACTGGATGACACAGTGCTTGCAGTGTTTTAATTTTGTGTTGAATATATAAGTATATGCTGCTTTCCGTGGCAAAGCTATTAATAACTCGGAATAGCTAGCCCAGAAAAACTGTTGAGACTAAATCAGACCTGTGCATGTGCAAAAGGCTCCTAATGAGGAGGTAAAGCCTGAAAAGTATTCTTAGACCAACTACAGAAGCTAAAGACCTGACCAGGTTTTGTTGTATGGCCCAAAGTACAGTTATGCATGTATTAAATACTTGGCTTCATTAAGATAACTTAAATATCTCTGCAGGTAATGGAAGCATTGTCTAAGATCTGTGAGTAGTGTATCATGGTTGATTCTCATATACTTTGTCCTTTACAGGGAAAGGTTGGATCAAGAACATGGTTAACTATGAAGGCCAAATTAGATACAGAATTTAGATTTTTTTCTTGGAGGTGTTAAATATTGCATATTCTCCTAGAATTTTTCAGCCTCAAGTAATCTATTATCATGAGGTTTCTGACCCTAAGGCTGTTCTTGAAAGGTATTGTGATGACAGATTATTTCTACCTTGAGCTCTGAACAAGAACCAAAGTTGAGCAAACTGGAAGTTTAGATCAGTAGATCTCAGCTAGAATGGGAGTGATGTCAGATTTGTATCAATTTGAAAAAAGTTAATTTTCAGATGTTTTTGACCTGGAAAAAAGTTTCAGATGTGAATTTACAGTATTTCACTACAAGTTCACTTGAAGATGGGAAATAGAACATATTATAATTATATAATTATAATTATATATATATAATTATGTAATTAATTATTAATATGAGCCTCTCAATTTTAAGTGCATCTCTTGGCACGGTATTGATGACAACATCGTTCATAACTGTACAGAAATTCTTTTTCACAATAAAAATCCCCAGTCTCTAGTATCAGCCATTAGCCCTAAAATAATGTACAGGTTTTATAGTATGATTTCCTTGGAAGTCTTAAACTATTGAGAATTATTTGCAATCTAGCTGATTTTCATTTAAAAAAATGTATGCACTAGGAGTAAAGCCATGGGGTTTTTTTGTAAAAGATAATCCCAGAAAAAAATCTAGCCTTTTTTTTGTGCATAAATCCTTAATTTCACATATAGGTTTGTTTTCACTGTAGACTACATTTTGCAGCAAGCTGCGTGAATGTAAAATGCATTAATTTATATATTTTCACTCTGTACGTTGCATTACATGACATTACCTTGCATTTGGGCACACTAATAGTGTTTCCCCTTGGCCAGGCTCTAGGTGCTGAGAGACCTGCTGGGATTCAAGTGTTTGCGGTGCTTCTTCATGCGCATCTTGCTGGCAGAGCTATCAGGATGCGCCACTTCCATAATGGCGAGGAGCAGAAGCTACTTGCTTATGATGATGAGTTTGATTTCAACTTCCAGGAGTTTCAGTATCTGAAAGAAGAAAGAACCATCTTGCCAGTACGACACCCTTCATTCTTTCCCTTAAAGTGTTTAAGAGATCACGTGCCTAACATTTTCTCACATGTTGGATTAATTTTGCTACGGAATTTCTTATCATTGCATCATAGAATTTTTGAATGTTTTATTAGTTTTTCCACTTATGGCAGAGTGACTAATGCATTAATATTTTGGTGTCTTAGGAGTGTCCATGTAATTCACCACAGGACTGGCTTGGTCCATCAATTCAAGCTATTCTTTGAGAATGTTTAGTATCAACAATTACTTGATTTGACTTTACTATCACAAATATTTGAGCAAAGCAAATCACCAAACCCCACGGGTGCCATCTTTGTGCATCCAACAAGATCAATAATGGAAATGTCAATGCATGGCTTTACAGAACTGTTGGAACGAAGTAACACATCCTCAGTTTTTTCACACAGCAAGTGTCCAGCCTTGCAAACATGTCTACAAATCAACCATATCTTCTGTTTGCTTCACATTTTTTGTTGTTGTGGTTGGAAGGAAAGCTCCATGCATATCTTCCACATGAGGTTTCAGTAGTAAACACAACCCTTTTTAAGAAGCAATCATACAACTCTATTATACTTGTGAAAATAGTGTAACATAACTTATAGAAAATTTCCAACTACAGTTATTTTATTAAGCAGTAGATATCCATAGATATTGCATGAAAAGAGTCTGGGTTTTTTTTGGGGGTGAGTCATTTTTTTAAAAATTATTCACTCATTTTTATTAGTTCCAGCCAGCATTTTTTGTTTTGAGGCTTTGGCCTGAGGACAGAAAATTTAGTGCTGCAAACTGGGTGCTCCAGATCTGGCCAGCAGAGAGGCTTGTCCTGGTACATGGAAACAAGCCTGTTACTTAATGGAATTGGTCAGATTCAAAACGTCAGAAAAGACCATTGAGATCACTGAACTTCAAGGATGGTCAGGAGCCCCATGGTTTAAACTTCCAGGCTTCTCTTCAAGTCCCTTTCTCTCTTATGTCTCTTCTCCCACACTGGGATACTTTGATATTTGTACTTTAAAGGCAAGGAGCTAAAATGCTAACTTTCTAGTTTAATTTCTACAGCAAAACCTGGATGTTCAAGTGCAGCATTTACTCTTTGAAGTCAAACTGCTTGTACTCTACAGGGACTTCAAAGACAAACTGGTGTTACCTCCTTCAGGAAAGAAGTGTTGAAGGGTTTAGGAAGAGGGCTGGCAGAAGATGACAGGTTTGCAGAGAAAGCCTGTAATATTTTTAGGAAAATCCATGCAGATTATAGAGGAAGGCCTCTTACAATTCAAGAAAATAAGGGAGTAGACAGCAGAAAGACTAAAAGAGGTATTTGATAGTATCAGCAACTTGAAAAAGAAACCACCTCAAATAGAGAGGCTTTTTTCAGGCCTTTCTTTGTTTTTATCTTATGCAAAACTACCAGTGCAGATTTGCATACATCATCTGGTGTAATTCGGAGAACAGTCTAATCAATTAACTAATAATAATATAATTTTTCAAGTAAGTTTGACTTATTCTCACTTTCCATAAGCTCTTCCAAAGGTGTATCTATCTTTTAGCTTGCAGAGTCAAGGTTTCTTGCTTTCTTCACATGCTAACACTCTCTTCTCAGTTTAGAAGCAAAAAGATCAGATATCACAGAAGGAACACTTCTAGTGAACCTTATACAGTCTGTAAGCTGTGAAAGCCAGAGACCTCTCTTGTGGGAACCAGCATATTCCCGCTGGGAGCAGTGAAGCTGTGCCAGTTCATGCTGCTTCAGAAACCTCCATCTCCATTTGGCTGACATAAGGCTGACACACCTTCTTCCAGCAGTCTGGAGTACAGACTGTGCTAGCATTTATCTGGTGATGAGACAGCCTTCAGGAAAGGAGAAATTCTAAGCCTTTAAAGGGTGATCTGAGTTTTTTCAGGGAAATGTAATGGGTGATAAGGGAAGATGATGATACAAGAAAAATAAACCAAAACAAACATCTGGCATCCTTGTGACATGGAGCTGACCAAAGTACCAGATTTTTGGTGTCTGACTATGTTCTTGAATATTTTAATTTCCACTTGGTTATGATGGTGATTTTGAGATTTGTAGTTGATTAGGTACAGGGAGTAAAGGTATTACCAAACAGCTGATCAGTTTGTCAAGGCACCAAAAAGTTAATTGTATGCACTTGAGAAGGTAAGTATTAAGCCTTTCCCATACATATCTGTCAATGTAGTGAAGTCTTTGCCTGCCACTCCTCTACTGCCAGACTTGGCAGAGAAATAGTTGTTATTGTGATGTGGAAAACCTTCTTTTCCTCATTTGCCAAATATTTCTGCTGTAGTTGGCAGGATAAATTGGCCTGGGTAAAGTAACACTGGATGAGTTTTGGAGCAAGAATCATTTGTATACATCATCTACTATATAATTTTCCAGAAATTAGGTGATAACTGGGCACCTTTGTTGCTATTTAAAAAAAAATCCAGACAACACTCTTAATAAGACTGTATTTAAATCCATGGGGTATCCCTGAGAATCTGGGATAATAATTTGAATGCTAAGTGCCAAGGCCTTAGCATATGGCAATTACCTAATCCTTCTCTTTGAAAAAGTTGTATCCACTGCTCTGATGTTTATTTCTTCAGCGCTCGCTGTCATCTGTGGTCACCTGAAGTTGATGTTAATAAGCTTCAGAACTGTGAACTTCGTACATTTTGTGTTTCAGGGAGATAATTTAATCACAGAATGTCACTACAATACTGTGGACCGAATTCGCATGACGTGGGTAAGCAATGTTTTAGTGGATCAAAATAAGTACACGGATAATATTGGGCCTAAAAACCTTTTTCATAAAACACTATTAAAAAAAAAAAAAAGAGCTTACTTGCTGAGGCCTGTGTGCATGTAATCATGTGTTATCTTTCCTTTCATAGATTCTTAGGTTTTAAAATCATCTGAATGATTGTGATCATAGTAAGATCTCTTGCATAAGGCATTCATATGACTAGTTAATAACAGTAAGCACTTCAGCTCACAAAAAATCTTTAAAAGTCAAACTTTGCTAGTATAAGGAATGATTTCATCACAACATGTATGAACATGCAAATTCTGCAAATTCTAATGAATTATTTTTATGAACTTGTTACATGTTTTTCCCCGAAGTTATAATTGCCTGTTCTTATGTATTGATTTTTACTTATGATGTGACCAGGATTTTATTGGACTATTTAGTTTTGTGCTTATTGTAGAATCCAGGCAGAATGCAGATCCTTTGGACTAGGAAGGAGTTGAGTACCCCCCCTCACTGAGGGGGTCCAGCTCAAGTTTGGCACATGTCAGTGCACAGTGTCCTGGGTGCAGCTTTGGAGGTTGGCACTGGCTGTTGTGATGCAGCCACTTGCTTTTGGAGGTGAAAAAAATCTGGTTGTTGGCACATGAGCTGGACTGTACCAGTTGGCTGCAAAAATATAGAGTGATGCCAGACCCACTCTGCCTACAGGAGGCCTATAGCTGCCTTTGCCTGGGTCTGATCTGGCTTCCTGGGGAGGGACTGGTTCCAAACCTCTGGGAGGTGAGACCTGAGGAGTTTCTGTTCTGCAGGGAAGAACTGTTCCTGGCATCCAGTGAGCACAGGGATACTTCTCCTTGAATTATGGCTTGCATGTAGACACATGCAATAGTTATATTAGGAAAACAAAATAGCAAGAACGGAGACTTTTGAGGTTTTGTCCTGGTTTATGGTGTGGTGAACTCACTAGCTCTTGGCCCCTGGTTCATGTGTTTAGTCTTCTCCATTCCCATTCCTGTGGCTCCATGAGATTTGTGCAACTATACCCACACAGGATTTAGGAATATGTAGCTCATAATCTTGTCCGTATTTACCAAGATTAATTTTAAATTAGTTGTTTGCCCCATGGTACTCAATGGAAGACTGTTTAATATTCTGTTTCTTCTGCTAGCTAGAAATGTTACTCTAATTAGTTCTTTTATAATTAGCGCTCATTTTTTTTGAGTCAACCTTGTCTGTTAACATAAATAATTGTTTTCTTTCTTACTCTTTGTCTTCATGAGTACTTACAAGCAGAGTCCAGGGAGATACATATTCCATCCCAATCTCCATTTTACTAGGGAATGCTCACTTAATTTCTTATTAAACAGATCAATTGTCCTGCCAGGTTTTTTTCTACCTCTGTTCCACTTTGAAGCCCTTTTCTGAAACATGGTTGATATAAGTACCTTGGAGGCAACTGAAAGCAAATCTGAACTTCTCAGATATTACTCTTCAACATAATAGGAGTCTTATTTTATTCATAGTTCCTTCTGATGTCTTTTTATCTTAGAAGCTATTGCTTGAGCTTGCTAAGTATTTTGTAATTAGTTATGTAATAACTTCTTGTTACTTGATAACCTAGTGTACAAGATAAACTTGCTGAATCAGCCTCCTGATACACATTTAATTAGCATATAAATGCTAATCAGTAATTTCATCTGTGGGATTCCAATACTACCTTGATTAAAAGAAAAATCCCATTTTCAGGGTGGTCTGAGCACCAGGAATGAAATGTGCCTGTCATATCTGCTCTATTACCCAAGAATCAACCTCACCCGATGTGCGAGTATTCCAGATATAATGGAACAGCTCCAGTTCATTGGTGTTAAGGAAATCTATAGACCAGTCAGGTAGGTAAAATGTTTATGAATATGTGTAGCACCTCTATTTCTGTCTGTGGGATTATAGGATCATTTTTAGACAACTCTTCTTTCTGGTAGTGCAACATGGTCATTCATGCTGCTTTATTTTGATCAGTATGCTGTGCTGATAAGTATTTCTCCTGCCAAATTATTTTGCTCTTTTTTTTTTTTTTTTTGCTTTTGATAGGAAAGCAGTTTCTCCTTTTAAAAAAATAATATTGTTCATGTAATGTTAGGTTTTTTTCACCCCAACCATATGTGGTTGTAGACTATGTATCAGTGTTTTAAATCTATCATTTTATAGAAACATACCGACATTTCATATATAGAGAAATAATTTTGAAAAAGGAGTTTCTGAGCACAAGTATTGAATTACCCTGAGTAGATTCGTTGTCAGCAATTCTGCTGACAAAAGTGCACAAAAGGGGAAGAATTCATAAGCTAGAAAGGAAGGGAAGGGATTGAGAGAATATTACATTGTTTATAGTAAAAGATAAATGGTGGATAAGGACTGTGATAGAGACCAGTGAAAGAAGGCTTTGGAAGAATCAGAGGTTGATGTGCAAGGTGAGTAGAGAGAAAACCATAAAACCAGTGTTAGAATTCTACCCCAGAAGAAGAAAACTTTTTAGGTAAACTGTTGGCTACAGGGGCTCACAGTCTTGTGCAAAGACATACTCTCCCAAGTCTTGGACTCCTACTTTTCAGGGAAACAGAACACTGCACATTTTTGAGCAGTAAATCCATGTCAGAAGGAAAAAGCCCTAGCTCATTCATCAACATTGGCTCCTAATCAAAATAACCCACAAGATCTGACTCTTGGTCCATTCCTCCTCTCAGAAGGGGTAACATTATTTTGTTGTAAGATCTGTCTGCTTCAGTGCTCCACAAATGTTAAATAGCCCTTCTGTGAATAGTGGGGTTTGGGGGCTGTTACCATTTAGGCAACTCAAGTTCCATAATAACCACCATGAAGGTCCATGCAATTCAACTGGCAACTGACTGCTGGAGTAAACAACAGTGAATAATCGGTGAATTTTGAATAGAGCGTTGGAGTTTCTCCAGTAAATTCATAGAAATCTCCTTCCTCATGACAGTTATTGAGAACAAAACACTTCTCAGTCTGTAGTTGGATCTGCCTTTTCTGTTCTTTAATGTCAGTGGGATGACTTGCACAACAATATCACTTATTAAGAATTATTTCCAGAATCTAACATAAAACTTAAATTTTGTTAGGAGATGGGAGGAAGTCCAGTATAGACAGGTTAAATCTGTTTGAATACATAAAAGTCAATAAAGAGTTTATTTCAGGTTTTCAGTGTCCTTCATAGTGCTTAAAATTAAAGCATCTCAACAGCAGATCAAGAGTGGAAGTGATTGTAAACAGTGAGAAAAAGTAAAAGAGGAAAGTTCCCAAATGAATGAAATGCAGAAAAAAAAATTAAACCGTAAAAAGTAGAATGCATTATTAGTGATGAAAGGTGAATTACATTTGTATTGTTAGTTGCACTAAATTAAAGTAATAGCAAGACTTTAAAATCAAATGGATAGACTAATAGTGTATCATCATATTTATATTTTAAAAGTTGTCTGTCCTTATACAGTTTATCTTAACAGATCATATAAAACTATTATTGCAAAATAATTTGATGTACAGGCTTGGTGGTCTTAATTCTGAAATTTATATTCAAGAAAGAAGAGTTTGAAGGCACTCACAGTACAATCAATGTCTACTTAATTTTTCACACTATTTCCATTTACAACCTTTTTTAATAAAGGGAGAACAGAGGTTCTAAATTAGTCCTAGCTAAAAGAGTCTTTCTGAGCTTAGAAAGAAAATATTCTAACAAATGTATGCTCTCTTGAGTGTTCATTCATGATAACTGTACTTAAGGAAAAAATGCACATTTGGCCTGGGGAAATAAGGATGTTCTGAATAGACTAAGTATGCAGACTGTCTGCCGCAAATGGAATAGTAATTAGAAGAGGAGATTATTAATGCCTCTAGTATTTATGACCTAATCCACAGTTCTTGTTTCATTAAGCTCTGTCAGCCTGAGGATATGTGACCTGATACTCATCTCTCTTGTGTCAATCTAACACTAGAATTGCTTCACTGACTCCTCTAAAGTCTCTCTTTACTTGCACATGAAGACAAACTGGAAGCAGGAGCAAGGCACTGTAGCTCACTTTAAAACATTTTTCTTCAGTCTGGTGTCACAGGCAATGGTTTAAATCATGAGGAGCTCAGATGAAAGTAACTGGGCCACAATAGTGTCAAATAGGTACTTGATTAAAATTATGTGCTCTATGCCTAGATGCTGAGTGGAGTAGAACTCTGGCATAGGCAATTTACCCAAAGCAAGTGGGAGACAGCCTACTGCAACATAAGACAGAGTGTTATCTAAAGTGCTTTGGAAAGATAATTCATGCTCCAACCAAAATATTAATTAGGTTACTTAAATAAAGTTTTGAATACTTTTGTTCTTCCACCAGCTGTATTGGACTTTGTGTTTTTACAAACCTGACATGCCCACAATATTGTTTTCATTCATCCCAGTAGAGTCAAACAAGGAGAAAGCAGGAACAGTGGAAAAGGTTTTCTTTAGTTTTGTTTTGAATTTTTTTCTACTTTTCCTTTGTTACTATTTTCTAATTTTCTTTACTAAATGAAAGACAAGAAATCTCATTCCTTCCCTTTCCATGTCTTTGGCTGGTGGGGCGTGTGATTGTCCACATTTTCTCATGGGGAGGATTCCCACACGTTGGCAATAGAGCAGTGCAGCAGGTCTCTCTCTACCACCTCTGGCCAAAAGTCCCTTTGCAGCCAGCATGTGGGAACATGCCAAAAGGCAATGTCCACACAACCAGTTATTCTCTGCTGCCAACCAATGCATGTCAGAGCAATTCCTGTGCTCAAAACTCAGTTTTGACCTTTTATCTGAGTTATGACCAGAGCTTGGCAGAACCATCTGGAAGCAGCTTTCTAATGCCAAAGTTTCTTGGCAACCTGGCCTGCCAAGCCTCAGAGAGGGTGTGGCATTTTTTTGGTTTTGTTTTTTTTTGAGAAGTTACAGCAGAAGATCTGTTTTGTAGTGCCTGGGTATTCAGTTTGTAGATCAGAGAACAGCAATGTAATTCTTGGAGTCCTTCATTTCTAAAAGCATCTGGCAGCAAGTTCTAAAGAGTCCTAAGTCTGTTAAAATCAATGAAACTGCTTCACTTTTCAATAGAATAGAATTTAACTGTGAATGTGAGCTGTGCATGATATACATAGTAATAGTACATTTATTTTTCTGAGTAGATTCTCCGAAAGCTTTTCCTCATCAGTTCCAACTTGATAGTATTTATGTTTTGGGTTTTTTTAAATCTAATTGTAAATTATTTTATTTTTTTTTTTAGGACTTGGCCTTTCATTATCAAGAGTCCTAAGCAATATAAAAACCTATCTTTTATGGATGCAATGAACAAATTCAAATGGTCCAGATCGGAGGGTCTCTCCTATAACAAACTTGTGCTTAAGCTACCTGTGAACGTGAGGTGTTCAAAAACAGATAATGCAGAGTGGTCGGTAAGTCTGTGTGTTGAAAAGGAGGCAACAATGTCATGAAACAAATGTGTTTTACTCTCTTTCATTGTATATGCATAAATATCTGGTTATATGTCTTCAGAATGTTTACGTGGCTATATTACATTTACATACAATAACAAATGGTGAGAAAGTTTTATCAATGCGTTCACCTAACTTGAGTTCTAGAAGCATTTAAAAAGAAAAGGTTCAGTTTTGATCAGCACTTGGGATCAGTAATAGAAGAATGGAGTCTTTCAGTGTGGTTGGGACTGATCAGAGAGTAACCACCTGTGTCCAGATTACGTGACCAAGTCAGGAAGCTGTTTTTCCTTGGCTGCCTTCCTGCTCAGGGTCTTATGTTAGGGTCTAGAGATGGATGATTCAGAATCCCTAAATCTGGTCACCTTCTAGGGATAAGCTTATTGACTACATAAGAAAGCCTCAAGAATTTACCTTCTTAACTCAGGCATCTAGACAACCTAGAGTTATATGAGTACTCTTACAATATCTCTTGCTTTTCTGTTTGTTTTGTGTCATAGAATGGTCTATAGTATTGGGCCAAAGAAAGTACATTTGGATTGTCTGTTTCCCCTGTGCACCTTTGTAAGATTTTATCTTCCACAGCTTTCCCTTGATAAAAAAAGCCTGTAAGATAAAAAAATAATTGCCCAGTAAGTTATTATTTATTCTAAATACCTACTGGTATTTTTCCAGGACTGCTAGGAAAAGCTGTCATCATTAGTGTTGATGTATGCTTATAAAGAATGGCTAGTGCACGTAGTATCATTCCTGAAAAGAATGATGAAGAATATGTATTTTTTGTTTGAACTCCTTTACAGACTCCAAGTTCAAGGCTCTTTTATTTTTTTGAGATTTTCTGCTCTGTAGGGGAGATGGTCTGATTGTACTGGTTAATTTCTTATGGTGATTTCAGTCCAGTATACCAGAGAGGATAGGAGATACTACTAGTGAAATAATTCCTAGGAAAAGACATTTGCCTCATTCTCCTCACCCTGGAAAATAACCTGTGCTGCCTCATAACATGTCACACAGTCCTTTCAGGTGATGGAGAAATAGCCCCTCCTGCAGCAGTGTTCTCAGGTTTTTCCAACATCTATCAGACTGTTCTGCCCGTGGGATGTCCAAGAAATACTGTGTGCTATAAGTAATCAAAGAGGTTTTGGCTTTTTTCCTAGTAGTTGCCCCATCATAGACCTCCTATGAAAAGTAGTTATTGACAGTACACGTGATTATACACCAGTTTTGGTTAAACTTCCTGATCTTTACAACTGTGGCCAGTAGCAGTTGCATATCCACTCTTTCACTGGTTATTTGTCAGAGAACAAGTTAAGATGATGACAGAAATTTTATCAAGCGGGAATAAGACGCTTTTTTGGTTTCTTTTACTGGTATGCTTTCTGGAAAATGCTGCTTCTCTTTATCTTACGGGATGAAGGAACAATACTTGCAGCTTAAAAAACATAGTCAAAGAATGAGCTCACTGAAACTGGATATTCTTAGTTCTTCCTTTTAATCATAGTTTCCTATTTCAAATGAATAGGGCATATTCATCAAAGCTAAGATTAGGACTCCTTCCTTTCCCTTCACTTATTAGTGATATTACACTAAAATGACCATTCACATCAAAATCAAGAACAAATTAAACATGAATGGCCAAACAGTCCATGAGTTGTTACAAGACTGAAAAAACTTGAAGCAGAGGAACCGAGTTGAAAATACTTTCATCCTTCTACAGTAATAGTCCTGTGTTCAGTTTTAGTTTTGTGTTGTGTTTGCTAAGATTAAGTCAATATTTAGGTGTTTGGGGTTTTTTCCTGCAGTGCAGAACAGTTGAAAGATGGAAAAACCCCCAAACCCAGCACATGCTGTACAGGTGGACATTCAGCCTTTCAAAAGTGTTTGTGCCCAGGAGCTTGCTTTTTGCAGAGATTATTTTCTTTAACATGTAGGGAGTATATTTAGGAAAGCAAGCCAAGCAGCATACACAAATGTCTCTAATTTCATGTCAAAACCATAACAAACATGTAGTTATGTCCAACCCAATAACAATTGCACTGAGTTCTAAGGGAAAGGTGGAAAATGCTCAGTATATAGAAACACAACACTGCTGTATGTGACCTTGCTTGAGCAGGGATATAGGACAAGAGATCCCCCAGATCCTCCAGACCTCCAGAGATCCCGTCCAACCTCAATTAGTCTGTGATTCCGTGAAATACTGTGTACAAAATTAGCTGCTTTGTACATGGAAGTGCAAGCCTTGTACATAGAAATGAATATATTCAGATATAATCCTATATCCCTATAGCACTGTGCCACTGTAAACTTCCATTTTTTTCTGCCAGAAGGATCAAAACAAGAACCAAACCAACCAAACAATCCTACAAAGCAAGATAAGGTCACTCAAACCAACCAACCACAGCCTAACCTTGCTTTACTGGAGAGGATGCTGGTGTGTACAGCTGCTCTTGAGCTGAAAACATAGGATGTGCACACTGTCTGATCATTTGGCATGTAATATATTATATCAATATTTTTACTGAGCTTGATGTCTCCACGGTAAGAGTCATAACCCCAGTACAAAACTAACAATAGATCCTCGTGCAAGCTCCAGCTAGATTGAGAGTAAAATATAGTTTTCTAATCTTATGTGGCAAAACTCTGATCATTTTTTGTTATTTTAATTGCAGATCCAAGGCATGACAGCTTTACCACCTGAAATAGAGAGACCATACAAGACAGAGCCAGTAATATGCAGCTCATCTTCCCATTTAACTTGCAGTTTATTCCTCACCCTGTTTGTGGTACACATCACAGCCAGTAGCATAGGAAACATTGGGCTCTTTGTATAATAATTTTTATTCATTTGTGTTCTGTATGCCATGCAAGTTCTGATGTGTTTGCACTGTTGCTATTGTAGATTTATTTTTTTACATATTAATAAATGAAATTTGCCAGTTCAAAATAAAGTGTGTACATCTTCTGGAAACTGTGGGTTTTTTGGTTTTCAGTGTAAAGTATGTATGAAACACAGTAGGTACACTGACACATTGCGTATAGAAATCTTTTCCTGTACCATTTTCTTATACTTTATCTTGACTATTTCACATGGTGCTTTCAAAGTCATCTATGTATATGGGTGAAATGAATAAACTAAATGCAACCTAGTTAACCACATTCAACCTGATGTGTGCTGCGTTATTTTGTCTTAATTCCTGACATCTGCAGTTAGTGAAATTACTGCTGTATGGACAGGCCTTGCGAACATATGTTTGCCTGACTGACACGTGCTGTAAAGCTACAGGGGGGATTCATTCAGGGAGGACATTTCTGGGAGCAACAAACCATCTTTCCTCCTGAGAGAAGTGGGAACTATGGGTGTGAAAGGGCTGAAAACACAGGCAGAACTCCAAATCTCCCCATAGTGAATCCTGTACGAGTCCTTTGGCTTGTTTGGCATTTCTTTTTCCTGATCCCTGGTAATTCAGTGCTTTTATTCTGTCTTAAGATACTTGTTCACTGAGTAAATCTTTAGCAAGAAGTAGGCACTCCTTTTCTAGATTTGATCTGGACAGCAGTAGCAATTAAGATCTCTCACAGTCAGGCTCTGGCATGCACAGGGAATCAGAGTACGAGCCCGCCAGGAGGTATTATTAGCACATGCTGAGCATCACAATAGGCCAAACTGCTGATTAAGAGGTTGTTTTCTGTCTCATATGTATAATTGTTTATTTATTTGTTTATATATTTGGAAATTGGCAACTTTTTTACTCAGATGGTGTTGGGCAGGGAAGATTCCCAAAAGAGACCCAATTTATTGCTCACCAATGAAATTAGGCAGCACAGTATAAAAGGACACTGAACATTTTAAAAAAAAACTCCATTTTTTTAGGTAGGCACACTGCAGTTATGGTAAGATATAATTTTTTCAGTGTTGCATAAATTTTACTGGAGTGTGGCTATAAAAATAAGTTTGTTTGGATGCTGAGAGTGCTTCCATGATCATTGCAACACCTGCAGTATGACTAACCTTTGTAGACTTAGTAAAATAGAGACTTTGTTATGTACATTTTATGTCATTAAGCACTATTGTGGTGAGTCCAGAGCAGATCAAGAACCTGACTGAGCTGAAATAAACTGTTTTTCTGCCTGTTTTTGTTCAGCAACTGTTAACGACTGATACCACCTATCTGTGCATTTACTCCTTTTAATGAGGCTGTTAGGCTGTTCTGACACAAAGAAATACCACATAAGATGGAAAATAAGGAGAGGATTTGAGAACTTGTCTTTTCTGCATTTGAGAAGTGAAAGGGAAAATATCACAGAGCTGGTAAGGCTCCACTGTGGGTAGCCAATGCATATGACACAGGAAACAGGCACCAAAGCAGCTAATGCCTCAAGCAGAGATGAGAGAATTAATGAAGTATAGATTAATTTTCTAACAATCTCGTTACAGAACTTAGGCATAAAGGGAGTTTAAAATGAGCCATGAAGGTAGAAGTTCACAGGGCCTGCTATAGCCTCCTAATGATGTATCTGCATTTGAGGTAGAAAAAAGTCCCACCAAATCCTGGGAAACTTCTTTACCATTGTCAGGCAGCTGCTTGCTCTAAATATTTCTGGATTTTTTTGTGTTAAACCCCTGAAGATTCAATAAAGAAATGTAATTATTGAGATGTCTTCTTCCTGCCAGCAGAATTATGTTCTTCTGTTTTGTGTTCTTAAATAAAACTGGTTGAAAACCAAAAACTAAACATAGTCATGGCAAGTTATAGGCAGAAAAGTATTCTGAATGATTATTTGTACAGATCTGTTCTGAATATAAAAAGCTATGGCCATCCTCCAGCTAAGATGTCATGGAGTCTAGGATGCCTTGTAAAAGCAGTCAGTGGGAACCTTGGCCTTTCTTATGATCCATCCCTAAAGTGGGCATGTTTGAACAGCTTTTTATCAGGGAGCAAGGGGGAAAATAACAGGGAATGAAATGAGAAAAGAGCATTTGTGTTGGACACTGGAGCCCTTTCACATGCAATGTGGTGTCTCATTTGCTACTACTGGCATCCATTCTAGGCTGACTTGGTTTGCAACAAAGATAAAACAGATCTAGGGCTATTTTCCACTCTGGCTGTTCTCTGATTTGTCGCAGTTTCTTATCTACAGGGATTTCCTTTCTCTGGGCACCCATCCTAAGAACAGATGGGTGCTTGTTGTTGCCATCTAGTATGCCATGAGATGATGTAAAGCAAAGCCAGATCAAAAAGGATGTCTGTGAGAGATAGCTGGCAGTATATCAGGAAGGCCTGTCATGTACATTAAATATTTTTGTTTAATGTAAAACTGTTTTATGACTTGTGGAGGAATGGAAAGGAAAATTTTACTTCACAGGCAAATAAAAAGAGAGACTGGTGATACACTTCTGGGATACTTCCAAATAAAAGGATCCAAACATGTAAGCACATTACATTATTAATAAAACTTAAAATAAGAAAACAAATAGAATAATCTGACTATGTTGAAAATTCAAAAAAGAGTAAAAGAAATGTCACTGAAGAAAAAATGTATGCATCAAGGAGATACCTAGTCACACTGTACGTGAATAGCTCTCAGACACAGATTTCTGTGGTTTTCATTCATTATTGTGCTCTCGTAAAACATGTGTTCTTGTTTTGCATTACTACCCAAAGCTCTCATAATAGTTACATTTAAAAGTATATATAGAAAATACTACTATCAAGCAAATTATAGTAGAGGAGAAGATGTGACTTAAGGGATGATGAGCTCAAAATGACTAAGCATGATATTGTATTTTAATGATTACGTCATTTCTGTGTGAAGAAGTGAGAAGTGAGAAGCTAAATATATAAATGTTTTAGTGGGATAAGGTGTTGCACTCTAGAATAGGTGCCAAAAATTCCATTCTGCTTAAATTGGATTCCCCACACAATGGTCCTGCTGCCTGTCGCCTGCCATCTCTCTATCTATAGTTATACTATTTATACTATTAAATCTCTTTTGGGTTTATTATTTGTTCATTATGGAGCTTCCATTTAGTAAACATATGGCTCTCCCCAAATATCCCTGTTATTTAAATCAGCAACCATCAGCAATTTTGCCTGTGTGTTTTATAAAAACAGGACACAGGATGTCTGAGAAGGGAGCATTGGAGTTTACGTAGCTCTTAAATTTGCCCCCATAGAGAAGGGCATCATTCCCTGATCCCATCCCCCATCCACGAGACCCATCACACAACCCTGTATCAGCCCATCCGTGGCTGTGTCGCACTGACATCTAGCTTGCAGGAAAACAGGCAAACATAAGAAAATTTATTACTAAAAATGTGACTTATAGTCTGCTTCTGAAAGCTGGACATTTTAAGATGACTAATTGCATTCTGTTCAAAAGAAGACATGCTAAGATTGAGTTCAAGTTCTTCCAAACTACTGAACAAGAATCACACATCACCACTTGAACAATTCCTCGTAATCAGACATGGCTCTTCCTATTACCCACTTGGTTTGCATTGCATCCTTGGGCTTCAATGTTGAAAAATATTTTCAAAAGGTATAGTTACACTGCAAATTTTTTACAGGTATAAATGTGTTTTTCTTCTAAATTCGTGTTTGTTTCTCCTACTCATACTGTTCAGTAAGAAATGAGTACTACCTGTATGAGGTAATGCTCATGGAGGACATTTCTGTTCCGCATAGTGTCTGTGCCAACATTCAGTGGTGCAAAATGATTTTTAAATGCTGTGATTGACATAATTGTTCTGAAGTCTACTTTGCCCTGATTTATGTAAGTGCAGAAGACAGAGGAGAATAATATTTCCTGCTTCCAGTACCAACGCTAAATCTAACTGCCTTCAAGATGACCCATAAAAACTTTCAAGGCTACACATACCACACCTGTAAAAATACGTGGACAACAAGAAGCTTTTCCCCGACAATTTGCTAAGTTAGCCATTGACTCCAGCAACACTTTTTTACTCTATGTCCTGCCTTTCCTACCCTTGTAGCACTGCTGGTGGCCTGTCATTTGTGAGTTCAGCATCGATTTCAGCGC
Organism: Lophotriccus pileatus; assembly: GCA_035583135.1. Taxonomy (NCBI): domain Eukaryota; kingdom Metazoa; phylum Chordata; class Aves; order Passeriformes; family Tyrannidae; genus Lophotriccus; species Lophotriccus pileatus. The sequence continues at coordinate 59,074,065 of JAWWES010000115.1, forward strand.
TGGTTGTGCATGAGGCTTTGCTGCTCTTTGCCCCTTGGCTGTGTTGAGTAGGGCTGCAACTGACTATGGCCACTGGCTTTGTCATGGCTGCTCTGCAAATTGCCTTGGGTCTAAATAAAACTGTTAAGGAGTAAGTGAAATATGTTTTTAAAATATCTCACAAAGTTGGGTAAAGCTGGGCTTCAATATGTAGTGGGAACTCTGAACTGAAGAAACTGCATAGTTAGACTGCATATATACAATGAGGATTTTAAACAGGCATGGCTACCGAATGTAAAGGTATAAAGCAAGAGAAGCTTCTTAACAGTTCCAAGGATCATAGTTAATCTGATATACAGGGAAAATGTTCACTACTCTGATTACCTGCCTTAGAAGCAAAATCTTTGTTATAACATATAAGCATCATGCATGGTTAGGAAAGTTCGATGAGGGTTGATTAAATACTTGTTGAAGTGTCCTTTTAAAATTACTGAAGTTTCAAACTGTATTTTAAGATTTTTAAGAAGATCTTTGAATGAAATATCCACCTTTATAGTTAAATGCAAACAAATCCTAAAGGTGCAAGTGAATGACTTCACGAATAAGGAAGGATGGTATGCTGGGACTGTGCAAGTGATAATGGTTCAGGCTCAGGTGGTAGCACCACCCTTATCATCACTTGCTGAAAATAAAATCATTGGGTGATTCTCTGCTTGCTTGCCTGACTCTAAAGGCCTGGGTGGACAGTGCAAGATTTGTGTTAACTAGGAGACTTTCATCTTCACAGCTCATTAGATTAAATTGCTTCTATGTAATTTTACTTGAGTTAAACTCTTCCTATTATGTTTTTACTTATTAAGATCATGTCCATATCATAGTGCAGGAATCAACTTTTATTATGTCACAAACAGCATACAGACACCTAATGACATAGGTATGTATTGCAACAGTTCTTGGCTTGCAGAGCATGCTTTTGGGGGGAGGGTTGACCATCTATCTTGAAATGTGCGAACATTTTAACCACTGAAAAATAAAGAATATGCAGTAAAACATATTTTTCATTCACCTTATGCCTTTGCCTTGTATTTTAAGCTCCAGATGTTGAAAGTGTCAGGGCGTTGTGGGGTATTTTTGTACTTGCTGTGCAAAAGGCAGCCCTCTTTACCTAGGTGCTATGCATCCCCACATACTGTTGTTCTTACCTGGTATATGCCAGAGCTCCTTAAATGACACCAAGTGTTTTTTCCTATACCTAGCCAGCTGAGGCTTCTAGTTGCTCTTTCTAGCAGAGGAGGACAGTGCAGAATACAGGTTTTCCTGGAGGAACAACTCTCCCCTGACAGTTTTTGATGTGACAGAATGCTTTGCACCAGGTTATACTAACAAAATATTTACTTTATGTGAATGTCTTTTGTTGTTTGCTACTCTGTATGAGACAGATTCATGTAACAGAGAGTCTGGGACTTTGCATCTGATCTAGGACAACATATGGCAATTTCATTACCAATGATAACTAACACTGTGGTGTTGAGGAAAGCTCTGAGAGACAGAAAGCACAAATAGATTATGTAAATAATCTCCTCGAGACTCGGAGAGTTATTGGCAAGGTAAACTGCCTTTTGTGAGGCTGTTGTATCCTTTTCTGTAGATACCTTCCACAGGTCACATATACATCATCTTGTAAATTCTTCCAGCTTCTTCTAGCCTAGTAAGCAAGAAACAAGCTTAGAGCTGAATGTGGTTCTGTCACTAATTAACCACCAGAAAACCACTGCTGATGGTTTAAAATTCTGTTACAGAATAGTGGCAAAACAAACAAAAAAAAATTACTCTTTTAGTTTTATAGGCTTGAGCAACTGTTTCCTTAGCACATTGCCATTACTTAATCATTATTTAAACTGTTTATCCCTGTTTGCAGTGACTTTTGAGAAACAAAGCAGTACATTTTCCACTAGAAATTTCTAATCTCTTGAAAGGAAACCTGCCAAAATCTGAACTGCTGACTCCTTCCCCTGCTCTAACCTGTGGCCTAGAGAATAAAAGGTTCTTACATCTTGACACAATACTGTGAAGAGTTCTGCTTTATGAAGGAATAAAGATAAGGTTTTATTTTTATTTTTATATTTTATGTATGCCTTTAAGCGCACATTATCAGAACAAGAGAAAATATGTTTAAAAATACCTACTTTGTTAAGACAAATAACACTTCTGTGGGTCTCCTGTTGGTTTTATGGAGAATTTATGCTCTTAGGTCTAAAAGAGTATGTTGTGCATTATATTTTTATTTTTCACATGTTGTCTTAAGATTGCATAACTAGTTTGTCATCAGAGGATATCTTAAGGTATTTAAGGGGATAAAGTTTGAAAACTTATTTATAACCTGTGCAAAACTTTGCAAAGCATTTCTGGGGAATACAGTAAACTTCTATATATATCTATGTCTTTTAGACATCAAGTTACAAGTCTGCACTACGCTGTGAAAACCACAAAAGCTGCTCAAGTGTTGGCCATTATTTGTGGCATCATGTAATAAATCAGGGAGAAGCTATTCCCAGATTGTGCCTCTCTGGGGAGACTCTAAGTGGAATACTGAACCTGGACACGTTTTTAGACTTGACAGGTTGGATTTTCTGCTGATGTAAGGTGACACAAATCCATTATAGAGCTATACAAATCTACCTCACCCTTCAGCAGCAGAGGAGTTGGTCCTTCAAGGCTGGCAAGATATAGAAAAGCAGGTCAGAAAGTTGAGAAAAGTATCTCAGGAACCAGACAGCAGGGAAAAAAATAAAGGTAAATGTGTCCCATTGAACATACCACCAAAGGTTAGTGCTTTTTGTCTGAGGGGTAGAAGTAGTGAGCTATAGAGAGAAGAGAGATGATCCCTGAATACAAAAGCTCTATGTATTTTTAAAAAGCATGATAGAAAGAACAATTGGCTTCTTACTTCATGCACTGAACTGAGACTAGGAGTCCCAAGTTCAGCAGTCTATCCATGCTATCACCAGAAGTATGTCTCCAGTCAAATGAATACACACTCCAAACCACTCCAGACAGGGTGATAGTGGATAATTCTGTGAAAATTGATACCACAGAGAGACAGAGGACTGCCAGAAATGTACAGAGAATGTATTGGTGCAGAAGAGGAGAAGAATTTATTAAAGGGATTTTTTTTGACAATTAGGCAAACTAAAAATATGAAAGGCTGGCAAAGACAATTAGCCAAGATTTTCTGATTCTGAAATCTGTTCAATTTCTTATTCATCTCCAATTTGAACTCCTGGCAATTTATTCTCTGGGACGAGTAATCTTAGGTTTGGCAAAATCTGTGCACTTGAAAGAACACTGTTGTATTGGCAGAAGGTAGTCTGGTAACCAGATAAGAACCTTCTCTTGTAAATAGAAAGATAAAATATGCCTTTTCCAAGGACCTCTTTTTCTTCTGTAACTACCTGTGTTAAAGGCTTAATACCTGTTTGCCAAAATTGATTCTTAGAAATTATTCTTTCCTGTGTCTTTTTGTTTGTTTGGTTGATTGGTTTTTTTAAACCAGACCCATGGGGTTTTAGAGTATGTCTCTCTCTATTTCTTTTTTTTTTTTTTTTTTAAAGTGCTTGTATGATATTGCAACAGTTTAGAAATTTTAGAAATTTTGAAAATTGTAAGATGAGGAAAAGATTTTATATAAGAAAAATGCATATTCAAATCGCTAGCTAGCCTCAGTCCCAACAGGGACAGTAAAATAGATCCAACTATGCAGTGTCCTCTTCAAAGTTTAATTTTCACTCTAAACTCAGTTTCAAAATACTGCACTAATAGGAAAAGTAGGGTTGTTTTCTTTCCTTTTTCTTTCTTTTCCTGTTTTCTCTCAGTACTTGCTAGACTAGGTGTTATCTTCATTTATTTGGATTTAGTTCCCAGCTGGTTTGCTACTATAATTTCCTTTCTCTGGCTGCCCTCCCTTTATCCCTATTCCAGCCCTAGCTAGAATTTTTCAATTCCTTTGATACCTTATGACATGTAACACAAGATCCCTGCTGATCATGTACTTACCATCAAGGCTTTCATTTTTCTTTTATCTCTTAAGAAGAAAAGCCACATACTTTGGTCTGTCTGTCATAAAGAAACAGTTATTTTGCTTGTTTGACCCTGATGAATACTTGAGGGTGCTGCTTCTGCCTGTAGAGTGAGTGGGAATTTTAAAGTGTTGAATTCTGGAATTGGTAGCAGGTAATTTCCACCTTCCTCATGCTATGCTATGGAACTACCCCCCACCTGCCCAGCCACTAGACTTGAAGCAATGTACAGCTGAGATATCTGGGTGGGAGAAATGGACTTGTCGAATTCACAGTGAGGTGTAAGGCTCTTCATGTCTTTTTTGGTCCCAAGCCAGCTTGTATTTGGTATGCCACTTCATTTGCAGAGTACAGAGGGCTCTTACCTATGAGCAGAAGGAATAAAATACTTCTTTTCCCTTTTCATTGTTTTCTCTCAAATTTTTCTTTAAAACTTGAAAAAGAGAAAACCAGACTGAAAGAATAACTGCTTATTGAATAGCACTCTCTGCTGCCCTCTGAGAGATTTGCATGTGGTATCAGTTCTAAGCTTTTCAATAAGAGGGACACTTCATAACATGGAAGAAATTCTGCCTTCTGACAAGGCACTAGAGATGATGGTGTTAAACAGTCTTCTATGCTGGCCCTAAACCCTGCTTTTTGCTCTGCCAGGCAGGGGGGAGAGCTCACTGATGACGAAGGACAGGAAGGTAGGAGGTCTTAATGTACATTCATGCATTAAAACCCCATCCTCAATTCCCATCTGGTTTACTGCTTACTGATGTAGCATCATGTGCAGGTGCAGAGGTCAGAGGGGAAGAGCTGAAATAAGGCAATATTCGTGCACTTCAAAAAAAACCTTTACAATAGCAAAAGCAACACCAACAACACCCAAACATCTGCCTTCTTCAAATAAGTCATTTTACTAAGGACTTGTTCAGGCACAAAAGCCTGAGGTATTTTATGTGTAAACTATTACATCTGTAGTTTATACGTGAATAAAGATATTTGCAGTGGCCAGTTCCTTCTTTCCTAAGAAGGAAAATTAAATAAATGGTACCAAAATGGAACCGGAAAGGTGCACTTATCTACACCAAGTTATACTGGTAAAGCAGTGTAACTTTTTTGAAGTGTTTAATCCACTCCAGAGCTAAAGCAAAACTACTAGGCAGATAAAACCTTATCATTAAAAAAACATAACTGATACTCATTTTCTAAGGTTAACAAAAAGCAGTAACTCAGAGTGTCAGGAAACCCAAAAATTAAAAGAATTTTTTTTTAAAAAAAAAAAAGGCAAGAAGAACAAATAAAATAGAAATATGAAAGATATAAAATTAAGATCCTGCCATCTTGTGGCACTAAGGGAGAATAACTTGAGTGCTGTAGCTGTCCTGGTATTGCTTCCCTGGCAACCAGTGGTGAGCCAAACACCTATTGGTGTTAAAAAACATGATAGGCCGTGAGATAGGCCTAGTTCAAATACTGTAATATTTCAGTTCTCACTTAATGGGAACTATTAAAATACGTTTATCAGTTTTATCTGCTTTTATCCATTTCATCCTCCCATTAGCATATAAGGTACTTACTCTACATTTAGAAATACCATATTTGGGTTTGCTGAATGTGACATCCCAAAACAGGTGAAGATGATGATTCTGCTGCTGCTGCATGTCCCCAGGTCTAGCCAGTGGCAACACTGAATGTGTGTCCCCATCTGGCACACGTGCACAAACATGATGTATGCATATATGCAAATATTTATATACATGTGTATATGTAAGCAACACCAACAGTGACACTTACACATGAACAGACAGCGCAAACAGCCCAACCCCGTTCCCTTCTCAAACTGTTAATGATGAAGGTCCATCAAGGGAAATATATGCCTATGCATAATGTGAATCCCTCTGATAGCTGCCCCCTGGACTTACAGGCCACAAAGTCCCACTGCCCTGCTCCATTTGCTGGTGTTCAAGTAGACACATACACACACACACACACACACACACCCTCAATTCCCATGCAGGCCCCTTGTCCTGCTCACCAGCTAGTCCAGTGTGATACTGGCTGATGGTTGCACACTGACATCCACATCCTCTCCTGCTCCATATGCTGGTACCTGGACACATGGCCCTGTGACCCATAGTCCTGCTCCAGCTGCTGAAACTTAGACTTCCCCACATAAACACATGCAGTAGAAAATAATTAGAAGTGGAGCTGAATGAGAAGCCAGGACAGGATGCGCTGATGCAGCGGAGGGCATGGCCAGACAAGCACACAGACCAGCACTCTCCTGGCAGTGCCCCATTTCTTTGACAGATTGTTGGGTTCCCCACCAGCACCACACCTCTGTACTCTTCCTGTGCAAAGAGATCAGACGCATAAAAATGTATCTTTTCCTATGCTGAATCAGCAGATGTTGTATTGCTTAAAACCTGCCAGCTAGTTCTTAGCACAATTCACTATTTCCCTCTATTTATTCTCTACAACTGATGAGGCAGAGATCATGTACAAACCACAGCACATGATGAAAAGGCTTGATTTTGCAACCTGGGAAATGTTCTTCAAAAAGAGTAGGGGTTTTTTTCCGCATTTTTTTTCTTTAAAAATAATAAGGCAAGAAAATCATAGAGAAGCCACCAGATGCTGCCCATAGAAATGCTGACTGCTCCTCCCAGGTGTTGACAATTCATCAGCCAAGTGCTCACAATTCAGCTTCTCCTGGATGAGGAGAAAAGCATCTGCAATTTTTGGTCAGCCAAAGAATATTGCAAACACAGCTCAAAGCTCCCTGGTTCTTGCAGACAGCTGCATAGCATTTGCACAAGACTGGCAGGTATGGAAGAGAGGAAAAAGATGAATGACCCAACAAAAGATCTGTTGGACATCTGCTGGCAGAATCCCAGTGAGGAGAGACTACTGGACTTACTGATTTACTACCTGTACATTGGAGGGTATTCTAAGCTCACCTCTACTGCCTAAGCACCCCTCTCCTTTTGACCTTCATGCCAAGCCCAATTCCAGGTTTCAAATGAGAGGACTACTTCAGTGCCTTCAGGGAAAAGGGACCAGAACATTTTTACTGTGTGAAAAACAATGTATTTTTAAATAACCTCTTACTTGGAAACCAATGAATCATTTTGGCTGATTTTTTCCAAAAACAAAGCAGCCTGAAGCAGACACTAGACACAAAAAAATTTGTCCAAATGAAGCATTCAGAAATATTATACACAACTGAAAATAAGACCTTCAAGTGGGAAATGATGGGGAAACCTTAGTAGTAACTGATTCTGTTAAGCAGTTTTACAATAATCCTACTAGAAAGATAAATAATTCAACAAAGATGTTTTTTATTCCTTTGCACCATTTTTTGTCAATGCTGATTTTTACCTGTCTTTTAACTCATCTCCTATGGAGATATACAGCAGTAGCTGAGATAAATTAATGAACATTTCAGAACCTAATATAAAATATTGCTACTCAATATTATCATACTTCTCTTCAACATTTTTATCACATGTGGAAGAATTGGCAAGATTTTTCTGAACTGTGATTATTAGAAGTGAGTAGGTTAGGTAACAGTTCCTTGCAAAAGACTGCATATTGTTTCCACTGTCTCATCCCTTTCTTGGAAAGGTTCATGCTTGCCCAAATAACAACAAAACAGTGGAAAAGGAAAACTTATTGTGGTGTGCACAATATGCCTAAATCCATCTCCCCACTGGCTGTCCTGGAGTGAGCGTTTCCCAGCTCCCCTGCCGGCACAGGGCAAGGGCCTCTGGCTGCCAGCCTTCTCCCACAAACCAGAGGCTGGATCACAAAAACAAAGCCAGCTTGTTATTACCTCCAGAGCTGAGACAGAAGGTCCAAAGGTAAGAGGGACCCTTTTATCCAGTTCTGTAGCTTTATTCAGCTCTTTCAGACTGGGTTTTTGGACTATTTTCTATTAATCTTCCTTTTCTGTTTTCAACCCTGTACCCTGGTGGGTAGGTGACTGGACACACAGGCTCCCTCAACCTCGTGTGTCTGTTTCTGTACTGTTGGCAGTCAGGGAAAAAGCAAGTGGGCATTGCATCAAAAGTAAAATTGAGCTCATGACATCAGAGGATCATAGGAACAAAATCCCTATTCAGTGTGAAAAACGGGGGCAATGTGTAGCCTTGACTTCCACACAGAGTCCAGCTGAGAGCTATTTTAACCAAATACAATAAAACTAATAAAGATTTATGCTACAGCTGTCAGTACTGAAAAGACTCCTTTCTCCTTCCTCCCACAACAGATCTCTGGTAGTATCTGTAGCTCACCAACCAGCACCCATCAAACTAACTCTCCTCTTCCAGGACTCGTTTAGCAGAGCTTTAATAGTCCCACTCAGACAATTTTGGAAAACATCTAGCCAGTTGTGTCATTAGAAAGAAAAATGTAAATCAGGAAATGCAAGACGTAACTCAGTGCAGCGGTAGAGGGTTAGACAGCAGACAACAGCAGACAACAGCAGGTAATCATTTTGCTCAGTGTTTTGGCTCTCTGATTCTCGATATTTTATTTTGGTAACTGTGAGCTTAATGTACCTCTGCCCACCCCAGAGTCTCTGCAGATGAGAAGCATCATCAGAACAGTAATTACCTCTATTACCTGCATCCGCTCTCCCAAGTACCCATATCAGTCACTGGCATTCATCCTTTCTGTAACTGTGGCCTCAATACAAGACATTCTTGCACCTTTAAGACTAAAGCAAAACTTACAAATGTTGCAAAAGTTATGTTCAAGGGAATTTGTTAGGAACAAGTTTCAGGCGCTTACTAAATATTTATACATGGTCTTTCAGTCCACAAATTTCTCATACAATTAATCTGTCTCCTTGAAGATAATTATGCGCTTTTGGCTGTAATATTTTCCCTTCTTTAAATTCACATTCTTTCCTTTCTTTGGGCAAGCCAAGAAATGTCATTTTCCATTGCAACCACTGAATTAATTAAGCTCATGTCTGTTAATTCATGCTTTCTTCAGTCAACCTGGAAAAGGTTGTTTCCTAGGAGTTGAGGAGGCTCACAGGGCTTGTTTTGGAGACTTGTGTTTTAACACTTCACACTTTCTGACACTGCATCCTTCTCCAGAGCTCTGCAGAGATAGTCACCTTCCAAGTCAATAACACAGTGTACCCCATGACTATGGAGTTTGTCAGGAAAAAGCTGAGTAAGGTTCGCTGGCCGCTGCTGATCAGCTGTGTTTATCTAGACTGAGTTAATAAATATGACCGAGTCAAGATGGTGAGTCTACTGTCTGTGGCAGCTGGCCAGGAGTTCCTGGGCAAAGAGAGAAGCTCAGTGACACAGGATGGTAAGAGGCGAATGTTTGCTGTTGGTGCACGACTGCTAAAACAGCTTACGCAGATCACAGTGGGCTGAACAATCAGCAAGGCTGATATGATGACCTAGGAAAAGGCTGGCATCCTGGTATGAGATCTGGAAAAATAGAGGGTTTTTTTCTTCCTGTTTCCTTCAGGCTGCAGTTTGGAAAAAAATGAGAAAACAGTCTGAAGGGGAAAATTTTCTCTGTACAGGGGCTGTCCTCATAGTAAATATTAATCAATAACCAATGCTGTCTTTTCACTCTCTCTCTCTCTTTGTCTTTTCCTCTTTCTTCATATCACCTACACTCTATCTTTCTCTGTGTATATACACACATTGTTGAGGAGTCAATAATCTTCATTATCTGCAGGATGCTGTTTCTCTCACCACATATCACAATGTAATATTGGATGACTGGCTTACTGTAAGCAGAACAGCAGCACAGGGTTGAATTGCCAGCTAAGGCTCTAGGCTGGAAGCTGAGAGATGGAGAAAAGAGAGAACTGAATATCTGACAGCTTCTGACTAGCATTCATTCTGAATCACTCATTACATCCTTGAAGTTTCTTGGATTTGTGCACCTGGATGCAGACTGATTCAAGATGTTCTCTCTGCATCTGAGCTTACACAGATAGTCTGTGATCTTTAAATGGATTTAAACCTGTTTTAAATTAGAGCTTTAGCTACTCTCTTCCTCTAAATAAGTTTCTCTTTTAATCATAAGTATTGCAATTTATTTTAAGGCATATGAAAATACACTTCACTTAGTCTCACTGAAATTAATTTATGATCATGTCTGTAGAAGACATAGACGTTTTGAAAAGAACAATCATAAAACTCTACAAGAAACATTTATAGTATCTTACACTGTGTCTCAGGAGTATATTTCAAAGGTAAATTCTGATCCTCTTCAAGAGAGATATTCTGCTGCACCCACAATTAACAACAGCAACAAAAACAATGATTAAAAATACCAAGAAAATTATTTCAAGATTTTGGCGTCCTAAAGTTCCATTAGACAGTCTCAGGTGATCTTCATATTGATGTGGTAATGAAATGAGTAACTGATCACTTATTTATTTCATTTTCTTGAAGAAAATTTTTATGCTCTGGAGTTCTGGGCACGTGTTACTTGTCTCAGACCAGTTGCTTAAAACCACTGGCGAGGAAAAACGATAATGATTTTTGAAAAATTTCTCGTACCTTTGTATTCAGAAACAACAGTTCTGATTCAGTTTCACAATGTTTACTGACATATACAACCTTTAAAAAGCAACCTACAGACTCTAGACATAATTTCTTATTCACATCTATTGCACCTTTCATGGCTTTGTAAATCCCTATCATTCTCTCACTCCACCTATCTAGGGGTGTGAGGAGAGACACATTTTTAAGATACTATCAATGATTATTTCTTGGCAGAGTGGCATAACTGCTGGTATGAGCCACAGCTCTGTATTTGGTTTCAGTGTCTCTATAGGTCTAAAAGGATTATAATACTCAAAGAGCTGTGCCAGCTTTTCACAACAGAAGATGTCATTTATGGTATTCTGCCAGAATCTGTGCTCAGCATCTCCAGAAATGCTCTGGGAAATGGCTGGGAAGTGAAGTATCAAAATTTGCTGGTAATAACAAGTTATTTAAGGTGATAAAGATGAGAGTGAACACTGAAGAGCTGCAGAAGCCTGTCATGTTGCCACTATAGTCAATAGAAAGAGGGCATCCAAAAAGTTACTCAAATCTCAGACAATGTTGGATGCTCTTAGGAGCTTACTACCTCCCTTTATCATTGGGAACCTTAAGGAGCCAGCTCCTGACTCATCCTTATATAATTGGGCATTAATCCAGGTCTTAGTACTGATGTCTCATAGATTTTATCTCATTGTGCCATTTCTCTCACCAAGGTACAACATGAGATTCTTTTTACTCTGTTAATCCAGAGTACCCTAGTGGTGTAAGCAATGGATAGGAGTTTCATTAATTCCTTCTTTGGACTTTGAGCATGATCAAGGGAACAGAGAGCCAGGTTCTTGTCCTGAAGTGAAGTCAATGCCTCTCAGCACGCCTGCATAAACACCAACACTCTTCAATTTCCCTCAAACATTCCTCCTGGTGTTTTCCCACGTGCATTATAAAGTTAGTATAACTGGTCTTTTAGTGCCTTATTCTACCTCTCCTGAGGTTCATGGCATGCAAGTGAGAAAGGGTGGGTTGTTCCCGGCCAATTCGAGGTAATAGAAATGTTTAGTATCATGAAATGGAGACTGTAGGTTAGAGAAGCTCATAAACTTGCCCTGATTTGTGCCTGATTGGTACCACCACTGCAGCCAAGAATTAGAACATCTAACAAACAGGACTGAACCAGAGACAGTGATCTGGTGAGCTACAGCAAACCATGAAAACCTGCAAAATTTGTTCATAGCTGCTTCAGAAAAGGTTAGGGGAACTTGATCTGTGGAAAACAAACTCACAAACAGTTCTTCTGTTATGTTGTATAATAACACAAAGAGCCATTTGTAGCTATTCCTGTGCAATAATTTAACAACAAAAATTGTCAGTTTTTTGGTAGTCAGTTTATGCAATTCATGCCATACATTTTTGAAGAGTCCAATGCACACTTGGATTTAAAGTGGGTTGGACAGGATTTTTCTAATACCAAGGAGTATTTTATTTCAGCTTATAAAATAGGTAGTTCTTGTGGTCAGAGACTGAATGGTTTTCAGCTACCCGCCACTGCAGAGGGATGTTTCAAAGTGTGTCCTGTGGATGTAGAAGCATTGCCTCTAACTACTGGGAAAGAAATGAGTAAATTAGTTAGTGGTAATATGGCATTAGATGTGATTCACTCCAGTGACTCTCAAATGGTTTTAGAGATAGCATTTGACATTCTCTTCCAGTGTGGAAATATGTCTGGAAACAAGCAAGACAACAAATCCCTCATGTTTGCCAGTTGAGACCTCCAGGTGGTGTCTCACAGACTTTTCAGTGGAGAAATGAGTGTGGTCCCTACCAAGGTTCCTGTCTTTTCTTCCATGAAAAGCATATGTGTATGTCTCTTCCTCTGTTGACAGCTTACCACTGACCAGGAGTTACCTCCTTGCAGCAGCAGAAACCTGTCCAATTCTTCTCTGTTCATGAGTACCCACTTGAGTCCTTCCTGTCCCAGCTGTGGAAAAACACCCGCTTCTTGGCCAAGAACACCCAGCTCTCTTGGAGCGTCCAGACAGAGCAGACTCCAGGCCTGGCTGTGAATGTAAGGAACAGACCATAAACAGTACAATGCCGACAGGCTTGGCCTGCAGTCAAGGTACTCAGGGCTCTCTACCAGGCTCCTGGGGGATACACCTCTACTTGCATCTGGATTATCGTTGAAATACAAAGCCTTATTATTCCTTGCCTACTCTGGATCTCAGTACAAAGTGCACTCCAGGTTATTGATTTCTGAGAAATGTAACACTGGATCTGTGATAACAAGCTACAGGTTACATACAAAATGTTTATGTTCCACCACAGAGTCCAAATTTGTGAAATAAATATTTGTTCTCTTGCATGTCTGTGGGATCCTGTTGTAGAGAACATTATGTGCTATAATGTGTTTCAGAGCCGCCCATGGCAGGACTTGGACAAACCTTTCAATACTTGTTTAGTATGGGATTTTATTCAGAGTCTCTTCCCATTTTTTCTGCTTTTTTGGGAAAAAAACCCTTAGAATGTATTTCTGTTAATGTATCATCTATCACATAAACTATAAATTGTATACTGAATAAAGTATAATGTATTTTTTTGAAAGGTTGGAGTCCTACTGTGCTGAAATGTACTCAGACACATTAGACAGAATCTCAGCCCAGAATCAATGAAATTCAGCAGTATTTAGGAACTGAAGTGATGGAGAAAAAAGAGATTGGAATACAGATAGGAATGTACCACATGAACTGAGCACTTGTCCATTTAACAAGTTTTGCATAGTTAAGAACATGTACCATTAGTGTTGTTTGGTTACATATGTAATCCCTACTGTGAGTCATTAAAGGGTATCAAAGAAGTATATGTCCCCAGATTACCTCATATCAAATGATCAGGTATGTTCACTAATAGCATTTGAAAGTTAAAGAGCAAGTGTTCTTGCCAAGAATTCTTTGTATTCTTGTTTAATAATATTTTTTTTTTACGTTTATCACATTTAGTCTGCTTAGTATGAAATTTTGCTAGAGAATGTTATTAAGAAGAAATTCAGATCATAGCAAATGTACAGAGAGGAAAATAATAACACTAGGAAATACTGGTCCCAGCTTGAATTTTGTATGTACGTTCTCACTTGAAAACGTCACTTTCCCTTTTGCCTTTCAGACAGCCACAACTTTTCTTTCTGCAATGTATGAAACAAACATTTTACTAGTAAAAATTTTCTACTTAGAATAAGCATTTTCTCACATAATTCTTCAGATTGTTAACATGAATATGGCGTTTCGTATTATTTGTTTAAAATGCAATACTTACCATTTTTTATGGTAAGTAATGAGCAAAAATAATCTTTTTTTGAGTGTGAGCAATATATGGGGGCTTGCTGCTTAATTAATGTTTCATCCACTTTGTTCTGTTTTGTTTTGTTTTAATATACTGGCTTGTTTCTGAATTCAATCTTTGTATCTTCATCAGTAAAATAATGTAATTTTGGTATGTTGAGGCTTCTGAACAGTATGACGCTACAGTGGAAGACTAGCAGATAGATCCTCATATCACAAGAATTTTTAATATGGTGTCCTTTAGATTTGGCTTATTTTTCTTTCTGGGACTTTGATCTATCACAGAAAGAGGCAGCACAAAAAATGACAGACAATAACATCATCAGACTGGAGACATTAAAAAGGGATAGTAAGAAATCCAGCAACTAGTTCACTGCATTCTTAATATTCAGCCCAGAGCAACGGACCTGTCAGAAATAGTTACAGTCCTCTGTCTTGCTGTTATTTATTGGTCTGATTTGAGAACACTGCAGTGTTGTGTCCCCAGAGGCATCATCTTTTATCACCTGATAGAGAATTAGAGTATGGAGCAATCAGGAGACAGATCTGTTCCTTTGTCACAAGCAAATAAACATTCTAGAAGGGTAAAGGGAGAGGAACTGTCTCCCAGGCTTGCCTTTTACCACAAGATAGCCCTTGTGTCGGGTATCGAGGAAAGCCTAAATACTGTCCCATCTCAAGTGCTTCTCTCCCAAGCATGGCTGACTCACTAACAGCCCTCACCAGGATCCTCACCTCTGCAAGTTACAAGTACTAAAGAGCAGGGAATAAAGTTTTCATCCATCTTCTGACAAAAAGAAATCTGAAAAGTTTGATTCCCCATGTGTTTCAGATAATCAGATCCACTCTCCAAAATTATCTCTTTCTTCAGTTGTGTTGATGCTGCCTTGAGTATGCTGCTTGCTACTGTTGGTGGTTGGGGTAGGAGGAAAACCTACTTTTATATTCCACCACGGGCACCTAAATTACTTGCTTTGGCTCTGCTTTCAGTGAGGGTTTCTTTCTCTTCTCTCTCTGCCTCTGCACAATTTAGATTTTGAGATGTGATGTTGTTTGAGTATCTCATGCATGCTGACATTTACTAGCTGGAGTAACACTTCAGTCTCACTGACAGTGATGATGACCAAGACTTGCAATTCTCAGGGGTGCCTCTGTAAATTTTTTTGTCAAATTAGATTTGTGAATAAATTATCCCTCAAATTTTATTCTGCATCTTTCATTATGCATATATACACATATGCTAATCACATAATTTTAATCTCTGAAATTAGTTACAAGCTCTACCTGAGCACAGTCTTTGAATCTATTTGCAAAAACTGCATACTCTTGAACACTTAATAATTATTATCTTTTAGCAAGTACTTTACCATTTGAAATATGTTATTCTTGGTGGTTTATTATTATCTGGATTACTGTGTTGCTGATTAAACCACAGCAAGTCATTAGGAGAATAGGGTACTGAAAAAAAATATACAATAAAATTCACAGCTAGTAACAAGGATGTTTTGGAGTCCAACAGCACAGCTTTTGCTACCTCATGCAGACTTGCCAGTGACGCATGCTGAGTTGTCACAACCAGTAGCTCTGCCACAGAAAGATGTTCCACAGCTATGCTGTCAAAACATCTCTTTTAGCATCTCCTGAGTGAACTATGATGGCTTTATTATTGGTGAGAATTCTGGAAAATGCCCGTCTTCCTCAGCATGAGTTTCTGACTAAGCCTGTACAAGCAATGAAAATAGCCATTTACATACTTTCCAAATGAAATTCAGATCAGAAAAGCATGGAAATTCTTGCAGCTTCTACCGGGAAACAGTGAAACCACAGCAAGACCTGACCTTGACTTGTGTGATCTGTGTTCTCAGCTGAGCTACATTCATATTTTCCATGTTTTCAGTAAAAGACATTTGCTTTGAGTGAATGTTTCTGCTCTGCCCCATCCCCTCTTCACACCCTGAAAGGAAAGGTCGTGCAAAGAGCCAGGGCTGCCATATCAGTTCTTCTCCCCAGGGCACAGCTGGGGAGAGGTGACTCTCCCCTGTGACCATCAGCTAGCGGCTGAAGTTTCCTTCATCCAAAAGTTGGAAAGAGAGAAATGTAGCCACTTATGTAAGCATGGAAGAAAAACAAAGAGATCTTTCTCAGGCTTGATATTTTGTTATATTAATAGAAGCACAGACGCTAGATTACATGATATTTCAGCTCAGCACTTATCAGACCACACGTAGGTGCTGTCTTCAGCTGGGGCCTCTGTGAGAAAGACATGGACAGACTGGAACAAGCTCAGGAGGAGCCTCTGAGGTGTTGGGGACAGAGCATTCTTCCTGTGCAAGGAGTGGATAAACGGGGCTGGTTCAGCCTGGGGAAGGGATCAGCACCTGTGAGCAGATGGCTGAGAAGAGGCATCCAGGGTCTTAACTGTGCTGTATGGTGGGAGACTGAGGGACAAGGGGCACAAGTTCAAATGAGAGGTTCAGGCTGGGTGTAAGGAAAAGCTCGCTCATGCTGAGGACAATGGGACCACTCAGGCATTTGCCACATCTGAGTGGACACAGTCCTGAGCATCCAGATCTGAATATACATCTGGCCCTGCTGTGAGCAAGAAGTTGGAATAGAGATCTGAGCTTCCCGTTCAGCCTCTGGCTCAAACCTGTGATTTTATTATATAGAAATAAATACATTACATAATTAAATGTAATAGATAAATAAGCGTAATAGATGAGAATTGTTCTTCAAAAATGACTGCACATTCTAACGCGTACTTGACTTTTAAAATTGTCAATCTGTCCCTCCATTCTCTTCCCTGTACTGGAAAAAACCTCTATAAAATAGTGGATAATATGTTTGAATACCTTTTTCTTTCTGCAAAAGAAATTACCCAAATTTGCCAGTGGAGGGAGATAGTGATGAACCTTTTGCTCTCAGACGAAGCATAACAGTACATGCAGAGGGGAAAGACAGGAGGAACAAATGCTTCAAGGCCAGGTGGTATACTTCATATATTGAAGTATACTTCACAAATTGAGAGGAAGTTGCTGATTTCCAGTATTCCACACTGCATTCACCATTACTAGGAACAAATATTGCTCTGCAGCCAGATGAAATAGCTGGTCACTGTCCTGGAGAGAGTGTGACCTAAGGCTGCAGAGTTAAACTTTTAAAAAGCACCTGGACTGATGTGAATCAATGGTAATTAAACTCCTAGAAGCCTGCTCCCTCAGGATGAGATTTTCAGTGTTATACTTCAGATTTACTTTCAGATTACTTCTAGATGTCTTAATCAACTCCACTGCCTGAAGGAAGAATCCTATCCCCCTTTCACAATATGCAGAGGGGCCTAAATCCTTACTAACTGGATCCAAAAAAGCCAGTGTGGGCATAAATAAACCAGAGGAAGTATTATCTGAAATTCTACTTCTTCCCAATCTTCACATTACAGGCAATTGGAGGGTTTTTTAATCAGAATTCGCTACTCTGAACTCTCTTCCATCCCAACCTGCCTGTGCAATGCTAAATTCACACAGCTTATGGCCATTGTGAACTTTCCTCAGTAATATGGGGGGCAGCAGAAACAGAACCAGAGGAGAGAAGAATGTGAAATTTAATTCCTTTCCTTTACATTTAAGAAGCGGATGCAGCATTTCTTGCCTCCTGGATAACCATTAAACCACATGAGTATTAGATGTTGTGGGACAGTCTATGGCAAAAAGCAGTATACCCCTCCCAGAGGTAAAACCTCTATGCAACGTAGTTAAGCAGTCAAGAACTACAGCAGGTGAGATGCTTCCCCAGCCATGGGAAGACCCAACCCCAGAGGCTGTAAAATTGTTCATTGTCTCTCTCTGATCTAATGAACTTGTGGTTATTCACTGTAGTTTATTATTCAAATCATCAAAGCAGTCTATTGCCTGGGACTCATGGTGTTCACCTCTAAATGCTAGGGACATGAAAAGGAACTTTTCCTCCACTACAGTGAGAAGAGGAGGGTGGATTTGAGGCAGAAAGGTGGCAACAATTCTACTGTAGTGATACTTCATTAGTAGAAGTGCTCTAAGAACACCGACCAGATAAGATGAGAGAAGCAGACCAGTACTAGATTGAGATATGTTGCATAGGGTTTAGAAAGCTACAGAATGGAAGCACTTGCAGGGTCTGAAGTCAGGCAAGTAAATGCCAAGAGGGTTTGCATTTGGAAGTTAGAGACTTTCAAAGCAATTAGGCTGTGACATGCTGCACCTGGGAACACAGCCTCAGTGCTTGAATGATAACTTTTTAAGAAGATGCCAAGATTCAGCTGATACAATCACAAGCCAGATATGTACTCCTAGTTCATGTAGGTAAATATGAAGCAATTCATGCTAACCCTACCAGTTGCTTGAAACGGGCAACTTCCAATTCAAATATGTACATAAAGATTTCAAGCATAGAGCCAAGCCACAATATATTTTGATTTAAGTTTATACTTAACTGACTTCCCATTCAGGCCTTAATTGTCTTATTCACTGATGCTGAATTGATTTGAGCCAACTTGTTTGGAAAAGAAAACACTTAAAAGTGGGAAGGCTTTCCATTCCAGCTCCTCACTGTTCATCTGAACTTCATGGACTCAGCACAATCTAAGTGTTTGATTTTCAAACACAGACACTGGAAGGTGGAAAGACCCCTTTTCTCATATTCTCTCCTATTCACATAACAACACCTCCTTCTCTAACAAGGGAGAACACTACCAATTGCATGGTCAGATTCCTCAGCTAGGAAGATCCCACTTAATTCTGCTCCAAAAGTGTTCACTTTAAACACGGTCTGCAAGGACCTGAGCAGTATGTGTATTAGTACATACATGTATACACACAATACACTTTTATATATGTGTATATATATATAAAGTGTGTGTATATATGTGTGTGTGTACACCTACAAAAAACTTGGTGAAGGGGAATCCAAAGAAATGCACATTTCAAAGAAATGGTTAGATTAAATTTGGGATTGAATAAATGCCTATTGGGTTGAACAAACTTTCAGGTGAGATTTGATTGCCTGATGACATCATATAATAAGAGGAGAGAAAACAAAAGTCTTGACCATAGGGACGAGGAGAACCTGGCCAATGTCAGGACACTATCTGTCTGGGCACATAACATCTTAGTACCTTCCAGATGTCAGCCAGCACAGCTTTCCCCACAAGGCCTCTGCAGGCAGCATGAAGGAGGAAAGACAAGTTACTGCTTCATCATTTCTCCAGACACTTTGAGATACTGTCTGGTCTGGAAGTGATAAAACCGGTTCACAGCCTCCTTTCCCACCTATTATGCTCAGGTGCTTGATATATGAACTTTGGCACAGCAGATCTGTTTCATTACCCCTGGCTTCCCTAACATATGGAAAAGAGATTGCAAAAGGAGGCTTGGAAAATGAGATGCTGTAATATCTAGAACTTGGCCTGTAAAAACAAATGTGCTACGGTATACTGTACATAGTTTTGGTGTAATGAAAAAGACTAAGTATGTGCAGTACATGCAGAGAGTTTACTTATTTATTTTTATACCCTCTGTTAATCAGTGCTTCACACTTCCCCCTCCCTGTCTCTTTTTTTGTCTGCTCCTTTCAAGGTCAAGAGCCTCCACTACACTAAAGCATGCTCTGGTTACACCATACACTCTACACAGTGCTCCACAGCGCTTTACAGCCACCATGCCGACTGCACACTGAGCTTGGACAAGGTAACTGATAGGGCTAAACACAGCTGGGTCTCCACTGACAAGCACATTCAAATCTAGAAACCGTGAAGTTGTTAGAGCAATTTCTCAGCCTCACTCTCTTGAAACTTCTGAGTGTGGAGCACAAAACCACTGTAAAACTTTCCATCCCTGACAGTGGGGTAGTTTCACCTCTAAAGATACCATGAAAGATGCAGTAAAATTAATGAAGAGGCAAAATGTCATTGTATTATTCAGAGATTACTGTTGGTTACTTAAGTAATCTCTTTTATGACTAAACATAAAAGCTGTAAGATCTACTTACATGTATCTGAAAGATAACAGCTGCTGGACTGATTGACATACCTTTTAGATTTGGAAATTAGAGACTAATTTGCATTTGGTGGGAATAACAGGTTTCCGTTCTGTAGAAATAATTACCTAGAAGAATTTTAACCATCACTATACTAAATTAAGATCTTGCCACAGTCATCCAAAACACTGTAATTGTGTTGTTCTAAGATTCTAGTCTATTTGAATGTTTACAGCTTCTGTAGTATTTTTAAATGCGAGGCAATATTTAAAATTTGCCCTTGCAAATGGGCTTTATTTCCTTGCATTCAGTTGCACAAACTGAAAGACTAACACAAACACACTTAAAAGTAGGTTCCTGGGCCATATAAATGGTTTTATTTTCCCAACATTTGGGTTCCTTATGGCTGCCTTTGGAATGACTAAGTCAATAGGAGATGCCTGGACTCCCAGTGCTTATGAAATTCAATCTATTTTTTCAGATGCATAGGTAAGAATTCAGGGCTTTGACACATGATCTAATTATGTGGTTTAGCAAGCTGACACTCATCTTATGATGTGTGATAAACTGTCCTTTCACTTAATACATTTCAAGTTGTCCTCAGAACTTAGAATTATTTCTGCCACAGATGTAAATGGCAAAGCTCCTGTTGCCTTGAGTGGAGTAAGTTCACTGCAAGCCCAAGCTATTTTGCTACAAACTGCATGAACACTGACATGCCCATATGGCATTTCTTCTGGCATTTCTTCTTATCTCCTCTCTTGAGGCTGGTGTTTGCTCATGTCTATGGATGTATGTTCTTTTCCATCTCCATCTGTGCCAAAAAACAGATGAGTTCCCCAGCCTCCTCCCCACTCTGCTACTGGAAGTTACCATCCCCTCCGACCTGCTGGTCAGACTCTGCATGTGACTTCCCATAACTTGTTTCAGTCAAAATAAGTTGCTGTAACGGTGAGGTCTCCTTTAAACTCTTAAAATTTTCGTTTTGATGGATATTGGATAGAGACCGCTGGCAGAATGTGATGAGTGCATGGGGATGAGGTGTTGCTTCAGCAGCCTCTTCAGCTGGTTCAGTTAAAGCCCAAGATGATGCCTGTCCACAGCCTATGTGTAATTGCTAATTGAATCTGCTGCTTCAGGAATCCCTATGTTCTGGGAACAAGCTGTCTGAAACAAAAACATTTATATGGTCCAAGGAATGCCTGCAGACAAAATGAATGCAGACTGATGAATATGCTAATACTGGTCCATTTAGATTTCTAAAAATTAATTAAAAGAAAGCCATTTATTGAATGGTTTATATTGAATAAAATAAAATAAAATTAAAGGAAACTGGGATTCCATTTGGGATGGTGAAGCTGAACAAAACAGAAACAGAAAAACAAAGCATTGCTGTAAAGCAAGATGTGGCTACCAGACAAACAGATGTGTTTATCTTCGAGGTATTTTTAAATATTTGTGCTGTTTCATTTACACTTATATCAAGTCAGCATCAGTCATAGTTCTCTTGGTTTCTGGTAACTATTATTTTAAACCATGTACATTGTTGGAAAATAGGGCTTAGCACAGACAGCTTTACCAGGCCAATGAGTAATTTTACCTGTGGTTCCATTTTGGATGATTTTTTGTGATGAATTTCAATGAAAATTCAGTTTATACCTATGGTAGTCAAGGGAATGTTTTTCATTTCATGCTCAGTTTCTTCCTTCACTCCCTGTTAGCATGTGAGACAGACTTCTTGGAATTGTAAACTTGGTGAAATTCCTTGAACCAATAAATTGCAGCACTAGCAAACAATCAGTGTTAATCTGGGATTCACAGGCATGAAGCAGGAAGTCAACAGGCTACTTTGAACACCACAGCTCAGTAAGAATAACAAAAATAAATATGGAAAACATCCTTTCACATGAAATATCTTTCCTAGGAATGAGGAGAGGCCCAAAACACCAGATTATGCAGATGGGGAGGGTGAAGATTCGATCTCCCATGGGACCAGCAGACAGGGGAGTGTCCCATCAGTAAAGCTATTTCCTATCATTCTTTTTCACCTAATAGTAGCCATCAACAGGGGGGAGTCCACAACCATGTAGAGTGGATAAGGGGTGGAATAGAGAGGTTAGTGTCATAGATCACTGCAATACAGTATTATATTATGGATATATATTATTACCTATGAATATATTTTGTTTATATACATGTAGCTTTTCCAGACTTTGAAGCCAGGGATAATCTAAGCCTAGAAACACGATTCCTCTCTAGATGATAAATTATGCTAATTACAGTTCAGCTAATTCTCAAAAGGCAGTTTAGAAGCAGAGGGATGCCAATCAATTTAGCAATTGCAGTACAAAGAATGGTGCAAAGAGAACTTGAAATGAGGCAGTCTGTGTTATTGCCCTGGATTATCAAGATGTGTTAACATTACACAGTAGAGCTGACAAATCAAAACACCAAAGCAGTTTTTGTTATTGTGCAGGTTGAGTCATAATTATATATGGTACGGTTTCCAGTAAGAGGTTATCTATCAGACAGCTTACACATGGATTGCCATTCATTAAGGAATTTGTGGTTACTGTGAACAAAGATAAGCAGTTATTCCTGATAAATTCAAAGAAATGGATCAAAATGAATGCTGGAAGTAATTTCCGTGTCAAAGTCTATAATCTCATTCCTGAAAGTGATGTAAAAACTATGATCCCCTTAGTTCTTGTTCACCAGCTGAAGCAAGGCTAGCAGTGCTGTTTCTCAGCAGGGAAAACTACACAGCACCTGGCTCAAGATACTGGCCATTTTTGCCTAAGTTGTGCAATTTTCTCAAATCCCATTGCCACAAAGGAAAGAAGATGTAGCTGAGCTACTGTGGCTGAACTTTGCCTTCATGTCAGTGAATGGTGGATATGGGAGAAAAATTTGACGCTGAGTCTTTTGGGAGGTTGAACATTTATTTTGCTCCAAAAATAGGTCATAATGTTGGTTTCTTTTTTTCTATCATATGACTTTTTTAGTTTCATCATGGACTCATTATGTTAAATTTTCTTTATCTGGGGAGAGGTGTAAACTGAAGCTAACTTAGCCTAAATGCATCAGCCTCCTTGAGCTTGCCAAACAGCTGCTGGGGAGAGACAGAATCTTCCATGACTTGTTCTGCAAAAGAAGGCATCCTAAGGAAATTAACTTTTCTACAAATGCACAAAAATATCTATTAGATTGGGGACACCCCAGGGAACATCCCTCTTTTCCCATTCCCAGTGGTGTCATTTTTGGACCTAATTTGCTTTATTTTGTCTAATCTTATTTTGAATCTGGAGGTTTTGTCTAACTCCTCACCTTGACTCCTGTGGCAGCATGCTTTCTAAGTGTACTTCCTGCTCTGTAAAGTGACTTTTACCTGTTTTAAACTGAGTCCTGATCTGCTGGTGGAGCATTTGGGTGAACACCCTCTCCCTCACCTTCTCCACTTCCTTCCTCATTGTACAAACCTTACCTATACCATCACACTCTCCCCAAGTGAGCTGTCCCACCCTGCTGAACCTCATAGCCTTGTCCTGCATCTCATTCCCTAAAGTAACCTGCAAATATCCTCATCCAACCCCTTAGGGGTTTAATGCATGAAGTACAAAACTCTTATGTAGTATAAAACAGAGTTTTTGGAGAAAAAAGTTATGCCACAGTAACAGCCAGGAGACCCATCAGTACCTAAGGCTACTGTGCCTGGTTTGTACACTGAGATAGCTGAAAGTCACCATGAAAAACCACTCCACAGCCTACCACTGTAGTGCATAAATGCACACCTTGTTGCCCACTGGAAGTTTTGAGGTATTTTGTTTTGGAAGAATTTAGATCTGGTGGTGAAATCAGGCAGCTTAAGCCCATGATTCTTCATAGTATTACGTTTTTCCTTTTTCATGAAAAAATGGGCACTCTAACCAGCCAGCTGTAAACAGTCTCCCCCTGCACAGCTAAGTAAACCATCATTGTCAGGAATGTGGGCACACTCTAGTTTGTGCCAGGCTATGTGTGCGCTCCCTGCTAAAGCATTTCCTTTAGCAAAACAAGTAAGCGCCACAACGACAAATACTGCAACAATCAGTCAATTGACAAGCTGAAACACTCCTTTGCCATCATGAAGTGAATCTCTACATGAGAAAAACAGGGCCTGGAGAATTGCTTTTCCTGCATCTTATATCAGCATTGTATTTTTTTCCATGATCCAGATCTGACATGCATTGTTTCTTAAAATTCAGAGACCTGAGAGACTATTATGGTAACTCAGTATAATACTACGTTTAAATTTGCTCTCACTTGTACTCTTTCACATGACATGAATCAAACGTGGCTCTGGTTTGTTCTGGTAGAAGCATGGACCTATCTGAAGAAGGTAGTCAGGCTATGTGCTCTGGTGGTCCTTTTAACACTTTATAAAATAGCAGCATCTTGAACAGAGCTGGCTGTCTTGGAATAAAGCAGATATTTCAGGCCATGAACCATTGCTACATAGTTCCTATTACTCATTTTGAATTTACAGTGAAAAGTGTCAAAAGCGCAAGGATATTTTGGCTCTCTTAAAAATAACACATATAGTAATAGTACTTTTCCTAGGATGGTGCAGAAACACAAGCAAAAGTGGATTTTTCTTTTTCCCCCCTCTAAACTAACAGCATTGGCTGCGTGGTCATTTGGTCTTCTTCTGTTTAAAAAATACAGTACATTCCTTACTCCCAGCCACCTTGACCACTAGCTGTTGTGTTTCCTACGTCAGAGGAGATGAGATCATTAATACCACCAGTAATGGTGTCTGCAGAAGTTTCTCTTTTTGCCAGCTCATGGAACGGATCTGGATGAATTATGAAAAGGATCTACGATCCATTTAAACTCCTCGCTGTTTAAATTGGCTATTAGAGATGTGCTGTTACTGTCATTTCCCGGCTTCCTGATAAAAGATTTACTCTGCCGAGCTATCTTGGTTGAGGAATAGTGCATGGAAGCAGAATTTCGAAAAAATCGTTGAAGAAAGACAAGGACAGAATTTCTAGTAGAGGAAGAAAGAAAGAAAAATGGAGGAAATAACACAGAAATACGAGGGAAGCGGAAGAAAATGGTAGGTCTATGAACATAAGTCCGGTGGAACAGGGTTGTGGTCAGATTATATCTTACCATGTCTTCCAGGTATTCAACAGAGGCCTGATCATGTCCAAATATTGCTGAACTAAAGGGGAGTGATAAGATAATTTTCTGATTTATGTGTTGGAAACTGGTTTTGCCACAAACCTATACACTGATAAATAAGTTTTTTCTTCTTTTACTGACCTTTATCCTTAGGAAATAAAGAAACCAGAGAATACAGACAAACCCACCAATTTATAGATAGCACAAGAAACACCTAGCTCATCCTACTGGGCAGTGAAAAAGTTGTTTACTTTAAAATGAGTAATGACGTGGCTGCCTTTGAAAAGCAGCACTCAAGGCTGATATTTAACTCTTCTCCCTGTGAGCATATGAAAGAGGCAATTCAGATTGTGGAACAAGAGAAATAAATGGCTGAATCTCAAGAGAATGGCTCTTGGCTGTCTTCTTGGAGGTGGTCTACTGGAGTTTTGTGGGCATGATTCTTTAGATGACTCACTGTCTCCTGAAAAGATCTTCTGCACCCTTGTGAGGTAAAAAATAAGTACAGGAGACAAAGGATTAATTATTCTTTCACTTGCTGATGCCAGAGCGCAGAGTGTCACAGACAACAAGCTTCTAAAAAGTAGAATGATGATATTTTAATTATCCCTGACCTCAGTCCTCCAGCTCAAAGAAGGAAGAATGTATTTAGGTATAACTGACAAAACTTCTGCTACTGGCAGCCAGTCAAGGGACGTGATCGTCCCATTCTACTCAGCACTGGTGTGGTCTCAACTGGAATGTTGTGTGCAGTTTTGGGTACCATAATATAAGAAAGATATTCAGCTATTAGAGAGTGTCCAAAGGTGCACAACAAAGATGGTGAAGGGCTTTGAGGGGAAGCTGTATTAAGAGCGGCTGAGCTCACTTGGTCTGTTCAGCCTGGAGGAGACTGAGGAGAGATCTCATTGCAGTCTACAACTTCCTCATGAGGGGAAGAGGAGGGGCAGGCACTGATCTCTTCTCCGTGGTGACCAGTGACAGGACCTGAGGGAATGGCCTGAAGGTGTGTCAGGGGAGGTTTAGGTTGGATATTAGGTTGGATGTTAGAAAAACATTCTTCACCCAGATGGTTGTTGGGCACTGGAACAGGCTTCTCAGCAAAGTGGTCACAGCACCAAGCCTGACAGAGTTCAAGAATCAGTTGTATGATACCCACAGGCACATGTTGTGGTGACTCTTGGGGATGGTCCTGTGGAGGGATAAGGATTGGACTTGATCCCTGTAGGTCTCTTTCAATTCAGTATATTCTGTGATTCTGTGATTCTGAGTATGTGTCTTCAAAGAAGCTGCCTAGCAGAGTAAGGGCTTGTTGCTATCTTTGTCCAGCAGACATGAAGAGGGTCTGCAAAAAGCAGGACTAGACATGGTAAGAAATTGTTTGAAGCAGACTGCAATACAGATTAGTTTCTGTCTCTGTTTTCATTAATATGCTTTGTCATTTGCTGCTCAGTTAGCATACAGGCTGTGACATCTCTGAGGAGATATAGTGATGCTCTGGGAGCTGATACCAGCACTATTGATACAGTGTCCTGTGATTTGGCAAGACACTCCAGAAGGACAAGAAAGGAATGGACAACAAAAGGGTGTTTTCTGAACTCAGCCTTTCCTCTTCTACATTCACCAACCCTCAACAGGGTGATGAAGGCTAGCTATAACCTAGCCAGGAACCAAGTGCTTCAACAGATTCAGTTGCAAGATGTCACTTACTATCCAAACATATGGGTTATTTGAAACTTTATTTTCCTTACGCAATTCCTATAAAACAAAGTGTACAGCAGCAAGAGTTAATTTGATATTCTCATAAACCTTATTCTTTTGTTTTTTCTGCAATTCATTGACTTCTGATACTAATGGGACACATATCATCATGAATGTAGCGCATATCACCCACATCTTTGAAGAACTGAATGTTTTAACTGAAATTGACTGAAATCCCACAAGTTATATTTATCTCAATGTACAGCTTTGCTTCTGTAGATATGTCTTCCATTCAGGGTCCAAAATACCACTCAAAATCTCATTCATAATGAATAATGTGAGGTGTTTTTTATAGCTGGATGATTTTTAAATTATGCTTAGCAGTTAAACACTTCTTTTTTTTTTTTTAAATATTTGCCAATATCATCTGACTGAGTAACCTAGGAACAAAACACAGGTGACAGTGGAGTGATATTGAGAAGGATAAACAACACTAATACAGAAAAGATGATACTGCACAGGTATCAGCCTATACATAAGTAGTAGTCTGACATCCAGGCACTCAATCTCCTGCAGTCTTTTTGCGAAAGGGACTCAGCAGGTCATAGGGTCACTGTACACCAAAGTAATCATGTGCTTCTATGAATAATTTCCAAAGTACATGAATACAAACAAAGTTTGGTCTCAAATGTATACAATAAAAGTTGAAATATGCCAAATGAGTGACGTTTCTCAGCTATTTAGTAATTGCTTTTTGATTTGTAGACGATGTTGTGGTTTTTTTCTGAGATACAAAGTGAGAGAGTTTGTTGGTTTCACAGAAAGCTGTAAATCCCAACAGATTTACCAAATGGAAGTAGTTTATAGTCCGCAACAAGGGTGATGGTGATAAACAGAACTTTATTAAATGGTAAAATCCTGTTACTACCCAAAGCTCAGTCAAAATGATTTCTTGACAGAAAATTGTCCTTCAGACAATGGGAAACTGTATTCAGTGTAACCAGCGCAAAAGTACATTGCCCTCTTTCTGGTAGTCATCAAATGCATTATTTTCTTAACCTGAAAATAAGCAAGCCTAAAGGAATTTGAGGTCTTATACACCTCACACATTCTTTTGAGTGGGCTTTTTTTCAAACATGGATGAATTTGCAAATAATTAAAAGTTGTGATGCAACCTTCCACTCTGGTAAAGAAGAATAAAAAGAAAATTCATTTTTTTTCATTACTTTATACAGTCTATCCCCAACACATATTAAATGCTTGGATGCAAACAGCTGCCACTGCTGTTTTGGAGGAACACAGAACTTTACAAAAGGATTTTAAAGCTTGAATAGATTATTTAAAATTCTTATTTTGCCCACCTTTAATCTCACACAGACTTATCTAACTTGCTGATTTGCAGTTTGTAATCTGTGATTCAGTATTGTCACTGTTTGACGTACAATATACTTAGTTTCCCTTGTGTGTCTGGGGGGATGACCCAGCTCACTTTTAAGAATCAAGATTTTGTAACCAGATGTTTGTGCTATTGTG
The DNA here is from genome assembly GCA_035583135.1 of Lophotriccus pileatus. Classification (NCBI taxonomy): domain Eukaryota; kingdom Metazoa; phylum Chordata; class Aves; order Passeriformes; family Tyrannidae; genus Lophotriccus; species Lophotriccus pileatus. Next base: position 59,102,382 of record JAWWES010000115.1, read on the forward strand.
CTGTAACATTTTTTCAGCTAAATGCAGAGTCTTTCTGTGTTGATTTTTTTCCTGAGAGCAGGAAAGAGTAGCCCCTTCACTTGGCTTCTGCCACATGAGAATCCTGTGAATTCCTTTACATGGAAGCCTGAAGTGCAGTTCTAATGGGACTTCCAGGCATGCTGGAGATACAAAAGATTATCCATGTCCTAGAGGAGTGTTTTAAAATGACATGGCTTTAAATTCCCCTTCTGTGGAGCCAACTGCATGAAACTGATTGTGTGGTGGGAAGTAGGCTGAAACCTACGGGAACGTGCCTTGAAATGTCCTGGTAATTTAGGAGATGTGTCTCAACATCCTCACTGAGGATATGAAATCAAGATGTAGTGATACACCACAACTCAATTTTAAGGGTTGTTCTTCACATTTGCAATGCTTTTCTGAAACTTTTTTGAAGGACTATGGATAACTTCTACAGTTCACCAGTTAAACACAGTGGAACTGCTTCAGGTACTAGGAAATCCCACTGAAAAACTCAATTGAAATCTTAAAATGTCATTATTTGTATCTCCAACATTATAAAATAAAAAATTTAATCTCAGCCTGCCAACGCTGGGGACATGCTGCAAGGGTAGTCTGGGAAGCTGTGATCTAAAGGCCAGATTGAGAGGCATGAGCTGCAGTGTGACAGCACTGATGAACAGGTTGATCCTGTTTTCATCAATAACTGAGACACAGAGGGAGAGAGTTAGATGCCTTTTTTTTTTTTTATAAGATTATATATGAGTTTAAAATTCTTCAGTGCATACTGATTATACTGACAGCCAAACATACGCTCTGAGGTGTTTGTCTATATGTATATGAACAAGATCTTTGAAACTCTATCTGGTTTCTCAACAGGCTGTTACCTAAGTTGGAAAATGTATACCCTAATGTCAAGTCAATTTATAAACCTGTGTGATCTGGGTCCACAAAAACATCACAACTGATCATTTTCACTATGGGCGACCTTATTTTCTGAACTGCTTTTGGTAACAGAGTTCAGGTTTGAGTTCTGGAAGGAGAGGATTAGGTTGTTTCCAGCAGGGATATTTCAGTTTGATCATCTGTTTCATCATTTAAATGAACCCCAAGTCTGTTGGGGTTCATTTCACAGAACTTTTCTTCTCTATGTTGGGTGTTACACAGAAGGTGACTTTTGTAATATGAAATACAAAATATTTTGACATTGGCTTCCATACCTTTGATGCATGCAGTCCCTAGAGACTAAAAAAGTGATGCTGTCTGATAATCCATGACAGGAATGTTTAACCACAAGTATGGTCTAATCTAGCACCACAAATGGATTTTTAAAGAAGTATGTTAATTTTGTTATTTATGTTTTATTTTTAATCTGGCATACAAAAATCTAATTTTAATTGTGATGATAACTGTTTGGTAATAGCTGTGACTTTAAATAAGAATTATCTGAATGAAACTCTCTGTCCACAGTTTTTCGTCCTTACTTCTCTGAAACATGTTGGTAGAGAGCATATATATATAAAAGTAATTAATTAAAAAAGTGTTCTGAGACACTAAATAAAGCTGTATCAATTGCCTAATGAAAACATCCATCTTCCCAATAATGGGTAGATTTTGAAATTACTAGTAGAAAAAGTATAGGGTTTTTTCCAGGCATTGGACTATTAAGTAAGTGTAAAATCTAGGCCTGAACAAATGTGCTTTCAGAATCTAGTGTGAATTGTGCACATTTATATTGTAGTCTGTTTTGTTTCTGCTCCTGGCTTTATCTTTGACTTCTTCTGTTACACTCTGACAAATTACTTTACATATATGAGTGCTGGTATCCACACTGTAAACTGGGGACTGTGCAGGAAATTAGCCCACAAAAATCTCAAATCCCAACTCAATTAAAGGTCACAAAGCTAATTTTGTTCCTCAGAGACTCAGGTTTATTGCAATTATACTATTATTGTGGTAATTATCATTTACTGTAGCTGCTAGGGTCCACTTGTTTCCCCTAGCTTTATGCCAGTGTAAATCATGTAACATCCATGAAGCTTTCCTTTATTTAAAGCAAAGCTGTTTGGTACATATCAGCCACTAAATGTCCTGGACAAGATGTCACTCAGGCACTTCTCAGCTTTTGAGGGATACTGTGAGCCTCCAGTAGTAGTTTTATTTCTGCTCAGTTTGCACAAGCTCCTTGTGCCCACTTAGGTCTGACAGTGGTCTTGATAGCAATCGAGAGGAATAGTAAAAAATATGTTCTCAGTGAGCACTTACGGGAAACACAAGACTCATAACCGGGAAAAGTGACATATTTCACTGTATGGGAATGTGAGTAACAGAGGAGAAAGAGCCTCTGTGTTTCACCTTCCTCCCAGGGCTAAACAGCATGTGCCCTCAGTAAAGGATATCAAAGACAGCTGAAGGATATCTTAGAGCTAAATTGCCAAGGAAGGTGAGCAGGAGCGACTAGAGAAAGCTGTGGGTTTGGATTCCTGTGGAATAACAAACTCCTGACTTCCTGTGCTGTTCTTTCTCCTGGGGATGTTTGGGTAACCTGCCAGCCCCAGTATGGTAGTAGCTTGAAGGAGGGTGGCCAAGCAAATAGCCCTGATGATGTGAATAATGATTAAAAGGTTAAAGAAACCCCATGTGACTAGCTGGAATCGCGGAAGCTCGAGTAAACCTGGTACTCTAATAAGCAAACAGTGGCACGTTTACTTCAGTAATTGGAGATATACACCATGTATAGACATTTCTCCTATTTACTGCTTCAACATGCTTATCCCTAGCTGCTGAGACATTCTTTCAACATCAGTAAAAACATTATTTGCTTGAACTGTGTGAAATAAAATAAAACTTGATCCCAGACTAGGAAGTTTTTCTCCAGATCATTTCCACCTTTCTTTGCGCCTTTGATGTGTGACCCTTGCCACCCACCACCCTCCCTTTCAGCCAGCCCTCCCTGGAATAGCCTCCAAATGAAATGATGGTCCCCAGGACCAAAGAGGAGGCTGTGGTTTCCACAGATGATTGCCCACTGCAGGCACCGCTTACTTGTGGTGTTTATTTCAGTCCCTCCTAGCTATGGTGCCTGGAGTTGGAAGGGTCAATCCGCAGTTTAAATTGGCATATTTTTAAGATCCTTTCTATTATGAAATATTTATGAGAGGAAACAAGGTTGGACATTCCTTCAGCCAGTCCAGTGTAGGAACGCTATGTGCCTTCCTCCCCCGAGCATGTAAATGCAGTCAGTTATTTAATGGAAGACTCACATACCTTGTTCCTTTACATTTCAAGTGAGCTGTCAGAGGAATGTAAACATTTATTTGGAGCAAGCCCTCAGGTAAAGGATTACCATATGCCGCAAAAGGAAATTCCAGCATGCCCACCCAAATTTATGCTGTGGAGAGAGCTATGAATAGAAAGTTTGTACACCGTTATGAATATGGATAAAGTACATCACTCATGGCCAGGCCATGAAAAACTGAAAAACACATATTTTGGATCACATAGTATTTTCAAAAATATATTTAAAAGAAAATAAACATGAGATTTTGTGTGTTCGTTTACTGTTTGAAGTACCTTCAGGGAAGGCAGACATCAACAAATTTTCTTCCAGACCACTTACTTCTCTTGATAACAGCAGGTTCTTTGGGAGAAAGGCAGCAGTCTCATTCGTGGGACCTCTTTGTTTCCTTAGCCAGCACCCATTTGTTAGGAGTTTATGTTGTGTTCAGCATTAACAAAAACAAATGCATTTGGAGGGCTACGTTCAGTCTTACAGGTCAGAATTCCTCATTCTCAACCACCTTACAAGGTGACCTTTTCAAGAGTGTTACATGCCCCTTGTTCACCTTGCAAATGAGTTTTTATTATTGTCATTCTGCAGCCTGGTAGTAATCACTGATGTTTTGGTGTAGTCAGCATCAGTTTCTTTTGAAGTGAAAGGATTTCTGCTAAATGTGTTAGAAAAATATGTTAAAACTGGCTCCTGGGAGAAGGACAGCCCCACCATGCAAACCAATGGCCTCTGGACACCTCAGCAATGTCAGACTGTGCAATACAAAGGTCCTGTCCATGCTCCAGAGCTTGCTACGACTTGAGGCCACGCAGAGCTTCTGCACTGCAATCTTCTAAGTTGACCTCTTCTAACAGAAGTGTTGTACGTGCTCCTTTAGGTGTAAGGAAATCATGAGGGATGGTCTGCCTATGTTTGGGCCAATTCATGAATTTCCTCTCAGGACCCTCCTGCTGCATTTTCCTCTGTGCGTTCTCCCTGTAGCATCCCTTTCCATTGCAGAGGGGGTTTTTTTGCATATGTGTGGAAGAGACAGAAGAACAATACTACCCTTACATGAGAACAAGTAAAGCAACCGTATTGTTAGTGAAAGAGGAGTGTGAGACAGTGGAAGAAAACAGTAGGAACACTTGGAGTGTCATCAGACCCAAGCCAGAGAATGTTAACACAGAGGAAGGGAGGAGTTTGTTGTGGGACAGTGAGCTGCCTTGATTATCTTTCACTGTTATCCCAAAGACAAGTTTATTTTAACTGGAAAATGCACATCACACTGAATGAGAAACATATGGAAATAAAAAGTTACTGGTTTAAAGTCTTAAGATTCATCCTGCCTAAGGAATAACAGCCCAGATCTTACTTAGGGGTAGCTGGGGCACCTGGTAGCAACATTCAAGCCAAATCATCGTCATCATGGCTAGGCTTTGTGAACGAAGATTTGGGAAGGGCTCTCCCCATGCTTGCTACAAGCATGCTGATGGCTAAAAAGGCCAATGAAAGACAGACAAGACTGGTTGCAAAAGGCACAGCAGAAAGACTCTCCCGGTGACATCAACAATATATAAAAATATATAAAAATGCCTTAGTTGTTAATTCTTAGCAGCAACTATGTACTCTGACCTTACTGTAGAAGAACAACAAAGTAACACTCACTTCAGGCTACTAACACTGAGATTAAAAAATGAAAGTTCTGATCTTTGGGTGAAGATTTGTTCTGGAGTCAGCAAAGAGAAATGTTGGAATGAAATATAGCATCACAACAAAATAATGGCTCCAGATTGCTCAGCACCATGATGCTGTGCATGTCACATTTGATACAGTGAATGATCAAGCTGTTATTGCCTTTTTCTAGCAAAGGAAGCTTAACTAAGAAGCTTTCAATGATGGGACATAGAAAGAAATTTAACTATAATGTGCTCACTTGCAGGCTCCTTCTTGAGATGCACATCATTTGAAACCACTTTGAACTTTTAACATTTTATGAATTTTTAAACATGAAGCTCTACACAAAGTATCTCAGTTGGGCAAACAGGCTACACAGTTTGATCCTAAAGTGCATTAGTCACGTCATTGTAGGTGCTGAAAAGTGCCATCAAAGTCCAGCACCCACATTTGAAAGCTGAGTGTGGGAGCAGAGCAGGGCAGGCAACAAAGAGACTTTTCATCCTTGTGCCCACTTGCACAAACATTGCAGATGGTCTAAACCTCTGCACTCATACTGTGTGCCTCTGTGAGTGTAAATCACATCAAAGAGATTCCTGGAAATTCTATCCTGAGCAAGGCTGCAGCCTGTCCATGGTTCCGGGGTGGTGGGACCTTGGGTAAGATACAACCCTTCTAATTATGCCCTGTTAGAATTCTCAGGGTGGATTCAAAGTTAAATACCACCTTTTGCATGGAAAACAGACTGAAATGTAACTTAACTGGAACACTCACTGTGTGGACCAAAGGCTGTAATTTGATAGGAGACTCAGTCTGGGGTCTGATAACCCATGAACATCCTGGGTTATCAGACTCTAGACTGAGTCTCCTATCAAATTATGACCTGCTGACAAAATGATGACCAGCTGAACTTTCAGATCAAACCTGTCTGGAATTTGGGTCCATTTTTTTTGGTGAAAATTGTTTCTACAAAAAGACATGTCATACATTAATTTACTGGCAAGCCTGAATCCCCCAAACAATTATTGTTTCACCTGCAGGAACTTTTACTGGGCACAGTCTAACTTGGTGCACAGCATTATTACAAAATGTCTGGTGTTCTTGAAGTTGACTAAGAATAACAGGTACCTGTGAATTTGCTTATGATCCTCTGTCTCACAGTCAGCTGCTCTGTTTGTGTATGGAGTCAAGTTCTTAACACATACTGATGTCTGGGTCACATAATTTGATGGGATGCACACGCATCCTCTCAATTGCTCTCTGACTGTGCATCTACATGAGCATTTTACCTTGAAAATTAAAGCCCTCGGGGAATTTCTCATCAGTGCTATTCAAATTGTAGCCTGAGAACAACCTGAGCTCTTTTGAGGTTTTTTAAGAACAACTGCTGTCATAAGAAAATGTGTGTTTGATTCCCAACAAATAACTGGCAGTTCTGATTTGTAAAATGGGGGCTGGAAGCTGATTGACTACCTTGAGGGGCAGGTGAAGGTACATGGCTGGGGAAGGAATATGCTGGGGTGAAGCTGCCACATTAGATGAGGACTTACAGGGGATACAAAACATAGGCAAAGCTCTTCCAATGTGATACATAAACTCCCTAGGGATTTTTTTTTTAAGAAAATGTCCAGATTGTTTAATCAGTTTTGTGATTCAGTGGCAGGAATGGACATATTCAGTAATGTTTACAATATCGTATTTACTGTTATTTTATGGATTTGTTTTAAACCCCTCATTTGACAATTCTCATTGGAAAATTCCTGGTACACCCATAAATCACATGGTGATGTTCCTGCTTGTTTGCATAAACTTAGCTGTTCTTTCAAACTTAAAAAAAAAGAAAAAGGAGCTCAGAAACAACTCACAAAATAAACATATTTTATTGACTTTGTGTGGCCAAGTCTTGGTAGGGGAGCTGCTACAATGGTTGGCCTCTGTGAGAAGCTCCCAGAAGCTTCTCCCCTGTCTGATAGAGCAGATGTCAGGCAGCTCCAGGATGGACCTGTTGCTGGCGAAGGCTGAGCCAATCAGGAATGATAGTAATGCCTCTGTGGTAATATATTTAAGAAGGAGAAACAGTTCTTGCACAGATGAAATTGCAGCCAGAGAAGAGTGGAGTGAATGTGTGAACAACTACGCATATGACAAGGTCAGTGGAGAGGGAGGGAGAGGAGGTGATCCAGGAGCCAGAGCTGAAGTTCCCCTGCAGCCCATGGTGAACACCTGCAGCCCATTGAGGTCCACGTGGATGCAGAGATCCACCTGCAGCCCATGAAGGAGACCCATGCTTGACCAGCAGGATGCCTGAAGGAAGCTGTGACCCCGTGGGAGTCCACTGTTGGAATAGCATCCTGACAGGGACTTGCTGACCCTTGGAGAGAGGAGCCCACGCTGGAGCAGGTTTGCTGGTAGGATTTGTGGTTCTGTGGGGGACCTGTGGACCTCTGGGAGACCCGTGAACCTCTGGTGGACCAGAGGAGCAGCCTATGTCTGAAGGACTGGACTCCATGGAAAAGTGACCCACATGGCAGCAGTTTGAGGAGAACTGTTGCCCATGGGATGGACTCACGTTGGAGAAGTTCATAGAGAACTGTCTCCTGTGGAAGGGACACCATGCTGGACTGGGGGAAGGACTCCTCTCCTGAGGAGCAGCAGGAAAAATCTGTGATGAACTGATCATAACCCCCTTCCCCATCTCTCTGGGCCACTGGGAAGGAGGGAGGGAGGGACAGCAGAAAGGTGTTTTTAAGATTGATTTTCTTCTCATTATCTGGCTCTGACTTTGTTAGTAATACATTTAATTAATATTCCCACTTCAAGTCTGTTTGGCCTGTGATGGTGACCGGTAAGTGATCTCTCCTGGTCCTTATCTCAACACAGGAAACCTTTGTTATATTTTCTCTCTCCAGTTGCTTTGGTAGTTACTTGGTGTCAGCCTGGGTCAACCACTACACAT